>CM051242.1:79343839-80543839 GCA_027917425.1 Gastrophryne carolinensis | reverse complement strand
CAGTTGTACTCACAGGGTGCTGGTCTTGTACACACACAGTTGTACTCACAGGGTGCTGGTCTGGTACACACACAGTTGTACTCACAGGGTGCTGGTCTTGTCATTTCCCCCCAATAAGAGACAGAACTCAGTATTGAGGGTGAAGATGATACACCCACACACACATACAGTTGTACTCACAGGGGGCTGGTCTTGTACACACATACAGTTGTACTCACAGGGTGCTGGTCTTGTACACACATACAGTTGTACTCACAGGGTGCTGGTCTTGTACACACACATGTACTCACATGGTGCTGGTCTTGTACACACATACAGTTGTACTCACAGGGTGCTGGTCTTGTACACACATACAGTTGTACTCACAGGGTGCTGGTCTTGTACACACATACAGTTGTACTCACAGGGGGCTGGTCTTGTACACACACATGTACTCACAGGGTGCTGGTCTTGTACACACACATGTACTCACAGGGTGCTGGTCTTGTACACACACACATGTACTCACAGGGTGCTGGTCTTGTACACACACATGTACTCACAGGGTGCTGGTCTTGTCGTTTCCCCCAATAAGAGACAGAACTCAGTATTGAGGGTGAAGATGATACACACACACACACACACACACACACACACACACACATACTCTCTTAGCTCTGGTTGCAAGGCATTGAGAAAATGTTCTAGTAAAAACAACTGTAGGCTTCCGGGGTGACAGCGTTCCGGGCTAACAAAGCCTCCTTTACCAGATGGTAGTGTGGTATGTCCGCATCAGGGATGGCCCGGAAAGCATCGGAAGCTTTCCCCGATAGTTTCCCTGATAATATGGTGACCCATTCCTCCGTGGGTACTCGGTGTAAAGCGCACTGCCGTTCAAAATCGGCCAAAAATCCATCAATCTCATTGTCACTTTCCTGGATGGACTTAAATGCTGCAAATGGAATCTTTTTCCCCCCAGTGTAACTGAGGCTGAGAGGCTGCTGGGTTGAAAGTCGCCGATCTTCCCTTCGCTTACTGGCCTCTGCCTCCGCTGCGGCGAAGACTTGGTCGATCAGTTCTTGTGATGGATTCGGCCATAGACCGACAATCTGTTCCGAACCGCTTGAACGAGAGCAGCGTCTTCATCGGTCTCTATATTGGTTTCGGTCCTCACTGCTGCACGATCCATTTCGATCAGCTCGGCTATCAGTTCCCGACGTGGGCGGTTGCTAGCCGACCTTCCCCGACTCTCGAGTAGATCCTTCAGGGTCAGCCTTTTCAACTTGTCATGCTGACTCTCCATCAGGGTAGCACTCTCTCTGGGTAGAAAGGACCATCCCACCGCTTGCCACCAATTGTAGCGATAACCCTTATCGCCGGAGGGCTTCACCGCCCGAGACGTCCTTTTCCCAATCGTAAGAGGTGCTGCTGGAATTCCAGAGTCGTCCGTGAGGAAACAGGAACAGCCCTTACAAGGTCTAGTGAATTGTAATATAGCATTTCCCCCAATAAGAGACAGAACTTCAGTATTGAGGGGGAAGGTGAAGTGTCTTTATTAGTGCCACACTGGGCCTTATATACACAAGTCTCTATTGCATGACACACACACCGACCAATAGCAGCAGGGCAAACAATCCCTCAACTCTGCCGGTGACGCAATCAGTAGAACAATAGCAGGCCGTAATACAATCAATCAGGACAATGCCATTGACTGTGACGTAATCAACAATACACAATGGCAGTCAAAATACAATGACATTGCCTGTAACAGTATCAAAATACAATTACCTAATTAAGAAAAGGCCAGTGAATGACCCGGTGGGCAACTGAATAGTGATGACATCCAAAAGACAGAGCGTCTGTCACAATTTCCTTCTGACAGGGTGTAGATTGATGACCTGGCACTTCCA
This sequence comes from Gastrophryne carolinensis, assembly GCA_027917425.1. Classification (NCBI taxonomy): domain Eukaryota; kingdom Metazoa; phylum Chordata; class Amphibia; order Anura; family Microhylidae; genus Gastrophryne; species Gastrophryne carolinensis. The sequence goes on along the minus strand of CM051242.1, from coordinate 80,541,950 downwards.
ATACTGCTCACGGAATAATTTTCTCTGGCTTGTAGTCTCTGAAGACGGTCACACACTTGGATAATATTGGCACAACCGCTCTTCATTCTGGTTAGTTTGGGACTGCATTTGGGGTTGAGACAACAGGTTGTCCTTCACTCACAAATCTCTGTCTTTTTAGCTGTTTGAAGCGAGGTGTTCTGCAATCTTTGGCAAAGTGTCCTTCACCACATTTTAGGCAGTGGCAGCAACTTCTACCTTGATTGGAATACAAACAGTCTTCACAAGCAATGGGTGGTCTATTCCCAGGAGGGGATCTACGTTGAAAACTTCGGCGTGTTCTCCTGAAGCTTTGTTGTGATTCTACACTGAGTGCTCTTTTCACTTCAGCCAACTCTGCTCGCAGATCATTCACTAATGTTTCCCACTGGTCTGATGTTACTGTCTCTTTAACTGGTGGTTTCACCATTGCTGGTGCAGGTTTAGGTAAAGGTAACGGTAAAGGATCAGCTTCCTCGGCTTCCTCATGCTGCACACCCACTCTTCCTGCTTTGGCTGCAGTTGGCTTGATTGTTCTGCTGGTGGAGTTCTTTCTTAACTTCTGTTCTTGCTCTGATTCAAGACTGGCAGCATCATTTATTTTCTCTATCAACTCTTCATCTGTGATGTGAGGCTGCTCCAAATACTGCTTAAGCTGGAACTTGATGTTTTCACTCAAAAGGCCTGTCCAGACTGATCTGAGAAACTTTTTCTGGATTAACCCTGGATCAAATCTTTCTTCAGCATCGTCCTCTCTGGACGCAAACAGCAGTCTCTCTTTAAGCACAATAGCTCTGAACAAGATGTTTTGCGGAGATTTTTTGCTGTCCTGTGAAATGTTGATCAATTTGTGGTAAAGATCAGAAGTGCTTTCTTCTTTGTAATGTCCCTTTAAGATTTTTTAGCTGGGGTAAGGTAAGATTGCTTTTCATCTCCAGCATGTTTCTGAGGTGCAGCCCTGGACTGATGGCTTTCACCACGGCTTCAATAATTTCTTCCTCTTTGTACCCCTTCTGAACCCCCAAATCTATCTGATGGATCACGTTGGTATAAGACAGTCTATCCCTTTCCTCGCGCTCTCCAATCTGGCCATTAATTCTGAATTCTTTTCAAATGGTGATCTCTTGCATAGGACTGGTTCTCTTTACTGGCGTTTCAGGCTTTGACTTGCCAGAAGAATGACTAGAGCCCAAAAAAGTAGCTGACTCCAACATAGTCTGTTGTAAGGCTTGTATCTGCTCTTGTACCTGTTGCAGCACCTTCAGTGGAGAGGGTCTTTCCTCTGCTGGCTCAGGACCTATCTCCTCTATCCCAGTCCCCAAGGTGGCAATAAACTGGGTAAATTTCTGCAAAAAGGCCATGGTAACCTCCTCTTCCTCGCCTTCCTCCACCTCATCTAACATGGCATTAATGGCTGCGGTCAGATGTCGGCGGGTGCGTGCAAGTCTTTCACTGGGTACTTTAACAATAACTTTGCCACTGAAATCAGTTCAGCATGGGTTAATGGCAGTAGAGATGCACTGAAAGCTTCTAACTGTTGCTGCATATCCATTTCTACTTTTCTTGTCAAGTCACACACTTTACAATTCAAACAGTTCAAAGATGCAATAGCAGTGTACTGTCTCTTTAAGACGCTTGGGCGCTTGCTGCGGCTGGACGCTGCTAGCTGAGATGTTCACAACAATTATTCTTAATACTTTATTCAAAGTCCCTGTATGATGCAGTGGTTTGATGAGCAGGCAATGACGCTGGCTTTATTACACGTGGCTGCGCTGAGTGTCAAGTTGAGAGTTGCTACGCTGGGGAACTGCGCTGTACTTCAAACTATTAGCAAACAGGCTCACAGGATTCCGGGGTCACTCTAGGGGCTGGGATTGTGCTACTGGTACCTTGTGTATTGGTGCTCAGTACACTCCTCTCCGCTCCTCCTAGGCCCACACGGATGTCTCTCTGTGGTATCTCTCTCTGTCTTGCTCTGCACACTATAACTCCTTCTTGTGTAGTAGCTCCTTCTCAAAAGGGTTAATAAGCTCCATTCTGTACTTGGCACACTACAGACTCCTCTGCATGGCTATCTCCATGGTTCTCTCTCAGCAATCCATGTTCTCTCTGCTCAATACATCATCTCTCAACAACAGCTCTGATAAGACTGACAAGACTCCAAATCAGACTGACTATTCTAGAACGTGTCAGCTCTTAAATAACCTCTGTTGATGATGTCGCTCTCCCACAGCAGCCTCTAGTGGTTAACTCCGTCACTGCTGTTATGTATTATGCAGCTAGGCTGTGTTATGCAGGGTTTTCTATGAGAGATTAGGTAACCCCAGTTTTTACCTGGGCCACACATGATTTTACATTTAGAGACATTAAACTCTAGTTTCCACAGTTTTGACCATCTATCCAGTAAAGCTAAATCATTTTCCATGTTGCAGACACCTCCAGGAATATCCACCCTATTACTAACCTTTGTATCATCAGCAAACAGACAAACTTTTCCTACCAGGCCTTCTCCTATGTCACTTACAAATATATTAAAAAGAATGGGGCCCAGGACAGAGCCTTGTGGCACACCACTTGTAACTCGCCTTTGTTCAGATTGCACACCATTAACAACAACACTCTGATACCGATCCTTCAGCCAACTTGAAATCCACTGAACTATCCAGGGATTGAGTCCTACCTTCAATAACTTATCTATGAGCTCTTTATGTGGTACAGTGTCAAAGGCTTTGCTAAAATCCAGATAGGCAATATCCACAGCACCAACTTCATCTAACACTTTAGTGACATTGTTAAAGAAATCAAGAAGATTGGTCTGACATGATCTGCCCTTAGTAAAGCCGTGTTGCTTTGGGTCCAACAGGTCATTAATTTTTAGATGGGAAATGATCTGTTTTTTTAAGAGTGTTTCCATTAATTTGATCACTATAGGAGGAGGAGATACCTGACACTAAGGACAGATTCTCTTTGAAGCAGGGCAGTCTGGCTCACATAAGCCACTACATGCTCCAGTGACTACACAATGACCTCAAAGTTGCCCGCATAGTCACCAGTGCTGTTTACTGGGTGTTCACCCTGTTGGATCCCCCCCCATAAGGATAACATCACCTCTTTGATCCCACCACTGGAGCAGAATAGAAAGATGAGGGAGTACAAACACACTCTGGTGGACGCACTACTGGCGGAGTTCTCAGATGAATTTGCGGACTCAGTGGCAGCACGAGGCCAAGCAGAAGGTGGAGGAGCAAGTCACCAATGCAGCAGGGGCACCGGCACCATCTCACAGGGAAAGGTGAGCATGGCTACAGTGTTGAACACCTAATTTAAGTGTACCCACATCCACCACCATCAGATACGGCCCGTAGTACCAGGTGGCAGACTTTGACATGTATGGTGGATGACTACCTGTCAGAGCTTTCCCTCTGTGCCTTGAAGGTTCTGGCCTGCCCTGCAGCAAGTGTCCTATCAGACCGTGTGCTCATTACCAACAGGAGGATCCACCTATCCAAGGCTAACATAGACATTCCTTAAGATAACCCAGATGTGGATCCTACAAGACTTGGCTGGCCTGCACCTGAGTGAGTGGTTAAAGTGTTTGCTACCTTCTCCCCTTCCACCTACACTACCACATCTACGTCCCCAGTCTCTTCCATTTACAATGCTACATCGATCTCCACCTCCTCCCACCACCACCACCATTTTTTATTATTTATGTATTTATTACATTTTTACATTTTCTATTAGTGTTTTGAGCAATCATCATAGTGCTCCCCATGATTTGCAACCCTCTAACCCTTGCTACCCCTATTTTACAGCAATTTTTCAACCCACAAGTTCAGGTCCCCATTGATTTCGGAACGGAACTTTGACGGAAAGTTTGTCTGAACTTGTCGAACCCGCATTTCTACAGGTGTTTAGTAAATATTCTTCCTAGTCCTGTTTTCCTGCTGTTTGACCCCTGACCTTAACTGTCTGAATGCTATCATTTTCCCTTTCTCTAGGTCTGCGTCCACCAAAATTCTGCACAGTAGGGTACTGAGGCCCCTATTCTTGAGAGGCAAGCGACCAGGCCCTCCTGTGGCACAGACTGATTGCTTTTGTGTTTTTTCTTATCCACTTCATGTCTCCCATTATGTGCCCCAGCTACGCATTACCAGGCCTGCGCCATGGCTACTCTTCCCCAATTTAAATGTGCCCAGCTGTGTCCCAGCTACCTGTTCTTCCATGCCCTCCCAGTGTGTGTCTCAGAGTGCAAAATTATTACTGCCCCCCCAATTTGGACCTTCTTTCTGGCCATCGTCCGTCTCTAGATTTCAACTCCCCAGCCTCCTGCTTGGATTCTGGCCATCCTAGACCTAGGGCTCTGGCTTTCTGAGTTTCCCGTTCTTCCTAGTCCTGGCCCTAGCTTAGATTTGGCTCTCTAGCCCTTGATTATAGCTATTGACCTTGTCACTATGTCAACTCTCCAACTGGTCTGAACCTCAGATTTCACTGCTTCTAGTCCAGATGATTCCAAACCCTTCCTAAACACCAGCACACCAAGGCTTGAAGTTTTTTTGCTTTTGTCGAAACTGTGCTTTCTGTTCTGATTTAGGCAGAATTTAAAAAAATCTGGTTGAAAATAACCAGTGAGTATCCAAACACTAATCAGGACAAGAACAGTAAAACATCCATTTATCAGTTTAGCCTTTAGAACTTCATTTTTATATATAATATATATATATAATATATTATCATATTATCTAGCACAGTGTCTACATGCCTGGCCAAAAATGATGAATCTTGATAAAGCCCCATCCCAAAATGGCCTGAATCATGCACAGGATTGGAGTAGGGTTTATCTCTAACAGGGGTCCTGAATAGCAAAAAAAAGAAAATACCCCATATTATGTAGACAATTTCAGTTAACTGTGTAATATAACCAAGCAAAAAGGAAAGAAAACTTCTGGCAGCATTTTATAGAATGCACTGCATGGGAGTTCCTTGTTCCTGGATATAGAACCCCCAAGGGATCCATAGACGACTGAAACAATAGCTATCAGAGCAGACATCACTGCTCTAATGAGCACATTCTAGAAATGTGTGGGGTTTCGGCAATGTGTACCTAGCTATGTAACATGTAAATGAGGACTAGAGGAATCTCATAAAAAAGTTTACATTTCTTGAAAACTCTGCAGGGCTTTAGAAATCTACTAAAGCCAGACATATATAACTAATACCTGACCACCCAAGCCAAAGGTTAATCTCTTTGTAACCTTTACCAAAGGTTTGTCTGAGTAACAGTCACATGAAAAAAGCAAGACATCACACTCAGGCTCTGGTGCTGAGTCAGGGTCTGTGAGGGAGTAAAAAAGGGGGGTTATTACCAAGAATCAAAAGATGTGGTTTCTTCAATCCACTCTGGATAATGTCCTACCTCCCAAAGCAGGAAGGAGAAAGGAAGGGAGCCAAAGGCACAAAATCTCGCCTGATTTGCCACTTAATACAGCGTAAATTTAGGATACACTTTGTGAGCTGTGAAAAACCTTGCTGATCCTACAGTGGAAGGCGATATGAAAGGTTCTGTGCATAAAACACATCAAAGAGCTCATTAACAATAAGTTGCACGCCAAATGATGAATTTAATTTTCAAAGGCCAATTTTAAATCCAGGAAATTTATGATTAAGTGTTGTGGTCGCAGTATGTTTTTAATACCTAAGGAAAGATCACTTGACACGTCTGGGCAATTCACATGGTCACTTTTAGGTTGTCATCACAGTATTCCAACCTGCATCTCATTATACTTATCCGAGATCAGCTTTGTATTCATAACATCTTTCCTCTTATGTGAAATACTTTTTTCCAGATTGCTACCTTTTCCTCGTTCATCTTTTATATACATGTTTAACCATTTGCAAACATAGTAATCCCTTAGTCAACAAAGAAGGATATAAAACATGGAATGTACTCATGATTACATTATTTGTTTTTTAGACAACATAGTTCGGGTTTCATTAATGTTGCCCACGTTATTTGTAAATGTACTTACAGCTGTCTGGCAAATCAAAGACCTAGAAAATGTCATGCTAATGGCATGATATTTATATTCATTTAGCTGTAAGATCTCAGTCACACAGAGTGTTGCCCATAAATATGAAGACATAATAGTATTCCGTGCATTGTGAAACAAGTGAATAGAGGTGGACCAATTCAAACAGTCCAGACCAGCAGAGCTAAAAAATGAAAATCCTCTACTGGCTGCTGTTGGGTAACAAGAACTTGCCTCTAGCAAATTAACGGCTCTCCTGCTCAAGATCAGTGCTTGACTTGGGAACATTTGAGGACAGCCATATTGCATCTACATATCCAGACACCCGTAATGTCTCTGGTTAGCTTATACAATATGTATTGTTCATTAGACATTCTTTACTGAAAGTGATCTGGTGCTGCAGATACAAGTACCTAGTGTATGCCATATATGCAATAGGTTTTCAAAACATGTCAACTATCACTATGGAAAGGAACAAAGATCCAATGAAAGTAGGACTTGAGATTTATTTAAAAAACTAAATGAGTCATTACAGTGCTCTAGCGACTGTTCAGGGGTCTGCTGCAGGGACGCAATTTGAGATGTTTTAACCTACAAAGAAAAGCATAAGGTTTAAGCATAAGGTGAACCTAAGGCAACTAATAGTAAATACCACATCACAGCTATAAATCTTCCTAATAAACAAATATAATTTGTGGTTTTAAAGATGTATTTAACATTGTTCAATATAAAAAAAAATGCCACATGCTTTAGTATACAGGGCACACATGAGGCTCAGATGACTTCCAATGTTGTAAAATGTCATTTGTTTAATAATTATGAAATTAGATCAAATATATCTTTTTTTAAATTCTCATTCTCAGGTAGAGTACATTAGTTACATAGAATGCGATTTCAGTTCAAGCAAAATCAACAACATCCGACATCTTATTCAAACAAATGTAATAAAAACTAAACATTTTACATTTTTAATTCAGTCAACCTCTCAATGCCCCAAGCCCCTCCCCACCCCCCGTCTCTCTCCAAATAGTTTTGATATAATTGGAGTAGTATTAGTATATTTAAACACCCATAGTCTAATTAGGCCAAATGACATCAAATTTAATGTAACATACACTATGGCACATGACACATATTTATACAAAATGACACACAGAGAACTGTACAAATGAAAAAGAGCAATTGCTATTAAAAATAAGGGCCCCCATTCCACACCTCCAAGCACTCACGCCATTCACATACACACACCGGCCGGCGTCCCTCTGAGGGACTAATGTTCACAAAAAATAGGGCTGGAAAAATAGGGCTACAAAAGCAGGAAACTTGATAGCAAGCAGGGAGATGTCTGGGCTCCACGTCCTCACAGCTTCATGTCAGCAAACTGCCCGCTGTTTTCAATGTATATAATGCACCCACAGCACAGGTTTAGATAGTCACAATAACTTAACTGTTACAAGTATAGCCCGCAGGCACTCACGTGACCTGATGAAGGGACTGGTTCCGGAGGCTGTAAACAGTAGAAGCCAAGGTTTTAAACATTCATCTTTGCCTATGATAGGCTTGCCAAAGTCCAACGCCTGCACAGCGCCGCCATAGTTCTCCTCCCTGAACTCGCCCCAGATGCAAAGCCCACGCGTGACGTCGTGTGACGGCTCCTAGCCACGCCCCTTGCGCTGACGTCATCATGCCCCGGCAGACGGCGACTTGTGGCTCATTTTCTAGGCCCAAAGACCTAGAAAATGTCATGCTAATGGCATGATATTTATATTCATTTAGCTGTAAGATCTCAGTCACACAGAGTGTTGCCCATAAATATGAAGACATAATAGTATTCCGTGCATTGTGAAACAAGTGAATAGAGGTGGACCAATTCAAACAGTCCAGACCAGCAGAGCTAAAAAATGAAAATCCTCTACTGGCTGCTGTTGGGTAACAAGAACTTGCCTCTAGCAAATTAACGGCTCTCCTGCTCAAGATCAGTGCTTGACTTGGGAACATTTGAGGACAGCCATATTGCATCTACATATCCAGACACCCGTAATGTCTCTGGTTAGCTTATACAATATGTATTGTTCATTAGACATTCTTTACTGAAAGTGATCTGGTGCTGCAGATACAAGTACCTAGTGTATGCCATATATGCAATAGGTTTTCAAAACATGTCAACTATCACTATGGAAAGGAACAAAGATCCAATGAAAGTAGGACTTGAGATTTATTTAAAAAACTAAATGAGTCATTACAGTGCTCTAGCGACTGTTCAGGGGTCTGCTGCAGGGACGCAATTTGAGATGTTTTAACCTACAAAGAAAAGCATAAGGTTTAAGCATAAGGTGAACCTAAGGCAACTAATAGTAAATACCACATCACAGCTATAAATCTTCCTAATAAACAAATATAATTTGTGGTTTTAAAGATGTATTTAACATTGTTCAATATAAAAAAAAATGCCACATGCTTTAGTATACAGGGCACACATGAGGCTCAGATGACTTCCAATGTTGTAAAATGTCATTTGTTTAATAATTATGAAATTAGATCAAATATATCTTTTTTTAAATTCTCATTCTCAGGTAGAGTACATTAGTTACATAGAATGCGATTTCAGTTCAAGCAAAATCAACAACATCCGACATCTTATTCAAACAAATGTAATAAAAACTAAACATTTTACATTTTTAATTCAGTCAACCTCTCAATGCCCCAAGCCCCTCCCCACCCCCCGTCTCTCTCCAAATAGTTTTGATATAATTGGAGTAGTATTAGTATATTTAAACACCCATAGTCTAATTAGGCCAAATGACATCAAATTTAATGTAACATACACTATGGCACATGACACATATTTATACAAAATGACACACAGAGAACTGTACAAATGAAAAAGAGCAATTGCTATTAAAAATAAGGGCCCCCATTCCACACCTCCAAGCACTCACGCCATTCACATACACACACCGGCCGGCGTCCCTCTGAGGGACTAATGTTCACAAAAAATAGGGCTGGAAAAATAGGGCTACAAAAGCAGGAAACTTGATAGCAAGCAGGGAGATGTCTGGGCTCCACGTCCTCACAGCTTCATGTCAGCAAACTGCCCGCTGTTTTCAATGTATATAATGCACCCACAGCACAGGTTTAGATAGTCACAATAACTTAACTGTTACAAGTATAGCCCGCAGGCACTCACGTGACCTGATGAAGGGACTGGTTCCGGAGGCTGTAAACAGTAGAAGCCAAGGTTTTAAACATTCATCTTTGCCTATGATAGGCTTGCCAAAGTCCAACGCCTGCACAGCGCCGCCATAGTTCTCCTCCCTGAACTCGCCCCAGATGCAAAGCCCACGCGTGACGTCGTGTGACGGCTCCTAGCCACGCCCCTTGCGCTGACGTCATCATGCCCCGGCAGACGGCGACTTGTGGCTCATTGCAGGAGAGGATCTGTTTGATATTCCCCTCTGGGGAACCCACGTGGGCTTTGCATCTGGTTCAGCCACCAGCTTCAGTCACCAGCTCCACAGCTCTGCACTCTTGGGGGGTTCCCCTGCTTCAATCTGTGATTTTGACTATCCTGGGTTTTGGCCTTTTCCCCTGGGGGCACCACGATTGGGGGTGCTCCACAGTGTGAAACCCCCCCAGATCGCCGAGCGCAACTCACCTCTTCCCGATCCTATGACGCATGTGCGGCCGCTCGTCCAACCAGCGAGCTCAGAGACATGTTCCCCACTTCCCTCTAACAGGAAAAGTGCCCACGCCGGCCACTCACAAATGCCTGGCGTGGGCACTGGCCATGCTATAGGAATAGCGGGGATGTGGCCCCGGCTCACGCATGCACCGTTGGACCAGGAAGCAAAGTAAGTGAGCAGGGCAACATGGGGGGTTTTACACAGGGGGGGATCCTGAATTTAGATGCCCCGGGGGGAGGGAATCGATCAGCCTGAGCATCTTATAGATTCCCAGGGCGATCGCGCTGGGTTTTGGTACACTTTAAGTCCTGGGGGCAACATTGTCCAGTGAGGCATTTCCAGCATCCTGGGGAGCGGGAACTTGTCTATAGGCATAAGTAGCAAGAAAGATTGTGGGTGATCTGGATAGAAGGCGGGTGTCTAATCAGGCATTACACCGAAACTCACCTTTCCTCCCGTGCAGTAGATCCCATGCCTCGCGCACTGTCCTGCCCCTCACATTAGTCACTGTGCCTGTGCACAGCACCGTCCATTTATTGCAAAGGAGGGGGCATGCCAAGGCAGTGCCTGGCAGGAGCAGTGGGGCCACGACCTACAGCAAGCATTGGTCATGGCCCCAAAAATTCTGGAGATCATGCTCATTGCCTCCCCTTCAGAAGACCATCTGTGAGCTGCTGTGGAGAAAAGAAGGTAAATGTGTGTATTTAGGGGGGTAACAGTCCTTTTAATAATATTGTACACCTAAGACTAACATAGAGTGCCTTGTCAGGGCAGTGTGGATTACACATGTATCTGTAGGTTTATGCAACCAAACCTCTACCTATGCATGTTTTTTGCTTTATGCTCAGACAGGACTGATGGGCGTTTCTACTAGGTTCCTTCCACACCGACTACCCATTTACCAGGGCTACCTACAATTTCTGCCATTACTTTCAGTGTTTCTGATCATTTTTTTCTCTCCCTAAGTTCTAATAAAAAGATCTGCATGCTGGTAAATAATGTGTTAGAGCTTAAATGTTCCCATTGTGTTCTATAGAAATAAGCCACCTGTGCCAGCTAAGGAGAGGCGAGCTGAGCGGCCAGTGTTCAAAGCCCAGCACAGTGTAGTAAATATGGGATTCCTTAAGTGTGCAAGGGCTTTGAGGGGGGAACACAGCAGGCCCACCGGCCCCTGGCCCTGACAGTTTACCCACTCCTGTGCCCTTAAGGTTGGGTCTGGTGCCCATGGGCACTGATCTCTTCCTCACACCTCCTGGGGACCCCAAGTGTGGGGCAGGTGATTGGGCAGGGTGCCAGCAGGCGACAAATTAGCCCCCTGACCCTGATCTGGTATAGGGATCCCCTGTACCCCTTGCCAGCTCACCCAGAGTAAAGTAAAACAATACACCAAACACAAATACATTTTAATACTGTAAATTTAACTACCTACCTGTCAACATCTTCTTCCTTCTTTTCCTCGCAGGACAGGTCCTTCCTCCTTTTATCCTGGCTGCCAGCTGGGAGCAAGTTGTAAAATCTTGTATGGAAGTGACAGTTCGAGAAAATAGTTTCTTGTATGCTATCACATGTAAAATTGTCCGGCATGTGTCCCTAAATCATGCCAGAAAGCGAGAATTCTCACAATTCTCACAAAGAAAAATTCTTGGCACATGCTGAATTGAGCCTAATGTGTACCAATAGTGCCAAAGGTACTAGTGAGACTGATGTGGGGACTAACGGCTAGGAGATTGGTGGGGCAATGAGTCCTCTTCAAGACTATGTTCACACTTGTGTGGTCTGTGCAGTCAAGGCTCTGAAACTGTGATCACACTTGTGTGGTCCTATGGTGACTGCCGAGACCACAAACAGGAAACTCCCTAGCCACATATGATTTCTCTGCTCAGGGTCGCGTGGGGTGTTTCCTAAGCGCCAACCACACTAAAATCTAAAACAATTTTTCATATGTTCGCTAAATTAGTATTAGTAGTTTTAGGGACCTTTAACAGCATACATTTGATCTTGCACAAAAATTAACAAGATAGGATTTTTTTATAACTTGCTATTTTATTTTGTTTTCTAATTAACCCTCTTGTTTAAACAGCGTTCTTTCTTTAAAAATTTACCAATACCATGCAAAACTTTAAGAAAAATCAAATGTATCATATCAGGTAAGTGAACTCACTAACCTTCTCTCTGAATTAGGATCCCCTCTCCCTAGACGTTTTCTTATTATATTTAAGTGTTTCCATTTGTTCATCTTGAAAGGGTATTTGCTGTATAAGTTCGCCCTCTAGCGGGGGTTTGTCTTTGGTGAACATGAAATGAATAAACCCCACCTATAAGACCATACACAGATCCAGTCATTAAGGCCAAATGATTATATAAACAATCTCCCAAAAAATCTAAGCAATCAAATATATACCACAGACATCTTATTGCAAATCAGTGTAGCTAAATAAACGCTGGTGCAAGTGCAAATGCGGCTGCTCTCCCTAGCGCCATTAGGGCCCTCTGCTTCTAAGAGGATGTATTTGATAAATATTTGATTGCTGATGTTTTTTTGGAGACTGTTCATTTACTGTTTTGGCATTCGCTATTTATTAGGATAATGATTACTGGTTTAAGAATGTTTTTTGGACTGCTGACATTTATTAATATATTCTCCTCTGCTGTTTTGGTGCTATGGTTTTTATGTTTTTATCTTTACAGCATTTGAACAAAATGTTCATACTTTGCCATTTGGCCTTAATGATTGAATCTGTGTATGCATTTATAGGTGGGGTTTATTCATACATGCTTGTAAAGGGTATTTCTCATACATATATTGCAGTTTGAATTGTTTTGTGTGTGCTGTAAAAACACCAGGCCTCAGGCGATCCCAAACATGCACATTTGGACCCTATCTGTTATACTAAAGCAGCTTTTAAAGGCTATTTCTCATAAATATATTGTAGTTTGAATTGTTTTTGCGCGTGCTGTAAAAACACCAGGCCGCAGGGTATCCCAAACCTGCACATTTGACCCTATCTGTTACACTAAAGCAGCTTATAAAGGCTATTTCTCATACATATATTGCAGTTTGAATTGTTTTTGTGTGTGCTGTAAAAACACCAGGATTCAGGGTATCCCAAACCTGCACATTTGACCCCATCTGTTACACTAAAGCAGCTTTTAAAGGCTATTTCTCATAAATATATTGCAGTTTGAATTGTTTTTGTGTGTGCTGTAAAAACACCAGCCCGCAGGGTATCCCAAACCTGCACATTTGACCCTATCTGTTACAAGCAGCTTTTAAAGGCTATTTCTCATAAATATATTGCAGTTTCAATTGTTTCTGTGTCTGCTGTAAACAGCCCTGCCCACAGGGCATCCCATATTGCCAATTTCTATAGTATCTGTTACAGAGAAACATTTCCTCAGTTTATTTAGCTTCTGGTTTTTAAAGTAAACACATTTTTAAAGTGCCTATTGCGCATTTCGAATACATAAAAATGTCAGGCAGACAAGTGCCTGGATGTTAACAGAGTAGTGGCAGAGGCCAAGATTCAGCAGGCAGAGGTCGCAGCAGACTAGGGTCAAGTGGCAGCAGGAGTCGCGGTGAGAGACCTGATCTGCCAGTATCTGCTACGGGTCATGTCTCCACTAGTAACGCATCTGCCGTGGTAGATTGGTTAACGCGGTCATCCACATCATCACAAGTTACATCTGACACCCCCAGTCTAAGGTCGGTAGGTTCCTCTGACACAACCCTGAGTTGGCATGGCCTGAGAGCAGTCCCTATCCTCCCATTGCCTCTGTCCTATGCCGTTCCCTCCCCCAGCGACGTATCCTATGCTTTGGGTTCAGCTCCACTCTTTAGTGAGGACGATCAGATAGAGGACAGTCAGCAGCTACTGCCCAGCCAAGAAATGGAAGTGGCTTCTTTTGCTAGGCAGACAAATAGTGATGTGGAGAGTGGCGTGGGTGTTGCGAGCGTTCCAGCTCCTGCACCAGACACTGTTGAGGAAACCGAGAACATCAGTGACGTGCAGCCACAACTCGATTATGGTGATGAAGCCGATCGTACTTGGGAGCCGGGTGCAGAAGGGGCTTCATCATCATCATCATCAGGAGAAGAGGGGCGCAGGTTGCCCCAGAGTCAGCAGCTGAGGCAGCAAGGTGTTAGCAGCATGGTTGGCAGTCAGCATGGGGGCAGAATTGTAAAGCCTGGAGCCAAATGGGGCCGGGGTAGAGCACTTGCTGCGTGGCAGGCTACCTTATCGGGAGGTAGTGGAGCAGGGGTTCCTGGAGTTGGCGACAGTAGCAGTGAATCAGTGCGGGCTCTTGGTGGGAAAAGTAGCTACTCGGCAGTGTGGCATTTTTTATTGAAGCATCCGCAGGACGGTAACATGGCCACATGCAAGATATGTAGGCAGAAGATGAAGCGTGGCCAGGGCCCAAATGTTGGCACGATGGCCCTGCGTCAACATATGATGCGTCACCATAAAGGGGCCTGGGAGAACCGAGGCTCCGAAGAGGTGGTCCAGGCTGCTTCCTCACCGAGTGGTACACCGCTCCCAATTTCTGCCAGCCAAAGCTCCAGCACCTCAGCCGAAGGCAGCTGTGCATCATACCCATCCTCTGTCGCTCCTCCTGATGCTCCTGCTCCTCCTCCTCCTCCTCCAAGTCATGCATCCCGCCAGCAATCCATCAGCGAAGCCATGTCCAAGAGACAGCAGTATGCGCCCACTCATCCTACGGCGCAGAAGCTGAATGTGCTCCTGTCCAAGTTGCTGGTGCTGCAGTCGCTCCCTTTTCAGGTGGTGGACTCTGCACCTTTCAGAGAACTGATGGCTTGTGCCGAGCCGAGGTGGAGAGTGCCAAGCCGTCATTTCTTTGCCAAGAAGGCAGTACCAGCGCTGCACAATTTTGTTGAACAGAAGGTGGGCCAGTCCTTGAGCCTTTCGGTGTGTAGCAAAGTACATGGCAGCGCTGACGTCTGGAGCTGTAACTGCGGTCAGGGACAGTACATGTAGTTTACGGCCCACTGGGTGAATGTGGTCCCTTTGCAACAGCAGCAACTTGGACAGGTCACGCCGCTTCGGCCTCCGCGCTCCCTGGCCGTTGTGCCTGTGACACCGTGCAACTTGACCTCCTCATCCTCCGCCTTCTCCTCACCCTCCACTGTACGCTCAAGTCTCAGTGCCCCTCCAGTCTACCATGTGTGCAGGGCACGGAGGTGTCACGCTGTGCTTCACATGGTTTGTCTTGGCGAACGTCACACAGGGGAGGAACTGCTTAAATTTATTCATCAAGAAATCCAAACATGGCTTACTCCAAGAAAACTGAAAATGGGAACCATGGTTACCGACAATGGGAAGAACATTTTGTCTGTGCTGCGACAAGGAAGGCTGACCCATGTGCCCTGTATGGCTCACGTCTTCAATCTGGTTGTGAAGCAGTTTCTGAAGTCTTCCCCCCATCTGCAAGACATCCTAACAACTTCAAGGTAACTTTGCATGCACTTCAGCCACTCATACACTGCCAAGCACACCCTTCTTGAGCTACAGCGTCAGAACGGTAGCCCCCAACATAGTCTGATTTGCGATGTTTCCACCCGTTGGAATTCCACCCTGCATATGTTGGACAGACTATACGAACAGAGAAAAGCCATCACGGATTTCTTGATGATCCAAGCGGATAGGGGGACTCCCCTGTGTAACTTCAATGTCAACCAGCAACCAGTGGCAGCTCATACGTGACACCTGCCGTTTGCTCAGGCCCTTTGAGGAAGCCACTTTATTTGCCAGGATTACGGGATGAACAACGTGATTCCACTGCTTCATGTACTACAGCACATGTTGGAAACCATGGCTGGTCAGGGCACTGGAGACATGCTGTCTACATCTTACGGCCACATGAACCCCGTTGAAGCTGAACAGGAGGAGGAGGAAGTGGAGGAGGAGTGGCACAGTGCACAGTTTAGGCTTGGCGAAATGGCTGGTTTATCTAGTCAGCTGACAGGAGAAGAGGAGCAGGAGCAGCCAGAGGAGCTAGAGGGTTATGAGGAAGGCGAGGCAGAGGACCCAGGCACACCGTGGCAGTATGCGGTGGAGATGGAGACAGGTAGTCCCTCCGAGTCACTTGCGCAAATGGCAGGAAGTATGCCCACATGCTTGCGTAGTGACCCCAGAATTGTTTCCATTTGTCAGCGAGATGACTTCTGGCTCTCCACCTTATTGGACCCTCGCTTCCGGCACAAAATGGGGGCATTTTTTAAACCCGCCGAGAGGGAGGACAAACTGACCTACTACAAAGACATTCTACGTAATCAGTTGGCCGATGCCTATCTGCGCCATGGTCCATACTCTAGCAGGTCTGACTCGGGGGGACCTCTGCGCTCACCTTCCACTGCCATGGCTGCTGGGGGGGTTGGCAGGAGCAGCAGCAGCAGCTCCATCAGCAGCAGCCTCAGTCTTCAGTCACTAATGAGTAGCTTTCTACACCCACATAGTGAGGCTACTCATGAGCAGCAGGAAGACCTGGAGCAGGACCTGAACCAGCAGGTCTTGTCATACCTTGACATGACCATGCCAACACACCTTGAAGATCCGCTGGACTTCTGGGCAGCAAAACTTGACTTCTGGCCGCAACTAGCTGAATTTGCCCTGGAAAAGCTGTCCTGCCCGGCAAGTAGCGTGCCATCTGAGCGGGTGTTTAGTGCAGCGGGGGCCATAGTTACGGTGAGGAGAACTCGTCTGTCAACTAAAAATGTGGAGAGACTCACCTTTGTGAAAAGGAATCAGGGATGGATCAGCCAGGATTTTCACCCACCAATGGCTGATGCATGCGACTAGATTCAGCATGGTGCCACATTTTACACTTTCCAAATGGTGCAAAATATATTTATATCTTTAGGCCAATTTTTTGGCTCCTGCTGATGCCAACTTCAGGGCGTGCCTTTCAGCCAACTTTTGGGCTCCTGCTGCTGCTGCCAACTCCAGTGTCTCTTTGAGCCAATGTTTGAGATCATGCTGCCAAATCCAGTGTCTCTTTCAAGCAATGTCTGTTCTCCTGCTGCTGCTGCTGCTGCTGCTGCCAACTCCAGGGTGTCATTAGGACAATTTTTGGGCTCCTGCTGCCAAATGCAGTGTCTCTTTCAAGCAATGTTTGGGCTCCTGCTGCTGCCAACTCCAGTGTCTCTTTGAGCCAATGTTTGGGCTCCTGCTGCTCCTGCTGCCAACTCCAGTGTCTCTTTCAAGCAATGTTTGGGCTCCTGCTGCTGCTGCTGCTTGCTACTCCAGTGTGTCTTTAGTCCAATTTTTGGGCTCCTGCTGCCAACTCCAGTGTCTCTTTCAAGCAATGTTTGGCCTCCTGCTGCCAAATCCAGTGTCTCTTTCAATCAATGTTTGGGCTCCTGCTGCTCCTGCTGCCAACTCCAGTGTCTCTTTTAAGCAATGTTTGGGCTCCTGCTGCTGCCAACTACAAGGTGTCATTCGGCCAATTTTTGGGCTCATGCTGCCAAATGCAGTGTCTCTTTCAAGCAATGTTTGGGCTCCTGCTGCTCCTGCTGCCAACTCCAGTGCGTCTTTCAAGCAATGTTTGGGCTCCTGCTGCTGCTGTTTGCAACTCCAGGGTGTCATTCAGCCAATGTTTGGGCTCCTGCTGCCAACTCCAGTGTCTTTTTCAAGCAATGTTTGGGCTCCTGCTGCTGCTGCTGCTTGCAACTCCAGGGTGTCATTCAGCCAATGTTTGGGCTCCTGCTGCCAACTCCAATGTCTCTTTCAAGCAATGTTTGGGCTCCTGCTGCTTGCAACTCCAGTGTGTCTTTAGTCCAATTTTTGGGCTCCTGCTGCCAACTCCAGTGTCTCTTTCAAGCAATGCTTGGGCTCCTGCTGCTCCTGCTGCCAAATCCAGTGTCTCTTTCAATCAATGTTTGGGCTCCTGCTGCTCCTGCTGCTAACTGCAGTGTCTCTTGCAAGCAATGTTGGGGTTCCTACTCCTGCTGCCGGCAACTGCAGGGTGTCATTCAGCCAATTTTTGGGCTCCTGCTGCCAAATGCAGTGTCTCTTTCAAGCAATGTTTAGGCTCCTGCTGCTGCTGCTGCCAACTCCAGTGTCTCTTTGAGCCAATGTTTGGGCTCCTGCTGCTCCTGCTGTCAACTCCAGTGTCTCTTTGAGCCAATGTTTGGGCTCCTGCTGCCAACTCCAGTGTCTCTTTCAAGCAATGTTTGGGCTCCTGCTCCTGCTGCTGCCAACTCCAGGGTGTCATTCGGCCAATTTTTGGGCTCCTGCTGCCAAATGCAGTGTCTCTTTCAAGCAATGTTGGGCTCCTGCTGCTGCTGCTGCCAACTCCAGTGTCTCTTTGAGCCAATGTTTGGGCTCCTGCTGCCAACTCCAATGTGTCTTTCAAGCAATGTTTGGGCTCCTGCTGCTGCTGCTGCTTGCAACTCCAGGGTGTCATTCAGCCAATGTTTGGGCTCCTGCTGCCAACTTCAGTGTCTCTTTCAAGCAATGTTTGGGCTCCTGCTGCTGCTGCTGCTTGCAACTCCAGGGTATCATTCAGCCGATGTTTGGGCTCCTGCTGCCAACTCCAGTCTCTTTCAAGCAATGTTTGGGCTCCTGCTGCTGCTGCTGCTGCTTGCAACTTCAGTTTGTCTTTAGTCCAATTTTTGGGCTCCTGCTGCCAACTCCAGTGTCTCTTTCAAGCAATGTTTGGGCTCCTGCTCCTGCTCCTGCTGCTCCTGCTGCCAACTCCAGTGTCTCTTTCAAGCAATGTTTGGGCTCCTTCTCCTGCTGCTGCCAACTCCAGGGTGTCATTCGGCCAATTTTTGGGCTCCTGCTGCCAAATGCAGTGTCTCTTTCAAGCAATGTTTGGGCTCCTGCTGCTGCTGCTGCCAACTCCAGTGTCTCTTTGAGCCAATGTTTGGGCTCCTGCTGCTCCTGCTGCCAACTCCAGTGTCTCTTTCAAGCAATGTTTGGGCTCTCGCTCCTGCTGCTGCTGCTGCCAACTCCAGGGTGTCATTCGGCCAATTTTTGGGCTTCTGCTGCCAAATGCAGTGTCTCTTTCAAGCAATGTTTGGGCTCCTGCTGCTGCTGCTTGCAACTCCAGTGTGTCTTTAGCCCAATTTTGGCTCCTGCTGCCAACTCCAGTGTCTCTTTCAAGCAATGTTTGGGCTCCTCCTGCTGCTGCTTGCAACTCCAGTGTGTCTTTAGTCCAATTTTTGGGCTCCTGCTGCCAACTCCAGTGTCTCTTTCAAGCAATGTTTGGGCTCCTGCTGCTGCTGATTGCAACTCCAGGGTGTCATTCAGCCGATTGTTGGCCTCCTGCTGCTGCTGCTGCTGCCAACTCCAGTGTCTCTTTGAGCCAATGTTTTGGCTCCTGCTGCCAACTCCAGTGTCTCTTTCAAGCAATGTTTGGGCTCCTGCTGCTGCTGCCAACTCCAGGGTATCATTCGGCCAATTTTTGGGCTCCTGCTGCCAAATGCAGTGTCTCTTTCAAGCAATGTTTGGGCTACTGCTGCCAACTCCAGTGTGTCTTTCAAGCAATGTTTGGGCTCCTGCTGCTTGCAACTCCAGGGTGTCATTCAGCCTAAATATGGGTAATAAAAAACTTGGGAGTCCCTGTTGGGCCAAGTGGGATGCACTGCCCACTCTATGGGCGCCTTACTAACCGGTATACTTGAATGATAAAAAACAAAAAAGACATTGGTTAACTGTAAGGCTGGCAAATCACACTGCGACACAACTATTGCCAAAAAACATGAAATTTAATTTCCCCCCTTCCCCCCCCCCTTTCCCCTTCCCCCGCCCCTTTCTCACTATGGCGTTTTTCGCTCCATCTATGGTACAGGGTTCTTTCCCTTTTCCCTTCTTCTTTCCTTTTCTGTCACTATCCTAGGCCCAAGACTAGAAGTAGGTTGATATCCTATTCCCTATGACCCCCTGGGGTGAAGTTGATAATGACCCAGGGGACGGCTAGTCTGGGATGGTATTACCACATAGAATACTGTTTGTGCTATAAAAGTATTAATATTCTTAGACTTTTATTAAAATTGTATGGTATAGCCATTAGGTTACAGATAAGAAATGAGGTTGTTTGTTTGTTTGTTTGTGGTAAATGTGTGATATGTGCATGTGACAAGTAAGTCTAAAATAAATAACAATAAATAACAATTAAGGTCCTATGGATAAGGGATGAAGAAGAAGGAAATGGCAAGAGGATAAAGAAAAAGAGGGACAATATCAATATGATTAGCATCCGAGCACACCTGTTTGCAAATATTTGTAAATATATTTTAATGATGCTGGCTGCTAGAGAAGCCCCTGGGAGGTAGTCCAGAAAAATATGTGCTGTGATATGACATGTTGAGAGGGATGCTCTGCCAGTACGTGTTGCCAGTAAAAGAAATGGATGCCTAAAGGTGCAAAGAAGACCTATTCCCCTAGGGTTAATGTATTGCAACGACGAAGGATAATTTCAGCTGGTGAGAAAGGCGGGATATCTTCTTTAAAAGCACGGCCTGAGCTATGACTCCTCCCACCCTGACGAAGCTCCAGAGGAGGAGCGAAACGTGCGTTGGTGTCAGGTCATCCGACCACGCCCCCTCCAACGCGACCTGACTGATGCTGGCCGCTACATGTAACAACCCGGTACGCTGAAGTATAAGCGGAGTGGCGCCTAGTCACCGGCTACTACGGAGGCAGACGTATACAGAGGCGGTGGTAAGATTTCTGAGCGGCGGTGAGTGACAGCGGCGGCAGCCAGTTTTATAGCTTGATTGCTGATCTGGAGTCAGGCCGTTCGCTCCCGCACGTGAGGTCTGCCATGTCTGCCTGACAAGTCCGGAGGCCTGGCCACTTCAAAGACTGGGTATGAGTTTACACTATGGAAAGTACTTTTCTGTGACATTGTGCAGTAGCACAGGTTGGTTTATTCTCAGTGACTGGTCTCTATAAAAGTATTTCCGCTATTGCAAAACCCGGGACACCAGCTTCAAAGTAACTGTGGATATCATCCCTCTTGTTAAGGCTGGCCGGCCAGTATGCATGGTTGAAGTGTGGAGGGGTGTGTGGAGTCCAGGTAGCACCTGGCGGGGGCCCCTGGTTTTAGCTCTAGCAATTGCTTTTTAGTATTTTGTAGACTCGGTGTAAATACATGATATATATGTTTGTGCCATACTTTTTGTATCAATTAAATTTCATGTTTTCTGTCATTCAGCCTATTTTTGGCCTCCTGCTGCTGCTGCTGCTGCCAACTCCAGTGTCTCTTTGAGCCAATGTTTGGGCTCTTGCTGCTCCTGCTGCCAACTCCAGTGTCTCTTTCAAGCATGTCATGTTTGGGCTCCTGCTGCTGCTTGCAACTCCAGGTTGTGTCTTTCAAGCAATTTTTGGGCTCCTGCTGCTGCCAACTCCAGTGTCTCTTTCAGCCAATGTTTGGGCTCCTGCTGCTGCTGGCAACTCCAGTGTCTTTTTCGGCCAATTTTTGGGCTCCTGCTGCCAACTCCAGTGTGTGTCTTCAGGACAATTTTTGGGCTCCTGCTGCCAACTCCAGGATGTCTTTCAGCCAATATTTGGGCTCCTGCTGCTGCCAGCTCCAGGGTGTGTTTTTCAGGCAATATAGGGACTCCTCATTGTGATGCCACCTCAACTCTCTGCAACTGTGCCGCTCTGCGATTCTAATAGCGATGCCCCTGATCTACATGTCATAATTATTTACAGTATTATTTTACTAACCCAGCATCCTATGCGTGTAACAGCAAGGCAGAATGGTGTACAACCCTATTGAGGCTCTAGGAAGTTCAGAAATAGTCGTTTTTAATAGCGATTCGTCGTGAATAAATTCGGGTAGAAACGAATTTTGTCGGAAAAATCGGCAAATCAGCCGAATCGAATTTTTCAAGTTCGCTCATCTCTACTATTCACTTTAGTTTTTTTTTTTTTTTGTCTTTGTTGAACTTGAGGTGTGAAATTGCTTCATTAAGTGTGAAAGGGGGCTGACAATCCTCTCGCAGGGGCCTCTCGGGGCCTCTCGCAGGTTTATTTATTTTTATAGAAAATCCTCATTATAAAGGCCTGCAGATTATGAACAGTACAGGTTTAATGCTTGGATTTTGACCATCCCGGCATTTAGTCTTTGCACCCGGGGCACCCAGATTGGGATGTCCCACTGTGTGAAACCCCCCCGGTTGCCCCATCTAACTCACCTTTCCCCAGTCCTATGACACACGTGCAATCAGGAAGCTCGGATTCTCTCACTTTAATTCATCTAGGCTCGTCTAAGAGTTGGCTCTGGCTGAGTCTAGCTGAGTGTCAGGATTCCCTTACCTGACCCCCGGTCCAGCGAAGTCCCTGCCGCCTCCTTGTTCGGGCGCCGGCCGCGCCGGGCGGCTGCTCGCTCCTCCGCGAGCGCGCCCTCTTCCTCCTCTTCTGCCGGCGTACCCGGCACGCGCGCGAGCACGTTCCTTCTATGCCCTCCGGCGGTGCTGCTCTCGGCGCGGCCGCTGGAGGAAGAGAGCCCGAAGCTCAGCTGAGGGGAACGCCCCCTTTACTGTTAAAGGGCCAATGAGCCCCAGCAGGGGCAAGAACGCACCTTGCAGTTCTGGGCCAATGAGCCCAAAGGAGTTGCTGGGCTGTACGCCCTATCTTCCAATTGCCTGTGGAATCCTAGTCAGCACCAATCACACACCCAGCTCCCCCATCCCCTATCATATCTGGTCCCTATAAAGGTTTCCCTCCATCACTTGCTCGGTGCCTGTGATAGCGCCTTGTACCTTGCTTTGTCTTGTGTTATTGCCTTGATTGATCTCCGTTGCCGACCCCTGCCTGAACCGACTATTCTCCGCCTGATCCCTGTTGCCAACCCCTGCCTGAACCGACCATTCTCCGTCTGATCCCTGTTGCCGACCCCTGCCTAAACCGACCATTCTCCGTCTGATCTCTGTTGCCGACCCCTGCCTGAACCGACCATTCTCCGTCTTATCTCTGTTGCCGACCTCTGCTTTGTACCCCGACCTTGAGCTGCCTCATCCTCCTGTACCGCTGCGATCTCTGATCTCCTGTTGCCGACCTCTGGCCTGTCTCTGGACTTCTGCTAACTCGCTTTTAGTCATTGGTTCTTTAGAACTCCAACCAGTAAGCTCTCATCCTTTGAGCCATTGAAGTCCTGGGGGCAACCGATCCCGGGCAGGCGTTTTCTGCGTCCCAGCAAGCGGGGGCTCCTACAGGTGAAGCTGGCTGTGGAGATTGGGGGTTGAGGGCTTACCTGGAGGGCTGGAGCTACCCGAGCGTGACACTGAGTCTAGCCAAGCGTAGC
Organism: Gastrophryne carolinensis; assembly: GCA_027917425.1. Taxonomy (NCBI): domain Eukaryota; kingdom Metazoa; phylum Chordata; class Amphibia; order Anura; family Microhylidae; genus Gastrophryne; species Gastrophryne carolinensis. The sequence continues at coordinate 80,518,948 of CM051242.1, read as the reverse complement.
CTAACTAGCTGTGTGCCCGCACTGGCCATTCACAAATGGCTGGTGCCTGCCCGCCCTGCTAGGTATAGCAGGCAGCGGATGCTGTTGTGCATGCACAGTTGTTTTGGGGAAGTAGGTGAGTTTACTGGGCAACGTGGGGGTCTCACACAACGGGGATGGAATAAAGTAGCCCTGGAAGCTATAAGATGCCTTGTAAAGAGACAAAATTACATCCCTATCCTGTCATTCCATGCCTCTATAAGATTCCAGGGTCATGCGCAATGGGGTTTGTTCCACTTTAAAATTTATATATACTACTGTGTTTATAAGATTTTAGTCTTTCTGTAAGAGAGTGAACATTACATTACATAGAGACTGTTCTGTTGTTTTGCCACAAGGGGCCGCTGTTTTCCCCACGCAGCTAAGCTATGCTGGAGCTTACACTCAGAGAGACAGGAAATGTGTCAGCTTGTCGGGGATGAAGAAGGAGGAAGGAGAGAGACCTCCATCTTGGGACAGCAGAGAGGGACCGTGTAGGAGTGAGGCCTGGGTGTCGTGCGGAGACCAGTGCTATAGAGGAACTGAACGCTATCCTGATCCTTGCTGAAAGCGGAGAACTCTTCCAGGACGTCTGCTGAGTGCTGTGTTAGGAGTCAGCCTGCTGTTCTCCAGGCTGGTGGATGGAACCTGCAGTGCTTTGGGACCTTATTGAATGCATCCTTCAGACCCGGGTCAGTAACAGTAACAATACATAAGAGCATGCTTACCTGAACAGACTGAGACTAGGCCTTTTAGTTAGTTTTACATAGGCCAAAAGTGTTCTTCTCTGTTTGCCATTTGCTGCCTGGATTTTAGAACTCAAAAGAACATTTTCACCTGTGAAAGCTGACAACTGCAGTCTTCGGTCAGTGAATTTTTCACTCATCCAGTAGCAACATCGTTCTTTTAGGTTTTGGGCTAGGGCTGGGGAGGGAGAGTTGTTTTTCTGTTATTTTATGGTAATAGGATTGTAAGCTGCTGTGCTGTACCGCCGATGACCCCTCTGTGTGCACCCACACAAACACTTGTTCCAGCATTAGGGTATTAACAGGTAACGTGGGACGTTTTAGTGTACCCACTAGTAGGTGAATCACCAGGCCTTCCTGTAACATCCAATCAGGGTCATCTGGCTGTGTAGCACAGGGGTTCTCAGCCCAGGCTGAGTGTGTGTACTTAATTTTGATTGTTTCTCCCATTTGTCTTTTTGAAGTGGGATTGGCGCTCTTTTGTAGTAAAAGTCTGGTATACAAATGCTGGTTTCTATGTTGCTTTTCCAGCACGTGGCTTTGCTGTATCCTGGGAAGCCCACACCCGTACACGTGTAGTCGGCAGGATACAGCGTCCGCTATGGATGGGAAAGCGGAGGGAGGTCTTCCCCCGCCGCCAGTGGCACCGGATCAGGACCCTGCGCAGGGTCAGCCTAGCTGTAGCGCCATGTCCGCCCCAGTAGGATGTATCCCGGTGGGGGCACTGTTGCGCCATCTGCCGAAATTTGATGGCAAAGACATGATATTTCAAGACTGGACGGAGAGGGTGCGGAGTATGGTCAAAATGTGTAACCTAACCTCCGAACTGCAGGCAGAGGTTGCACTGGGAGCACTTGAGGGTGATTTTAGGTGGACTGTGATGGCGAGGCCCCAATCTGAGAGGGATACCCTGGAGAAAATATTGTCCCTGCTGGAGATAGCTCAAGGGGGCCGTGCTAAAGTGGTACAGCTAAGGAGCCGCTTCTTCAACCGCCCGCAGCAAGAGGGAGAGACTGTGATGCAGTATTCTAATGCCCTACAGGAAATGCTTAATGAAATCCAGCGGCGAGACCCAGGTGCATTGGGGGCCTTCCAGGAAGTGAACCAACTGCTGAGGGATCAGTTCATAGTGGGACTCTCCAATAAGTTCCTGCAGGATAAGCTGTGCGAAATGACCCAGGTGACAGCTGACATGTCATTCTATAGTGTCTACCAGGCTGCCATGGAGATAGAGGAAGAGCATATACCGGTGGCAACGAGAGCGGTGAGCAGCACTCAGGCTCCTTAGGAACAGGAATCAGAAGAATCCGAGTCCCTAAAGGAAGTGGTCCAGGCCCTGCAAACTGAATTAAGGGAACTGCGGTTGGAGGTGTCCCAGATGAAGACAGAATCTTCCCAGCCCCCAGAAGTGGCTCCAGCACGTCACACCACCCCACACATGAGAAGTCAGGTGCGGGGACCTGTCAGAAGAAGCCCCCTCTGTTGGGGTTGTCGGCAGTGCGGCCATATTGCCCGAGAATGCCCTGAACGGATGGAATCCGAGCAGCCATTAAACTTCCGACCGCCACAGTATGTCAACAGCTAAGCCCCGTGCGGAAGGATCTTGACCTGTATGCCAGCAGCCTCATCATGGAAGCCGAGTTGGAAGGTCAGAAGGTACGCTGCCTAGTTGATACAGGATCAGAATGCACCCTTATGCCCTTACAGTTCTTTGAAAGACACTTTGGACATATAATGGAGCCGGTGTGATGCCCAGCGGGACACCAGCCTTCTGTAAGCAGGCAACCCCCAATCTCCACCGCCGCTTCTGCCTATAGTCAAGCCCCCATTTGCCGGGACGCTAGGTACGCCTCACCGGACACGGTTGCCCCCAGGTGTTAATAGGCGCAAAGGATGGCTGCTTACGGTGAAGGCCGATGAATCACGAGGGTATCCCAAGCCGAGGTCGTTCACAGGTAGTCAATCCGGAGGGTGCGTCAGAGTACAGGGATGAGACAGGTGCGTAGTCAGGGGTAGCCGAAGGGTCAAGCCGGGAGGTCAGAGATCGCAGGGTATCCAGAGGGGCAGGCAGGTTCGTGGTCAGACAAAGCAGAGGTCGGTACAGGCAGCAGACAGGAATGGTCGATCAAGCCGGGTCGGAATCAGATAAACAACAACCAGAATCACACCCTAATCACAAGCGACTATCACGGGCACTGAGTGCTGGGCTGACTCCATATTTATTGGGGAATCGACCAATGGCCACCCTGGGGGGGAGAGTATGTGCTGATTGGTGCAATTTACAACACTGTGAGTGATTGGGGGCACTATCCAGGGGCTGGTCAGTCTTGGCTGCAAGGCTGATCAGCCCCTGATTCCCATCAGGTGTGGAGCACTCTGTGCTGCCTGCCACTCGCAGCACAGCGCCTCCTAGCGGCGAAATCTACAGACTGCGGGACGCGTGCCTGCACAGCTAGAGAGAGGTTGCCAGAGTGACGCGCCGCGCTCCCAGCAGCAGGAGTGCTGCGTCGCCCTGCGGACGCTCGCCGCCGCCCCCCTGGCAGAGGTAAGTTCCTTACATTACCCCCCCCCCTTGAGGAGGGGCCCCAGGACCCTCCACCCTGGGTTTAAGAGGATTTTCTTTATGAAATCTTTTAATTAAACGGTCCGCATGCACATCTCTAGCTGGAACCTAACTCCTCTCTTCTGGCCCATATCCCTTCCAGTCGACTAAATATTGCAAGGAATTCCGGAGGAAACGGGAATCCAAAATTCGTGCGACTTCAAACTCCTGCTCACCATCAACTAGAATAGGAGAAGGAGAGGAATCTTCCTCCACTCCCCTGGCAGGCTTAAGGAGGGAAACGTGAAAGGAATTACAAATCCTCAGAGATGGTGGAAGTTTGAGTCTGTATGTGACTTGGTTAATTTTCTGTAAAATGGGATAAGGGCCAATATATTGTGGTCCCAATTTTACAGAGAGCTGGCATAGTGCTAAATTTTTGGTAGAGAGCCAGACCAAATCCCCCACTTTATAGTCTGGATTCTTGGATCGGCGACGATCCGCAAAGACCTTCTGCTGACTCGATGCCTGGACCAAATGCAGCTGAATCTTGGCCCATAAATCTGGCCACTGGGACAACCAATCGTCTAAAGAAGGCAAACCAGAGGATGAGCCTGAAAGTGCTGAGAACTTAAGATCCCTCCCATAAACACACCGGAAGAGTGATACCCCCGTGGAGGAGTTAACTGCATTATTGAAGGCAAATTCGGCAAAGGGAAGAAATTGGGACCACTCTGACTGAATATCGGAGGTGAAGCAACGGAGATATTGTTCTAATGACTGGTTGGTTGTTTCCGTCTGCCCATTGGACTGAGGGTGAAAAGCTGAAGACAGAGAAACAGTGAAGCCTAGCCGGGTGCAGAATGCCCTCCAGAAGTGTGACACAAATTGGACCCCCCTATCTGAGACCACATCTTCTGAAATTCCGTGAAGTCTAAAAATATGATCTAAGAAATATTGAGCCAATATTGGGCAGCTTTCTTAGGGGGACAAAATGTGGCATTTTGCTAAATCGATCTACCACAACCCAAATAACTGTATATCCCTGGGACTGTAGTAAATCAGTAATAAAATCCATTGCCAAGTGCGTCCAAGGCTTTGAAGGAGTGGACAGGGGCACCAGAGGTCCGGCAGGAGCTGACCTGGGGGTTTTGCTACGGGCACAGATCTTACAGGCCTGAATAAAGGCCTGGGTATCTCTCCTGGAGGATGGCCACCAGACATGACCGGCTAGAAGGGCCAAAGTCTTTTTAACCCGTGGATGACCCACCGTCTTGGAGTCATGAAACTGCTGAAGTACTGCCGGACGGTGGGACACGGGTACAAAGAGGAGGTGATCGGGTTTGCCTGGAGGAGAATCTGATTGAAACCGGCTTAGCTCACTCGACAGGTCAGGTTGGATGACAGCTATGACCTTGTGTCGTGGGATTATGGGAAGGATCTCCTCTACAGGGACTTTATCAACTGTGAAACTTCTGGAGAGAGCGTCAGCTTTAATATTCTTTGTTCCTGGTTTGTATGTTATAGTGAAATTAAATTGGGAGAAGAAAAGAGACCATCGGGCCTGACGGGGGGTTAAGCTGGGGGTTTTAGCTGATTCAATGTATTCTAAATTCTTGTGATCTGTGAATACCGTAATTGGGAACTGGGCCCCCTCTAACCAATGTCTCCATTCCTGAAAGGCTAATTTCACAGCTAGAAGTTCTCGATTGCCAATATCATAGTTCCACTCAGCGGAATTAAATTTTCTCGAGAAAAAGGCACAGGGATGTAGCCGTTCAGGAGACCCACTGTACTGTGAGAGAACTGCCCCTACCCCGAGCTCGGATGCATCTACTTCGACTATGAAGGCTCTGTGGATATCAGGGTGGGTCAACACAGGTTCTGAAATAAAGGCAGACTTAAGGTTCTCAAAGGCCCGGATGGATCGGCCCGACCAAGTAGGGGTAAACGCCCCCTTCTTAGTGAGGTCGGTGAGTGGGGCTACCAAGGTGTAAAAGTTTTTTATAAAGCGCCTATAAAAATTAGCAAACCCCAGAAACCTCTGTAAACCCTTCAAATCTTTGGGTTGTTCCCACTGGAGGACCGCAGATACTTTGGCCTGATCCATTGTTAACCCAGTATCGGCAACAATGTATCCTAGGAACGGAACCTCAGAAACCTCAAAAACGCACTTTTTAGCTTGGCATAGAGGTGATTCTCTCTCAGTTTCTGTAGAACCATCCATACATGCTCTCTATGCTCGGTTAAGGTCTGTGAGAATATTAGGATGTCATCTAAGTAGATGACCACAAAACGGCCCAAGTATTCTCTAAAAACTTCATTAACAAAGTCCTGAAAGACTGCCGGGGCATTACATAGGCCGAAAGGTATAACAAGATATTCATAGTGCCCATACTGGGTGTTGAAGGCAGTCTTCCATTCGTCTCCCTGGCGGATCCTGATTAAATTGTAAGCCCCCCTCAGGTTAAGCTTAGAAAAAACCTGGGCCCCAATGACCTGGTTAAAGAGTCCCTCTATTAAGGAAAGGGGGTATTTATTTTTAACTGTAATTTTATTCAGGCCCCTATAATCAATACAGGGGCGCAAGCCACCATCTTTCTTTTCCACAAAGAAAAATCCGGCACCCGCTGGTGAGGTAGACGGCTGAATAAAACCTTTCTGCAGATTCTCAGCAATGTATTCTTTCATGGCCTTATTCTCAGCTCGGGTTAAATTATAAATCTTTCCCCGAGGTGGCATAGTCCCGGGGAGAAGATCAATCGGGCAGTCAAAAGGCCTATGAGGAAGGAGTTTATCAGCGGCTTTTCAGAAAACACGTCTGCGAATTCTGCATAGGGGGTAGGGATGCCCTCAGCAGTCAAGCGAGTGGCACGTACAGGGAGCTCAAGACAAGACTGGAAACATTGTGGCCCCCACTTGATAACCTGCCCAGAGACCCAGTCAATTTGAGGATTGTGTTTAGACAGCCAGGGGAGTCCCAAAACTAAAGGGGTAAGAGACATCTTAAGGAGAAGGAAGCTCATTAGCTTGGTATGTCCCGCCCCCACTCTAACAAACACTGGTGGAGTACAGTACTGAATCAGGCCCCCGACAAGGGGGGTATTATCAATGGCTTTGACTCTAATTGGATTGACTAAAGATTGAGCCAGGCCCCAATCAATAAAATTCCCGGCGGCCCCACAATCCAAAAGAGCCTCCACAGATCTGGACTCAAAATGACTCAAAATGAGTAATCTCGACAGGCAACATAATTTGTGTGCAACACAGAGGAAATACCTTGCAGCCTAGGTGGGTTTCCTCGACCCCACCTAGGCTCTGAAGTTTCCCGATGCCTGTCTCCGAGGGCAGGAGCGGACCAGGTGACCGACTTCTCCGCAATAAAGGCATAGGCCTTGCGACAGATGCCTCCGCCTCTCAGCTTCAGAAAGCTTGGTGGCCCCAAGCTGCATGGGTTCTTCAGAAGAAGAGGGGACTAAGGCCTCAGGCTTCATACTGACTTCAGACTGGGTCCCTTTTTCCAGGCGTCTTTCTCGTATGCGTCGGTCGATGCGGATAGCCAATTGCATGGTTTCATCCAAGGTGTTAGGTACAGGGTGATTTACCATGACATCTTTTATGACCTCTGACAGACCTAGCCTGAACTGCCCACACAATGCTGGGTCATTCCAGCGAGAATACACTGCCCAGCGTCGGCATTCCGAGCAATATTCTTCTGCCAGTCTTCGCCCCTGTCTGAGAGATCGTAGCTTGGCATCAGCAGTTGCCCCTCGGTCTGGGTCATCATACAGGATCTCCATGGCCTTGAAGAATTCCTCGACAGATTGGCGGGCGTAATCCTGAGGGAAGAGGCTAAAAGCCCAGGATTGGGGATCCCCATGCAGAAGGGAGATGATAAGTCCCACCAGTTGCTCCTGGGAGCCGGAAGCATAAGGGCGAAGCTGAAAATAGAGCTTACAGGCATCCCGGAAATTGGCAAATTTACTTCGGTCCCCCGAAAACTTCTCTGGAAGGTGAATCTTGGGTTCAACCGGAAAGGCGGCTATTGCCCCCTGGGGCACAGAGGGTGCAGGAGCTGGACGGTTCTCCTGAGCCACCACTCGAAGTGCCAGGTGCTCCACGGCCGTGGTCAGTGCCTCCACCTGTTCCAAAATTTGGTCCATTTATGGGGCCCGTGATAATGTGATGCCCAGCGGGACACCAGCCTTCTGTAAGCAGGCAACCCCCAATCTCCACCGCCGCTTCTGCCTATAGTCAAGCCCCCGTTTGCCGGGACGCTAGGTACGCCTCACCGGACACGGTTGCCCCCAGGTCTTAATAGGCGCAAAGGATGGCTGCTTACGGTGAAGGCCGATGAATCACGAGGGTATCCCAAGCCGAGGTCATTCACAGGTAGTCAATCCGGAGGGTGCGTCAAAGAACACGGATGAGACAGGTGCGTAGTCAGGGGTAGCCGAAGGGTCAAGCCGGGAGGTCAGAGATCGCAGGGTATCCAGAGGGGCAGCCAGGTTCGTGGTCAGACAAAGCAGAGGTCGGTACAGGCAGCAGACAGGAATGGTCGATCAAGCCGGGTCGGAATCAGATAACAACTAACAGAATCACACCCTAATCACAAGCGACTATCATGGGCACTGAGTGCTGGGCTGACTCCATATTTATTGGGGAATCGACCAATGGCCACCCTGGGGGGGAGTGTATGTGCTGATTGGTGCAATTTACAACACTGTGAGTGATTGGAGGCACTATCCAGGGGCTGGTCAGTCTTGGCTGCAAGGCTGATCAGCCCCTGATTCCCATCAGGTGTGGAGCAGTCTGTGCTGCCTGCCACTCGCAGCACAGCGCCTCCTAGTGGCGAAATCTACAGACTGCGGGACACGTGCCTGCACAGCTAGAGAGGGGCGAGGGAGGCTGCCAGAGTGACGCGCCGCGCTCCCAGCAGCAGGAGTGCTGCGTCGCCCTGCGGACGCTCGCCGCCGCCCCCCTGGCAGAGGTAAGTTCCTTACAGCCGGAAGATGGAAGTGTCATCAGGCTGACGGCTGCCGACAATAAGGAGATGGATGTTCGAGGGATAGTCTGGATGCGGGTCCGAGTGCTTGGGCAAGATGTGGGCAAGAAGGGGGTTGTGCTGGTGTACCATTCTTCTCTGAGCGGGATGGACGTGACGCTGGGTATGAATGTGCTGAGAAACCTAGACCATCAGCTCTATGCCAGAGAAGGGCCAAAGTATTGGCAATGGGCCACCACCCACCGGCCGACTCAGAAGGTTCTTTAAGAGATGGTGAGAAGCTGTAGTCTGCAAAAGAGTAACCTTTCCGGTCGACCCGTCGGAAGAGCGAAGGTGCCAAGGGGGACCCCGGTGAACATCCCAGCGTAACAAGAACGAGTATTGATGGTGCCGGTGGGGGCTGGACAATGACTGAATGGATTAAAGGTCCTGATTGAGCCAGCCCAGTAAGAGGAACCCCAGGCTCGCCCATTGATAGCTCGGGCCCTCGCCATTGTGACAAATGGGTGTGTACCGGTGCGCTGCTTGAATGTTGCAGACTGCGAGGTAACCGTCCTGGCAGACGTTTATGTGTCCGAGGGGGGTATTTCTCGACGGAAAAGCTTCACCCTACAGCCTGATGGAACAGCAGCCTGTACTTATGCTGTAGAGGTCCAGCAAAAGGAAGCCCCGGCGGAGGAATGGAATGGTAGAGTGATCATGACCCGGTTGGGGGTGGACTGTAAGGCTCTGACTCCAGGACAACAGAAGTTGCTGGAAGATACCCTCTGGGAGTTTCAGGAGGCGTTCTCAAGACATGATGAGGACTTCGGGTGTGCTTCTGCTATTGAACACGAAATCCCCACGGGCGATGCTGCACCAAATAGGGAACGTTACCAGTAGATTCCACCGAAAATGTATCAGGAGGTGAAGGATATGGTCGCCAACATGCTGGAAAATCGGGTGTTCCAGGAGAGCCAAAGTCCGTGGGCAGCTCCAGTAGTCTTGGTGAGAAAGAAGGATGGGAGTCTCCGGTTCTGCGTGGACTATCGGAAATATAATGCCCAGACCGTTCGGGATGTGTACCCTCTCCCGCAGATTGAAGAGTCGCTATCAGCCTTGGGCCAGGCAAAGTTTTTCTCAACCCTCGATCTGGCCAGTGGATATTGGCAGGTACCGGTGGCGAAGAAAGACAAAGCAAAGACAGCTTTCATCTTACCTATGGGACTGTACGAGTTTAACCGAATGCCATTTGGCCTCAGCAATGCCCCAGGGACATTTCAGAAGTTAATGGAACACTGTCTGGGGGACCTCAATTTTGAGTCAGTATTGATATACCTGGATAACATAGTAGTGTTTGGGGCCTCCTTTGAAGACCACCTTCAGAAGCTGCGGCAAGTCCTAGGATGACTGCAAGACCACGGGCTCAAGATCAAGCCAAAGAAGTGCCAACTGTTTCGCCAATAAATAGAGTACTTGGGACATGTGATCACATCCGATGGGGTAAAACCGACCCCCAGCAAGGTGGATGCCGTCCAGGAATGGCCCCAGCCGAGGACACTACAAGAGGTATGGGCATTTGTGGGACTGGCCGGCTACTACAGGAGATTTATACCCAAATGTGCGCAGTTGGTGAGCCCATTGAACGAGTTATTGAGGGGCACTGCAGGAGGTCCGAAGAATCGTCCCATCGGCTGGGGGCCCCGGCAACAAGAGGCCTTTGCGGCGGTGAAGGAGGCGCTAACCAGTGCCCCAATTCTAGCTTATGTGCGGTTTGATACCCCATTCCTGCTGTACACTGATGGAAGTCTCCACGGGTTGGGAGCCATCTTATCCCAAGTCCAGGATGGACGCAAGAGAGTCATTGCCTATGGGAGCCGGTCTCTGAGGGAATCCGAGCGCAACCCTGACAATTACAGCTCCTTCAAACTGGAATTGTTGGCTCTGGTATGGGCCATAACTGAATAGTTCACAGAATACTTGACGGGTGCAGAATTGACAGTGATGACGGACAGCAACCCATTAGCCCACCTGGAGAATGCCAAGCTGGGTGCGCTAGAGCAGAGGTGGTTGGCTCGCCTTTCCAAGTTCCAGTATCGCATCAAGTTCCTGTCTGGTAGAGAGAACAGTAATGCCGATGCACTCTCCCGAGTCCCCATGTGGACCCCGCTGCAGAGGGGTGACGAGGAGTTAGAGGACATTGAAACTCGTGACCTTGGTCAATTACCTATGCTCCAGGACTTGGCACATTCAAGTGGGGTGGCATCCGGGATGCCCATGGTGTTGGGGAAGACAATGGCTGATTGGGAGAAAGTTCAGAACAGCTGTCCGGAACTGTGGAAAGTGAGAGAATGGGTCCGGACTAAGACCTGGCCTCAGCTGGAAGAGAGAGCCCATTTAACTCCAGAGGGCCAAAAGTTACTGAGGCAGTGGGATAAGCTGACTGTCACCGAGGGCCTCCTGTGTCGGATCATATACCTACAGACGGAGCTGCAGTATCAATGACAGATTGTAATCCCCATGTCAGTGGGACCAGAGGCTGCCCGGGAAGCTCACGAGAAGGGTGCCCATTTTGGGAGCAAGAAGACATTTGAGTGGCTCCAACGTCTGGTGTACTGCCCAGATCTGGCAAACATGGTGGCCGAGGCTTGCCGGAAGTGTTGACCTTGCGGGTTGGCCATCCAGACTTCAGCACCGTTAGAACTTCTGATGATTAACTATGTGCAGATTGGATACTCTACCTCGGGACACTCGTACTGCCTATCATGACGGATCATTTCACGAAGTATGCCGTGGCTGTACCCACCAGAGACCAGACAGCTGAGTCAGCTGCCGAAGCGGTCTGCAAACACTTTATTCAGGTCTTTGGGTGTCCACAGAGAATACACTCAGACCAGGGAGCATGTTTCCAGGGCAATCTGATGAATGAGCTGTACCAGTTGTATGGAATTGAACGCTCCCGCACCACCCCGTACCATCCCCAAGGAAATGGGGCGTGTGAGCGCTTTAACCGCACTTTGCTTTAGTTGTTAAGGACTTTGGAGGACGGCCAAAAGGCTCGGTGGCCCGAGTATCTACCTGAACTGATGTGGGCCTATAACAACAGGGTACACAGTACCACCGGATACTCCTCACATATGCTCATGTTTGGAAGAGCCGGACGAGAGGTGGAAGACCTCCACATGCCCGACCCGAAGAAACCACCACCGATAACCACTGCATGGATGCAAGAGCACCGCCGCCGACTGAGAGAGGCCCACAAAGTTGTAGGGGAGCGCCTGAGGCAAGTAGTGCACCCTGACCCAAGACCGGTGCAGAGGGATGGGTATGCCCCTGATGATCGAGTGATGGTCAAAGCCAAACGACCATCTGGAAAGTTGGATGGGTGGTGGGAGGCGATTCCATATGTGGTAAAAAGGAGGGTTGACCCTGCCATTCCAGTCTACGAGGTGGAGCCAGTAGGGACTGGGGGGCCCCCACGTAACTTGCACCATAACATGCTAAGGCGTTGTAACTTTGATGAGCCAGCGCGCGTAGTGGAGATTCCTCCACATGCTCCGAGTACCGAGGAAAGCTCCCCAGAGAAGGAAGAAGAATGATGGGTCGCCCCTGCTCAGGTACCTACGGGTGTCCCAGGTGGGCCAGGTTTGCCACCCAGAGAGAGGGCTGAACAAATGGTGGCCTCTCCCCTGATAGAAATGCCTGACGTACCTCATACCCCTGAGGCCTCCACTAAAGAAGGTCAGCGAGGTCCAATGCTGGTGTGCCCTCACAGCGCTATGCCCAGGAGGAGTTTGTATGGGGAGGGTTGCCGAGGATGACAACCTCTAGTGGGGTGGCATGTAAGAGAGTAAACATTACATTACATAGAGACTGTTTTGTTGTTTCGCCACAAGGGGCCGCTGTTTTCCCCACGCAGCTAAGCTATGCTGGAGCTTACACTCAGAGAGACAGGAAATGTGTCAGCTTGTCGGGGATGAAGAAGGAGGAAGGAGAAAGACCTCCATCTTGGGACAGCAGAGAGGGACCGTGTGGGAGTGAGGCCTGGGTGTCGTGCGGAGACCAGTGCTATAGAGGAACTGAACGCTATCCTGATCCTTGCTGAAAACGGAGAACTCTTCCAGGATGTCTGCTGAGTGCTGTGTTAGGAGTCAGCCTGCTGTTCTCCAGGCTGGTGGATGGAACCTGCTGCAGTCCAGCTTTGAGATCTTATTGAATCCATCCTTCAGACCCGGGTCAGTAACAGTAACAATACATAAGAGCATGCTTACCTGAACAGACTGAGACTAGGCCATTTAGTTAGTTAGATTTTTACATAGGCCAAAAGTGTTCTTCCCTGTTTGCCGTTTGCTGCCTGGATTTTAGAACTCAAAAGAACATTTTCACCTATGAAAGCTGACAACTGCAGTCTTCGGTCAGTGAATTTTTCACTTATCCAGTAGCAACATCATTCTTTTGGGTTTTGGGCTAGGGCTGGGGAGGGAGAGTTGTTTTTCTCTTATTTTATGGTGATAGGATTGTAAGCTGCTGTGCTGTACTGCCAATGTGCACCCACACAAACACTTGTTCCAGCATTAGGGTATTAACAGGTAACGTGGGACGTTTTAGTGTACCCACTAGTAGGTGAATCACCAGGCCTTCCTGTAACATCCAATCAGGGTCATCTGGCTGTGTAGCACAGGGGTTCTCAGCCCAGGTTAAGTGTGTGTACTAAATTTTGATTGCTTCTCCCATTTGTCTTTTTGAAGTGGGATTGGCGCTCTTTTGTAGTAAAAGTCTGGTTTACAAATGCTGGTGTCTGTGTCGCTTTTCCCGCACGTGGTTTCGCTGTATCCTGGGGAGCCCACACCCATACACGGCTCACATTTCCTTAGTATGATTTACAGTTGATACAGCTTAGAATTAGCAACTACAGTTAAAAGAGGCCTGCTCCAGGGCTGGTCGCTAGCCTTCCCCCAAGCCATCCAGCCATCCAAAATGGGAATGTCTTATGTTAACCCCCCGGGATCACCAGAAAACATGTCTTTCCCGTACCTGAGGTAGTCCTAGTCTTCAGGGGAGCTGAGAATCGAACTGTGAGCTGGGTCACATTGGCCGGCATTCTTGAGATCGGCCAATAAGCAGTATCAAAAATGACAGGTAGACATGGCCATAGTGGTGGAATAATATATATTTTTTGAACTGAGCCACAAAAGAGGCAAAGAGGGCAGGTGGGGGTTGCTTTCGAGCCCCATATCAAAGAAATAGGCCCAGAGAGAGCGGTTCAAATAACTAGCCCCCATAGAGTGTGAGTGCTGGGTGCAGCAGACTCAAATCCAGTACATTTGTAGTGTAATGTTGTTGTCTCTCCAGCAATTTAAACTGGAACAACACACATTTTTAAGGTATTGTTCCCTGCACAGGGGGTATCCCAATTGCCAGTGCCCCCACAGCGTAGCACCTACTAAAACAAACAATCTTACCTTTAAATTGCCCCCCCCAGCATTTAATGTTAGCGAGGAGCAGGAAGCTAGCCAGAGCCAGCAGAGGAGACAAGGCATCTGTGGCAATTCGGAGTGAAGTCAGGCTGGCATAAGACCTGGATACCACATTATACGAGAGTAAGACCAACAAAGCTAATATGACTGTTTGGAAAATAAAGAATGCATCTTTTAAACTAAACGGTGCTGTCTCTGGGACCAAGAGTTGTAACAGTAATATCTGTGGGGAGTGCCCCCTTGTATTTAGAGAGGATTTTACCTGAAATGGTGTTTCCCCATATTTTTTTGTATTGCCCATTTATATTTATTATATTTATATTTATACAAGTGAATCATGTCCCCCCCCCCCCCTCAGTCATCTCCTCTCAAGACTAAACAGATTTAATTCTCGTAATCTTTCCTCATAACTAAGAGCCTTCATTCCTCTTATTAGTTTGGTGGCTCTCCTCTGCACTCTTTCCATAGTCAAAACATCCTGTCTAGGACGGCATATTCCCGGTGAGGGCGCACCAGTGCCTTGTAAAGAGGCAAAATAACATCCCTATCCCATGATTGCATGCCTATTTTATTGCATGATAATATCTTGGTGGCTTTGGAAACTGCAGCTTGACATTGCATGCTGTTATTTAGCCTTTGGTCTACCAGTACCCCCAGATCCTTCTCAATATGTGATTCTCCCAGTTTTACTCCCCTAAGGACATATATGGCCTTCAGTTTTTCAGACCCCCAAGTGCATGACTTTACATTTCTCCACATTGAAATTTATTTGCCAAGTAGATGCCCGGACACTCAAAGTGTCCAAGTCAGACTGAAGCTTGTGAACATCTTCCATAGACTGCACTGTGCTACATCTCTTTGTGTCATCTGCACAAATAGATACAATGCTCTTATTTCCATCTTCTATGTTGTTTATAAACAAGTTAAATAATAGTGGTCCCGGCACTGAACCCTGGGGTACGCCACTTACAACCGGTAACCATTCAGTGTAGGTATCATTAACCACAACTGCTCACAATCCTTCAGACTCTTTTCGATCCAGTTACAAACTGTATTTTCTAGTCCTAAAGATCTCAATTTCCCCAATAAGTGTATATGGGGGACAGTGTCAAATGTTTTTGCAAAATCCAAAACTATATCTATAGCCGCCCCTCTGTCCAGGCAACTACTCACCTCCTCATAGAAGCCAATCAGGTTAGCCTGGCAGCTTCTGTCCTTAGTAAAACCAAGCAATTTTCCCACAATGGATGCTAAACTTACGTCTGTAAAAGAAGAGCTCTTTTTAAAAATGGGCACCACATTTGCCTTGTACCAGACCATTGGCACCAGTTGTTAGTGAGTCTTCAAAGATCAAGAACAGGGGTGATGAGATGTCTGAGCTGAGTTCTTTAAGAACTCTTAGCTGAAGTCCATCTGGTCCTGCAGTCTTATTCATCTTATTATTATCAGTCTTATGATATCCATATTTAGCTTGTTGAGTATTACACTTGGGCTATTGCTATCAGTGGCAACTCCTATGTTGGCTAATTTTTCCTCTCTTGTGTACACAGAGCTGAAGAATCCATTTACCAGCTCCGCCTTCTTTTTATCCCCACTGACCATTTCCACATTATCATTAATGTTAGGGCAAGCGCTGCGCGCCCATCTCGCAGTGCTTCACTTGCCTCCATGGCTGCTTCCAGCCGTCATCCATCTCACAGCACTTCCCTCACCTCCATGGCTGCTCCCAGCCGTCTCCCTTCCCCCATGCTTCCTCCTCGCATGGTCAGGTGCGCGCACGTCTCCGTCCACTAGAGGGAACGCCGGATAACTGAGATTTAAAGGGCCTGTACACCACTGATTGGTGTCTGGTCATCCAATCCTGCATCCACTTCCCCTATTTAAAGGGGCATTTCCTTTCCATCAGTGCCGGATCTTGGTCTTTCCATGCCAGTTGTAAATCAGTTGCTTTTGGATTGCTCACCCGTGTACCGACCTCTGCCTGTCCCCGACTCTGAACCTTTGCTGCCTGCCCCGACCTTGGCTACTCACCTTTACCACGAACCTGTGCTGCCAGCCCTGACCTCTGCCTGTACTCACTACGTCTTTTGCCTGCCCCTGTGCACCACGCTGAACCTCTAACTGTAGAACTGGGCCGCTGTTGGGGGGTAGCGACCTGGGGGTCACTCGCCGCTACAAGACCAACCTGCCTTGCGGTGGGCTCTGGTGAATACCAGTGGCCTCTTAGACTCCGCTCCCCCCTCGCCATCAGTTCCACAGTCTAAGCGGATCCACATCCTAGTCCGCTCCACCCGGTCCGTGACAATTAATTAGGGCACCTACCTGTTCTGGTTTTTTTTTTCATTTATATATTTAACCCTTTAAGTGCCAGCCTACCTGGAGTATTTGTCACCCTTTGTTGCCAGACCATTTTGCACTATTTTGCGCTCCCCATGTTCAAATTTAATTTTTGAAGGGATTTCTCAGGGATTTCCCAGGAAAATTATATATTGTTTTTTTCAGCATAGTCTGGGCTTTAATATGAAATGTCTTGTTTGTCATTGTTTAGGTGTATTCTCAATATTTTTGGGTGAAATATGTGAAAAAAAAATTTTAAAAATCAATTTTTTACAATTTGTAGTGTTTTTTTGTAATAAAAAATGTAAGTTTGTCAAAAAAATCTTATTGCGTGTGAAATCCCAATTTTTCCCGGTTACAGCAGTACCACATATGTATTGGTAGACACCCTTTCCTGCCCAGGGGGCTCCCCCAAACTGAAACAAAGCTTTAGGGGATTTTTAGATAAAATACAACTGTGATATGCGCTATGCGCACCTTGCAGTTTTTCCAGAAAAACAACCCTTTACATTTGAAATACCCCCAACAAACTATATATTCTCTGGAAGTACACACCTCAAGCTTTCTTTCAGGCTTGTTGATGTCGCCACAGTTTTCTGGAAGTAATCCCTCAATGTAATCTTTGGTTACAAATAGTTTCCCTAAAAAAAGGATAAAAAAGCAGAATCAAAGCCACATTTTCCTAAAACAACTATATACAAACAAGAAAAAACAAACATGTGTGTAACAGCAATTTTACTTGAAAATTTCAGCTCTGCAGACAAAGTGCGCACCTTGCGATTTTTCAACCAAAACAACCCCTTACATTTGGAATATCCCCCATAAATCATATATTCCCTGAAAGTACACATGTTTAGCTCATCTTTTTGGAATTAATCCCTCAAAGAATTCTTTGGTTGCGCAGGGTTTCCCTGAAAAAATGTATAAAAAAGCTGAATAAAAAACACCTTTTCCTAAAATATAAATATGCAAACAAGAAAAAACAAGCTAAGTCTGAAAGCGCAAGGTCCCCCGAACAGAACAATACCCAACATGCATAGCTACTTTTAACCCTTTTAATTGCCAGCCTACTTGAGATTTTGTCATCCTCTGTTGACAGGTCATTTTTCCCCATTTTGCGAATTTTTTTGTGGCCCCTGGCCCTGCAGGCTACAAGCCCGCATAGCCGGTGGCCACGGGCTTCTTCCCCCCCCCCGGGCTTTGGGGTGGCAGGTAATGGGGGTGCTGGGGGTTAATGGCAAGTTACCCGCTAGCCGCAGGTGACTTGCCATCCCACAGCCTTGTGAACTGGTATAAGGGGTCTCATGGACCCCATACCAGTTCACAAGGGGTTAAATGTAAAAAAAAAAGACACAGACACAAAAAAGAAAAAAATTATCTTTTCACTTTACTCACCTCCGATCCTGTGTCCCCCGGCGATCTCCGATGACAGCTGTCAGTCTGCTCGGGTGTTTGGAGGAGAGAGCCTGGGGAGGGAGGGGCGATCACAGCCCTCTCCCCCTCCCCACATCTCTGCTCCAAGCACCCGAGCAGACTGATTCTTAGGCTCGGGTTCCGGTATTAAGAGGCCGGCTGCTTGTGACATCACAGTGATGTCACCCGGCCCTGCCCCAGGGGGCGGGGATAGCAGACCCGATCCAGGAAGTGCGAGGGAGGGCGATTTCTGCCCTCTCCTCACCACGGAAGAGGCTGGGGGGCGATCGGAGCCCCCCCCAGTGAAGAGGAGACCCATCGGGAGGCAGCACGTCCACAGGTAAGTAAATGTCATTTTTTATTTTTTTTTTTACAGTTAGCAGCTGCTGTTGCCGAAGTGGGGGGCGCTTTTCCGGGGGCTCTCCTGGAGCCATCCGACCCCCCACAGGGGATTGAATGGCACCAAATTAAGGAGGAGACCCGGACGGATCCAACCAGGGGTCAGGTGAGTATTTTTCTTTCATATATATTTTACTGTGGGGGTTTAAAGTCAGCTACAAGAGTCTCACGTAGCTGGCACTTAAGTGGAGTAGAGGCAGCTACGTGAGACTCACGTAGCTGGCACTAGAAGGGTTAAAAATGTTTAGGGTTTATTTAGCTGTCTTTGGCCACATCTCATCATTTCATTTGGTGCTTTTGCCACCTTATTTCTTTCTTACATGCTTACTAATTTATACTTTTCAAGAGTTACAGCTGAGAGCTCAGCCTTGTAATTTTTAAATGTCCTTTTCTTGTGCTTTCCTGCCCTTTTAACCGCAAGTCAGCGATTAGGTGTTTAATTTTAGCCGCTTATATTGTTAACCATAGGAATACATTTTGCAACGTTGATACTCCCAATTGATTTAAAGCACTCCCATTTGGCATCTGTATCCATATTCCTCAACAGATGCTCCCAGTCTATGTCCCGGAGTGCAGCTCTGAGTCTGGGGAAACTGCTAAAATTCTGTGTTTTTGCTCTCCCAGACAGAAAATCTTTCTTACAGTTTATGTTGAATACAACCATATTGTGGTCACTGGTACCAAGATTTTCACAGACTGTTACCGTCCCTATCAGGTCATCATCATTTGATATTACCAGATCCAAAAGAGCACCACTCCTAGTATGTGCCTCCACGAACTGATTCATATAGTTATCTTGTAGCAAGCGGAAGAATGCTCTCTGCTCAATAATTCTATCAATCTGCCTTAGAATAGAATCCCCTATGACCACTAACTGTCTAGTCCTATCTACAGTCCCAACCACCCACTCAGTAGCTGAGCTATCCTCCCAGCTGTTAGGGAGAGCAGTATCCAATGGGGCTGCCATTTCTGAGACTGACACTCTGGCATCATTACCCAACTTGGCAATTTTACTAGGGTGCACAGACACAGGTATGCCCTTCCTTTTATTTGCTCCCTTTCTACTCCCTCTATATACCTTTACCCAGCTACTTATCTGCTCCTCCTGACCCATTACTCCACTCTTTGTTTCTACCCCACTTAATGTCTACTCAGTGAGCAGAATGACCTTTTCCATATTGTCAGTCTCCCTCAGTCTTACCTTTGCACCTCCAGATCTCTAACCCGAGGTTGCAATATGCTTGCATTTTTTGCAGCGGTATTCACCCTGGAACTGCTGTTCCTGAAGTGTATACATATGACAAATTGTGCACTGAAGTAGACCTCCAATGTTGCTAGCTATTATCCCAGTTATATGAACAGCAGTGAAATCACAATTTTAGTGCTTACAGTTGCAGAAACTTTGACTTTTAACTTCTTATTTTATTTCTATAACACTTAGGCAATAAACACTTAAAGTCCCCCAATATAAAGTTCCCTCACTTATAATACAACCTCACTTGAAAATACAACTAGAACTTGCAAAAGCTCCTCTTATTTGTAGCAATGCAATACTTCCCTTCACTAGTGTCAGTCTATGGCTAGTTTGGAAAAACAGCCATGAAAAGAAAGGTTTAATGCTTTAATCCATGTCACGGACAGAGTTCGGGCCAAAAAAATTTGCATAGCTTGTAAAACGCAAACAGGCAGACTTGCTTTATGTGGATGTTTCAGTGAAAGGGTTAAATAGGCTTTTGTCTGTCAGAAATAGAACACAGGTACTTGCTTATTAGAACATTTCAGCATAGGAGGGCAGGCAGTATTGTATTTACCAATTTTCCAGAGGGGGATTCGGCCAGCCACCACCTCTTTGAACTGACCACCCCCTCTTAGTGGAGACCGTCTATCCCACTGGGAAGTGGAATTGCCCAACATCAGCAGAGGGGCAGTCGGACTGACAGTGAGTAAAATACTCAGGGAACCTCTACTCCATAGCATCTGAGGCCAGACTGTTCTCCAAACACAAAGACTTCTCCCTCACACAACAATCACTGCAGGGCAGGGACCTCAGACAGTGGCAGCCACACCTTGCCGGAGTCTAAGACACAGCGGCTTCCTCCTTGCAGCCTGTCAGTGTCTGTGGATTCTCTCTAATCCTAAAGTGAGTTTCCTCTGTCACATCCAACGTCAGGACTCTCCTTGGTTCTCACTCTCTTTCTAGGATCTTCTCTCGCTGGGTGGAATCCCCGCACCTCAGTACTCTCAATCTCTCAGCAACTCAGCATGGCTCTGCATCACTACAGCCAACTCCTCCTACACGCTTCCAATTGCACCCATGCCTCATCTCTGTAGCAGCCCCACCAGCTGTGTCACTTGAGGAGGCTACACCAGTCTTAGCATGTGTAACCCACCTGCACCCCCGGCCATTGCGGTCAGCTATATTTTCCAATGATAAGTGCTGCCACTCTACTGAGACCTCCAACTGTCTGTGTGTGCATGCTGAAGAAATGGTCTTTGGGTGCCAGTTGCTTTTTTAACCCTTTAAGTGCCAGCCTACCTGGGGAATTTGTCACTCTCTGTTGTCAGACCCTTTTCTGACATTTTATGCTGTACATGTTAAACTGTAATTTTTGAAGAGATTTCCAAAAATTTCCTAGGAAAATTATATATTGTTTTTTTCAGCACAGTCTGGACTTTAATATGACATGTCTTATTTGTAAGTTTGTCAGTGTTATTTTGTTATGTTTATGGAAAATATGTTCAAAAAAATAAAAAAAAACAAATTTTCAAATTTTGTAATGTTTCTTCCTTAATAAAACGTGAAAGTTTACCAGAAAATCAAACTTTGTGTAAAAGCCCTATTCCTGCCGATTACGACAGTACCACATATGTATTTGTAGACACCATTTCCTGCCCAGGAGACTCCCAAAACTGAAAAGAGCGCTTGAGGAGATTTTCAAAGTAAAAACAACTAGTTCGCACTCCTTGCAGTTTTTACACAAAAACACCCCTTTAGATCTGAAATACCCCCCAAAACCATATATATATTGAAACTACACACCTCAAGCTTTCTATGCATACCAGGCTTGGTGTTGTCGCCACAGATGTCCAGGTGGAATCCATTGCCAAATTCAGGTTTTTCATAGGGTTTCTTGACGACAATAATAAAAAAACAGAATCAAACCCACATTTTCCTAAAGTAAAATATTCTAATCATAAAAAACACATCTAAATTGGGAAGAGCAAGGTCCTCCGAACAGAAAAATACCCAACATGCATAGCTACCTGCAAGGGTACGGTTGCCAATCACCCCAAAGGTAACCATACGCATGAAGGGCATTTCACTTGAAAATTCTTACTCTGCATACAAAGTGCACACCTTGCGCTTTTTCAACCAAAACAACACTTTGCAATTTAAATACCCCCTATAAACCATATATTCCCTGAAAGTACACACCTTAAGCATTCTACGCATACCAGGCTTGTTGTCGTGGGTTCAGCATTCTGGACACAAACCTTCGTTGAATTCACTGGTTGCACCGGATTTCTCTAGAAAAATAGTAAAAAGGCGGAATCAAACCCACATTTTTCTAAAATAAAATATGCTAATCATAAAAAACACATCTAAATTGGAAAGAGCAAGGTCCTCCAAACAGAACAATACCCAACATGCATAGCTGCCTGCAAGGGTAGGGTTGCCAATTACCCCAAAGTTAAGCATACGTTATGAAAAAACAACAAAACAATCCTTAAAGTGGACCATCACCCTCCCGTGATCGGCCCGGGAATCTATGTCCCCGCAGGACATCCCGATCTCGGATGTCCCGCGGGGTGAAACCCCCCCAAACACCCCAAATACACTAAAACACACTAAAAAAAAATACTGACTACACAGAAAACGTATACATTATAGTGGAGGTCCAGTCTCAGGCTAACCCTGCCACCCTTCCCTGGTGCTAAGGCGGGGAGTTAGAGAGAAAAAAATCCTTACAACGCCCACTGTTTAGTGCTGTTCTTCGGGGCCTGTACGACCGCTGCAAATAAGACACAAAGTGGCAACCTCTGCTGTGTACCTGCTCCTGCCTGTCCATTGAAGTGAATGGACGGGTGGGACCATGTACAGAGCAGGGAAGCCGCTCTGTTTTTTGCCCAAAATGGGGCCACCAAGTAGCTGGCGCTTGCCTGCAGGCGAGGTAAGTGTTTTCTGCCTTTGTAACCTGTGTCCTGCTTCAGTTTCAGCGGAGCGTGGCAGGGCAGGGGTTACCTCTAAATCAAAAATATAGTCTAAAATGAAAAGTATGCAGAAAAAAAAAAGAAATAAAAATAAATCAAAAATCCAACTGAGTATGATAAACTTCAAAACAACCCTCAAAACAGACCTGGTTGGCTGGGACATGTCGGGCAGTAGTACCGCGCATCCTTCCTAATGCCACGCTTCCTACATACCCTGCAGGCCTTTTGGGAATACATTTTTTTTATCGGGGATGCACTTTATAAAGTGCTTTCCAATTAACTTGCACTCATTGTCATTAACCAGCTACCGTATTTTTCGCCCTATAAGATGCACCTGCCCATAAGACGCACCTAGGATTTGGGGGAGGAAAATTAGAAAAAATATATTTTAAACCAAAAACGCACCATTACAGACAGTGTGGCATTCTCCCTATCCCATTACCATAGGCAGTGTGGAATGCCCCCATTCCATAGACAGTGTAGCATGCCCCCATCCCATTCCCCATATAGGCAATGTGGCATTCCCCCCCCTCCCATTCCCCATATAGGCAGTGTGGCATTCACCCCCTCCCATTCCCCATATACCCAGTGTGGCATCCCCCCTCCCATTCCCATATAGGCAGTGTGCACCCCATTATCATAAGCAGTGTGGCATTCCCCCCCTCCTATTCCCCATATAGGCAGTGTACCCCCCCTCTTAGTATAGGCTGTGTGGCATCCCCTTCCCCCCAATAGTATTGGCTGTGTGGCATCCTCCTCCCCCCATTAGTATTGGCTGTGTGGCATCCCCCTCCCCCCATTAGTATTGGCTGTGTGGCATCCCCCCCATTAGTATAGGCTGTGTAGCATCCTCTACGACCATTAGTATAGGCTGTGTGGCATCCCCTCCCCCCATTAGTATAGGCTGTGTGGCATCCCCCCCCCATTAGTATAGGCTGTGTGGCATCCCCCTCCCCCCATTAGTATTGGCTGTATGGCATCCCCTCCCCCCATTAGTATTGGCTGTGTGGCATCCCCCTCCCCCCATTAGTATTGGCTGTGTGGCACCCCCCCATTAGTATAGGCTGTGTGACATCCCCCTCCCCCCATTAGTATAGGCTGTGTAGCATCCCCTCCTCCCATTAGTATAGGCTGTGTGGCATCCCCTCCCCCCATTAGTATTGGATGTGTGGCGTCCCCCTCCCCCCATTAGTATTGGCTGTGTGGTATCCCCCCCATTAGTATTGACTGTGTGGCATCCCCCCCATTAGTATTGGCTGTGTGGCATCCCCCTCCCCATTAGTATAGGCTGTGTGGCATCCCCCTCCCCCCATTAGTATTGGCTGTGTGGCATCCCCCTCATCCCCTTAGGATTGGCTGTGTGGCTTCCCCCTCTCCCCCCAGTCGGCATAAGTAAAAAGAAAAAAAAAGTAAAACTCACCTGTCCGCTGACACCGCTCCGTTCAGCGGCCGGCTCCTTGAATGGGGTGGGCGTGGCCTGCGCCAGCGTCATCGCAGGCCACGCCCACCCTATTCACGGAGACGGCCAGTAAGAAGCAGCGGCGGGGCTCTGTCCCGGCCCCGCCGCTGCGATTACTGTCTTTTACCGGCAGTGATGACAGCGGCGGGGCCAAAGACAGCGCCCGCCGCTCCTCCATCTGCTGCTTCTTCCTGGGCACATGCGAGCACCCCGGTCAGGGACAGAAGGTGGGCATGGCCTGCACCGACTTGGTGCAGGCCGCACCCACCCGCTGCCCTGACCTGGGTGCTCGCATGTGCCCCAGGCGGAAGAGGCAGCAGATGGAGGAGCGGCGGGGCCACTGTCTCTGGCCCCGCCGCTGTCATCGCTGCCGGTAAAAGACAGCAATCGCAGCGGCGGGGCCGGGACAGAGCCCCCGCCGCTCCTCTGGGCTCCCGTGGGAGCACCAGGAACGGTGAGTTTTGTTTTTTTTTTTTCTTGCATTCGCCCGATAAGGCGCACGGACATTTTTCCCCCACTTTTGGGGAAAAATAAGTGCGTCTTATAGGGCGAAAAATATGGTAAGTCTGGTGGCTCCTCACCATACCCAAAAAGCAAAGCAGGGAGTAACTGCTGTTGGTACTGGATAAAGGTCAAATTGGAGCCTGGTACTGCTGCCTTGAAGACAATGAAGCTGTTAAAAGTTGCTAACTGGATCAAATGAATTGCAATTTTTTGTACCAGGATCGCAATTTTCGGGTGGCTTGTAGTATGTGAGAATTTGGTCGGTTTTATCCACGCCACCCATGAACTTGTTGTAATCTCTGATACAACATGGCTTTTGGGTGGGGCTTGGGGACCATGTTGCCTTACACTTGTTACTGACTCGTCGTGGATGGTAGTCAGCAAGAACACATTTTTTTTATCCATAAATTTAACGGCCAGGAGCTCATCACTTCTCAGGGTGTAAGACTCCCCACGCTTTAGTTTTTTATTCAGCAATGTCCTTGGCAAGCCTTTCCGGTTACGGTTGACTGTGCCGCAGGCGGGAGTGTCTAAGGTGTAAAGGGCTCTAAACAGGGGGACGCTAGAATAAAAATTATCCACATATAAGTGGTACCCCCTCCCTAGTAGTGGGGTGATGAGCTCCCAAACGATCCGGCCACTGACACTCAAATCAAGGGGACAGCCAGGTGGGTCTAGTTGCGTGTCCTTTCCTTGATAGATTCTAAAAACTTTTGTGTACCCGGTCGTACTTTTGCACAATTTATAAAACTTTATCCCATAGCGGGCACGCTTGCTAGGGATATATTGCCGAAATATAATGCGCCCTTTAAAAAGCAGAAGTGACTCATCGATAGTTAAATTTTGGGAGGGGGTGTACACATCTGCAAAGCGCTCTGACAGGCTTTCAACTAGGGGCCGTATTTTATGAAGCCTGTCATGACCGGGCATATCACGGGGAACAGCAGTGGCGTTGTCGTTGAAATGTAGAAACCGTAATAAAATTTGATACCGGTTTCTGGACATTATGGCCGGAAATAAGGGTGTTGCCAATATGGAATTGGTATCCCAGTTGTTAGGAGCTTACCTGTCTCCCGGCCCCGGTCCCGCGGCGCGTCGCGGCCCCGTTCTCTGTGCCGCTCTGGGGCCAGCGTGACGGCGGCGGGGTGCGGCGGCCTCGTCGCGGGTCGTGCGGCGGGGGCAGGCGGCTCCACGCTCTCACCTCTGGGCGCGGCGGTGCTTCCTCCGGCCGGGAGCGCGCCCGGCCATTCGCGTGCTCGCGCACGCGCGCGAGCACGCTCTGCATATGCCCCCAGGCGGCGCTGCTCCCAGCGCATCCGCCGGGGGGCAAGGGTCTAATGAATAGTTCTGCTGTCCTGATGGGAGTCGGGCCCAGGGACTGGACAGTCCGTCTGGCCTGGGCAGGTCCAGTGCCTGGGACCGCTCCCATTGGGTAGTTACTGTGCACCAATCACCACACTTCCCTCTCCTTTCCCTTTTCCCCTTCCCATTGGCCAGTCTTCCCTTTATTACCCTGCCGCCCCTTTGTCCAGTGCCCGTTATAGCCTTGGGTTCTGGATGTGCGTTGCTGACTTTGTGTACTTTGATCTTTGGATTTTGACTACTCTTGCTTGCTGCCTGCCCTGACCTCCTGCTTTGCCCGACTACGCCCTTGCTTGACCCTTCTGTACTGCGCTCCGTGACCTCCTGGTTTGACCTCGGCCTGAATTACGGACTTTCGCACCCGGCATCCTCATTCGGGATTCCCTGCCAAACATCATTCTGCACCTTAAGCCGTTATCCTTTGCGCCTGTTAAGTCCTGGGGGCAACCGACTGGGAGAGACATTACCCGTGTCTCCTACAAGCGGGGGCTTGTCTATAGGCGGAAGTGGCGGTGGAGATTGGGGGATACCGGCTTAAGACAGACGGGTGTTTGGTATAGTCCTAACAGTATAACGGGCCAAAAAAGAGAATGGACCAGATATTGGAACAGGTGCAGGCCTTAACCGCGGCCGTTGAGCACCTGGCCCATCGTGTGGCGGCCCAGGAGAACCGTCCAGCTCCGATTAACATCAGCCCTCAAGGGGCTTCGGCCGCATCATCAGTGGAACCCAAAATTCCACTTCCAGATAAGTTCTCTGGAGACAGAGCCAAATTTGCAAATTTTCGGGACTCGTGTAAGCTCTATTTCCATCTTCGACCAACCTCGTCCGGGTCACAGGAGCAGCGCGTGGGTCTCGTTATCTCCCTCCTTCAAGGGGATCCACAATCATGGGCCTTCAGTCTGTCGCCCCAGGATCCAGCTCGTCTTTCTGTGGATAGTTTCTTCTCAGCTATGGAGATTCTATATGATGATCCTGACAGGGGGGCCACAGCAGACGCAAAGCTCCGTACCTTACGCCAAGGACGTCGGCCAGCTGAAGAATATTGCTCAGAGTTTCGACGATGGGCGGTCGATTCACGTTGGAACGACCCAGCGCTTTGCGGTCAGTTCAGGCTAGGCTTGTCTGACTCCATCAAGGACATTCTTGTGAATTATCCAGTTCCTCAGACCTTGGACGAAACTATGCATTTGGCCATTCGCATTGATCGACGTCTGCGGGAGAGACGCCTGGAAAAGGGGTCACATCCCGACTCTAGCTTAAGAGTTGAAGTTCCAGCCTTGCCCTCCTCTGAGGAGCCCATGCAGTTGGGCACCACCAGGCTCACTGAAGCTGAGAGACGTCGGCGCTTGTCAGAAGGTCTCTGCCTTTACTGTGGCGGAACAGGTCACATGGTCAGAGCCTGCCCCAAGAAGCCGTCGGGAAACTTCAGAGCCTAGGGGGAATCGAGGGGACCCACCTAGGCTGTAAGGTATCTCCTCGTGTATTATCACCATTTTTGATTCCGGTCCAGGTAAAACTTGACCCAGAATGTATTAGCCTGGAAGCTCTTTTAGATTGTGGTGCAGCGGGGAACTTCCTTGACTTTGATTTAGCTCAAAGCCTAGGAATTCCGCTCCAGTCCCTTCCTGTAGCCATTCGGGTCTCTGCCATTGACAACACACCCATTGCGGGGGGGCTCATTCATTACAGAACCTCACCAGTCCTGCTCAGAGTGGGAGCGGGGCATTCTGAATTGATTTCCCTTTTAGTTCTTAAAATGCCTTCTACCCCTCTAGTTCTTGGGCTACCTTGGCTACAGAAACATAATCCCCAAATCGATTGGGTAACCAGGCAAATTGTTAAATGGGGTCCTCTGTGCTTCCATTCCTGTCTGGAACTTCCAGTGCGAGCCACTCAATTATCCCCTGAAGAAGTGCCTAGCCCATATCTTGATTTCTATGATGTATTCTCTGAAAAAGCGGCGGATAAACTTCCCCCTCATAGACCTTGGGATTGCCCCATCGAGCTTCTCCCGGGTACTATGCCGCCTAGGGGGAAGATCTTCAATCTAACACGAGCCGAAAATCTTGCTATGCGGGAGTATATCGCAGAAAATCTAAAGAAGGGTTTTATACGGGCGTCCTCTTCTCCGGCAGGGGCGGGGTTTTTCTTTGTCGAGAAAAAAGATGGGGGACTCCGGCCCTGTATCGATTACCGGGGTTTAAACAAGATAACGGTTAAGAATAAGTACCCCCTGCCATTAATTGATGGGCTGTTCACTCAGGTGGTTGGGGCCCAAGTATTCTCCAAATTAGACCTCCGCGGGGCCTATAATCTGATTAGGATCCGGCAGGGAGATGAATGGAAAACAGCTTTTAATACTCATGAGGGGCATTATGAGTACCTGGTAATGCCGTTCGGCTTGTGTAATGCTCCCGCAGTCTTTCAGGATTTTGTGAATGAAATCTTTAGGGAATACTTGGGCCGTTTTGTTGTAGTGTATTTGGATGATATCCTGATTTTCTCTTCCTCGCTATCAGAACATCGTAAACATGTTCGTCTGGTTTTACAGAAGCTCAGGGAGAATCATTTATTTGCCAAACTCAAGAAATGCCAATTTGAGGTTACTGAAGTTCCCTTCTTGGGTTACATCATTTCTAATACCGGCCTTTCCATGGACCAATCCAAGGTTAAAGCGGTTCTAGAGTGGGAACAACCCAAAGATCTTAAGGGTTTACAAAGATTTTTGGGGTTTGCCAACTTCTATAGGAGATTCATTAAAAATTTTTCCACCCTAGTAGCCCCCCTCACTAATCTCACCAAGAAAGGGGAGTATCCTGCTGTTTGGCCAGAGCAATCCGTCTTGGCTTTCAGGAAATTAAAAGAAGTTTTTAGTTCCGCCCCTGTGTTAGTGCACCCGGATTGCCAATTACCCTTTATTGTGGAAGTGGATGCCTCTGAACTTGGTGTAGGAGCAGTGCTTTCGCAATATAGCGGTTCCCCTGAACGCCTCCATCCCTGTGCCTTCTTCTCCAAAAAATTTACCCCTGCCGAGAGAAATTACGATATTGGGAATCGGGAACTATTGGCAATTAAACTTGCGTTTCAAGAATGGAGGCATTGGCTGGAAGGGGCTCAATTTCCCGTTACTGTCTTTACCGACCACAAGAACTTAGAGTACATTCAGTCCGCTAAAAGATTGACCCCAAGACAGGCTCGCTGGTCTCTGTTCTTCTCCCGGTTCAATTTTTCTATTACTTATAAACCGGGATCCAAGAACATGAAGGCGGATGCCTTGTCACGTTGTTTTTCTTCTTCTACTGTACCAGAAGGGGAAAATTTACCCATTTTGTCCCAGGCTCTGGTAGTAGCTGCTATCCAGCCAGAGCTTCCTGATTTAACCCGGTTCCAGTCTGAAGCCCCGCCCGAAAAACCTAGTTATGCCCAATTTGTGCCCGCTGCCTATCGGGCTGCGGTTTTGCACCAGTTCCATGACTCTAAGCTGGCAGGTCATCCTGGTGTCAAGAAAACCATCTCCTTGTTGTCTCGTCAGGTTTGGTGGCCGTCCTTTAGAAAAGACGTACAAGGGTACGTGCGAGCCTGTAAGATTTGTGCCCGCAGTAAGTCATTAAGACACTCTCCTGAGGGTCCTCTACTTCCATTGCCCATTCCCTCCCGCCCCTGGACCCATCTGGCCATGGATTTTATCACCGATCTTCCCCCTTCCCAAGGGTGCACTGTCGTCTGGGTGGTGGTAGATCGGTTTAGTAAGATGGCTCATTTCATCCCATTAAAAAAGCTACCTACTGCTCAGGTCCTGGCCCAACTTTTTGTGACACACATATTTAAAATCCATGGTATCCCGGAGGATGTTGTGTCAGATAGGGGGGTCCAGTTTGTTTCCCGTTTTTGGAGGGCTTTTTGTCTCAAGTTGGGTTTCACTGTCTCCCTATCATCTGCGTTTCATCCTCAGTCCAACGGGCAAACGGAAAGAACGAACCAATCCTTGGAGCAATATTTACGCTGTTTCATTTCGGATGTCCAGACGGATTGGGTGTTGTTTCTTCCATTTGCTGAATTTGCCCTTAATAATGCCACACATTCCTCCACCGGTGTATCTCCGTTTCGTTGTGTTTACGGTAAAGATTTGAAATTTTCGGCCTTGTCGGACCAGCCTTCCAGAGTACCTTCTCTAGATGAATGGATGTCTCAGTGGCCAAGGTTATGGGATAAAATTCAGCAACACCTGTCTAAGGCTGGGGTCCAACAAAAACATTTTGCTGATCGTAGGCGATATAATAATCCTGATTATTTGGTCGGCGATTTGATGTGGCTTTCGACCAAAAATCTGGCCTTACGCCAGCCATCTGCCAAGTTGGGTCCAAGATTTGTTGGTCCCTTCCCCATACTGCAGAGAATCAATCGGGTTACCTATCGCCTGGATCTCCCGCCTTCTATGAGGATTTGTAACTCATTTCACGTCTCCCTTTTGAAACCGGCCAGAAACTTTGAACCCGATAATCTTCCGGATCCCATTCTAGTTGACGGGCAACAGGAATTTGAGGTTGCTCGGGTGTTGGACTCTCGCTTTTTTCGTGGTTCCCTTCAGTATTTGATTGATTGGAAGGGTTACGGTCCTGAGGAAAGGTCATGGGTTCCGGCTAGGGAAGTTCATGCACAGAGATTGGTGAGAAAATTCCATAGGGAGAATCCTCAGAAGCCCAGTTTGGAGGGTCCGGTGGCCCCTCCTCAGGGGGGGGGTAATGTTAGGAGCTTACCTGTCTCCCGGCCCCGGTCCCGCGGCGCGTCGCGGCCCCGTTCTCTGTGCCGCTCTGGGGCCAGCGTGACGGCGGCGGGGTGCGGCGGCCTCGTCGCGGGTCGTGCGGCGGGGGCAGGCGGCTCCACGCTCTCACCTCTGGGCGCGGCGGTGCTTCCTCCGGCCGGGAGCGCGCCCGGCCATTCGCGTGCTCGCGCACGCGCGCGAGCACGCTCTGCATATGCCCCCAGGCGGCGCTGCTCCCAGCGCATCCGCCGGGGGGCAAGGGTCTAATGAATAGTTCTGCTGTCCTGATGGGAGTCGGGCCCAGGGACTGGACAGTCCGTCTGGCCTGGGCAGGTCCAGTGCCTGGGACCGCTCCCATTGGGTAGTTACTGTGCACCAATCACCACACTTCCCTCTCCTTTCCCTTTTCCCCTTCCCATTGGCCAGTCTTCCCTTTATTACCCTGCCGCCCCTTTGTCCAGTGCCCGTTATAGCCTTGGGTTCTGGATGTGCGTTGCTGACTTTGTGTACTTTGATCTTTGGATTTTGACTACTCTTGCTTGCTGCCTGCCCTGACCTCCTGCTTTGCCCGACTACGCCCTTGCTTGACCCTTCTGTACTGCGCTCCGTGACCTCCTGGTTTGACCTCGGCCTGAATTACGGACTTTCGCACCCGGCATCCTCATTCGGGATTCCCTGCCAAACATCATTCTGCACCTTAAGCCGTTATCCTTTGCGCCTGTTAAGTCCTGGGGGCAACCGACTGGGAGAGACATTACCCGTGTCTCCTACAAGCGGGGGCTTGTCTATAGGCGGAAGTGGCGGTGGAGATTGGGGGATACCGGCTTAAGACAGACGGGTGTTTGGTATAGTCCTAACACCAGTATGATGCTAGGCTAAATTTTCTGAGAAGACCCATTGCCAAAGTGAGCCCCCAAAATTTTTTCATCTCACTTATATTGGTGGGGTGCCATGCCTGAGCTCGGGCGTGCCTCTGTCGGGGGTGTTGTGCCATGACCTGCTCAGCATAGCGGTTTGTATAGAGGACCATATCCTGTAGGATGGCCTCTGTAACAAACAGATAGAAGAAGTCAACAAGACTTAAGTTACTTGTGTCTATGTTGACTCCAGGGACCAAACTAAAGGGGGGAATAATTACTAGGAGGCCTCCACGCCGGCTCTCCTAGACCAGCTGCAGCACTCGATGCCTCCACCTGCCCTACACTCTCCCCCAGCTTGGCCTCATCTTGCGCGGCACTAGCCCTTCTACGTTGGCTACCTGTACTGGTACCACTGCGTGGCCGTGTCTCCTCAGTAGAGGAGCCACTCTCTGACTCAGAGGGCAGATACTCTGAACCTGACTCACTAAAGTTCTCCGAGTCAGAGGCCATCAAGTAAGCCGCAGCTTCTTGAGCAGTGAACCTCCTCCCAGCCATATCCAATTCTGATTGAAAAAAAAAAACTAAAAAGCTAGGACTAAAGGCTAATAAAGTAAATTAAAATTACACAGTAGAAAAAACTAAACAGAACACAATGTTAAGGAAGAAAAACAAACAAATCAAAATGCAGTCAGTATATTACAAAAAAGTGTACCTAAATTGAAGAAAAAAAAGTGCAATGTGTAGCTAAAGTGTAAAAAAAAAAAAAAAAACAAATAACCTCTAGAAATGAAATGTGTAAGTCCAATACGTTGCAATGCGAAACGAAGTGGTGGAGTCCGGAGCAGATTCAAGTGGGCCGATTCATGGTGGGGGAGGGGAATTGGAGAAAAGAGGGGGACTGGGTACCAAAGGGGGGAAAAGGAGGCTAGAAGGGTGGCAGCAGAGGCGACGATCCACAGGCGGCAACGGCGACGAAACACAGGTGGCAACGGCGACGATCCACAGGTGGCAACGGCGACGAAACACAGGTGGCAACGGCGACGATCCACAGGCGGCAACGGCGACGAAACACAGGCGGCAATGGCGACAATCCACAGGCTCTGAAGAAAGTGAACAGGAAGATTAGTTACAGGCAGTGAGGCAGCAACCCCCCATCACAGGCATGGCAGGATTACCCCCCCCCCCCCCCCCCAAAATCAGTGGCAGCGGGTACAAACCCCCCAATCCATCACAGGCAGCATGGTGGATGGCGACGGCCCCTCACCCCAAGGCATCATAATGGCAAGAGGACACCCTTAGGCAGCATGACAGGAGGACCCCCCCCCCCCCCCCCCCGCACACCAAGGTATCACCCCTTATGGTCGAGAACAATGCTGCTGCAGCTGCAATCGGAGGATCACACTGGAGCGGCGATCTAGCACACCCCCACCCCCAAGATCGATCGATCGGACAGGGTGGCGGCCCCCTCCAAGATCGATCGATCGGGCAGGGCGGCGGCCCCCTCCAAGATGCAGGTAGATAGAGCTGGGGAAACAGGTGGGCAGAGCTGGGGAAACAGGTGGGCAGAGCGGGGGACACAGGTGGGCAGAGCAGGGGAAACAGGTGGGCAGAGCTGGGGACACAGGTGGGCAGAGCTGGGGACACAGGTGGGCAGAGCTGGGGACACAGGTGGGCAGAGCGGGGGACACAGGTGGGCAGAGCGGGGGACACAGGTGGGCAGAGCTGGGGGAACAGAAAATCTGATCTTGGTGTTGTCCAAGTGCTCTAATGTGTAGTGCAATGGCAAGTGATCGGCGGCGGCGATCGATCAGCGGCGGCAGCAGGGGCTACTGCCCTGCTGCCGCAGCCGACGATCGCCGCTGGCAAAGAGGAGCCCCACCCCAACACCAACCCCAGGGAGGCAAACAAAAGACAGAACACAAAACACACACCCCCACACACCCTTCATTCAGAAAAGATTGCTGGGTGATGCCCACACATGTGCCATGGGATCAGAAGAGAGGTAAGAAAACTCAGCTTCTTACCCCACTAATGTGAACAAAAACCTGTTTTTTTTTCTGCTGTGAAGTGGAAGTCCAGTGTCTAAGTAACCCAGCTTCCTCCCACAGTGCTAAGGCAGGACGAGGGGGTCACAAAAGGGGGTCACAAAAAAAGAACCATACTCTGCCCAAAATTGAGCATGGCTCTCAGTGTTTAGGTGAAGGATATACAAGGTCTGCATAGTGCCATTCCCCCATTGTGTGCATGTACCCATCTGCTCATGGGTGGGTTGGTGCACCCATCGGCGGCAGCAGGGGCGGCGGCAGCAGGGGCGGCTCCTCTTTGGCGGCGATCAGTGGCGGCGGCGGCGATCAGTGGCGGCAGCAGG
Source organism: Gastrophryne carolinensis (assembly GCA_027917425.1). Classification (NCBI taxonomy): domain Eukaryota; kingdom Metazoa; phylum Chordata; class Amphibia; order Anura; family Microhylidae; genus Gastrophryne; species Gastrophryne carolinensis. The sequence continues at coordinate 80,485,502 of CM051242.1, read as the reverse complement.
GGCCCCTTGCTGCCGTCGACGATCGCCGCCGGCAAAGAGGAGCCCCACCCCCAACACCCCAACACCATGGAGGCAAACAAAAGACAGAACACAAAACACACACACACACAACACCCCCATAACAATCTGTTGTTTGGGGTCCTGTGATTTATTACTCCTATCTCTGTAATGTGTCCCGCAGTGGCGGCCGCCCCTGGCCAGTCCGGGTGATATTAGCGTTTTCCAGGTACAGGTACAGTACATTCCCTGCCCTCTGGCCTACCTACAATGTGGCTGTGCAGCTCATCTACCCAGCTAGGGTATCAGGAACGAGTCAGTAGCAGTGGATAAGGCAGTAGAGAAATGGCAAAGAATCAGCATACAGGTCTGTTTGAGATCAAGCTGAATCTCAGGTAAGCAAAGTCTTTTTTTTATTTTTAACTAAACAAACCTTTTAAAGCGTACCTTCAGATAAAACTGACCAGAGATTCTTTGAAAGGCGGCGGCGATGATCGCTGCCGCCGCCCCTGCTGCCGCCGGCGGCGATCGCCACCGGCAAAGAGGAGCCCCACCCCAACCCCAGGGAGGCAAACAAAACACCCACACACCCACACACAACAACCTGCAGCAACCTCCTTACCTGTCACGCGGTCCAGGGTGAAGAAACGTTGCGCCTGTACCAGCTATTTATACAACTAGTGCAGACGCCCGCTGATGACTTAAACTGCTGCCTCCGGATTGGTTGCTGAGAATCCGGGTCACAGAAGAGTCATTCCTGTGACCCGGACCTGACCCCAAGATGGCGCTGGACAGGATCTGCCCAGCAACACAGCCCCCAGGGACCCCCGATGGCCAGAAGGTAGGTAAATGCCAAGCACGTAGTTTCTACGTGCTTGGCACTTAACGGTTAGAGAAGCAACCACGTAGAAACTATGTGCTTGGCATTTAAAGGGTTAAACAGAAACAAAAGTTTATTGTCACAGAAGCTCTACAAACACAGTACTCAGCTGGCGAGTATTGCCGGGTCACAAAATAACCACCCTTGCTCCTCAACCTCTGTCCTGGCAGAGGAGCCTAACATTTTCCTGCAATTAGATAACAAAATTCAAACTGCTGACAACCCAGAATTAGATAACAAAATGCAAACTGTTTATCAATTAACAAATTAAGAAAAAAAAAGAGAAATATAACCAAATCCATATTTCGTGTGACCAGATTTTTCCCTTAAAACAACATCGATTATTCTGGTTACACTGGAACATTGTTTTATCCAGCCACCCTTATGAAGTAACCACAGATCTGTGGGTACAGCTTGGTCAAGTCTCATAATTATTTATGAGCGTGCACGTGTACGTTTGGGTTCAACAAGTTCAGCCAAATTGCCGCTAAAGTTCGGTTCGGGTCCCCGAGCCAGAACCCCATTGAAGTCAATAGGGACAAGAATTTTGGGGCCCAAAAATGGCTGTGAAGTGGGGGTAGCAAGGGTTAGAGGGCTGCAAATCCAGGGAAACACATGGGCAATTGCCCTGCACAAAATGGGGGAGGGAAAGTACTCAAAATATTAACAGAAAACATAAAGACTAAAAAATACACACACATAAATAAATACATTAATCAATATATACATAAACAAATAAATAAATAGTTAACATCAATAAATAAATACATACATATATAAATATTAACATCAATATATAAATACATAAATAAACATATACACATAAACAAATTAGGCCCTTATTTAACAAGGGATAGCGCCAGGTAGCGAATGGTGAGCGAACGGTAATGACGGTCACCGCCACGAGTACGCCGGCTCCCCTCCGCAATCACACATTTATCAAGCCGATCCTGCTTAGCGACTGACAGAGCGCCAGATAGCGAATCATTCATCATTATTCCAGCCTCACCCCACAGTGCCAGCGAGCGACCTTGAACAGCGACAGGTATGACCTCTCGCTACCTGGCGCTCTCCAATGCATTTCAATGGAACAATCTTTAAATATTCATAATTAATTGCTATTAATGTTTTTTGTTTTTTTTTAAATGTCAAAAATTCTGTGACCACTTCTTCAATGTTAGATATTTTTTTTAAGGTTTGTGCAGAATTGATATTACAGGTCTGATATTAACCCTTTAAGTGCCAGCCTACCTGGAGTTTTTGTCACACTCTGTTGCCAGACCATTTTGCACTATTATGCGCTCCCCATGTTCAAATGTGATTTTTGAAGGGATTTCCAGGGATTTCCCAGGAAAATGATATATTGTTTTTCTCAGCTTTAACATGAAATGTCTTGTTTGTCATTTTTAGGTGTATTCTCAATATTTTTGGGTGAAATATGTGCAAAAAAAAATAAATAAATAATATTTTTTACAATTTGTAGTTTTTTTGTAATAAAAAATGTAAGTTTGTCAAAAAAATCTTATTGCGTGTGAAATCTCCCACCCAATTTCTCCCGGTTACAGCGGTACCACATATGTATAGGTAGACACCCTTTCCTGCCCAGGAGACTCCCCCAAACTGAAACAGCGCTTTAGGGGATTTTCAGATAAAATACAACAATGCTACGCAATATGCGCACCTTGCAGTTTTTCCAGAAAAACAACCCTTTACATTTGAAATACCCCCAACAAACTATAGATTCTCTGGAAGTACACACCTCGGGCTTTCTAGGCGTACCAGGCTTGTTGATGTGGCCATAGTTTTCTGGAAGTAATCCCTCAATGGATTCTTTGGTTGCAAAGAGTTTCCCTAAAAAAAGGATAAAAAAGCAGAATCAAAGCCACATTTTCCTAAAAAAAACTATATACAAACAAGAAAAAACAAGTTTAATCTGAAAACGCAACATCCCCCGAACAGAACAACACCCAACATGCATAGCTACTGTCAAGGGAAGAGTTGCCAAACACCCCAAAGTAAAGCATGTGCGTAACGGCAATTTTACTTGAAAATTTCAGCTCTGCAGACAAAGTGCGCACCTTGCGATTTTTCAACCAAAACAACCCTTGACATTTGGAATATCCCCCATAAACCATATATTCCCTGAAAGTACACACGTTAAGCTTTCTAAGGGTACCCAGCTTGTTCTAGTGGGCTCATCTTTCTGGAATTATTACATCAAAGAATTCTTTGTTTGCGCAGGGTTTCCCTAAAAAATTTTATAAAAAAGCTGAATAAAAAACACCTTTTCCTAAAATATAAATATGCAAACAAGAAAAAACAAGCTAAGTCTGAAAGCGCAAGGTCCCCCAAACAGAACAATACCCAACATGCAGAGGTACTATTAACCCTTTTAATTGCCAGCCTACTTGAGATTTTGTCACCCTCTGTTGACAGGCCATTTTTCCCCATTTTGCGTCATGTTTTGCGCCATTTTTGCTGGAACTTATAGGAAAATTATATATATTTTTTTTTGCAGCAGAGTTTAGGCTTTAACATGAAATGTCTTGTTTGTAAATTTTTTTTTTTTTTTTTACAATATTATTAAGTAAAAAAAAAAAAAAAAAAAAAAAAAAAATTTTTTTTTTAAAAATTGACTCCTTTATTTTAAATAAAAAATGTATTTTATTAAGGAAAAGCATATTGCATGTGAAAGCCCCATTTCTACCGAGCCCCCTGTTCCTGCCCAGGAGACCCCTCTAACTGAAACAAGTACTTTATAACATTCACAAATAAAATACAAATACCATCCACACTACAAAGGGTTAAATCGAGAAAAAAAATGACATAGGGTCCCCCCTCCCAGGGGAGGGGGACCCCATTTTTTTTTTTAAGGGTTAAAAACCCTTAAAAATAAAAAAAAAAATTGACATGGGGTCCCCCTTACCCAAAGTAACCAGCCCGGGACCAGCTATGCAGCGCTTGTAGGAACAGGGTGCAGGGGCCAGCTTTTGTGGCCCCTGGCCCTGCAGGCTACAAGCCCGCATAGCCCGTGGGCCCGGGCTCTTCTGCCCCCCCTGGCCTTTGGGGAGGCAGGTAATGGGGGTGCCGGGGGTTAATGGCAAGTCACCCGCTAGCGCAGGTGACTTGCCATCCCCCCAGCCTTGTGAACTGGTATAGGGGCCATGGACCCCTTACCAGTTCACAAGGGGTTAAAAGTAAATAATCACACAGACACATAAGAAAAAAAATCTTTATTTTTTTTTTTGTACTGTACTCACCTCTGATCCGGCGTCCCTCGCTGCTGTCCCTCGCCGCTGTCATTTTACTGACAGATGCCGGTGGTGATCGGCGCAGGGCGGGTGACAGGCGAGGGGGCTCCGATCGGAGCCTCCTCGCCTGACACCCGCCCTGCTCCGATCACCACCGGCATCTGACAGATGCCGGAGCTCGGAGGGGGTATAGGAGGAGCGGGATGACGTCATCCCGCTCCTCCCACAATGGGGGCTAGGAGGCGGTGGCCATCGCCGCCATTACAAGAGGTGAGGACCCGGAAGAGGGTCCTCACCTGAAGCCTGCGCAGCCCAGGGGGGGGGGATCGGACCCCCCCCCCTGGTGAAGAGGAGACCCGACAGAAGGCTCGGGCACGGAGGTGAGTAAATGACAGTTTTTTTTGTTTTTTTTCCACAGCGGCGATGTCAGCGCTGGAAACGGGGGGGGGGGGGCGGCTGGTTTTGGGCCCCCTCCTGAAGACGGAGGACGACGGGGGGGGCGATCGGATGCCCCCCGCAGGAAGAGGGGACCCCAAGCTTCACGGGGATACCGGAGGTAAGTGTTTTTTTTTTTTCTATTTTTTAACTGTTAGGGGTAAATGCACGTGAAATTTACGTGGCTGGCACTTAAGTGACGGAGAGGCAACCACGTAAATTTTACGTGGCTGGCATTTAAAGGGTTAATGTATTCATATTACAAAATGTTTTGAAAAACGTGTTTTTTTTTTTTCAAAAAATATGGTTGTTTGGGGGTTAAAAAACTACTTTTAACCCATCGCCGCCAGCGCTCTGGGGTTTAAACAAGCATTTCACAGCGCGAGAATTTTTTGAGCTTGATTTGTTAATGAATATGCTGGGAGCCGTTCGCTATGGCCATTCGCTGTCATGCGCTCCCATACAGCGCGGAACCTGTCAAACAGCGACTCCTAACCCCGTATTCAACATTACCGCACACCGACTGAGTCGCTGTCAACAGCCGAACAACAGCCAAGTACAGCGAATACTAGCGTGCGCTGTGAAAATAACGCTACTGTCGCTCATCTGTCGCTACCTGGCGCTATTAATGAATCGGCCTCTTAGACGGAGGAGGAGGTAGCAAAAACTCACTCACTTAGGTACTGGCACAGCCAAGTTCTGTGGAATCCAAGTCTGGTTCATCTTAAGGAATGTAAGCATGTCCATGTTGGCTGTGGATAGGCAAATTCTCCTGTAGGTGATGACACCTCCTGCGGTGCTGAACACACGTTCTGATAGGACACTTGCCGCATGGCAGGCCAGCACCTCCAAGGCATAGAGGGCAAGCTTTGGCCACGTGTCCAGTTTACCAACCCAGAAATTGAAAGGGGAGGATGCCAGGATATGCATAGACAGGTAGTCATCCACAATGTGAGTCAAAGTCTGCCTCCTGGTACTACGGGCCATATCCGATGGTGGTGGATGTGGCAGACAATGGAATAAGGTATTCCACATTGTGGCCATGCTCACCCTCCCCTGTGAGGTGCCCCTTCTGCTTTGTGACTTGGTCCTCCTCGCCTCGTGCCACCACTGAGCCTGTAAGTCAGCTGGGAACTCTGCCAATAGTGTGTCCACCACAGTGCGTTTGTACTCCCTAATTTTTCTATCCCGCTCCAGTGCTGGAATCAAGGAGGTGATGTTGTCCTTATAGCAGGGATCCAGCAGGGTGGCTACCCAGTAATCGGCACTGGTGACTATGCAGGCAACTCTGCAGTCGTTGTGCAGGCACTGTAGTTCCTCATGTGAGCCAGGCTGCCCTGAGTTAAAAAGACTCAATCCAGCCATCCTCCAATGATGTCCGTGTGCCACCCTGCTGTGAGAGAAAGTCCTCCTCCAAAACTGTCCGCTGGCTGGAGTACCTGGCCGCTGTCCACCTAGCAACCCTCCCTGCAAGCCACGTGTGCACTGCCATGACACCTGGGAAAATGGGCCTTCCTCCTCCTCCTTTGCTTCCTCCTGTGACACCATCACATCTTCTATCATGGCCTGAAGGTTTTTTCCAGCAGGCAAAGGAGGGGGATAGTAGTGCTGATGATGGTGTCATCAGCGCTGACCATATTGGTGGAATACAGGAAGTACTGCAGCACCATGCAGATGTCCCTCATGTAGGTCCACTAATTGGTGGTGAAGTGTTGTTGGTTTGCACTTCTACTCACCCGGGAATTTTGGAGCTGAAACTCCACTATTGGCTGCTGCTGCTGCTCACATATTCAAAGTTAAATTCACCTGGTCGGCAAGTTCCACTGCAGTACAGAGAGGCGAGCACCAAAAGTTTTGCCTCCCTTCACAGACTACTGGCACAGCATGTAAATGATTCATGTCTTGTTGTCTCTACACTGTTAGATAAAATGCTACACTGGGGACATCCTTTGAGCCAGCTCTGACGTGCTCTGTCTTTGGGTGTGTTGGGCAGTGGCAGCAACGGACTCACCGCTGACCACTGGCACGCTTCTCCCTCTTCTGCTGGCTGTCTGGGGCTGTGTGACCACCACCTCATCCTCCGAACTCTTATGGCCTTTAGTCAATGTTGGGTCTAGGGCTTTGTCATTACCCCTGGGATCATCTTCCACCCCCTCCTCTATGCTACCCTGCCTCTCAGCCTCCACAATGCAGAGAGCTGTGGGAACCGGCACTAGGGTTACATCATCATCGCAAGTGTCTGACGATGGTCCACTGGCAATGTCCTCATCCTCCGACAAAAGTTGTTGGACATCTGGGAACTCTAGGTCTGAAACTAGAGTAGGGGTAGGTGGTTGGCCCATGTTATCCCAGCTAGGAGTGTCATCATAGAGCATTAGTGACTCACATGACTTGTGACTGGGATGGCCTTGCAGATTTGAAGAGAGTGAGGAGGAGGGCTAAGCACTCTCTGCAAAAGTGGAGTGGGTGGAAGACAATCCCATGGAACTGGTACTACTGTGTGCCATATAATCTACGATGAGCCTCAACTTGTTCTGGCCTCACCACTCTGGCAGCGGTACTGGGGCCTACAAAAAGACGCTGCAAATCTTGGAACCTGCTTGCACCAGAAGAAGGTGTAACAGGCACAGGTGAGGCATGTCCTCTCTCTGCAGCACCAGCTCCATCACCACTAGCAGCAGCAGAACCACGTCCACAATCCTGTCCCTTATTTGCTGCTTTCTGCATTGTTGGGCACAGTGTATATGCTGCCTGTCCCAGTATGTGCAATGCAGGTTAAAAACCCTTAAAAATAAAAAAAATTGTATCTAGTATCAAGTATCTAGTTTATCAAAACTCAAAAGGGTCTAATGCAAGGTGTGCCCACAAGTAACTGGTTTATCAAAGCCCAAGAGGGTCTAATGCAAGCGTGTGTAAATGGTAAAACCAGGAGGTTGCACCAGTCCGCTTTCAGAGGGATGCATCATTCTGGAAATGTCTAAGATATCAGGTCATGATTTCAGCACCACTAAATATTTTGTTGCATAAATGTCCACAAAATGCTCTTGTTTTTGAATCAATCCTTAACTTATCTCATCCTTATTCTTTCATAAAGCATAAATTGCCCCTTATTTTACGAGATATGTTAAGATAACTAAATCGAGACATTAGTCTCTCAATTCGCACCTTAATTCTAGGACGAAGGGGTGAATTCAGAGCCTGGTGAGAAAACTCACTTTTTTAGGAGAAACAATTGCCATTCACTTTCATTGTCTACACAATGTGAATAGCAGTTTTCTCTCCAAAAAAGTAGTTTTTCTAACCAGACTCTGATTCAACCCCATAGTCACTACCGTCTTCATCCACATGGTGGAAGTACTTAAAATGCAGTTCCAACTATCAGAGACTTAAAGATGACCAAAACCCTGTTTTTGTGCGCCCCATGTTAAGATTCCCCAGTGGGTAGAAACCCTCAAATTCACCATATACTAACCTTGAGCCTCCAGAAGCATTCTCAGTCTGCTCAGTCACATAGGATTCAATGCCTTCTCTTGATTACCCACAACCACCTTCCTGGGCATCAAGGGTGCATAAAAATCCCAATAACCTCCTGGCACAGCAACAGACTAATGTTGAAAGGCATATGGGATGGTATCAGCAGGACCAAAGGACGGCTGCCACAGATTCCCTGCCATGGGACTGCCAGCTCTGGCTTCAAACAGAAAGACTACACTGACGGTATAAAGTACACTGGGTGATTGCAACACAAATGAAGAGCAATCAGATGCTTATTTTACCTACTGTTCTCCCTACTACAAAACTACAGTTAGTTCTTGGCTACTTCATTTACTTTTGGCATCTCTGCTCTGCGTGCCCAGCGGATCTTGTGTCTTGACAGTAGGTACGTGCAGTGGCGGAAACAGGGATGCGGCTGCATGTCAAAGCATTCTGTCTTTAAAACTCTAGGCTGTGTTTTAGTCTGCTTGTAGAAATGTCTCCCTTACTAACATGATCACAAATCCCAGCACCTTCATATTCAGCTGTTCCAGCAGTACTACTTCATTAGCAACTCCATGGTTACAGTTCTTGACAATGCCACACTTAGCATGACCATACTTACTTGTTCAAAATAGTCCAATACACCCTAATTGGTACCTGGTCCATAGCTTCCTCCTCAGATACCTGGTGATGGCTGACAGTCATAGTCACTGGTTTCCCTTTGGTCCCTGGCTGCTCATTCCTAAACACACGACTCACTAGGTAAAACAAAACTATTGTTACTTCAACACAACAAGACACATGTCCCAGCCATGTGTGCAGAGCTTCCACCGAGTCTGAACTTGTGTCTTCCTGTTTAATAATTACTGTTCCTACTACTAACTATAAATAATGGAAGGCTAGCTAGGTTATCCCCATACCCCAACACAGGTGTCTTTGACCATTAGTCCCACTGGGGGTACATTTCCCTTCAGGCTAATCATCCTTCATACCAATGTTTGCTAACCAGTTAAGCTAATAACTGTAACACTGTTCAGATGCCTATTCTACAAGCAATACGATTTAGGAGAGTATACAATGGGAAAAAGCTGCACCACAAAAGGTAAATACACCACACCAGGTGTGCAAGGTCACAACCTAATGAACTCAAATTGGTCAGAACAAATAACTGACCCAAACAGACATCACCACTAATATACACTTAATCTTTAATTGAAAAATATAACATACACAAAAAAAGACATTAAAATCCAAAACAGGGAAGAGGTGTCCCTCTACTGGTGAATAGCAATTAATACAATATAACAATGTGGTCCAGAAAAAAGTGGAGAAGCATTTATGATAACAATTAACTATATATATATATATATATATATATATATATATATATATATATATATATTATGTGCAAACCGTTGAAAGTGCTAGTGCAGCAGAGACTACAAGCAGGAATAAAAAAGTAAAGTGCAACATGCCAAAAACTATAATAATAATACCCACATTAGTATCTCCAAGAAAATCTATAAATATAAACATGTGCAACAGAGATAACAATAAATAACACCGGGACCAGCAATAATTATGCAATATTCAATAATACATCACCTCAAAGCCTGCACTATAAATATTTTGTCCAGGCAGAAAAAAAAGTTATCCTGAAGCTACGGATACCATGCTTCCCGTCCAGCCTCACTGTATGCCCCCTGCTTAACCAGAGTGCCCACCGCTAGTATCAGTGGTGGACGTTCATAAGTAAGCAATGGGTTTCAGAGAGCAGATACGGCCAATGCTTTCTTTCAGTAGACTTACCCAGTGTTCTGAGGATGAGATTGTGGAATAATGTGTTGTTTGGGAAATGTACAAGTTTTTTGTTAAAAAGGTAAAAATATTTTAATTATAATTATTATACTCTGTATATTGCTTATTCTATGCCACAATCCTTAATGTAATGATTGTCAAGAAAAATAGATTATCCGTATTGGTCTCATTATTGTTATTCGTATGAAAAATGTAATGCAGACACAATGTTCATGTAGATCCTTAGAAAAGAACACAAGCACTTAACGTATTATAAACCTGGTTACCTAGGTGGATGTGTGCTTTGGTGAATGAGGTTGGCTCCGCTTCTGAGTGCAGAGATTATATAAGAGGTAGAAACAAAGAAGGTAATACAAGGCGAGACAAGGATCCTCGCCAGCTAGGTCCTTCAGGAAGGGGTCAATAGGTGTGAATAGGGACTAGGAAAGAGAGAGAACATCCAAGTCTTAACTATACCAGCAAGGAGAGAAGTGTCTGCACTAACCAAAATGTGTACTTATCTAAGCAAATAACCACAACAACAAGTGGACCTAAGGAGAAAAAAGGGGAAAATAACTAAATCAAACAACAATTATACACAAACCATCTCTACAGAAACATTTTTAAAAATGAAGTCCACCTGTTTGTAATCTAATGGCCCATTTAGAGGGAGCTATTATCCAGCGAGAAACCGTTAAGTGGAAACGGCCGCTGCGCTCAATTGATAAATCGTTTAATTGGTTGGACTTCGTATCGCTTTGGCTGACAAAAAAATTCTCGTTTATCGCTTGATGATTGAAGTGGGTAAACAGAAGTCTCCCTTAAAAAGTGTGTTTCTCTTTGAGAACAAGTGATCGCACTAGCGATTGCTCTAGCGACCGATTGACCATCAAATCTTTGGCTTCTGAACACAGTCGCTCACTCAGATGATTTGTATGGTCACTCGCTCGCTGAGGGAACAGCCGATTGATCTGCTGGTCTGTCAGTATAAACGCACCTCTTCTAAAAGGCTCCAGTGGCTGCAACACCATTAAGAAAGGGTCACAACTAACCAAACACCATGAGGACCAAGGAGCTCTCCAAACAAGTCAGGTACAAAGTTGTTGAGATATACAAATCAGGGTTAGGTTATAAAAATATCCAAATATCTGATGGTCCCCTGGAGCACCATTATCATCAAATGGAAATTACAAGTTACCACAATAAACCTACCAAGAGAGGTCCGTCCACCAAAATTCTCAGACAGGTCAAGGAAGGCAGCACAGAGATCAAAGGTAACCTTGAAGGAGCTGCAGAGTTCCCAGGAAGAGAATATGACCACAATGATTCGTTCAATCCATAAAGCTGGGCTTTATAGAAGAGTAGCAAGAAAAAAATCTTTGCCTACAGGCACAAATAGGAAGGCTCATTACATGTTGGAGACTCCCCAAATCTATGAAGCAAAACTATCTGGTGAAATGAGACCCAAATGCTACTTTCCAGCAAAGAAGGAAAACGCTATGTCTGAGGCAAAAGCAACATATCTCATCACCCCAAGAACACCATCTCCACAGTAAAACATGGCGGGGGCAGCATCATTCTGTGACGATGTTTTTCAGCAGCAGGGACTGGGAAAATGGATGGTGCCAAATACAGGGGTATTCTTGAGCAAAACCGGTTTCGGTCTGTCAGTGATCTGAGACTAGGACGGAGGTTCACCTTACAGCAGAACAATGACCCAAAGCATACCGCTAAAGCAATGCTCAAGTGGTTTTAGGTGAAACATTTAAATGTTTTGGACATGGTCTAATTGAAGCCCAGACTTTATTCTAATTGAGAATCTGTGGTCAGACTTGTTGATTGCTATTCACTAGCAGAAACCACCTGAAGGAGCTGGAGCAGTTCTCCCTTAAGGAATGGGCAAAGATTCCAGTGGCAAGCTCATTAAGACATTGAGACATCCAAAGTAAATTGCTGGAAAAACATATGATCAAAGTAGTAAGCATGTTTATTAAGTGTAATGCAAACCCTCAAAACAGGGGTGTAATTTGAGGAGGTGCAGGAGGTGAGACCGCACTGGGGCCCAGAAGGTCAGGGGACCCCATCACTGTTTTCCTCCACCTTATTTATCATATTTGTAGTGACTTGGCATCATTTGGAAATAGAAAGAAGCATATGCCTCTGCTCTTTCTGTCTTTAGTTGTCTAGCTGCATTCAATTGAGTTCAAAGACAGAAAAAAGTTTTCTTTATGAGCCGTGAAAAGGACCCCAGTTAACGTTCGCACCAGGGCCCCCTCACATTTATTTGCGCTACTGCCTCCAAATATCCATTTGATTCCAGGGGGGTAGCAAACTACAAAAAATCCTGGGGCGAGGGGGACAATACCTTCATATACCATTATAATTGATCCGTAGTCCTCAAACTTCCTCCTCAAGGGCCGAGGCAGGCCAGGTTTTGCAGCTCTCCACGCTACTCCACAGGTGAATTAACTGGTGCTCAGACAGAGCTATAGCCCTAATTATTACATCTGTGCATCAGCATAGAGAGCTGCAAAACCTGGCCTGTCTCGGACCTTGAGGAGGAAGTTTGAGGACTACTGTAATTGATCATTACCATTAGAGCAGCGGTCCAGGTAGGTTACAGTTTTCAGATCATCAGCAAGTCAAAAAATATAGCTCAGCTTGATTAAATAGAGCCATGCTCCACAGAACATGTGGCTGGTGGAGGCGATGAGAGAAAATGCTGTATGGAGGGAGACTGCTTTTTGCACATGCTTTGATATTTCATTTGTTAATCTTTTTACCTGATGAAGAAGAAGTTTAGCTGTCTTGCCTAGAGTTAAGTGAACCAGTTCATTAGAACTAGAGTTTGCTACGAATTTGAGGAACAATTAGATTTGGCATAAATCCGAATTTCTGGCAATTCGTGCCAAAGAAATCTTTTCCTGAAATTCCTGTTCTCTTGCTGTACTCCTGTCTGTCACAGCCCCAGCATCTTGCTCTTCACTGAAGGGAGGGGCTATTTATACCAGTAAGTGAGCTGGCGTCCGCTCACTCTGCTGGTATAAATAGCCTCTCTCTGCAGCGGGAAGCAGGGGTGGACGGCTCGGGACACTGCCAATGGATCTAAAGGTAAGTAGGAGGGGGAAATATAAATAATAATCTACTTGAGACCCCTATATCAATTCATGAGGCAGGAAGGGCTGGCAAGTCACCTGCCAGCAAGCAGGTCACTTGCCATAACCCCATACCCAATTACCTGCATCTGCAAAACTCAGGTGGGTGCAGAAGACCCCGAGGCCCGTGAGGGCTATGCAGGCTGGTAGCCTCCAGGGCAGGAGTTGGCCGGGAGGCCTCTGCGCCCTGGTCTACCAGCCATATCTGCCTGCAAGCTGCTTTCTATTTGGGCACCCCTGCTCCAGTGCCCAGCCTATCTGAATAGATCATGCACAGTTACAGGGAAGCTGGGCATGCGGCGGCAGTCGGCAATCGCAGCAATGTAGGAGCCACAGGTAAAATTGAGGTTACTTGCAACCCCCATGGGCTTCACACAGCGGTGGCACCACCCTATGGGATGCCCCGGGCGTAGGCTTATAGGGTTTTATCCACTTAAAGTAGACCCATGGGAGCAAGAAGGGGCACTCGGTTCCTGAAAATACTGAATAAAAAATGTCTGCATTGGTGCCCCTATAATGCTGCCCCTGTCAGAATGGATTACTTTGGGCCTGCAAGAGGAAATTTTTTATAGGGCCCAATTGGGCTGCAGGGTAAGCCACGGAAAAGCTAGTGAGAATGGGTATCGGTAGCAGGAAGGAATGGAAGGGCTGCAGGTCAGAATGGTCATCGGTAGCAGGAAGATATGGAAGGGCTGCAGGTCAGAATGGTCAAAGGTAGCAGGAAAGTATGGAAGGGCTGCATGTCAGAATAGTCATTGGTAGCAGGAAGGTATGGAAGGGCTGCAGGTCAGAATAGTCATCAGTAGCAGGAAGGTATGGAAGGTCTGCATGTCTGAATGGTCATCGGTAGCAGGAAGGTATGGAAGGACTGCAGGTCAGAATGGTCATCAGTAGCAGAAAGATATGGAAGGGCTACAGGTCTGAATGGTCATCGGTAGCAGGAAGGTATGGAAGGGCTGCAGGACAGAGTGGTCATCGGTAGCAGGAAGGTATGGAAGGGCTGCAGGACAGAGTGGTCATCGGTAGCAGGAAGGTATGGAAGGGCTGCAGGTCAGAGTGGTCATCGGTAGCAGGAAGGTATGGAAGGGCTGCAGGTCAGAATGGTCATCGGTAGCAGGAAGGTATGAAAGGGCTGCAGGTCAGAATGGTCATCGGTAGCAGGAAGGTATAAAAGGGCTGCAGGTCAGAATGGTCATCGGTAGCAGGAAGGTATGGAAGGGCTGCAGGTCAGAATGGTCATCGGTAGCAGGAAGGTATGGAAGGACTGCAGGTCAGAATGGTCATCGGTAGCAGGAAGGTATGGAAGGGCTGCAGGTCAGAATGGTCATCAGTAGCAGGAAGGTATGGAAGGGCTGCAGGTCAGAATGGTCATCAGTAGCAGGAAGGTATGGAAGGGCTGCAGGTCAGAGTGGTCATCGGTAGCAGGAAGGTATGGAAGGGCTGCAGGTCAGAATGGTCATCAGTAGCAGGAAGGTATGGAAGGGCTGCAGGTCAGAGTGGTCATCGGTAGCAGGAAGGTATGGAAGGGCTGCAGGTCAGAATGGTCATCAGTAGCAGGAAGATATGGAAAGGCTGCAGGTCAGAGTGGTCATCGGTAGCAGGAAGGTATGGAAGGGCTGCAGGTCAGCATGAACTTATTATGCCATCTGTTGCTAGAGTTCACCAGCACTGCTGCCACTTTCTGCTCTCAGACCTTTCTACATGCTGCCAAGCGACATTCCTGGGTCTGTGTCATGAACGTTTATCATTTATGAAATACATTAATATACCTAATATATCATTCTCAGGAATCTCTCAATCATGTATTACAAATTCCATGTGTTATGTCCACCCATGTTCAGCCATAGGGGACATTCTGCATTACAGTAGTAAAATGTTACCTAGAGATTTTAGAATAAATACTAACTCATATGTCGGCTCCCAGCTTCAGTGGCATTAACTTATTTAGAAAATTCTGTAAGGACTTGTACAGACTTGTCTGAGAATTGATTTGCCTCTTCTAGGGAAATAGATGAAATTACAGGTAGGCGGCAACTGCTGGTGACGCCGTTTTGTCAGGATGTTTTCTCAAAAGCCACCAGCAGAGGTCACCTGTGCTCTATTTTTAAATATAACAAGCTACGCAGATATATTTTTGTATGTACTTTTGTATTAAAATTGTTAGCTATTTAAGTTCTGTTAAACGCATTGTTGCTTTTCATCGCACAAATAGAACAAAAGATGCAGCTCCAAATTGCTGTGTCTAGATTTGCAAATGAGATTACCTAATCAGAGTTTTCCCATCTCCATGACTCAATCAGGCTAATGAGGGCCCTTTGATTGTAGGGTGTGTAGACTTATTAGAGACGTAGGGTGACAGAAGGAATATAGTACTGTAGCTTGGCAAAAAAAGCAAGCAAACTAAATTCTAAGGAGATTAAACAATGCAAGCCAAAAAACTGGCAGAAGTGCTGTATATGTCTCATTACTAGTAGTGTTGAGCGGTTTCAACCCAAATTTTGCAAACTCGGGCCCACGGAAATTGTAATCTGTGCAAGGGTTCGGCAATCGAGCCGGACCTGGAAGAAGGCTGAATGGCTTCACTGCAGCCAATCAGCCTTCTTCTTGCCTTAGCAACCACAACCATGCCAGCTCTGGGCATAGCTGTGATTGGTCAGACAGGACACGTAACCCACTGTAAAAAAGGCAGTCCTGTATCCCATGTGATACTGCCACAGTTTCTGCAATAAAGATGAGGGGGGAATTCTGTCATAGTGTCTGCTATACAGATGATGGGGCAATACTGCCATAGTGCCTGCTATACAGATGATGGGGCAATACTGCCATAGTGCCTGCTATACAGATGATGGGGCAATACTGCCATAGTGTCTGCTATAAAGATGAGGGGGGATTCTGCCACAGTGTCTGCTGAAAAGATGATGGGGGTGTTACTACTGCAGTGTCTGCTATAAAGATGATGGGAGGGGTTCTGCTACAGTTTCTGCTATAAAGATGATGGGGGGATTCTGCCACAGTGCCTGCTGAAAAGATGATGGGGGTGTTACTACTGCAGTGTCTGCTATAAAGATGATGGGGGGTGATACTGCCACAGTGTCTGCTATAAAGATGAGGGGGTGATACTACCACAGTGTCTGCTGAAAAGATGAGGGGGTTGTTACTACTGCAGTGTCTGCTATAAAGATGAGGGGGTGATACTGCCACAGTGTCTGCTATAAAGATGAGGGGGTGATACTGCCACAGTGTCTGCTATAAAGATGAGGGGGTGATACTACCACAGTGTCTGCTATAAAGATAAGGGGGGTGATTCTGCCACAGTGTCTGCTATAAAGATGATAGGGGTAATTCTGCCACAGTGTCTGCTATAAAGATAAGGGGGGGGGGGTGATTCTGCAACAGTGTCTGCTATAAAGATGATAAGGGTAATTTTGCCACAGTGTCTGCTATAAAGATAAGGGGGGTGATTCTGCCACAGTGTCTGCTATAAAGATGATAGGGGTAATTTTGCCACAGTGTCTGCTATAAAGATGAGGGAGTGATACTGCCACAGTGTCTTCTATAAAGATGATGGGGGTGATTCTGCCACAGTGTCTGCTATAAAGATAAGGGGGGTAATTCTGCCACATTGTCTGCTATAAAGATAAGGGGGGTAATTCTGCCACAGTGTCTGCTATAAAGATAAGGGGGGTAATTCTGCCACAGTGTCTGCTATAAAGATAAGGGGGGTAATTCTGCCACAGTGTCTGCTATAAAGATAAGGGGGGTAATTCTGCCACAGTGTCTGCTATAAAGATAAGGGGGGTAAGTCTGCCACATTGTCTGCTATAAAGATAAGGGGGGTAATTCTGCCACAGTGTCTGCTATAAAGATAAGGGGGGTGATTCTGCCACAGTGTCTGCTATAAAGATGATAGGGGTAATTCTGCCACAGTGTCTGCTATAAAGATAAGGGGGTTGATTCTGCCACAGTGTCTGCTATAAAGATGAGGGGGTGATACTACCACAGTGTCTGCTATAAAGATGAGGGGGTAATTCTGCCATAGTGTCTGCTATAAAGATGATGGGGGTGATACTGCCAATGTTTGCTATAAAGATGATGGGGGGATTCTGTCACAGTGTCTGCTATAGAGATGAGGGGGGAATTCTGCCACAGTGTCTGCTATAAAGATGAGGGGGTGATACTGCCACTGTGTCTGCTATGAAGATGATGGGGGGATTCTGCCACAGTGTCTGCTATAAATATGATGGGAGGATTCTGCCACTGTGTCTGCTAAAAAAATGAGGGGGTATTCTGTCACAGTGTCTGCTAAAAAGATGAGGGGTAGATTCTGCCACAGTATATGCTATAAAGATGAGGGGGTGATACTACCACAGTGTCTGCTATAGAGATGAGGGGTGAATTCTGCCACAGTGTCTGCTATAAAGATAAGGGGGGTGATACTGCCAAAGTGTCTGCTACAAAGATGATGGGGGAATTCTGCCACAGTGTCTGCTATAAAGATGATGGGGGTGATACTGCCAAAGTGTCTGCTATAAAGATGATGGGGGAATTCTGCCACAGTGTCTGCGCTAAAGATTATGGGGGTGATACTGCCAGTGTCTGCTACAAAGATGATGAGGGAATTCTGCCACAGTGTCTGCTATAAAGATAAGGGGGGTGATACTGCCACAGTGTCTGCTATAAAGATGATGGGGGGTGATACTACCACGGTGTCTGCTATAAAGATGAGGGGGGATTCTGCCACAGTGTTTGCTATAAAGATGATGGGGGTGATACTGCCAATGTTTGCTATAAAGATGATGGGGTTGATACTGCCCGTGTTTGCTATAAAGATGAGGGGGTGATACTGCCACAATATCTGCTATGAAGATGAGGGGGGATTCTGCCACAGTGTCTGCTATAAATATGAGAGAGGAATTCTACAACAGTATCTGCTATAAAGATGATGGGGGTGATACTGCCACAGTGTCTGCTATAAAGATGATGGGGGAATTCTGCCACAGTGTCTGACCCCTGGACCCCTAAAAAGTTCACCTCAAGTAAAAAAGTGGAACAACACAACAAAGAGATTAGATTAGATTGATGCGCATAAAAATTCATTTACCTTTTTGTAACTCCTTCTGTAGTCAGTTTTAGAAACAAAATGGCGACTCATGTATCTGCAGGCCACCTGCAAACAGGAAGGGCTGCTGGGCTTCCTGTTACTGTGCAATGTCAGTGGAATCCAGGCAGCAGCGTGGATGAGATGCTGGAAGAGAAAGCTCCAAAACGGCCGCTACCTTTCTTTTCTAACTGTGCCAGGCTGTTGGTCCGGTTTAAATTATACTCACCCAACTCAGTCTTCCATCTTCTGTCCCCCACTTTAACACATTTAACCCTGCATGGGGTCCCCTCATCTAAGCATTACCTACCTGACAAACCCAAGAATAGGGGCTTGTAATTTCAGAGCTCAAGGTCTGCCCAGCCATCCCCCGGCCCTGACCATTACAAGTTCTTATGCCCTATAGCAGAGGTCTGGTGCCCAGCTCCGGGCAGGCTCATCCGCACCACCATGCCCATTGGTGGTGTGGGTAATCTATGAACTGGTTTAAGGGTCCATGGGACCCCTTACCAGTTCAAAATGAAAGTGTGAAAAAAACACACACACACACACACACACACACACACACACACACACACACACACGTTTGGTAAAAAAATAACGTTATTAACCTTAATTAACTTATAATTACCTTCCCCCTCCAGGCTCCCACATAAATGTATGCTGCTGGGGCATCTGGGGCATCTATGGATGCTCTGGTGGCATTTAGCAAGGAGGGGAACACAGGTTCCCCTCATTTGATCCCGGCTCCTGGTTACGGGACTCCATGATGAGCCACTGGCTTTTATTTGGAGGCGGGGCCTATCTGGAATCGTCACTTATGACAGTCCACGTCGCCACATCTAAATGCTGGAAGGAACCAAAGAAGGAAGAGGAGACAGCGCAGGACAAAGATAATGGAAGAGTGGATTAAATTAAAGTTAAATTAAGAACAATAAAATAATTTTTTCCGTGGTGTCTTATTTCTTTTGTGCTTGGCATGAATTTTAAGGGGTCCAGGGGACCCCTATACTGGTTCACCATGGTCAGGAGCTCACATGGCACTTGTCGGGCTCAGCGGGTGCCCTACCAGTAAAATGACACATTACCTGCACCCCCATGTTGGGCATCGGGGGCGCAGAAGAGCCCAGTGGGTGTCTATGATAATATGAAATAATAAAACAACTTACTGGATTGACAAAAATACAATTCTGTGATTACCCACCTGTAAAATTGGTATTATATGTATACAGCACGTCCTGTTCCAGAAGATATTCCTTACACTTGGGTTATACCTCCAGTAGATGGCGCTGGACTGCAGAGACAGAAAAGTGGCTCCTCCCGGCCCCATATATACCAGGGACCTCCCACAAAATCCCCATTATTGAAAAGCAGTTAAAATGAGACCAGGAGAACTATAACTGGACGTGCTGTATACATATAATAGCAATTCTACAGGTGAGTAATCACAAAATTGTATTATTCTAAGTATACAGCACGTCCTGTTCCAGAAGATATCCCTTAAACTTGGGACATCCAATAGCAGTGTCCGTAAGGTAGGGTGGGATCCCCAAAAGTAACAGCAGACAGTTTAAACCACTGCCGCCTGCAGAACCTTGCGGCCAAAAGCAGCATCAGCTGAGGCCCTAACATCAACCTTGTAAAACTTTGAAAAAGTATGAACAGAAGACCAAGTAGCAGCCTTGCAAACTTGTTCAACAGAAGCTTGGTGCTGAAAAGCCCAAGAGGCACCAATAGCACGAGTAGAATGAGCAGTAAGGCGGAAGGGAGGCTCCTTCCCCTTAGCAGAGTAGGCCTGTATTACAGCCTGACGTATCCACTTGCCGATAGTGGACTTAGCCGTAGCCAGACCTTTCCTAGGTCCAGACGGAAGCACAAAAAGAGCATCAGTCTTCCTGAAGGATTCAGTAGCCACCAAATAGAACTTCAGAGTTCTGACCACATCCAGAGAATGTAAAACCCTTTCCTTAGGTTACTAGGATTAGGACACAGAGAAGGCAAAACAATGTCCTGATTGAGATGAAAGGCAGAAACAACTTTAGGCAGAAAATCTGGCTTAAAACGAAACACCACTTTGTCCCGGTGTCTCTCAAAATAAGGAGGCTTGATGGAAAGCGCCGCCAACTCAGAAACACACCTAACAGAAGTGATAGCCACCAAAAAGACCACCTTAAGCGTAAGAATGGACAAAAGGAGCCCCTTGCAAGGGCTCAAAGGGAGACCCCTGCAGGGCAGATAAGACCAAGTTCAAGTCCCAGACTGGTAACATAGGCTTACATGGGGGACGCACGTGAGTGACCCCCTGGAAGAAGGTCTTGACCAGGGGATGCTGACCAAAGAATCTTTGGAAAAAATTGGGAAAGGCAGAAACATGACCTTTCAGAGTACTGAGCTGAAGACCCAGATCCAAACCATGTTAGAGAAACTCAAGAATCCTAGGAATAGAAAACACACGACAGGTAAGCGAGTGGGACTCGCACCAGTCAATGAAATTAAGCCAAACCCTGTAATAGATGGAAAAGGACCTCTTCCTAGCCCTGATCATGGTATTCACCACCGAGGCAGGCAGGCTTCTTTCCATCAAGATGGAGGTTTCAACAGCCAGGCCATCAAAGCCAGCGTTTGAAAATTGGGGTGGCGTAGGTGTCCCTGAGTGAGCAGATCTGGAACCAGGGGCAGGGCGTACTGATCTACTGCCAAGAGCACAATGTCTGCGAATCACACTCTTCTTGGCCAACAGGGGGCCACCAGGATGGTTGGCACCCCTTCCTGAACTATCTTGCGCAGCACCCTGCCCAGCAGTGGAAAAGGGGGAAACACATACAGGAGCTGGAACCTCGTCCAACACATTGCCAGGGCATCCGTAGCCAAGGCCAGAGGATCCTGGGACAGAGAGACAAAGACTGGAAGCTTGTGATTGTGACAGGACGCAAACAGATCCACATCCGGCTAACCCCAGCGGTGGCACAGGGAGCGAAACACCCTGCTGCTGAGGGACCACTCTTCCAGACGCGAGGTCCCCCTGCTCAGAGAGTCTGCCTCCAGATTCTCCACCCCCGGAATGTACACAGCTGAGATGCAGGGAACATTTTCCTCCGCCCAGGACAGTATCAGGGACACATCCTTGAGGGCCCTCTTGCTCCAGGTCCCTCCCTGATGATTGATGTAGGCAACTGCCTTCTGGTTGTCCGAGCGGACCTAAACAGTCCGACCCCTCAGGTGTGGGGTTAAGTGGGCGAGAACCAACCTGATTGCCCTCAATTCCAGAATGTTGATAAGGGCATGGGCCTCCTGAGGGCCCCACCGACCCTGGAATTTCAGGGACTTCTAGAATCCCCCCCAACCTGTCAGACTGGAACCCGTGGTGACAGTCTCCCAGCAGGGGGCCAGAAAGGACCTGCCCCCCAGCAGGTTCCTCGAGTCCAGCCACCACGCTAGAGACCGCCTGACCTAAGGGGACAATACAAAAAACACCTGATCCAGGGACACAGGGTCCCGATCCCATACTGACAGGAGGTGAAGCTGAAGAGGCCTCATGTGGAACTGAGCATATGGGACCGCCTCGAAGCAGGACACCATCAGGCCCACTAGTTGCATTCCCTGCCTGATGGATGGATGAGGACAAGATAGCCGGAGCTGAACTTTCTCTTGAATGACCTCCACCTTCTGCTGAGGAAGAAAGATCTTGACCTGAGCTGAATCCAGAATCATGCCCAGAAAAGACTTCACCATGGAAGGAGACAGGGAAGACTTGGGGTGATTGATCACCCAGCCGAATGACTCCAGTGTGGACACCACCCTCTGAAAAGCGATAAGCATGTCGTCCAGGTAGGGAAGAATGCGAACGCCCTGAGATCTCAGCAGGGCCATCACTCCTGCCAGCACCTTGAAGGAAGGAGAAAAGGCACCTGAACCCCGAAAGGACCGGGGCTGCCTTCTACGCTAAGGTAACTTGCCACCTTTAGCAAACAAGTCCAAGCGTTCCCCAAAGAGGCGCAGCCCCTTGAAGGGAAACCCAGTGAGAGCCTTTTCGGCAGCATTGTCAGCTGCCCACTGGCGCAGCCAGACCGAGCGGCGTATCGCCACCAACAAGGCAGATGCCCTGCCACACATTCTAATGGTATCATCCAGGGCAGAGAGAACCTATGCATCAAATTCCTCACAACGCAGAAGAGCTCTATACTCTTCACTACCAGCTTCATCAGGGGCCCCATCTAAGAGACCCCTGAGCAGGCTTTTAATAGCAACAGCCGTGATAGCAGAGGCACAGACCGGACGGAGTGCGGTCCCAACACAGGCAAAGGCATGGCAAGCCAGCTGATCCATGCGCCTGTCCTCCCCATCCCTCAGTGTAGTAGAGTCAGGGGAATGCATGACAGATGTGTTAGACAACCCCAGAACTGGTGCATCCACCTCTGGAGGACATGACCAGCGTTTAACCATCTCTGCAGGAAAGGGATACCTCTTATCCCAACTCTTTGGTACCCCAGGAAGCCGGCTATGCTGTTCCCACTCCTTGAGAATCAGATTATTAAAGTGAGTTTGTTCAGGAAACTCCAAAAACAGCTCCCCCTGCTGCCGCGGGGCCACGGCAGGAGGAGAGATACAAAACATTTAAAAAATGTGAGTCAAAGGTCTGTCAGTAATATCTGAAGCCCAGGGATCAGATCCAGACTTAGCATAACCCCTAGGCTAATCCTCAGATGATTCTGAATCAGAGAATAATCCCCCTTCTTCCAGGGGGGGTATATCCAGTAACATCAAAAAACTAATCAGCTTCCATAGGAAAGAGAATAACACCAGGTGCCAGATGCCGCCGCTTAGCAGGAGCCTTACGCGGACCACAACCAGCAATATGCCTTTCAATGCTGGCTACCCAGGCAGCCAAATCAGGTTGAGACTCCCCACTGGTATGCACCTCACTGGGAGTCAGATGTAAGCGTGGGGGGGTAGGCGAAGCCAGAGGGGGCGCAGCACTAGGCCCAGCCGCAGGTAACCCAGACTGCAGCGCAAGTAACTGCTGGGCGCAGGGTACACACACCCTGACATCATCACTTATAGGGGATACCCCACATGCCACACAGCCGGACTTGTCCCGAAGGAACCCCGAGCACATTATCCTGAGGAGCCTCCATATGGGGATTATCTCGGCACAACAGGCCAATAGGGATTGACACTAATAATAGCAACCCGGGATGCCCCAATAACCCGCTGGGAAAGTGGGAGTAATGGAATATAATAGCCCTCCAATAAGAGTTAACACTAAATAGAGGGAATAGGACCGGGAGAAACCACAAAGTTTGACCCGCCTGCAAGACATAATCAAAAGATCCCATAAGCAATATGCAATACAGAGAATATAAAATAAATCAGCCCGCAGGGGCACTTACGGACCGCGATAGGGAGACGCCAGGCACACGCAGCAGAGAACTAAAATGGCGCCCACATATACCTCGAAGGGGCGGGCCGCGGAGACAGTGATGCAGAACGCGTCAGTCGCAAGGCTCGCCCCCCCCCCCCCGAAGAGCACGAAAACGCGCCCGCCTGACAAGGCCAGCCAATGATGGTGCAGCAGCACCTGAGGCGATGTCGCCGCCGACTGCGGAACGCCATACAAGCGTGCGGCGGCGGCAAAAGAAACCAGTGCAATCAATTGAAACGGGATCAAAACACAACATATAGTAAAGACATGCACACCCCCCCCCCCCCCCCCCCCGAGATCTACAAGGGAGAGCGAAGGGGAAACGACGGCCAGCCTAAAGAGAGCAAATTGCAGGGACAGGGGGCGAGGGGCATAAAGTGCGGGAGGGGCATCCCATAAGGCTCACCATGGGCCTATACCGCCTACCCTTTGGTGGGGGACTGCGGTTGGAGCAGCACTCCTTAGCACCTGACAGCAGTGCTGCCAACCTTCACCCGAACCAGAGCAGCCTGAGCTGGGAGGCAGTAAAAGGAAAGGGGTGGGAATAGTACTACAGGGCCGCAGGCTAATAGCCCCACTCACCTGTGAGTAGAGAGAGCCATCTTCTAGTCATCCCAGCCAGGACTGCAGAGAAGAACTGGGGATTTTGTGGGAGGTCCCTGGTATATATGGGGGCCGGGAGGAGCCACTTTTCTGTCTCTGCAGTCCAGCGCCATCTACTGGAGGTATAACCCAAGTGTAAGGAATATCTTCTGGAACAGGACGTGCTGTATACTTAGAATATCCTCCCATGATTCCGGCGGGGGCAGGGCTCTGCATATCAGCTGTACAACTTGAGTGACAGGCCAGTACAGTCACACTACTGCACTACCGCAAGGGTTTGGGTGACTGAACTGTCACTCAAGGTCTCAGCTTCAGCTTTTGTGCAGATTGCCCAACCCAAGTGAGCTGTTTTTTAGGTTATTGCCCAAATTAGGTTAAGCACAGGTGTAAGGATGGGTGGGTAGATTGTTACAGAAGAATTGGACTTCCTCATTAGGCTCCAGATGAGGAAGATCCTACAGTGCATGCTCGGGGCTTCCCCTATGATTATTTATTGCCACGCACCTTGTGAGGACACTTCCTCTGAATAAGTGCCATTCAGATATGCCTAGAACATAGTGCACGCAGGGAAATCAGGGGTGCAGGTGATGCTGCATGCACCACGGGGTTGCCTGTTCAGGGTGAGTAACGGATGAACCTGGGATGCCACTGGGAGTTTTCACCTGGCTCTAGAATCTAAAAAAAAAAATTCACCCCGCAGCAGCTTGCTCTATACCAGTGGTGCACAACCTTTTGAAGAGTGTGGCCCACTTAACTGATTTGGTAACTGGACATGGGCCACAATAAGATGAAATGGTTCAGAAGGTTTTTTTATCTAGAATATCATAAATAAGATTTTAATGAATTTAGATAGATAAAATAGCAATATTGGGGTCAACCTCCTGCTATGACAAAACCAGAAACCCCTTTTCTCACTGCCCGAGCGTGGCTTGGGGAAACTTGGGGAGGGGGCTACAGTAAGTAAATTGCACAGTTCTATTTAATGTGAGGCAGCAAACAGGGGACATACCCAAAGGACACTGGACCTAAACTCTCTCTCTGAAAACCAGTCTAGGAGCACCAGGTGGCAATGAAGAGGAATAATCATTTTTTTGTCTGACAGGGCCTTTTAAAGGCAATTAGACTTTTCTGGCCTTTGTTCTGAACTCCTGGGGCATCCTGAATTGGGATGCTCCGTTGTGTGAACCCCCCCCCCAGAATGCTTTTCACTCCCCTCTTTCTGGTTCCAACAGAGCTTGTGCTGGCTCTTGGCCTATGAGAGCCATCTGCCGTCATTCAGCAAGTAGCTCTCATTGACTAGAATGGGAAGTGTGTGCTACCGTATTCCCTGCAACCCCCATGGCATGCCTGCTCCCACCCCAGCCTGCCTGAAGGGCAGAGGAAGGAGTGCACGCATACCATCAGGGATGCAGGGGATGCAGCAGCGCACGCTCCCTATTCACAACAATGAGAACCATTTGTCAAATGTGCGTGCGCCAATGGAGAAGGGTAAAGGTGGTTTTTACGGGGTCGAAACTCAGACCTAAAGGATTCTAGGCTGAGCAAAAACTTCCTTGCACGGCATCGTACTGTAACACTTGCCTGGTTCACCATATACTTATCTTGATCCTGTGTCACATGCAAGAACAGGGATGCCACAGGGTGCTGCAACAAAGAGCAGTGGGCTCTGCACTGCCTCAGCACCCGCAACCAACATCCCTGCTGTATCATACGTACCACTGCCGACAGACATTCAGCCAGGCGATCAGAGCATGCAGAGCAGGCATGCTTCATGTGATCGAGGAAGGAGGTTAGAATTTAGGCAAAAATGGGGGAGGGGAGCTTTTAAAAGTGGTTGGGTCCTCTCTAGTGAACCTATCACCAACAATGCTCAGAATGCTCGCTGCAGCAGTAGGCCCGTATTGGAATAAATCGACTCATCTGATCTTTTTCAGGGAAAGTAAGAACATTTTTAAAAAATGTATTAGGAATGTGACTTCAATGGAAAAAATAAAACCCGAAATAGTAGCTATCCATTAGTTTTATGTCTAAGGTAGGTATGGCTTTATTTTCATTTGATTACAAATGACCTTTAAAAAGCAGATCAAAACCCTTGAGGGCCAGCCTTCAAATCTCAAAGACTCCAGGGCCAGCCACCAAACTCACTTTTACCAGCAACTTCCACAACGCTGTGATTGCCAACATGCCACGTCCCTGGCTTCTCTGTAGCTCTACGCACTCGCGTTTCATGGCTTCAGCGGTGGAATAACATGTTTTTTCTAAAAAAAAACTGAGCCAGCAACCTCGGGAGTAAAAAAATACAACTCTGTGAAGTACTCACCTGTAGAGTTGATATTATATGCATACAGCACGTTCTGCTCCACAATAGTAATAACATGTGGATAATCCTCCGCCTCAGGCGCCGTGCACTGCAGACATGTAGAAAACAAGCTCCTCCCGGCCCTACATATACCGAAGGACCTCCCACAAATCCCCAGCATTGACAAGCAGTGAGAAGAGAAGCCAGGAGGAACAAACCACCCAGAATAACTGGTAATAATATCAATGATAACAATCACCATACAGGGGATCCAGAACAAGTGAACCAGGGTGGGGTGGAGCAGGAAGTGCTGTATGCATATAATATCAACTCTACAGGTGAGTACTTCACAGAGTTGTATTATTCTAAGCATACAGCACGTCCTGCTCCAGAATAGTAATAACATGTGGGACATCCAATAGCAGTGTCCATAAGCAGGGTGGGATCCCCAGTAAAAAACAAGGCACAGCGGACAGTAAAGGCGCTGTCACCTGCAAAACTTGCGACAGGCATGACATGAGCAAAGGCTCATAACAAGACCATGAAGGTATGAACAGAGACAGGCTATAAGTCTAGCAACTGAATCAACAGAAAAAACCCTGGTGCTGAAGGACAGTGGTACCCAAGCACCAATATAACGGAGTAAACAGAAAAAAGGAAGATACTTTCCCCTGAAGAGGAACATAGGTCAGTGTGATGACAACCAGCTCACAGGCAAGGAAGCCTCGTGGCAAAACTTGTAACACCCCCTAAGGGAAACAGAACAGGTCACCCGACAAAGGCGGGAATACAGACCCCTAATTATCACGAAGCCAAGGCTTCACTCAGGATCAGGGGACATCCAGAAGGATTAATCCAAAGGGCGCAATGGCGCTGGAAGGAGATATCAGGCGCATACATAAAGAGGTGCCCGTAGACTCCAAGAGCATCAGTCCCCCTAAGGGCCATGAAAACCCACATGGGGAGAATTGCAACACCTGTAGAGGGAATGTAGCCCCTCATATTAGTATTATTAAGAATAAAGGTCATAGTTAGACTAAAGGACTAAAGCAATGATCCTACAGACCACTTGGACCGGAGGCCCGGCGTAAGAGGGAACGGAACACCCCCAGGCATGGGATGCCTGTAGAGATATATATATATATATATATATATATATATATATATATATATATATATACGCACACACACACACACATCGAGCCAAGGTTAAGTAACCAGATCCATCGTCTCATGCACATGTCTGACGGAGTCAGGAGGCCCCAGAGAAGCGAGCTGGACTACAGGGCAGCTCAGACAGCATCCATCAAAAGTCCCCAGGAAAGTCCGCAGGGTAAAAAATGAAAATTGATCCCCACCGGGACCATGAAACTACTTGGGAGATGCAGCTAAGCAATCCCCAAAAGAATTCCCTACGAGGGCGACAGAACCAGACTCCTGCAGGAAAGGCCAGGACAGAACCTGCACCTTCAGAGTGCCCAGATGGGGAGCCAACGTTGTAATGACTTTAAAGGTCCTGGGAACCGAGAACGTCTAACAGGGAAGAGACCAAGGCTCATGCCACTCAATATGGGTTACCACAAAACCCCCATAGACGGAGGAAGGGGAAGCTGGGGAGCTAGCTCCCAGCCCCCCCTCATACTAAGTCACCCAGAAGATAAGGCCCGTCTCCAAGGGGTGAATGAATCAGCTGTCAATCCCCAGACAGGAGACCTTATATTGGGACAAAGGAAGGGGCCTGACAAGGGCAGAACCGCACTCCTGCGAGAGAGTGCCCAGGTCAGCAAACTTCAGCAGAGGCATCTGCGAACCACAGCTC
This sequence comes from Gastrophryne carolinensis, assembly GCA_027917425.1. NCBI lineage: Eukaryota > Metazoa > Chordata > Amphibia > Anura > Microhylidae > Gastrophryne > Gastrophryne carolinensis. Next base: position 80,457,269 of record CM051242.1, on the reverse strand, counting down.
ACAAGGCCACCCAGGCCATCCATCTCACGGGACTCTCTATCAGGCCAACCGTGCGCAGAACCCACAAGTAGGGTGATGAAGAGAAGGCGTATGAAATAACAAGTCTATGCCTAAAATACTCAGCCCCCATGACTAGAGTCAGAATATTCTGGGACAGTAGAAACAAGGGAAGAGCCCCCGTTGTTATGAGGGAGACCCCCCCCCCCCAGAGCCACGCTAGGCTCCCCGGGCAACACCAGGATAGCATAACCTGCCGCTAAAGAGCATCCATTGGAGCGAATACCGCTGAGAAGCAGGGGACATAGACCCCCGCCCAAGGCAGGATCAGAGACCCTCCAGAGGGAGCATCCTGCCTCAATCTTTAGACCAGTAGTAAACAGGCCATTGTCATCCAACAGACCAGGAGTCCCCCAATAGACCGACCGATCCTAAAAGAGGGGAAGTCCAGCCATATAGAGTCAACGGAGGGCACACCGTTTCAACAAAACCAGCAGGTAAGATGGACCCTCTAGGGGACCCTACCTAGGAACCACGGGGATTGTGGAAGAAATTCCCCTCCCCCGCCAAACCTGCGAGACTTGGTACCCAGGGTGACCATTCACTGGAAGATGCTAGTAAGGAAGGGGGTGCCCCCTGACAGGGCCCTTAAATATGAGCAGCTCAAGAGGAACCACCCTACCAAGGGGGCATGAGCACAGACCAAGCACCAGGGTGCTGGAACATATGTAAGCTCAGTAACCTACTGTGCCGAAGAGCCCAAAGACTCGGTATATAAGTGACATCATCTTGATGTGCCACCAACGGGCCCACCAGCTGCCATCCCGCCTAGTGAAGGTAAGGCACCAGTAAAGGGGGGCAGAGCCCCCGTAACCAGGAGTCCCCTTATTGCCAGAGAAGAAGGCTCAAGCCTGAACTGAATCCCAGGAATGGGGGATAGCGGATAAGGGACCATGAGGGATTGAGGTGACTGAGCAACCATCCAGTAACTCCCAGGGGACACCGCTCGCCGACCAATCCACTCGGCCTGACGCAGAGACTGGGGAGTAAGGAAGACGACCCGGTAGGTCCTAATGCAGACACCTCCCCCCCAGGCGTGTCAGAGACATCACCCCCATTCGTGCCATGGCGAGTAGCCTGGGGACGAAAGAGAGGCCCCAAATAATGCCTCAATCCGCAGGGTTGGTCCTGCAACACCATCTAGAAATGGTCTTGGTGTCCAGCAGACACAAGGGAAACTAAGAAGATCTAGTACTTCACAAGAGGCCGGAAGCCCCCCCCCTTGCACAGGGGGCCCGTGACCCAAGACAGAGGTGTCATATAGGAGCTACTTGTGAAAGTACAATTGCCAAGCCTGCCATAGGCCAGCGTGGCCCAGACTGCCTCATACTGTTGAGGGAGGGAGGAAGGATAATATAGAGGCCGTAGCCCCATACCGTTAAGGGCAACCTGTAAGTAAGCCCAAACTCTGTAGGCCCAGTCCGGCCTGCGCCAATTCCTGAAGGAAAAACAGGGGCTAGAAGCACCCTGACAATCACTGAGAGGGACCGCCCAGCAAAGCCATCCTGTGTCCAGGGGAATTACATCCTGGAACCACCAGAAGGAGAAGGTATATTCCAGAAGGGTGAGGGCGCCCCTTCATGCTTGGGAGGTCTTGGCAGATTTGGACTTAGTCCTGCCAGAAGGCCCAGGGTGCTGCCTGCCCACCCCATGGTGGAAATCCACACCGAACAGTTGGAAGCACACCTCAGGTTCGCGTTTGACACTAACGTAGGGAGGTGGAGGGGTGACTCTGCCTCGTGGAGGCCGGAGCGGCCTTCTGCGTAAGGGTGCTTTACCCTTTTTACCAAAAAGGTCCAAACGGGCCCCAAATAACCGCCGTCCTCTGAAGGGAAGGCAAGTGAGAGCCTTTTTTGTAGCCTCCTCAGCACCCCACTGTCGCAGCCAGAACAGGTGGCGAATAGCTACCACAAGGCCTGAGGTTCTAGCACACATCTTAATGGTGTCATCCAGTACTGATAGAATAAACTTCACAAACGCTTCACAGTCTGATAGCGCATTAAACACCCCCCAAGGGAGGTCCTCAGGGCGGTGATCTAGTATTTTTCTGACAAGGGTCCTGGCAACCACCGCAGTGATGGCCGCGGCACAAACCGGGCGCAGAGCCGTCCCAGCACACGAGAAGGCGTGGGAAGCCAGTCTGTCAATGCGCCGGTCCTCGGCATCCCGGAGGGTACGGTAAAAAGGAGCCGTCATGAAAGGGGGGTTAGTGACCCCTATAACCGGTGCATCCACCACCAGGGGAGCGGACCATAAATTAACCACGTCAGGAGGGAAAGGGTACTTCCATTCCCAGACCCCTGGGACCCCTTTAAGCTTACGATGCGATTCCCATTCTTGGGATATAAGATTCTGGAAATGTTCCTGTTCTAGGAACTCCAAGCGCGGCGGCGCTGTATGGAAACTCTCCTTCTTAGGCTTGGGGATCTCCCCAGGTGGGGAGATGGACAAAACCTCAAAAATCTTAAGAATTTCATCACAGACCCCAAGAACCGGGCTCAGAATCATCACAGCCCCTGGGCATCCCGTTCGAGGAGCCCGAATCTGAGAATAGCTCACCTTCCTCAGAAGGGTCAGGGTCCTGCATATCAGCAGAGTCATCGGTATCGCCAGGAACCGGGGAGCCAGGAGGCGTCAGGAACCGCTTTTTGCCAGGGCCCATACGCTCCGCCAATCCAGAAAGCACCTGCTCCGCCGTGGGCAACACGCACGGCACGGATTGCAGGTCATCCCCGCTCGAGTGGGACTCGTCATGAGTGATAATTGGGACCGGGGAGACGGGGGTAAGGAAGGGAGGTGCCTCCATTGGCAAACCTGCCTGGCACACTGTCCGCAGACCCGTGTCCTGTCAGCCTCAGCCTGGGGCTGACCACACACTGCACACAGCCGGTCATGTCCCGGAGGGACCCCGGTTACATAATTCTGAAATGCCTCCATATGGTGATTATTAAGCAGTATGACCGCAGGGATTTATTCAATAGGCAACCCTGGATGCCCCAAAACCCGCTAGTAATGTGGGAGAATTTGTAAAGTGGACCCACTGTAATATATGTTAGGCCGGGGGAAGCCACCGAAGTCCTGGCATCTGAAAGACATAATGGGACAAGAGGGGTGGAGTCAGTGCCATGCGCAGCCTGAAAAACATAGAACCATGCCGCCCCGGAGGGCACTTACATGACCAAGGGAGGAGGCGAACCGCACCACGCGCGAAGATAGTTAAAATGGCGCCAAGCGAACCTCGAGGGGTGGGCCAGGCCGGGCTGTGACACGAAGAGCGTCATGCTGAGTCTCCGCCTCCCCCAAAGAGCACGAAGCTCTAACCAACGGCAAAAACGTCGATCAATTGGAAATAAGGCGTACGTTTAAAATGCTGACACGCTGGAATGATGCTGCCGACTAGGCAGTTTGTTAATGAAAACGAAGGCGCGCACTGTATATCAAGGGGCGACACTGACCCCAAAATAAAAAACCAAGGTCTAAAAGTGAAGTTAGCACTAGGGCTGCCACACATACCCCCCCTTCTTTTCCCCCCCGAGTTACGGGAGGAAGCAAGGGAGAAGCGGACGGTGTCCATGGACTAAGTCTGTGAGGGGCACGGGCAAGATTGCGGGAGGGGCATCCACTAGGGGCTCACCATCGGCCTGACCGCCTACCCTATGGAGGGGGATTGCGGTGGAGCATGGCTCCGTTCAGCACACCAGGTGCTGCCTACCTTCACCCGACCCGCGCAGCCCAGGCTGGGAGGCATATTTCTTCTGAAGAGGATGGGTGGAAATAGTCCCACAGGACCTTGGGCCGTAAGGCCCGCTCGCCTGCGAGAGCGTGATACTTCATGTCTTCGCAGTTCCAGCACTGCAGAGAAATCTGGGGATTTGTGGGAGGTCCTTCGGTATATGTAGGGCCGGGAGGAGCTTGTTTTCTACATGTCTGCAGTGCACGGCGCCTGAGGCGGAGGATTACCCATATGTTATTACTATTCTGGAGCAGGACGTGCTGTATGCTTAGAATAGAAAAAAAAAAAAGGGGGAGGTTTCCAACCGCATTAAAGTGGACCAACACCCTGAGGTGATCGGCCCGGGAATCTATAAGATTCCCGGGCCGATCACCTCACACACCGCGGGACATCCGAGATAGGGATGTCCCGCGGGATGTAAACCCCCCAAAACCCCCGAAAAACCTTACCTCTCCAGCCGCTGCTTCCGCCGCCGCCGCCTCACTCACGCTCCTCTAGACGTGCGCGCGCGCGCGCCGGCCGTCTCTGAATGGCCGGCGCGGGTGCACACACGTCAAGAGTGACGCGCGGGAGGCGCCGACGGGCAAGCTGCTTGTACGTCGCTGTCAATCAGCTTGTCCGTCGGCGCCGATTGGACGGCGCGGCCACGTGGGAGCGGGGAGAGGTGAGTTTGGGGGGTTTCACACAGCGGGGCACCCCCGATCGGGGTGCCCCGGGGAAGTGGACCAATACCCAGGATAGTCAAAATCCTGGGTGTTGGTCCACTTTAATACCTTCTGAGCTCCCCCAGTTACTGAACTAGGACCAGAAGTAAGCATTGTTTGCTGCAGCCTCTATAGGCAGCATTTTAGAAAAAGAGAACAATACAAGAAAAATTCATTACTTTACAACAGCAGTTATTTAAACAAATTCTTTACTTTGATTCCATAGAATATTGTACTTAGAAATTTAATAAAACAAATATTAACAAGCATCAAAATGTATAGTTTTTTTTACAAAATAAACGCAACACAAAAATGAATATATACAACGCCCAAAGTCTACATGACATAGATTTTGTTAAACATAAAAAACATATAAACCTATATACACATAGGAGACAACAAAACAGTGCTGAGAGGTCTACTCTGAAAATTGATGGTTGGTGCAAGTACAGCTATTACAAAATAATCTAAAAAAAAATGGTAATATAAAAACATAAAACAGTTATTGTTGCTACAATATAAATTAATTTCAGTGAGTATTTGAATGAGAAATGTTTTTTTTTTATTTAAAGAATCTGCTTCTACGTACACCCCTTTTAAGCAGTGAGAGGATCTGCCAATGTGCTCTTTGCGGTTTAGAGTACAGAAAGAAGATTAACACATTGAGTGATCAAATATGTCAATGGCCTAATTAAAGTGGACCTCCAGTCAAAATTTTAGTAAAGTTTTGTAAATTGCTCCCCTTATCCCCCTCTCTCACAATCAGTGATGTACGCTATTTGAGAGGGCTTAACTCCGTGCAGAGATTGGAATAGAAGGCAGGTTCTATGCTTATGAACTGCATGAGGGGGTGGCCATCTTGCCACAATTTTGACAGCCCTGCTTTGGGGAAAAAACTATAGTAGTCCTATAATAAAATTTACGCTATATATTAAAAATACTTTTTTATTTTTTATAGCCAGTAATAACATTGTAAACAACGCTGCAGCAACTGTGGCTATTGGCTTACATTGACTGATTTGCAGTTACACTCATCCCCTCCTCTGGTAATTAGTGTGTAACATGACAGACATGCTGATCCCTTTGCTGAGGTAAATCTCTCTGTTAGATTTTCGCTGCTTAGCAAAATCCCAAACTCCAAGCAGCCTATATCACACAGAGCAGCTGCAGCCGTGCTTCATAAATGCTGCATCAATGCAGCCAGCTAGGGAAGCTCTGTGGGGAAACATGTAAAATCTTTTTCTGGTTGGTTGGGCTAATCCTAAGGAAGCTCCCAGCTCATCTGCAGTTTGTCTATGTGCTAGCAAAGTTTCTCCATATAACCTCTATTCATCTCTTCATGCTCATGTGTAAGCAGGACTCTCAGGTGGGATCCAAGATGGCCACTCCCAAGTAAATTTAGGAGCACAGCCATTCCACAACATCTGTATGGGTTTAAGCCCTCTCAAACAGCAAACTCCACTGATCGTCAAAGGCGGCTTTAGGGTAGCAAATTTCTCAATTTTATTTTCTTGACTGGAGGTCTGCTTTAAGCAAAACCCAAGTAAAATCTCCCACAGTCGATATTACGTTTTCCTCCACAGCAAATAAACTCTGATGGTTAAAGGAGCAGTATCGCGAATTTTTCTTGGTGACATATTTAAATGGTATTTAAATGGTTGGAGTAAGAATTACAAATTTAGAAAAAAATGATGTCTGTGTTGAGCAGCTGGAGGCTAATAGCTCATGTTTATGTCTTCTGAGTGTCGGAGCCGACACTCTGGCCTGTTCCACGCTGAGGAGAGGGGTGAAACAATGTTTCAAAGTATCAGCTGGAGGCTAATAGCTCATGTTTATGTCTTCTGAGTGTCGGAGCCGACACTCTGGCCTGTTCCACGCTGAGGAGAGGGGTGAAACAATGTTTCAAAGTATCAGCTGGAGGCTAATAGCTCATGTTTATGTCTTCTGAGTGTCGGAGCCGACACTCTGGCCTGTTCCACGCTGAGGAGAGGGGTGAAACAATGTTTCAAAGTATCAGCTGTTCAGTGCTGGCAGCCGTCCAGCATAAGATAACAACATTGCAACATTGCCTGGCCAGAACTTATATATTTAAAACAGAGAGAAAAGCTCTAGAAGTCATTTAGCTGATTTTGACAGTTTTCCCTTCATGTTGGCTCTGCTGCAGAATCTTTCAGTTCACCATTTTCTCTCTCTCTTTTCTCAACACATTTTTCCATGTGATCTTTCTTTCAGCTTTGTGTGCTTTGAGCAAAGCCCAACCCAGGATTTTCACTATCTGGAGTTTTGTTTTGTGCCCCTAGAGGTATCCCGACTTGGGATGCCCTGATATGTGAAATCCCCAAGTTCGCCTGTGAAAACTTACCTTTCCCTGTCCCACAGCGCATGCGCGGGCTCTCATCCAATCAGCTCTGTTTGCACGCAGATGGGGAGCCTGAGCAGTAACCTTCCTGGCTGCCCGGCCTGTCTAAATGACTATCTGCATGAGCGCGCCAGAAAAAATGGGGGGGATCTGTGGTTATCCAGGGGTCGTTTCACACAGTGGGGCATTCCGATTTAGAATGCCCAAGGGGCAAGGTCAATGGCCGGGTCTTATAGACTTCAGGGTCGGCAACTCAGGGTTTTGTTCCACTTGAATACCTTTAGATTTTCCTGCACAGTTATTCAAAGAAGAATTTCAGTCGTTTTCAGTCAGTTTAGTATATTTTGTATAGATTTTACACATTTGAGTCACCTGGTCTCATAACAAAAGCAGCACCTCACACACACACACAGCCGTTACCACTGATTACAGTGTCAGCCTCTGAGGTAAAGTGTTGCTAGGAGACCAGTGGGCTAAATGAAGCAGCTCACTAAATACAACCCAGCAGATCCCCCTATTCAGCAAATGGACTGAGCCATTGTAATTATACAATTTAAAAGAAAGGCATATATTTTTTCCTTTTTCTATCGCCAGATTATTTATACACATGTTAGAAGCTATTGTGTGGCTATTATTTATCTTTTTTAATGCAAATTTCGCGATACTGCTCCTTTAACAGCTTGATAACCTTATAAGCTTTCATATTTTAGGCTTAAAAGAAAACTTCACCCTAAACATTTAGTATAATAATTAGTTATATTATTGTGTATGTACTTAGCATCAGCTTCCATGCTGCTTTAGAGCTCTATACACAGGGGATGGTACAAAGTACTCAAAATATTGCAACACCCATTGTGGTAATTGGGGCAAATGCCTTTATCATATCTATATCATACAATAAATACAGTAGGGTAGGAGTCTTATGCGGCTCCTGGAAAATCAGGATGCTGCCAACAGACGTAGAGATAACGTGTCTAGAACAAGATAGAACAAAATAAAACTTTTATCTAGTTAAAACAATGTCCCATTTAAAATCATTTTTGCATTCAAAGTTTTGTCTTGTAGTTTGTGATCAAATGTGCTTTACAATCTCAGGTATAATAAGTAGAGACTCTAAAAGGAAAAAAAAAAAAAGAAGAAATAATCATTAAAAATATATAACAAAAAGTCCTAAAAATGAACAACAACATGCATTTGACTTGGAATAGATTAAGGTCTAAGAAATAAACAGTAGTTCTGGCTAGGTTTTGAGGTAGAGAATGAAATTGTTTCCACAAAACTGAATGCAAATAACTACTCCCCACTAATGGGGCATTTACTAAAATGCTAATCCAATGATCTTAGACTAATAATATACTCCCAATTCAATTGTAAAGTTATTATATACCAGTGGTGGCAAACCTATAGCATGCATGGTAGAGGTGGGACTCAGATCCCTCTCTGTGGGCACCCGCCAATGTTCCAGTACACACATTTTTTACCCTTTTTGTCAGGTTTTCGGTGTTCTGCCTTATTGTTTTTCTATTTTTGGGATGTAAAATAAACCTGTGTGTTAGGATTGTGCAGCCATACCTGTGATTTACTTTTCAGCATGCCGTTTCCAAGTTTCTTATAAACCTGTGTGTCTGTCTTGGTAAAGTAGGAGTGACTCTCCTGCCCTTTAGTAAAGCTGTTAGTGTCCTGTCTGACTACAACTCCCAGAATTCTTTGACTGTAGCAGGTGAGCACATTAGCAGCTGTGGCTAAACAAAGCAGCAGCAATTACTACTCCACCTGAAAACGATGCCAGGAAACATATAGCTAATAAACAACATAGGAATATGTTACCCCCCATTTGAAGAGGCTGTAAAAATTAAGATAGGGTTAAACATGTCATCTGTGCCACAGCCGATCAGATAATTATCACATACAGGGGTAGACTGGGGCTAAAAAACACACCGGCCCTGCTGCACTGTTCCTGGCCCGGTATAGTATCTTAATGTCACTTTTTGTTCCATAACGCGCACCCAGGGTTTAAAGAACAAAAATAGAAAATATTCTGAACCAAATGGTGTGCTTAAATCCCCCATTACAGGCAGTGATCGGTATCCCTCATTACATCCAGTAAGTACCATCCCTCATTACGGCGAGTGAGGGGCACCCCATACAGGCACGTTGCGGCATCTTCCATTACAGTTATTGAGGGGGCATCCCTCATTAAAAGCAGTGGTGGCATCCCTCTTTTAAAAGCAGTGGTGGCATCCCTCTTTTAAAGGCAGTGGTGGCATCCCTCTTTTAAAGACAGTGGTGGCATCCCTCTTTTAAAGGCAGTGGGGGGCATCCCTCGTTTAAGGCAGTGGGGGGCATCCCTCTTTTAAAGGCAGTGGGGGGCATCCCTCTTTTAAAGGCAGTGGGGGGCATCCCTCTTTTAAAGGCAGTGGGGGGCATCCCTCTTTTAAAGGCAGTTGGGGGCATCCCTCTTTTAAAGGCAGTGGGGGGCATCCCTCATTAAAAGGCAGTGGGGGGCATCCCTCATTAAAAGGCAGTGGGGGGCATCCCTCATTAAAAGGCAGTGGGGGCATCCCTCATTAATGCCAGTGGGGGGCATCCCTCATTAATGCCAGTGGGGGGCATCCCTCATTAATGCCAGTGGGGACATCCCTCAATACAGTCACTGAGTGGCATCCCTCAATACAGTCACTGAGTGGCATCCCTCAATACAGTCACTGAGTGGCATCCCTCAATACAGTCACTGAGTGGCATCCCTCAATACAGTCACTGAGTGGCATCCCTCAATACAGTCACTGAGTGGCATCCCTCAATACAGTCACTGAGTGGCATCCCTCAATACAGTCACTGAGTGGCATCCCTCAATACAGTCACTGAGTGGCATCCCTCAATACAGTCACTGAGTGGCATCCCTCAATACAGTCACTGAGTGGCATCCCTCAATACAGTCACTGAGTGGCATCCCTCAATACAGTCACTGAGTGGCATCCCTCAATACAGTCACTGAGTGGCATCCCTCAATACAGTCACTGAGTGGCATCCCTCAATACAGTCACTGAGTGGCATCCCTCAATACAGTCACTGAGTGGCATCCCTCAATACAGTCACCGAGTGGCATCCCTCAATACAGTCACTGAGTGGCATCCCTCAATACAGTCACTGAGTGGCATCCCTCAATAGTCACTGAGTGGCATCCCTCAATACAGTCACTGAGTGGCATCCCTCAATACAGTCACTGAGTGGCATCCCCCAATACAGTCACTGAGTGGCATCCCCCACTCTCTCCTCCCCCAGCGCCACTCACACACCCACACATTTACCTCTGGTTCCCGATGGACGGAGGGCCGGTCTGCCTGTCGCTGCTGTTCCTGCTGCCGCCGCTCTCGTACACATCAACTCACATTCATGCTTACCGGCACTTCCTGGCTGTGTGTTTGTGTGTGTTTGTGCGGCAGAGGCAGGTACAGCAGGGACAGGCAGGCCGGCCGCACCGGCTGCCCCTCACCCTCCAGCATCGCGGGTCGCGGCCTTCCCTGGCGCAGGCCTACCAGGATATTGCTCGGTATGCCCTATGGCCAGTTCACCCCTGATCACATATAACACATTGTCCGAGATTGAACACATATTGCCACATGATAATCTAAACTTTTAAAAATTCCATCAAAAGTGGAATTACCCTTTTAACTGCCGTGTTGACACGTTTTGGGTTGCAGTTTGGGCACTCAAGACCTTAAAAGGTTTTCCATTACCATAATAAACCATTCAACAGTACCACCCACATTGGCATCGGGAATCTACCTGGCACAGAGCTGAATGAACGGATATCAGGATGCAGGGGGTGGTAACTTATTTTCTAAACATCTGAAAGGAGAGCATACCACTGAGATATAAATGCTCTGCCCCTAGGAACATATGACCACCAAAATACACAAAAGCTTTAGCTCCTCCTCCAGACACCAGTAGTTTAAGAGATCTGAAAAACAAAGGCAGACAAAGCATCAACTAAATCATGAATATAACCATAAAATAACATAGCCTGAGGGAGGGAAGCCTGTATGCTGCCATTTCGGATGTTTAGAAAAGAGGTTACCAGATAATTTACTTAAGTTTTCTCAAAACATTCTTAGAGCAGCATACCACTGAGAGGATAAGCGAGATACTACCTCTACTGGGCGGGAAAGGCTGCTTGAAACACATTCCTGCCAAAGGATTGATCTTGCAAGGTGAGCAGTTCCAGGTGGTAATGATTAAGTAACTCCTTAGCTGAGGACCAGGTTGAGGACCAAATCTGTTCAATAGAGGCACCAGCTTGCTCTTACCAAGATGTACAAATACTTCTTGTTGAATGAGCTGTAATCCGCCCTGTTGAAGGAGATCCATTGTAAGCCAAAGGAATAGTGCTCTTCATCAGACCAATGTTGCCTTCGAAACACGCTGGCCCTTCCTGTGACCCGAGAAGAAAACAAATAAGCTATCAGCCTTCCTTCAATCCTTTGGATGTCAGGGCCTGTTTGCTGAAATACCTTTGACAAACAAAGACTTATCTACAGAACCTGTGGAGGGGTCACTATCCTCGGCAGATGGAAAGATAACCTCTTGGGTCTGATGAATTCAGAAGAGATCTTAGGAAGGTAGCAAAGAGCCACCCATATTATACGATCCTGGAAGAACTTTAACAAATAAGTGATAGCAGGATAGATCCTGGATATCACCGATTCTGTAGGCTGAAGTTCCAGGTAAGAAATTTAATGTGAGAGCTAGACAGGAGTTTAAAGGGTGGTGCAGTCAGAGGTCTAAGGACCCGGGTGAGATCCTATTGATGAGCTAACCTCAACAGACAGGTCTGGACTGCCTAACAGCTAGCAAAGAACACCTGACCAACGTGAAAGATGAAAGTCTCTTATTCAGAAAATCTGAAAGGGCTGCTAATTGTACATTCAGGGTACTGATTCTGAGACCCAGGGTTACTCCTTCCTGAAGGAAATCTAATACGACTGGAAGACTAGAAGGGGATCTTTGATTATACACAATCCAGGTGGTAAAAGTTTTCCAAATTTTCAAATAAATCTTTCTTGCCACCCCCTTTCTACTGGAAAGCAGAGTCATAATCACCTCTTTCAAAAAACCCTTTTTCATGAGCATAGCAATCCCAGGGTCCAAAGTTTCACTTCTGCGGATCCTGACAAAGCACTGAACCCTGGGATAGAAGATCTGGTCTCACCAGGAGTTCAAGGTTCTTGGACTGAGAGCATCTTCAGAGCTGAAAACCAAGGTCTCTTCATCCACCTTCGGGCTAGAAATAGAATAGTGACTGACTGGCAGGGTATTTCGTTTAGAACCCGAGGGAGGATATGAACTGGAGGAAAATCGTAAGCCAGACTGAAACACCACTGGTGAGCCTATTCTTGGAGCTTGATCAGAGGGATCGAGGAATAAGAAGCTTATCGTTTTGACTGGAGGTGAAAAGATCCATCTCTCAGGACACATATCTAATTGAATACCTCCTGGTTCAGTGACCATTCTGCTTCCAATAGCGACTCAAAGTCTGCCAGCTGATTTTGGCAACCTTTCAGGTGGATGGCTGATAGGGATAAAAGTAGGAGGGGCCCCTCTAGCCTCTCTAAACAAGTCCTTGCTAAGAAAGGGTCGTCTATATGGAGGACTGACTAGAAAAAAAAATACAATTTCCGTCAGCAGACCTGTCTAACACCTTCTCTAGTTCTGGGCCAAAGAGGAATTCCCCGTTAAAGGACATGACACACAGGTGCAACTTTGAACCTGTATCCCCTGGCCAAGCATGTGGCCACAGTCCTATGCACTGAATTGATAAGGGCAATGGCCCGTGCCAGAAATATCACCGATTCTGCCATGGAATCAGACAGAAAAGAGGCTGCTGAGAAGAGAAATCGGCAAAAGCCTTCACAATCTCATTAAAGTGGACTGTCACCCAGGGGTGATCGGCCCGGGAATCTATAAGAGATCGGGATGTCCCGCGGTGAGGGACCCCCCCCCAAAACCCCCGAAAAACTTACCTCATCTGTACCTCATCCTCATCACTGTCAGAGGGGCGCGCGGCGGCGGACGCGCTGTCTTGTCCGCGGCTACGTGGGAGCGTGGTGAGGTGAGTTTTGGGGGCTTTCTGGGGGGTTTTACACAACCGGGGTGCCCCCCTGAAGTGGACCAAAACCCAGGATAGTCAAAATCCTGGGTGGTGGTCCACTTTAATATCTGTTCACTTCAAGAGATATGATTTAAGCTGCTGAAGCCAATAATTAAGATTCCTGGCAACGCAAGTAGAGGCTAGAATTGGTTTGAGAGTACAAGATTCAGCCTGCCATACTTTCTTCAAGAGAGAATCCATCTTCTTGTCTTAAAGGATCTTTGAGGATACCAACATCCTCAAAGGCTAAATCCACCCCCTTGGATACCTTAGAAAAGGGGGTATCCAGTTTGGGGAATTTATCCAAAATATGCGAGTCTTCCTCAGTGAACAGATAACGCCTCTTAAGAGTCCCTGGTCTATAAACCTTCTTAACTGGATCCTTCCACTCATTAAATCAACAACAAAATCAGGATAGAACCCATCAGATTCAGGCTTAGAGGTGCAACTCCTATCCTCAATGCCCATAGAAAGATGAACCATATGCAGGATATATGGTAAATCCTTTGGAGGAAAGAGGAATTTCACTGGTGAAACAATCAGAAAAAAGGCCCTTTTTGGAGGAGCCCTTACACCCCCCCCCCCTCAAAAAGGGGGGTATCACAGACCTCTGACTCCTGCCCTCTAAAAAAAGGGGGGGGTCTGGGGGATGCCCAACAAAATCCTTATGTCCAGCCAAGTAAGTAGCCAAGTAAGTAAATGGCTCTTGCAGCAGATCCCTCCCCCCTTCATCAGGCTAAAAAAGCGGAAGAGGCACGTGTGCATACCACATCGTTGCCTCTGACGAGCTCCACCAGCCTGCACCAGCGGACACCCTGACCGCCCGCAGTCGTACATCTAGCCAGAGCCTCACAACGCCGCTCGGCTGCCATATGGTATCAGGGGAGGGAAAGGGGGTGGGAAGGGGACCCAGAAATCTCCCCTGATGATTTCCACAATGCCTCAGGCCGTTAGCATACTTGGTCTGAGGTCAGTGCTCTTATTTGTAAGTGCCCTGGGATCACAAATTCATTGCCTACCAACCATGGTACATGAGTGGTAAAAAAGAAAAATCTAACCCAATTAGCAATGTGACATATTGTTTGAATAAGCTTAAATCAATCCCATCAGAATTGTTTGTCTACTGGTCTAATTAAACCAGAGCTATGGGCGTAAGGCCAACCTGTTCCCCCGTCACATGGTTTGTTGATGATGGGGTGCAAAGGGATCCAGATAGGAGTGTGCGAGCCATGCAGCAGGCCAAGAGATTCTAGTAGGGGGAAAGTCATCTGCATGGTGGACTTGTGTGATGGTCTAATTTAACCCCCTACCTTCTTGCCCTTTTGAGAAAAGGAGCTTTTGGGTTTGGTTGAGCAGACTGCTGACCCTTACTGCTCGCTCACCTTGTGTACCAAGACCTTACACCAGGGCCAGCGACAGCACAGGGCAAACCTGGGCATTTGCCAGGGGCCCTGGCATCTTCAGGGGTCCACTCAGACTCACAATTGGCCATAGTATTATTTTACAGTAGACACGGACCATTGAATGTTGGGTGTTATGTGCAGAACTGCTCATGGGTGGCCTCAGCATCAGGGGATGATCTGCAACATTGGAGAAGGTGGCCTGGAATGGAGGGCTGAAGGGTGCTTGGTAGTAATAGAGAATGCAACAAGGACTAGAGGGTGATTGGTGATCAGCAGCAGATGACCCATTTTTTGGCAGTGGAGCCGAGAAGGGACATCAGGTGACACACTACTTTGGGGGCCACTAAGAATTTCCTGCCCAAGGGCCCCCACAAACCTAAAGCCAGCCTTGCCCCACACACTGAAGCTGCACATTATTGGATGTTTTGGAAGTTTCTTCCCATCTCACTAGGTTAGGTTACATGTAGGTAGAGCGTTAAGTTACTTTTAAAGCAGTCCCACTACACTTTTCTACATAATGGGTGAGGGAGCCAAATTGTCTTGGGGGGCATCCAGATTGCTGGACCCCCCACATGTAGACCATAACATTCCTTATCTTAACCCTTATTCCACAGCGAAATGTGGCTCAACGTTTTTGCTGGCGGCGGTCATATGGGCTGACCTGGACCGGCGACCAGGAAATAGAAAGCCACCCGCCAGCCAAACGTGGGGCCGTGTAACGATTGTGGAGGATAATGCACAGGGGGCTCAGCAATCTGGATGTCTCCCCGCCCGAGACTGTTACAATGTGGCCCCACACCCATCATGTAGAAAATTGCTGTGGCACCGTTTTAAGACTAGGTAAGTTAATATGAGAGATGCAGTCTACTTTCAGCAGATCAACATTAATACTGGTTTTGATACACAATGGGATTTCTGATAGGATCACTAGGTCCCTCACAGCAGTGCTGCTTATCTGACACCCAATCTATCATGCTTCAGAAGGTCTGGCATTGTACCAGGAGAACAATTACTGGCAGCCTATTACAGATGTCTTAGCAATAGAATTCAAGCTAAGGTAGTAACTCTAAACTGCCTGCAAACAATACGCAGAGTAATGACATCATTTAAATTTGATACGATGGTAAATACATGCTAAAAATAAAAAAAATTTAAAAGTGGAGACTTTTTACAGGTATCCAAACTTTCTATGATCACCAAAACATCAAGAATAAGACCGATAGCCGCCATCATGTCCAGCATGACTGGTATAAATATTTTCAAAACTTTAAAATGTACAAACTGCATCACAATGAGTGTAATTTTGTAAATGAAATTACGCAAGATAAAAAATACAAAATCAATGTGTGACCCTAGTGAAAGAAAATTAAAGTGGATGGAAACCCAGTTTTGAAAAAAAACGTTTTTTTACCGCCGAAGCCATGCCCTGTAACACTTTTTGAGAGAGCCGATTGACTCAAAAGTGCTGCCATGATTAGGGTGCAACCAGCTGGCCACATCCCCGGCACAATGTGTGGGAGTGTGAGCGGGTGCACAGAAGCCACTGGAGGAATCACGCCGGGATTAGGTAAGGGCCCAACCAAGCATGTTTTGACCCGCTTGAACAAAGAGCTAACGCGAGTTCCAAAGGGGGAATTCTATATTCACCCCAACATCAACAAGTGTTAATTGGCTTAATATCCAATAGTTACAGGTAGCTAAAAGTTGTTTTACAGCACTACAGTATGTTTTTATTGAACTCAAAACCAGTGCCTCCAGATGATAGTAGATCATTTATGATTAAAATATTCCAGGGTATCATAATTTTGTAAGTAATTCACACTGTAATCAGCCTGCTAATGCAGTATATAGGGTGATCCAAGGTATCACTAGCATTACAGTATATGTGCAAGTTGTCTTGTGATAATATTGCTATCAATGTTGCTACCGAACTGGGTGGGGTAGTCTAAGATATCACCATTATTACAGTATACTGTATATGCCAGACCGGGCTTACACTGACATAGTTATCAATGTTCCCCTGCTACTTTTCTGATGGTCCCACGTCACATGTGCGGGCTCTCATCCAATCGGTGCTATATACTGAGCCAGTTAATGCATACAGCTTTGGCCCCCCAGCCACTCACTTTACTGGCTGCCTGTAAGGGAGAGGCCAGAGACAGCTTCGGAAATAAAGAAGTAGGTGAGTAATGGGGGGCAGGGTTCAGATCCCCCTAGGGAATGGACCGGTGTGTAACAGGGCCAGTTGATCCTCTGTCTTTTGGGCATCCTGATTTGGGATAGCCCACTCTGAAATCCCCCCAGTTCACCGATATACTCACTTAGCTGATGAACCAAAGCCACACACACATGTTGCAGCAGCATCACCAGCTTTCCGCTGCTTATACACCCATTCCAGGTATTTTTAATGGCCCACTTGGGTATGCGTCAGCTGAGCAGAGGGAACATATGGCATGGGATCACTGTAGAGGTAAAAATATGTAGCTTTCACAGGTGAATAAAAAATATAAATAATTAATAACAGTGAGCAGTGGTGTAAATAAATGTGGCCACCGGCCAATTGCGGGACTCCTTTCCCGGCGCTGGCTCATTACAAAGGCGAGTATTCTACATGTCCTGTACATTTAGGTGCGAGAGGGCTCCAGCATTCTGGATGCCCCCTCGAGCTTCTTTCTAGCAGCAAAGAGCCGGACCAACACCTGTTAATGTAATAATGGGTGTTGGTCCAGTTTAAGCTCGCAAGAGCAGGGCCTTGTCTGTATTTTTACCTTGTACAGTACTACAGAAGACTAGGGTGCTATATAATCAAAACAATAATAATTTTACCAACATCTCTGCTGGAGTCTGTTTCTAACATCTACTACTGTTTTAGTAAAATAATATTTTCTTACATTGCTTAAAGTGGAACAAAGCCCAGGTTCTGTTTCTTGCCCCTGGGGGAATCCCATTTTGGATCCCAGATCCGAGCCCTCTGTTTTTAACCAAGTTTAGAGACAGATTGTAGGTTGGTCAGCAAGCTAACTGGTTGGTCAGCAAGCTAACTGGTTTGAGTGCTGTGGCTCCTTTTAGACTTTGTATCCTAATTGCCCTGCTAACGTGCACCTCCCAGGTTAGTTATAAAATGGTCTGAGCGGCTGCCACCCCTCCTTTGTTTCTTTTGAATTTGTGCAAGCACATGGGGTGTGGGGTCTAGGCTGTATTGCAAGGTCTTTGACCCTTCCACCCCATGGCTTGCACTTGAGAGGTTTAGGGCAACCTCAGGTAAGCCTGCTCCCAATTTATCTATTGCACTGTATGTCCCAAATGGGGTTCTCAGAGATTAGAGCTAGGACTGCACCTCACAGGGGCACCTTGGCGCTTAGTGGTGCAGCTTAAGCATACTTCTGTAGATGTGTGTGACCGAGTCCTCTGTTTTTAACCAAGTTTAGAGACAGATTGTAGGTTGGTCAGCAAGCTAACTGGTTTGAGTGCTGTGGCTCCTTATAGAATTTTGGATCCCAGATCGCCCATACAAACTAAATTTTCACTGGTTCTATGGCATATACGTGGGCATTCGGCCAATCATAGCTGTTTGCCGTGCATATTTAATGTTCAGCAAGTGGCTCCATTTGGGAGGGGGGGCACACAACGGGGCATTCCAAATTGGGATGCTCAGCGGCCGGCCAGGGACAGCCATGTAGGGTTTTGTTCCGCATTAATCTGCCCTTTCTGTTCCTCAAAGTTTTGGTCCTATTGAGGTATTTATGTCCAAATGTTTATCCTCTGTCATGCCCAATAAAATAGAACATTTTTTTACAGTTAAAGAGGAACATCGGAGGGCCATCCAAGTTCCACCCCTTGGGGCATCCTGAATTGGCATGCCCCACTGTGTATAACCCCCGAGAATCCCCATTTCATGCAGCTTGTCTCGGAGCCCTCGCCGCAGCCCTGCTCACTTCTATCGTCCGGCCTTTCTAAATTGGTGACCCGGCCATGTAACGGCTAGGTGGTGAGCGGGGGATGCGGCCGGCGGTACACTCAGTGGAGTCGAGTGAAAGCGAGCGCACTGATTGGTTGAACGGGCCACTCAGCATCCTCATTTTCAAGTCTGTGTTGTGGGAACAACAGGAAGGTGAGTGACCTAGGGGCATACACACAGTAGAGTATCCCAATTCGGAATGCCCCCACTGAGAGGAACAACCTTCCCGAAAAGTGAAAATTGGGTGTGCTGTTTCTCTTTTAGTCTATACAACACAAAAATAACAATCCATAATTCTATTAAATCTATAAATACGGCAACAGTGTTTG
Organism: Gastrophryne carolinensis; assembly: GCA_027917425.1. Classification (NCBI taxonomy): domain Eukaryota; kingdom Metazoa; phylum Chordata; class Amphibia; order Anura; family Microhylidae; genus Gastrophryne; species Gastrophryne carolinensis. The sequence goes on along the minus strand of CM051242.1, from coordinate 80,438,578 downwards.
AAAAGATCGAACCTTTCTAATATTTAAAGTGAACCAAAAGCCCTTAAAGACTCCAGGGCACGATTCCCTTCCCCGGGGCATCCAGATTTGGCATGTCCCGCTGTGTAAAATCCCCCAGGTCACCCAGTAAACTCATCTTCTCCCCAATCCGAGATCGGGATGTCCCGCGGCGGACGAGCTGTCTTGTCCGTCGCTGTCACCCGCTTGTCCGTCGGCGGGGATTGGACGGCGCGGTCACGTGGGAGCGTGGTGAGTTGAGTTTTTGGGGCTTTCTGGGGGGTTTCACACAGCAGGGCACCCCCAATCGGGGGGCCCCCCGAAGTGGACCAAAACCCAGGATAGTCAAAATCCTGGGTGTTGTTCCACTTTAAAACAGGAAGTTCAGCTCACAGAGTTAAAGCGGACCTTCACTCTGAATAAGAGTCTATCTTATATGTTTCCCACACCCTGTACATACAGATTGTCCACATTAAAAATCATCCTACCTGCATCTACTGCATGTTATGAGCCTTTAAACATCCAAGATGGCGGCTTATGGAAGCCGCCATCTTATCAGGCAGCCTGCAAACAGGAAGTGCCTCCTGACTGTGCTGTTCTGCATTCTGGGACTGCTGACATTTTCCTGACCCCAGCTCTGCTCTGTCTGAGCAAAGCACAGCTATAACCCGCCCCCCTGTACCTTATCCCACTCTCCTCTCCTCAATAAGTGTAATGCTTCTGATTCAAGATGGCGGCGCCCGTATCCTAAATTCCTGAACAGAGTTGCAGCCCAGTGGGGGAAAGAATAATAAGTTAGTGACTAAAAACGTAAAATATATTAATTTTAGATGCTGGGGAACCGTTTTTTAAGAGTTTGGGCTTTTCATTAAATCACGCTGAAGGTCCGGTTTAATTTCCCAGCCCTCTTAAGGAAATATGCCCAAATATGGTCCTTATTCTCATTGCGTTCATCAATGAAGAACGGGAATGAAGAGGCACTTTTATTAAAAGGCTTTGTAGTATTTAAAACCATACTTACAAGTCATGGCTCAGATCTTCCTGTTAAAAATTCCTGTTTTGGGACTTTCATTTTAGATAACTGCAGTGTGTCTGGCTTTCCTGATCCTCGCTGGTCATCGTCCCTCCACCTTTTAGTTGCATGATTAACATCATGGTGGGAAAGGTGTCGAGAAATTTTCCGGGCCAATCGAGCAAGCGTGCCATCCTTGACCGTGTAATCTTGTTGTAGTTCCTCCAGGGATATCTCAATGTTGCCTGTATACCAGAAGATCCAGCCAATTAGGCTGACAAAGACAAGGATCGCTCCCGTGTAAATCAACAAGTCGCCAAAATCCTGGCCATTCATCTGCAGCTCCGCAAAAATCCCAACAAGCAGAGACGCCAATCCAATCAAGTCCATTAAAATAGCAAAGAGAAGGGCAAGGCGGCAGCGGTCTAAAGAATTAGAAGCCATTGAAATGGTAATAGAACATCAAGACTAGGTGGCACATTCGTAGGTGTGCTCATGCGAGACTACAGTGCAAATGTAGTCAGAAAAGGAAGAAGGAACTGGTTGGACTGGTTTGGAAATGCAAAAGAGGAGGTGAAGGGGATCAGTTTTCATGCTTTGTTTAACCTTTTCCTGTCATAGTGGACACACCTAAGGTAACACACCTCAGAGCTCACGTTCAACACAGGCTTCCCAGCTGGGTGGGGGCTGTACAATGAAATGCTTGATGGCACAGTATAACACAAGCTAAGTACACATCTTGTCTACTGTGTATGGTCAATGCTGGAAAACACTAACTCTGTTGCATCAACATTGTTCAAATAGGGAGGACTGTTTATTGTTTTATGAACACAGTAATACAGTAAATGCGAATGTAAACCACTTATAAATCTAGTATGGCAGATTCAAGACGTATGCACACACACAATAGTATAGCAAATACACAGATAAACCACTTACGACAGAGATAAGGCTGGGCAGAGTTCTGGGATATGTGCACACACAACAGTATAGCAAATACACCAATAAATCACTTTTACCAGAGAGGACAATCGGGCAGAGTTCTAGGATATGCGAACAGACAACAAAATAGCAAATACAAAAATAAACCACTTATACTAATAAAAACAGAAGGCCACAGTCCTGGGAAATATGAACAGACAGGGCAGGAGAGCCAAGACTCCAGTATGTGGGGTGAGGAGGGGACCCCTGACCTGACCAGGCTGCCACACTATTGCTGCTTCCATTGATGATAGGCACACCGCAAGTAATATAAAGGGCTCATTGATATGTGGGGGCGATTTCAACCTGAGGTGTCTCCCCACTATACACCTCCAACCACTGCTATAAACCACAATTAGGATGAACGCACACCACACAAATTAGTTTGCAAGAAGGTGAGTGTATTAAAAAAAATTACACATTGTATTAGCGTTTAAGTGTAACAATAAAAGGATTAAATGTGCAGACTTTAGTCAAAGAAGTATCTTCAGTCAACAGGATTGTCATTCACCTCAGTAAAAAAGAATGTAACATGTCTATACAGTGATTGCTTAGGCTATAGAAAGGTAAAATATTACCATCAAGTGCTATGAGGTAGATAATCCTGTGGAGGGGGAATTGTAGCGGCTGAACAGTAAGCAGAGAGTTGAGGAAAATAAGTATCATTTTATATGTGTGTATATATATATATATATATATATATATATATATATATATATATATACATACAGGTATAGTCTAGTATGATAGTATATCAAAGTCCCTGGTCAGTAATCCCTCAATAGTAAATGCATCATACCAGAGAACAAGACTAGTAAGCAGAGCAAGGTAGCACAATAATAGCAGTAATCATGACATGAATAGAATCGTATAGCAAGTTACTCACAAGAAAGAGCAGTGAATAGCCTATGTTTTGGGCCTACAGCTCCTTTCTCAAAGCTGCGTTGATGATAAATGAGGGTGTCTGTCCCCACCCCCAAACTGATTTGCATTGGGGCTCAATTCCAACTAGGGGCCAAACCATCACACATAGGTTAGGGAGGGGGGCAGACTAGAGCTTATATAGTGTAGTATAGGGCCCCTCATAACCTAAAATGTAATAGCTGAGACCCTAGTCTGATTTTCAGTTTCCTTCATGGTCTGAATAATACGGTAAGCCTGGCTGCCCTGGGGACGGAGGTCTAGTTCAACCATCAAAAATAGGTTATAAACAGTCTCTATAGCCTATAGCCTATATTGTGTCTGGGGCCCCCAACCCATATAATGGATCATGGCCGGATTAAGTGCGGTGGAGGCCCCTGGGCACAAAATCTGGTGGAGACCCCAGATACAGTATTTGCTTAACTTTAAAATAATAGTCCAGCCAAGTAACTGATTGGTGGTTGTCTGGCACCCGCCTACTTACTGGAGCGTCAGATCGAGTCCCTTGTGCCACCCTTGTGTGGGTGCGTGCTGCTCGGGAACTCCTGCTTTGCCATTCTGGGTGGGGAATAGTGTAGTCACTCAGCTGCTCCATCAGAAAACGTTCCCTGCATTGAGCTGCCAGCGTTGTGCTTGGTGGATTATGTGCAGTGACAGCTCTGTACGCACCCATCACTCTAGCATTGCTGAGGGTGGCTTTGCTGCTCTAGACTCCCCGTCCTGCCCTGTGGTGGCTTTGGCTTCAGGTTTGCAAAAACAAAAAACGGCTTACCCATGTAGGTGGGGCCCCCACGGCCGCGGAAAGCTTTGTTGCTGGCCCTGAGGCCTGTCAAACAAAATACTGAAAAGCCTCCTGGACCAGACTATAACCCAAAGCTTGGTGGAGGCCCCCTTTGCAGGGCAAGTGGTGGAGGCCGGGCCATAGGCCCCTTGTGCCCCCCTCATAATACAGCCCTGAATGGGATGGTTGGGTCTCTGAAGTTTTTGTTTCCTATATGGTCTGGATTTTGAGGTAAATCTGGTTGCCTTTAAACCTGGGGTCAAGCCATTACACACTGGTTACGAGGGGGCTCAGACATTGCTGCTGTATGGGGTCCAAAGATTCCAGATGGTGGCCCTGTTAACAGACAATCATATAGTACATACACAAGATCCTAGGAAATGGAAACACAAAAATATAGAGAATACACAAATAAATCACATATACCAGTGGTCCCTAAACTGTGTCCAAATGGCCCACCGGCAGGTCATGTTTTAAGGATCTCCACATAGCTGCCTCTATAGCTCTGCTGCTGCACTAATTACTTTACCTGTGCATCTGTGTGGAGACCTGCAAAACCTAACTGAATAGTGAGCCTTGTAAAAGAGAGTTGAGAACCCCTGACATATAGGGGGTGACTTACTATGTAGGATACTTGACATAAAAGTATGTTCGCGGAACGTGCGACGCACACGTGTCAGACTAGTGAGTAAGCAAAACTTACTGCAGGGAACACCAGTAAACACAGATTTTCGCAATGTATTTTGCTGTGTTTGCGCCGCAATTTACTGGCGAAAGTCACAGGTATTTACATTGAAAAGTGGTTTGGAGAATGCTGGCGATATGCCAGATGTTGCTGTGGCAGAATTCATTAGGAAAAAACATGAAATCTTGCTGAAAACACACTTCTATAGCATATGTCGGCATTGAAAGGGTCTCAGACTATATGTGGGGCATTTTGGGAATGTCTGGATTGTTTGGAAAGCTTAAGAAAAAAGTTTATTTGAAAATATAAAAGTCATATAAAAACATTATGATTATTGGTTTTCCACATACTGGGGAACTTTCTAATGTTCACACTCGAAAAATAAATAAAACCGATCAAACACCCATTTTTTCTTTAACCGGTGTTCGTCCCGCAGATAGTGAATAAGAATAAGCTTGGGGGGTATCCAGAACACTGGAGCCCCCCGAACATAACCCCGCCAAGAACGCCCAATATCCTTACCTGTCTGAGGGGCCAACACCTGTCAAAGGAAAAACGGGTTTTGGCCTGGTTTTAAGATGCTAAAAAAAAACTTCACAACCTCTCCCTAAATAACATCGATTCCTATGGGGGTCATCACTAAAAGATGGAGAATGCAAGTGTTCGCCAGCATTTACAAAGCTAAACTGAAGTAGAACTAAATCAAAAAAAGATGGACATCACTGGCTGAACATGCAAAATTTCATTAGGTAAATGCATAAACCCAGCGGATGCCTGACCGGTGCCGGCAGATCTTTTAGTAAATTACCTCCATAGTAGAAATACCGGAGGGTACACTCCTGGGATGTGGGCACCCAGCAACAATGCATATACAAAAAGAACACATACTAAAAATACAGAAGGGATAGATCCCCGTATATATTGACACACCACTCTATGGCATATACACAAATAATCTTTATATACTATAAATACAGCAAGGTAGACTCTGGGGGAAAGTGAACACACAGTAATTTAGTACATACACAAATAAACCACATATACCATAAATACAGAAGGCCAGAGCCCAAGTAAATCCGGAAACTGGCCAGATGTCCCCCTTTTGTTGGGACAGTCCCACTTTGAGGCCAACTGTCCCTCCAAAAACTCTGGAAATACCTAAATGTGCCACTCTGCTGACATGGGAAAGACTGTTTAACCAAATGCAGAATGCTGGAAGTCTGGGTGGTTTACAACAGCTATGACTCTTTGGTTTAATGGTGGCAGTGAAATGCATGGACTTCTGAGCATTGGCTCCATCACCAACATCTTTTATGGACCAAATTTTCCTTTGAAAACTTTTTTTTGCATGTGGCCCAAAATTAAAGGGCCTCTCCAGTCCTTCCTGCAAAAAAAAAACATTAGAAAGAACCCCACCCTTCTCCCTCCAAATAGCAATCCTGCTAATGTAATAAAAAAAAAAAAAGATACTCACCTTCACCCTGAATCCAGCCCCCAAAGTAAGTGGTGCTGCAGCTGGCGGCACCAAGCACCCACCGCCATCTTCCAGGAAGTCCTGGTGGCCACTTGGAGCGGTGCTTTCCGCATCGCACGTGAATGGGCGGGCGGGAGCGGCCAAGCCCTAGGTTATGTAGACTAGACTCACATCATAGCACATACACAAATAAACAACATACTGTTTACTATAGATATCGAAGGGAGGAATCATTTTGAATACAAACATACAACAACATAGCAAATACCAATAAACATGAATATAGAAGTCCTGGTTAATTTAGACTAGCAACATCATAGCAAATACACAAAAACAACATAAATATAGAAAGACAGAGTCCTGGGATATATGGGTATGAGTATAAAGCACATATACCATATACCAAAAGGAGTCCCATGGACTTGCAGGCTACCTGAAAAGCGGAAGTTTCCTGTCACTCTGCATTGTGGGGTTTTGTCAGTTGAATTCCTGGCTAGGATTCCCCGAAAAGGATGCAAGAAAATCGCCACTACAAGGAGAAAATCTGCGAGGGTGCGTTTCAGCTTTGAGTGGATGCAGGAGCAAATATAAGTGCTGACATTACTTCAGTATCATGCATGAAGATAGGGCAAGTGTGTTTTGGGCAGTTTTTTTTCCAAATATGCCAGGCTGTTAGTCCGGTTTAAAGTGGACCAACACCCAGTGTGATTGGCCGATCCAATCCCTCCCCGTGTGTGAAACCCCCCAGGACGCCAACTCCACTTACCTGATTGCCGGTCCAACGGTGCATGCGCGTGCCGCGGCCACATCTCGCGCTTCTCTCTAGCAGGGCGCGTGTTAGAGGGAAGCGCAAGATGCGGCCGCTAGTGTGCTTGGAGCTGCTGTGGTAAGACGTCTCATTGACCCGCATACCACAGCGGCTCCGAGCATTCTGATTGGACGAGCGGCCGTGCATGCGCTGTAGGAGCGGGGTGAGGTGAGTTGATCTGGGCGTTCTGGGGGGTTTCACATAGCAGGGCATCTCCAATCAGGGTGCCCCGGGGAAGTGGTCCAAAACCCAGGATAGTCAAAATCCTGGGTGTTGGTCCACTTTAAATTATGAATCACATTGCTGGGCATTAAAGGGATATTTCAAGCAACGGTTTAAATTATCCTGCTTTCTGCTCTCCCCATGTTGGCTGTCAAGGGTGTCATATTACATCCAGCCATCATTCAGCCTGCTTTATCTTTCTTATTAGATGATGACTCATTCATACATGTTTTAATGTGGCAGTCCCCTAAAGTCGATTCATTATGGGGAACCTGAAAAATGAGTCAGCAGAATGGAGCAAGTTCTACAGTGTTTATTAGGAAATGCAAAGTGCTGGCTGAATGAATGATGCCACCCCTGACAGACAGAATGAGGCAAGCAGAAAGCAGCCTCATTTAACCCTCTGCCTGGAATGTCCCTTTACTAGGAATGGCAGCAAATCATGATTGGAGTAGATCTGCACATGTGCCTTGGAATCGCTGGATCAAGGTAAGTACAGGGCAAACCGGGGGGGGGATTCACACACAGGGGCATCATAAATCGTGATTCCCTTGTAAAGTGGACAGAAACCTAGAGTGGTGCAAATCTCTGAGTACAGTTAAATCTGACCAACACCCGTTTATTCTATAATGGGTGTTGGTTCCGTTGTCAGCTAATCAAAACAAGCTTCGGGGGGGGATCCATAATGCTGGAGTCCTCCTCACACATAACCTCCCCCCCCAGAATGCCTGTAATCCTCACCTTCACTACAAGCCAACGCCGCTGGGAAAGGAGTCCCGCGATTGGCTGCCGAGCAGTCACGTGGCCCATGGTTGCGTCCTTAGTGTCGGTCACCGGAACAACCTGCCCCCATGACCATCCTCCGGCCACGGGGGGTGGTTGGTGGCAGGGGGGAATCCAGCATTCTGGATGTCCCCCCCAAGCTTGTTTTGATTAGCTGACAGAGGAACCAACACCCATTAAAGAAAAAACCCTATTCCCTAGGGGAATCCCGATTTGGGATACCCCGCAACAGGTATCACTACTGAGCTGCTGGGAGCCATGACACTTCAAGTGAAATTCAGTTTTCAATGGTATTTTTAGAAGTTTCCATTATTATGTGCCAAAATGATTTGCTCAATGTGCTGAACATATATGTTATTTATTTTTCTTTTCTTATCAAGTTTGCCACTCTGTGTTATAAAAGTGGTCTCTTGGAGTACATATCAGAGACTTCCTGGCTCCAGATTACTAACCATCTGATTGGCTAAGGCACAGACCACAGGTATAACCCTCAAATTCTTCTTGTGTTCCAGAAGCTTAAGAGTTAATGGAAGTGTCCCCAGCTGCGCAAGTAATAACTGCTGTGTGATTTAGCTAAAGCTGCTGATTAGCTCACCTGTTGCAGTAGAGGGATGCTGGGACTTGTAGTCCTTAGTTTTTACTCAAGGCCAGCAAAGCCGCTCCTACTTTAGGATTAGAGACACATAGGAATATAAGAAACTCGGAAACAGCATGCTGATAAGTAAATTGTGGTCTGGGGGCACAATCCTAACACAGATGTTTATTTTATATTCCATAAGATGAAATCAATAAGGCAGAACACCAAAAACCTGACAAAAAGAAGTCTTCGGGGTGATAAAATGCGGCAGCAGCAGATGGCGCTGCAGAGCAGCCACATCTCTGCTTCCTCTATTAAGTTCGGTTGACTCGCACAGCGAAGAGAGCAGAGATGTGGCAAAAAAATACAATATTAATGAGGAATAAATGATGGAGAGAAGAAGCTTTCTTTCTCATGTACCTGTATTACACCAGTATAACAGTAAGATGCCAGCTGCTTCCAGTGTTCACTCAGCAGAGTTCTGGGGGCCCCTGAGATGTGGGGGGATTGCATGGTGGCAAAGCACGCCACCACCCGCATGAAATATAAAAATGAACCCAGATTTTATTTTAGACTTTGGTTCACTCCAATAAATGCTTTTTTACCTCACTAGATAGCTTCTAAACCTCAAATGGAAAAGTTCTCCATCCTAAAACCCAATCAGGCAGCTTGGCATCCTGTTTTACCAAAGCCCCCAATCACCTAGCAGAAGCTGGGGTAGGGGTCTGTGTCTTGCTATTATCTTTTCTGCATATGTCTGTTAACAATTATATGAAGATACAACCATTACCAAAATGATCCAGTCAGCACCTCCACCCCATAGCTGCAATAATGTGCTTTTATTCATAATTCCAATCTTGCCTAACACTTTTCGCTGGATGGTGTCCAACTTCCTCAGGGCAGGTTGGTGCTTTAATTGTATCTTATAACTGATGTGTTGCTGATAATATTTAAAGTGTTGATGGATTGGTCCAGAAATAGGTCACTAAGCCTAAACAGGTGTTCTCATGCACAAGCCTTAATATCCAGCTTTCACTGCTCAGTTCCAAGGAGTGCCGGCAGACTCCTGTGTAGAGGGGTGGCCAAGCTTCCCCCAGTTCCTATGTTGTAGTTCTACGGTTACTGAACCACACAAAAGAATAAAAATATTGAACCCATGAGGCTTTTCTTTTGTTTTAATTTAAAAACGTATTTATATTAATTTAAAAGCATGTGTTATGTGTTTAGACTAGAGCTCAATTTAACATTCTGGAGAGAAATATCATCTTTGATAACTAGGGTTGCCACCTGGCCGGTATTTTTATTTTTTTTACTTTACTGGCTAATGGCCTGGTGGTGCCGGTATCTGTTTTTTTTTACTGGAAATGGAGGATGGGAAAAGTATACCTGCAATTACAATTACTAGAAAAAGACAAATACTGGCACCACCAGGCCAGTCATTACATTACACAAGACCATTCTTTTTATCCACTTGTATTTTTCTGAGAGCTGGGGATATAAAGACACACCATTTATTAGTCTATCAGATATTAAAGAACATTTGGCAACCATGCCCTTGAGTTTCTAGCCAGAAACCATTGGCTATTGCACACTTGAGTACCTGTCACACAGAAAGGGATGCAGGTCCCTCCTGAAAACTTTTTTCAGTTGTGTCAAATGTAATCTGGTAATATATCTAAACACCTTAAAAGGTGAGGATCAGGTGGATATTAAGGGAGAGATATGGACAGTAGTAGTCCAGCCATTGGTATTCTCATGTAACTAAACAACAATCTTCATTTACTCTAATGTTAGTAATTAAGACCATTTTTAGTGAAGTCTGGCCTAGGTTGTTGAACTGTCAACCATCAACTGACACGTGTGTCAGTACTCTTTAATACCATTGGCTCCAACCATCAATAGGTTGAATTGACCTTCTCTCTTGATGAGGAACACATGGCAATACTCCACCATATGTGGCAGCTTGAATGGCAAGACTAGCTAGAAATTCCCATTGATGGATGCGATCTCTATGTTAGTCAGAGATTCAGGCATAAGTCTTAATGGTTACACTTCCAGGTGGTGCATGCAGCTCACGCTTCACAGTGACTTTATTGTGGATAATATAACAGCTGTTTAACAGACTTTGACACGTGTCAGTACTCGTTAATACCACTGTCTCAAACCACTTGTGTATCAGCCCTCTGTAATATCACTAGCTCAAACAACTGGTGTGCCATTACTCAGAAACAAAGGGTTAAAAACCTTTAAAATCACTAAAAAATGGCGTGGGGTCACCCTACCCATCATAGCCAGCCCGGGGACCAGCTATGGGGGCTCAAACCACTTGTGTGTCAGTATACTCTTTAATACCACTTGCTTCAACCACTGGTGTTTCAGTACACTATAATACCACTAGCTCAAAACACTTGGGTTGTCAGTACTCTTTAATACCACTTGCCCAAACCACTTGTGTGTCAGTACACTTTAATACCAATAGCTCAAACAACTGGTGTGTCAGTACGTTTTAATACCACTGGCTCCAACCACTTGGGTGTAAGTACTCTTTAATAGCACTAGATCAAACCACTTGGGTATGAGTACTCTTTAATATCACTTTCTCCAACCACTATGTGTCAGTGCTTTTTAATACTAATTGTTAGTAGCGTACACACTAGTTAGGGGAACTTAGGGCCCTCTTGAAGAAGTAAAAAATTGTGTCCACTGTTTCAGGGCACTTGTGTGTCACTTTGGGGGTCACTGCTCTTTAAACTGGACCTTCAGTAAGAATAAAAGCCTATCTTATATGCCCCACCCCAACCTGTACATACAGATTGCCCACATTAAAAATCATCCTACTGCATTTTCAGTTCTCAGTTAAACATCCAAGATGGCTGCCCAGGGAGTTTTTGTCTTCTGACTGTGCTGCTCTGCATTCTGGGATTGCTGTACTTTTCCTGACTCCAGCTCTGCTCTGTCTGTGAAAAGCACAGCTATAACCCACCACCCTGCACTTTTCACCCCTCTACTCTCCTCAGTATGTGATGCCTCTGAGACAAGATGGCGGGACTGAACAGAGTTTCAGCTCTTTAATACTAATAATTAAGGGAATTTGTGTGTTATTGCTCTTGAATATCAATTGTTCAGGGTACATGGGGGACACTACTCTTTAATACCAATTGTTCAGGGCACTTGTGTGTCAGTGCTCGTTAATATCAATAGCTCAGGGCACTTGTGTGTCAGTGCTGTTCAATACAAATAGTCCTGGGCACTTGTGTGTCAGTGCTCTTTGATGCCAATAGTTCAGGGCACTTGTGTGTCACTGCTCTTTAACACCAATAGTTCAGGCCACTTTGGGAGTCACTGTGTTTTAATACCAATAGTGCAGGGCACTTGTGTGTCACTGCTCTTTAATACCAATAGCTCAGGCCACTTTGGGAGTCACTGCGTCTTAATACAAATAGTGCAGGGCACTTCTGTATCACTGCTCTTTAATACCAATAGTTAAGTTCACTTGTGTGTCACTGCTCTTTAATACCAATTGTTCAGGCCACTTTGGGGGTCACTGTTTTTTAATACCAAAGAAACAAAGGAGGGGTGGCAGCCGCTCAGACCATTTTATAACTAACCTGGGAGGTGCACGTTAGCAGGGCAATTAGGATACAAAAGTCTTAAAAGAGCCACAGCACTCAACCCTGTTAGCTTGCAGACCAGCCTACAATCTGTCTCTAAACTTGGTTTAAAACAGAGGGCTTGGTCACACACATCTGCAAAAGTATGCTTAAGCTGCACCACCAGCGCCAAGGTGCCTCTGTGGGGTGCAGTCCTAACTCTAATCTCTGAGAGCCCTATTTGGGACATACAATGCAATAGATGAACTGGGAGCAGGCTTACCTGAGGTTGCCCTAAACCTCAAGTGCAAGCCATGGGGTGGAAGGGTCAAATACCTTGAAATACAGCCTAGACCCCACACCCCATGTGCTTGCACAAATTCAAAAGAAACAAAGGAGGGGTGGCAGCCGCTCAGACCATTTTATAACTAACCTGGGAGGTGCATGTTAGCAGGGAAATTAGGATACAAAAGTCTTAAAGGAGCCACAGCACTCAACCCTGTTAGCTTGCAGACCAGCCTACAATCTGTCTCTAAACTTGGTTAAAAACAGAGGGCTTGTGTGAATGCGGTGTGAATGGTTGTTGTTGTTGTCTGATAGGATGCCATTTTGATGTTGGGTGCCTGCGGCACTGAAAATACAGAACAATTTGACGTGTATATGTATGTTGTTTCTACGTTACAACGCAAAATAAAAACTAAAAAAAAAAAAAACAGAGGGCTCGGTCACACACATCTGCAGAAGTATACCTAAGCTGCACCACCAGCGCCAAGGTGCCTCTGTGGGGTGCAGTCCTAACTCTTAATCTCTGAGAGCCCCATTTGGGACATACAATGCAATGGATAAACTGGGAGCAGGCTTACCTGAGGTTGCCCTAAACCTCAAGTGCAAGCCATGGGGTGGAAGGGTCAAAGACCTTGCAATACAGCCTAGACCCCACACCCCATGTGCTTGCACAAATTCAAAAGAAACAAAGGAGGGGTTTCTTTTGAATTTGTGCAAGCACATGGGGTGTAAGGTCTAGGCTGCATTGCAAGGTCTTTGACCCTTCCCCCCTATGGCTTGCACTTGAGGTTTAGGGCAACCTCAGGTAAACCTGCTCCCAGTTTATCTATTGCATTGTATGTCCCAAATGGGGCTCTCAGGGATTAGAGTTAGGACTGCCCCCCACAGAGGCACCTTGGCACTGGTGGTGCAGCTTAAGCATACTTCTGCAGATGTGTGTGACCGAGCCCTCTGTTTTTAACCAAGTTTAGAGACAGATTGTAGGCTGGTCTGCAAGCTAACAGGGTTGAGTGCTGTGGCTCCTCTAAGACTTTTGTTTTTTAATACCGATAGTTCAGGGCACTTGTGCGTCACTGTTCTTTAATACCGATAGTTCAGGGCACTTGTGTGCCACTGCTCTATAATACCAATTATTCAGGCCGCTTGTGTTTCACTGCTATTTATTACCAGTTAGTTCAGACCATTTTGGGGGTCACTGCTCTTTAACACCAATAGTGCATCGCACATTGTGTCACTGATCTTTAACATAATTTGTTAGTGGAGCATCCACTGGTTCAGGGCACTTAAGTCCCCCTTGAAAGATTTTTATTTTTAATGTTTTCTATCTACTGATTCAGGTCACTTGTGTATCACTTCTCTTTAATACCAATAGTTAAGGGCACTTGTGTGTCACTGCACTTTAATACTAATAGTTCAGACTACTTTGGGGGTCACTGCTCTTTAATACCAATTGTTATTGGAATAGCCACGGGTTCAGGTCACTGAAGGTCCTCTTGAAAGAATAAAAAGTGTAGTGTTCACTGGTTCAGAACACTTGTGTGTCACTGCTTTTTAATTCCAATAGTCCAGGCCACTTTGGGCTCTCGGTAGCATCCCTTGGGTGGCTCCATTCGGGCTGTGCATGGGTGAACATCCTGGGTGGCTAAGGATTATGACCCGCTCTGGCTCTGACCTTCTGGCTCTTGGATGGCTCTCGACCCCCTGCTTAGACGACTACCTGCTTTGGCTCTGAATTACGGCTTTCCCTGTCTCTGAACTCTCTGGCTTCCCTGCATCAGCTTCCCAGGAAACACGAACTGGACTTTTCCCATATTTGGGCTCACCGGCCACTGGTGACAGTAGTGGGACTTTTCTGCATTGCAGTCCGACCCCTCTTGCAGAAGGCTCAGACGAAAACCAGAACTGTCAGCAGACTCCCCACGCTGAAACCAGTGCATGGTGTAGCACTCTACCCATTACTCCCCACTGGCTCCACTCAGCTACAGTAAGCATTAATTCGCTATTGCTTTCCAGATCTCCCTCAGTTCCTGCCTAGTGTTCCTGATTTTGCATCATCCTTACACTTGACACTCCGGCCTTCCCCTCTGCGGAGTTTCCCCAGTCTTCACCCTCAGGGGAGGTCGCAGGCGGTATTGTTGGCAGTTGTCTGTATCTACATCTGTCTGGTTTCCAGAAAGTGAAAGTCCACAAAAAGTGAAAAGTATCCACTGGTTCAGGGCAATAAAGGATAATTTTCCTGTTAATTAATTTTTTAATTGTCCATTTTAGGCCGTTGTAACTGCAGGTGTCTAACAGCAAATAAGGGACAGGGACATGGTCGTGGTCCTGCTGCTGCTGCTAGTAACGGAGCTGGTAATGAAGCTCATGCTACAAGGAGAGGACAGGTTTCATCCTTGCTTGCTACACCTTTCTCTGGTGCAAGCAGGTACCAGGGTTTTAAGTGCATTTTTGTAGGCCCAAATAATTCTGGCAGAGTGGTGAGACCAGAACAGGGCAGCCACAGTGGTACCAGTTCCATGGGTATGTCTTTCATCCACTCCACTTCTGCTGGGATGGTATTATTCTAAGTATGTCTCACACCCTGCTTCGGAAATATTCATTACACTTGGGACATCCAATAGCAGTGTCCAAAATGAGTGGGGATCCCAAAAGGCAAAAATGCACAAATGAAAACCCCTGCCGCTTGTAGAACTTTGCGGCCAAAAACAGCATCCGCTAAGGCCCGCATATCAACCTTACAAAAACTTGTAAAAGGTATGAACAGAAGACCAAGTAGCAGTCGCACAACTTATTCCACTAAACTGAAAAGGGGAACCCTCCCCCTGGCAATATAGGCCCACACAAGGACCAGACATATCCATTAAAAATGGTAGACTTGACGGCGCCAAACCCGTCGGGGGCCAGAGGGCACCACAAACAAGACGTTCTTCCTACAGAAAAGGGAAGTAGCCAAGAAATAGAACGTCAACAAACAGCCAAAAAGTGCAGGGCCCTCTCCTCGTCAAAGCTAGACGAAGGACACAAGGAAGAAGGAACCACATCCTTAAAGAGATGGAAAACAGAAACCATTTTAGGAAGGAAATCCAGCAAAAAACGGAACACCACCACATCCCGGCATCTCTCAAAGTAAGAGGCCTGAATAGAAAATGCAAAATTCAAATCCCAAACAGACGCAAGGCTTTTTGAGGACAAAAGGCCCTAGAAAAAGACCACCAGGACAGAGGCCTGCCCCATCAAAGCACTTAAGCTGGAGCCCCAGGCCCAGACCGTACTGACGAAAGTCCAAAAACCTAGTGAACAAAAACACCTTGCAAGGCAAGGCCCTAGCCTCACACCCATCAATATAGGACCACCAAGTCCTGTAGAAGAAGTTAAAGGAAGACCACTTCCCAGCCCAAACAAGGGTCTGAAGCACAACATCAGACAAACTTCCTCTATGAAGATGGAGGAGGTTGCAGCAGCCACGCCGCCAAAGCCAGCGTTTGCAAACTGCAGAACGAACCAAACCTATCTTGGCCACCCTGGAGCCACCAGCATTGCTGACGCACCCTCAAGAGCCAGCTAGAGCACCACCTTGGCCACCATGGCGAAGGAAGGAAACAGGTACAGGAACCCCAGACCCCTCCAGACAAAAGACATGGCGACCACTGCCAGAGGCAGAGGAACCTGAGACCGAAAACCAAACATTGGGAGCTAGTGAATGCAACATGAGGCAAAGAGAACCACCTCCGGAATCCCCCACTTGCGATAGAAGGACCGGAACACCTTGCGGTAGAAAGATCAACCCCCTCAGTTAGAGGATCCCCTGCTCAAGGAGTCCGCCTCCGTGTTATCCACTCCCGGAATGAATGCCGCTGAGATGCATGGAACATCGCTCTCCGCCCATGCAAGAATCAGCGAAACTTCCCTGAGGGCACTCCTGCTGCGAGTCCCTCCTTGGTGACCGACGTAAGCAACCGTAGGTCAATTGTCCAACTGAACCTGAACCGGCAAAACCTGTAAATGATGCATCCAGCATGACAGAAACAACCAAATAGCTCTGAACTCCAAAAAACAGAGATGGGAGCGTGAGCCTCCTGAAGACTCCCCAGCCCTTACAACTGAAAGTCCGTCCAGAAACCTCCCCAGCCCGACAGGCTGGCATTCGTGGTAACCGTCTCCCAACAAGGGGCCAAAAAGGATCTGCCCCTCATCAGACTGTTAAGCTCCAGCCACCACTGAAAGGATTGCCGAACCCTGGGAGACAGCGGAAAGGACCGAGCCAAGCACCGGGAACAGCCGTCCCAAGTCCGCAATAGACGGAGTTAGAGCGACCTCATGAGGAATTGAGGAAAACCACCATCAATCCCACCAGTTTCATCCCTAGCCGGAAAGAGAGGCGAGGATTGTCCAGGAGAACAAATATCAGGTCCTGAACCCTCTGCACCTTAGGGTGAGGAAGGAACACTCTGGCCTGACTGGAATCCAGATTCATGCCAGAGAACTTGGGGTGGGTGATCACCCATCCGAACCGTTCCAGCATCGTCAGCACCCTGGAGTCCATCTCCACCCGGCATAGAAAAGATGCTGTAATGAGTAGGTCATCCAGACACGGCACAATGTAAACGCCCCGGGCTCCGAGAAGGGCCATTATGCCCGCCAGCCCCTTGGTGAACACCCTTGGCACCGAAGTCAACCCGAAAGGGAGGGCCACAAACTGAAAATGCCAATCTTCCACCCCAAACCTGAGAAATCTCTGGCGTGCGGGGTAGATTGGTACATAAAGGTAAACAACCTTGATGTCTATAAATGTCACGAAATCCCCCTGATGAAGGGAATTGATGACTGAGCGCAGAGTCTCCATGCGGAACTTCTGGGATCTGATGAACCTGTAGAAAAGCCTCAAAAACCAGAATGGTTCTGATGGATCCATCCCGTTAGGGAACCACAAAGTGGTTGGAACAATAGCCCCGGCCCCTGCACAGCCCGGGAGTCCGAGGAAACCCGAGAACAGAGGAACCACCACTGAAGATAGAGAAGGCAGCACCTCTGCCAGCTCTGGCACCGCGAAAGGAAGGATTAGAGGAGCCTTCCTCCCCGAAAGGAGCAACGTCGCTTCTAGCGTGGCGGAAGCCTGCCTCCTTACGCAACTGAATCCAATATGACTCCAAACAGCCGCATACCCCGAAGGGTAGCCAATGTTAGCTGCCACCGGCGCAACCAGACAGAGCGTCGTATAGCCACAAGCAAAGCTGAAGTTCCGCCATACAGACATATAGTGTCATCCAGGCAGACAAGACCATAATCAGGAACTATACACACCACATAAACGCTGCCAAATCAGCACTGGCTGGGTCCAGCTGGGACCCCTCAACAGGCCCCAAACCACAGACCTGATAACCACAACCGTGAGTACAGAAATACAAACAGGCCGCAAGGCAGAACCCACGCCAGCAAGGGCATGTCAAGCCATCTGATCAAAACGACGGTCCTCACGATCCTTAATCGTGGAGGCGTTTAGAGAGTGCACCACAGATGCGTTGGACAATACCAGCACCGGACGCATCGACCTAGGGAGGAGACGACCAGCGCTTCACCGCGTCCACCGGACAGGGATACCTCCTATCCCGTTCCTGGGGAAAACCGGGAAGCCGGCTAGATCCCTCCCGAACCGCAATAATCACATATTAGAAATGAAACTGAGTTGGGCACTCCTTACGAGGCTTAGAGGTCTCAAGTAAAAAATGTTATACCTCAAATAAATGGCCCAGGAACTTGGGGGTAACCACAGCATCCCCAAGCCCCTGCCTGGCATCAGCATCCCAAACTGCTGATCCTCAGAGCCATCAGATTCCGTAAACAGTTCCTTCCGCAAGCGGAAAATGAACAGATAAGTCAAGGGAATCATAAACATCAAGAACCGGCACTGCCGGTGACAGATGTCTTCTCCTAGTCGGGCCACCCTGGCCACAGAGCTAGAAAACAATTTATCGATGTTGGCCAATCCAGCACATACATCAGATTGCGACTCCCCGCTAATGACCATGTCACATGGGGTACGGATAATTTAAGGTGGAGTAGGCGATGAGGCCGGCGGCACTGACCCAGAAGTCCGGGCCCCCGACTGCCGTGTTATGGCCTGCTTAACACATAGTATGCACCAGCACAGTATCCCCAACAAGGGAAACCCCCCAACCCACACACTGCCGGGACCGCCCCGAAGGGAGCCAGAGCCCGGTTCCAGGGGAGCTTCCAAATGGTGATTTGTATAGTAGTCGCACTGACCAGCGGGAATTACGCTAGAAGCAACCCGGGATGCCCCTTAAGTCCGTTAGTGGGAGGATTTGCAAGCCCAAGGGACCCCAAGACACATTGACAAGGGGGGCCCCCGTAAATAAGGTATCAAGACAAGCACTCATACAAGCAGAAGTAACAGAGTGTGGCTAAACATAGAAAATAAATATATATATATACATAACATTGAGGCAAATAGTATAAATATTAAAGATAAAGCATATAAGACCACATAGCATGCCAATGTCATATGTAATGATACCAGTATACCTATAAGCTAGGGGTGCACCAAACAATACAAAGAGATTTCTATTGTTATATAGTATATGTGCTCACTCACATAAACTAAGTGACGTGTCTAAACACACACCTTTCTTCAAAGAGGAGCACCAATTCAATTACAAGTACAAAAAATCTTTATTGTGACAAAAGGAGATGTATTAAAATACACAAAAACTCAAACAAATTTAGTCACTAACCCTCACCTTGAAGCGGCATGGGTGGTTGATTCATGATGACCTCCTGGTTGCTGACTCAGACCGCGGATTCAAGTGGCTTCTCCCGGCCCAGCATAGCTCCCGGTCGTGACCATAAAAACATACTCCCACTTCCCAGCGGGTTATTGGGGCATCCTTAGTCAGGGGGAAAAGAAAGGGGGGGTTGTGTGTATAGCGGCCTTAGTGTACACGCTTATGGTTTACCTGTTTTCACTGGGATCGGGGATCAGAGCCGCCCTCTTACCTTACTGTTTAAGCAGCATTAGTATTCTGCCTTCTGCTCGCACCGCACGTGCGGCTCGAGGACGCCCTGGCGTCTCCTTCTTCCCCTTATCGGCTCTTCATAGGTTGCGCTGGCTTGAGCGCCTATCTTAATAACAGTGTCACTGTCACAGACCGGGATTCTTCCCCGACGGGGAGCCGCAGGAGAGCCCGAGTACGGATCTCGGCTGTACCTGCCACGGCTCCGAGCGCCATTTTTAATAGGCTTTCTGCTTTTTACTTCTCCTGTCTGTATCACCATTGGCTAGTTGCCTTACGAGCTTCGCGCTCGCTGGAGAGGGGCGTGGTTTCGGCTTGGCGCGCTACGCGTCACGATCGGCTCAGGCCCGCCCCCCGAGGTTGTTTCGCCGCCATTTTCTTCTCCCGCGCGCGTGGTGAAGATCGTCCCCTCCTCTCTGTATGTAAGTGCCCTCGCGGGCGACTTTTCTTTACTCTTATCCCCATTGCGCATAGCTCTGACATCCCGTTTCCCCTTATGTCTTTCAGACCGCGGATTCAAGTGGCTTCTCCCGGCCCAGCATAGCTCCCGGTCGTGACCATAAAAACATACTCCCACTTCCCGCGGATTCAAGTGGCATCTCCCGGCCCAGCATAGCTCCCGGTCGTGACCATAAAAACATACTCCCACTTCCCAGCGGGTTATTGGGGCATCCAGGGTAGCTTACAGCGTCAATCCCTACGGGCATATTGTGCCGACTTAATCACCATATGGAGGCATCTCAGGATATTGTGAACGGGGTTCCTTCGGGACAAGCCCGGCTGTGTGTAGCTTGTGGGGTCTTACCTAGCAGTGGTGACAATGCACGGGTCTGTGTTCCTTGTGCACAGCAGGCGTTATCGGTGCTTCCCGTCTCCTCTGAGGCAGGGCCTGCACCCCGCTGCACTTCACCTACTCCTCCTAGCCTGAGTCTAACCCCCAATACCAGTGGGGATTCTCATCCTGATCTGGCCACGAGGCTGGCTAGTGTTGAAAACTTACTTGCTAATTCCCTAGCGCGTAAGGCCACCGCCAAGAGGCGGCACTTGAAGCCTTCGATTGGAAAAAAAGAAATTTAGTCTCCGGAGGCGAAAATCGTTTTTTACCATAAGAACTATAAATCTATGGAATAGCCTCCCACAGAAGCTTGTTACAGCATCAACCGCTGACAGCTTCAAAAAAGGATTAGATGCTTATTTAGAAGAAAATAACATTAACAGTTACTATTAGCGGTTATCAATAAAAAATAAAAATAAAGACAAAAATAAAATAAATAGCTTCCCCTGTAAAATAAAAATAACTTCCCCCTACCCCAACACCCTTGGTTGAACTTGATGGACATATGTCTTTTTTCAACCGTATTAACTATGTAACCCTGAATCGACCCTCTTCCCTGTAGAACCTGATGATTTGTTGCATTCCTATGCCCATATCCCCTCGGACGAAGGGGAACTGTTCTCTGACTCTAGGTCTCAAACTTAGTACTCTGAAGGGTCAGGTTTCTGCCCTATCTTCTTTCAGAAGACCTTTGCTCAGCATCACCTGATTAAGACCTTTTTCCAGGGGGTCACTCACGTGCGTCCCCCTCGAAAGCCTACAGTCCCTGTTTGGGATTTGAATTTGGTTTTGTCTGCCTTGCAGGGTGCTCCCTTTGAGCCTATTCAAGAGGCTGCTCTGGTCGTTCTCACTCTCAAGGTTGTCTTCTTGGTGGCTATTACTTCGGTGTGTGTCAGAGCTGGCCGCTCTATCTATTCAGCCTCCATACTATGAGCGACACCAGGACAAGGTGGTGTTCCGCTTCAAACCGGACATTCTGCCAAGTGGTTTCGGCATTTCATTTGAACCAGGATATTGTTCTTCCTTCTCTGTGTCCCAATCCTCGCAGCGACAAGGAGCGGGTTCTGCATTCCTTGGACGTAGTCTGGTGCTTGAAGTATTACCTGGTTGTCACTAAGGCCTTCAGGAAGACTGATGCTCTCTTTGTTGTGCCTTCGGGGCCTAGGAAAGGTTTGTCTCCCGCCAAGTCTACCATCAGTAAATGGATTCGTCAGGCTGTGATTCAGGCCTATTCTACTAAGGGGAGGCCTCCCCCGTTCCGCCTTACGGCTCACTCCACTCGTGCTATTGGCGCCTCTTGGGCTTTTCAGCAACAGGCCTCTGTTGAACAAGTTTTCAAGGCCGCTACTTGGTCTTCTGTTCACACCTTTTCAAAGTTTTACAAAGTTGATGTTCGGGCCTCAGCTGATGCTGCCTTTGGCCGTAAGGTTTTACAGGCGGTTGTAGTTTGAACTACGTGCAGTTGCCTTTGTTGTTGGGGATCCCATCCTACTTTATGGACACTGCTATTGGATGTCCCATGTGTAAGTATTATAGATGGAGCAGGACGTACTGTATGCTTAGAATAATACAATTCTGTGAAATACTACCTGTAGAATTGGTATTATACGCATACAGTACGTCCTGCGCCACCCCACCCTGGTTTCACCTTGTTCTGGATCCCCTGTATGGTCATTGTTACCATTGTTATTATTACCAGTTTGGTGGTTGGTTTCTCCCGGCTTCTGTTCTCACTGCTTTTCAATGCTTGGGATTTGTGGGAGGTCCCTGGGTATATGAAGGGCTGGAAGGAGCCTGTTTTTGCATGTCTGCAGTGAACAGCGCCATCTGGCGGAGGATTACCCATGTGTAAGTATTATAGATGGAGCAGGATGTACTGTATGCGTATATCAATTCTACAGGTGAGTACTGTATTTCACAGAATTGTATTTTCCCCCGAAGGCTACCAGGAGAGTGAGGGAGAACAGCGGCCACTTAACATAGGGCCCACCGATAGACAGGGGCAAGGGGCAATAGTGCGGGAGGGGCATCCCATAGAGGCTCACCATATGCCTGAACCGCCTACCCTTTGGTGAGGGATTGCGGTGCAGCAGCGCTCCTAAGCACCTAACAGCGGTTCTGCCTACCATCACCCAACCAGCGCAGCCAAGGCTGGGAGGCACATTACTAATGGAACGGTTGGGAATAGTCCTACAGGGCTGCAGGCTAATATCCCCGCTCACCTGCGAGACGAGAGAGACATATTCTTGTCCTTCACAGTCCAGACTGCAGAGAAAATCTGGGGATTTGTGGGAGGTCCCTGGGTATTTGAGGGGCTGGGAGGAGCCTATTTTCGATGTCTCTGCAGTCCAGCGCCATCTGGCGGAGTAGTACCTGATTGTAAGTATTCTATCTGGAGCAGGACGTACTGTATACTAAGAATATAAAATTCCAATTTAATAGCACGGCGTCCACGGCGGAACATCACAAGATAGCTCACTTCTAACATTATCAATCCAGAGCTCAAACACTCTACTTACACAATCTGTAGCCATCAGGGGCCTGAACTGAAAGGAATCTGTATCCCATGGCCTTTTAAGCAGAATATGACCTTTGGTCTAAAGGTAACCCATGTCTTCAAAGAAAGAATCAGACATCCGAGAAACCTGACCCAAAAGAGTATCCACCTTGGGACACTTAACTCAAACCTCTCGGATTCCTCAGAGGAATCTACGCTTGAGATTTAGGACGGGAGAACAGAGACTCCGAACTTTTCCATTCCTGAGCAATCATGTCCTTTAATAACTGATAAATCTGAACAGGGATCCCTTCTTTCCAATAAGCCCTGGTAAAGGGAATCCTGAATAGAGGGTCTTCCGACTCAATTTTAAGGGAGGATTGAATGCCCCTGGGCCCTGAGGTCTGGTGTATCGTCAAGGGAAACATTAAATCTACCCGGGTGAGGCGAAGCCCTGGAGGTTGGAGGCACAACCCCCCCACAATTCATCTGAAGAAACTGGTCCAGCCTGGTGACCTCTCCTCAGGTCCAGGGTGATAAGAGACCAATGTCCGGGCCTCTGATCCTATAATTGTCACCTGGGCCTTAAAAAATACAATTTTGTGAATACTCACCTGTAAAATGGGTATTATAAGTATGTCACACACCCCGCTTCAAGACATTCATTACACTTGGGTATACTGCCCGGTAGATGGCGATCTTGCAGAGATGATAAAAAAAGATAGACCCTCCCGGCCCATAAATACCTGGGACCTCCCACTCATTCCCCAGTATAAAGATAGCAGTAAGATCAAGGGACCAGGAAAGCCAATAAAAACTAACAAAGGTTCACCATATAAAGGATCCAGAATACAAAAGGGCAGGGTGAAGCGGGGTGTGTGACACTTATAATACCGATTTTACAGGCGAGTATTCACAAAATGGTATTATTCTAAGTATGTCACACACCCCGCTTCAAGACATTCATTACACTTGGGACATCCAATAGCAGTGTCCATAAAGGTCGAAGATCCAAAAAAGGCACAAACTTAAACCACTGCAGCTTGCAGAACTTTATGGCCAAAAACAGCATCCGCTGAGGCCCGAACATCAACCTTGTAAAACTTGGAAAAAGTGTGAACCGAAGACCAAGTAGCAGCCTTACAAACCTGCTCAACAGAGCCTGGTGCTGGAAGGCCCAGGACGCCCCAACAGCACGAGTAGAATGAGCAGTAACACAAAAAGGGGGAATCTTCCCCTTAGCAGAATAGGCCCCAACAATGGCCTGGCGAATCCATTTACTAATGGAAGACTTGGCAGGAGCCAAACCCTTCCTAGGCCCCGAGGGCACCACAAAAAGGGCGTCAGTCCTACGAAAAGGAGAAGTAGCCACTAAATAGTACTTCACACAGCGAACCACATCCAAAGAATGCAAAACCCACTCCTTGTCATTGCTGGGCTTAGGACACAAGGAGGGAAGAACAATATCCTGATTCAAATGAAAAGCAGAGACCACCTTAGGAAGGAAATCTGGTTTGAAGCGGAAAAAACAACCTTGTCCTGATGCCTCTCAAAGTAAGGAGCCTTAATAGACAAGGCTGCCAACTACGAAACATGAACGGAAGTGATGGCAACCAGAAAAACAACCTTCTGAGTAAGCGTAGAAGGTTCAAAAGGAGGACCCTGCAAGGCAGACAAAACCAAATTCAAATCCCAAACTGGGAGCAAAGGCTTCCTAGGAGGCCGCACATGCGTAACCCCCTGGAAAAAGGTCTTAACCAGAGGATGAAGAGCAAAAGACTTTTGAAAGAAAACCGCCAGGGCAGAAACCTGCCTCTTCAGCGTACTAAGCTGCAAACCTTGGTCCAGACCATGTTGCAGAAATTCCAAAACCCTATGGATAGAAAACGCCCTGAAAGGCAAGGCCCTGACCTCACACCAATCAATATAAGACGTCCAAGTCCTATAATAGATGGCAGAGGAAGACTGCTTCCTAGCCCTAACCAGAGTCTGAATGACAGCATCAGAAAGACCTTCCTCCCTCAAGATGGAGGTTTCAGCAACCACGCCGTCAAAGCCAGCGTTGGTAAATTGGGGTAGAGCAGTGGCCCCTGAGTGAGCAGATCCGGCAGAAGGGGCAGGTCTAACTGATCCTCCGCCAACCTTACCACGTCTGCGAACCAAACCTGTCTTGGCCACCTTGGAGCCACCAGGATTGCCGACGCACCCTCTAGGGCCAGCTTGCGCACCACTCTGCCCACCATGGGAAACGGAGGGAACAGGTACAGAAACCCCAGATCCCTCCAGTTCAGAGACATGGCATCAACTGCCAGAGCCAGTGGATCCCACGAGAGAGACACAAATGCCGGAAGCTTGTGACTGTGACGAGAGGCAAAGAGGTCCACCTCCGGAGACCCCCACCGATGGCAAAGCGACCAAAACACCTTGGGGCAGAGCGACCATTCCCTCTCCGGCGAGATCACCCCCTGCTCAGGGAGTCCGCCTCCGTGTTCTCCACTCTCGGAATGTACACCGCCGAGATGCATGGGACATTGCTTTCTGCCCAGGCAAAGATCAAGGACACTTCCCTGAGGGCACGCCTGCTGCGAGTCCCTCCCTGGTGATTGATGTAGGCGACCGCCGTCCGACCGAACTTGGACCGGTAGGCCCCGCAACTGATTAGTCAAGTGAGCCAGAACCAGCCTGATGGCTCTCAACTCCAGAGCATTGATGGGATTGTGAGCCTCCAGAGGCCCCCACAGTCCCTGAAACTGAAGATCCTTCCAAAATCCCCCCAACCTGACAGGCTGGCATCCGTGGTGACCGTCTCCCAACGAGGGGTCAGAAAGGACCTGTGTTAGGTTCTTACCTTCTCCTGGCGCCCGGTCCCGCGGCGTCTCTGTGCAGCGGCGCGCAGCTCCAGTCTTTGGGCGGCCGCGCCGGGCAGCTGCCGCCGCGACTGCGGCAGTCTCGCCCGCCGCCGCTACTTCTGCCTTGGCGGGGGTGGCCGGCATCGCGGGGCCTCCCTCCGCCTCTTCTGCTGCCTCCGTCTCCTCTGTGGCCGGCGCGTCTTCCCCTTCCGTCTCGGGGAGCGCGCCCGGCCCTCTGTCACGTGCTCGCGAGCACGATTTCAATATGCCCCTCGGCGGCGCTGCTCCCTGCGCATTCGCAGGGGGCAGATTCAAATGGACCAGTCAGGTCCATAGCCTGGGTGGGAATGAACCCAGGGACTGGACAGCCTGACTGGCCAGGGCGGTCCAGTCCCTGGGGCTGCTCCAATAGGGAGCTACATCCTAGTTGCACCAAACACTACATTTCCCCCTCAAATCACAGTTGCACCAATCACCAGTTCCCCCTTCCATTGGCCAGTTCCCCTTTAAATATGTTTTGGTTCCGTCCATTAGTGCCCGTTATAGCCTTTGGTTAATAGGGTGTGCTTGTTAGTCTGCTTTGATAGTTACTACTCGGCTTCGTCTCTGACCATCCCTGTCTGCTGCCCGTCCTGACCTTTTTGCCTGTCCTGACTTCGCTTTTGCCTGATCCCTCTGATACCGCGTTTTGGTGCTCACCTGGTTTGACCTCGGCTCGTTTTGACTATTCTTCGCTTGACCCCTTGGATACCGCGCTCTGTGATCACCCGGCTTGACCTCGGCTTGTTTTTGGACCTTCCTGATTGATTCTCCACCTGTTATCCTATCTAAATCCCGGCGTCCATATTCGGGATACCCCGCCAAACATCCGTCTCCACCTTAAGCCAGTAATCTTTGCGCCAACTAAGTCCTGGGGGTAACCGAGTCTGGAGAGGCATAATCCGCGTCTCCTGCGAGCGGGGACTTGTCTAAAGGCAGAAGAGGCGGTGGAGATTGGGGATTACCTGGCTTAAGAGAGAAGGGTGTTCGGCGCCTTACAGTATAACGGGCCCAAAGAATGGACCAGATATTGGAGCAGGTGCAGGCCTTAACCGCGGCCGTGGAGCACCTAGCTCATCGCGTGGCGGCCCAGGAGAACCGTCCAGCTCCTATCAACACCAGCCCTCAAGGGGCTTCGGCCGCATCACCAGTGGAACCCAAAATTCCACTTCCAGATAAGTTTTCTGGAGACAGAACCAAATTTGCTAATTTTCGGGATTCATGCAAGCTCTTCTTTCAACTTCGTCCAGCCTCGTCCGGGTCTCAGGAGCAGCGCGTGGGTCTGGTCATTTCCCTCCTTCAAGGGGATCCACAATCATGGGCCTTCAGTCTGTCGCCCCAGGATCCGGCACGTCTTTCGGTGGATAGTTTCTTCTCTGCTATGGAGATTTTATATGATGAGGTGCCACAGCAGACGCAAAGCTTCGCACCTTACGCCAAGGACGACGGCCAGCCGAGGAATACTGTTCAGAGTTCCGACGATGGGCGGTCGATTCACGTTGGAACGATCCAGCGCTATGTGGTCAGTTCAGGCTAGGCTTGTCTGACTCCATCAAGGACATTCTAGTGAACTATCCAGTTCCTCAGACCTTGGATGACACTATGCATTTAGCCATCCGCATTGACCGACGTCTGCGGGAGAGACGCCTGGAAAGAGGGTCACATCCCGACTCCAGCTTGAGAGCCGAAGTCCCAGCCTTGCCTTCCTCTGAGGAGCCCATGCAGTTGGGCGCTACCAGGCTCACTGAAGCTGAGAGACGTCGGCGCCTGTCAGAGGGTCTTTGCCTTTACTGTGGTGGTACAGGTCACATGGTCAGAGCCTGCCCCAAGAAGCCATCGGGAAACTTCAGAGCCTAGGGGGAATCGAGGGGACCCACCTAGGCTGTAAGGTATCTCCTCGTGTATTATCTCCATTTATGATTCCGGTCCAGGTAAAAGTTGACCTAGAATGTATAAATCTGGAAGCTCTCTTAGATTGTGGTGCAGCTGGGAACTTCCTTGACTTTGATTTAGCTCAAGGCCTAGGAATTCCGCTCCAATCCCTTCCTGTAGCCATTCGGGTCTCTGCCATTGACGACACACCAATAGCTGGGGGGCTCGTTCAATATAAAACCCCACCAATCTTGCTTAGGGTGGGAGCAGGGCATTCTGAACTAATTTCCCTTTTAGTTCTAAAAATGCCTTCTACCCCTCTAGTTCTTGGGTTACCTTGGCTACAGAAACATAATCCCCAAATCGATTGGGTAGCTAGGCAAATAGTTAAATGGGACCCTCAGTGCTTTCATTCCTGTCTGGAACTTCCAGTGCGAGCCACTCAATTATCCCCTGAAGAAGTGCCTAGCCCATATCTAGAATTTTCTGATGTATTTTCTGAAAAAGCGGCTGATAAACTTCCCCCCCATAGACCTTGGGATTGCCCCATCGAGCTCCTTCCGGGTACTATGCCGCCTAGGGGGAAAATCTTCAATTTAACACGAGCTGAAAATCTTGCTATGCAGGAGTATATCGCAGAAAACCTAAAGAAGGGTTTTATACGGGCTTCCTCTTCTCCGGCAGGAGCAGGGTTTTTCTTTCTCAAAAAAAAAAAGGGGGGACTCCGTCCTTGTATCGATTAGCGGGGTTTGAACAAAATAACGGTTAAAAAGAAGTATCCCCTGCCTTTAATTGATGGGCTGTTTACTCAGGTGGTAGGGGCCCAAGTGTTTTCCAAATTAGATCTCCGCGGGGCTTATAATCTTATTAGGATTCGGCAGGGAGATGAATGGAAAACTGCGTTTAATACCCACGAGGGGCATTATGAATACTTGGTGATGCCATTTGGCTTGTGCAACGCTCCCGCAGTCTTTCAGGATTTTGTGAATGAAATCTTTAGAGAATACCTGGGTCGTTTTGTTGTAGTTTACTTGGATGATATTCTGATTTTTTCCTCCTCGCTATCAGAACATCGTAAACATGTTCGTCTAGTTTTACAGAAGCTCAGGGAGAATCATTTATTTGCCAAACTGAAAAAATGTCAATTTGAGGTTACTGAAGTTCCTTTTTTGGGTTACATCATTTCTAATACCGGTCTCTCCATGGATCAATCCAAGGTTAAAGCGGTACTGGAGTGGGAACGACCCAAAGATCTAAAGGGGTTACAGAGATTTTTGGGGTTCGCCAACTTCTATAGAAGATTTATTAAAAATGTCTCCACCCTGGTAGCCCCCCTCACTAATCTCATCAAGAAAGGGTAGTATCCTGCTGTCTGGCCAGAACAATCCGTCTTGGCTTTCAGGAAATTAAAAGAAGTTTTTCGTTCCGCCCCTGTGTTAGTGCACCCGGACTGCCAATTACCCTTTATTGTGGAAGTTGATGCCTCCGAACTTGGTGTGGGAGCAGTGCTTTCGCAATATAGCGGTTCACCTGAGCGCCTTCATCCCTGTGGCTTCTTCTCCAAAAAATTTACCTCTACCGAGAGAAATTACGATATTGGGAATCGGGAATTATTGGCAGTTAAATTGGCGTTTCAAGAATGGAGACATTGGCTGGAAGGGGCTCAATTTCCCGTTAATGTCTTTACCGACCATAAGAATTTAGAGTATATTCAATCTGCTAAAAGATTGACTCCAAGGCAGGCTCGCTGGTCTCTGTTTTTCTCTCGGTTCCATTTTTCCATTACTTACAAACCGGGGTCCAAGAATGTGAAGGCTGATGCTTTGTCACGTAGTTTTTCTTCTTCTACTCTACCCGAAGGGAAAAATTTGCCCATTTTGCCCCAGGCTCTGGTAGTAGCTGCTATCCAGCCAGAGCTTCCTGATGTTCAGTTCCAGTCGGAAGCTCCGCCCGAAAAACCCAGTTATGCCCAATTTGTGCCAGCTGCCTATCGGGCTGCTGTTTTACATCAGTTTCATGACTCTAAGACGGCGGGTCATCCTGGTTTCAAAAAAACCATCTCCTTGCTGTCTCGCCAGGTCTGGTGGCCGTCTCTCAGAAAAGACGCACAAGAGTACGTGCGAGCCTGTAAAGTTTGTGCCCGGAGTAAATCATTAAGACACTCTCCTGAGGGTTCGTTACTCCCATTGCCCATTCCCTCCCGCCCCTGGACCCATTTGGCCATGGACTTTATCACTGATCTTCCACCTTCCCAAGGGTGCACTGTCATTTGGGTGGTGGTAGATCGGTTTAGTAAAATGGCTCACTTTATTCCATTAAAAAAACTACCTACAGCTCATGTCCTGGCTCAACTTTTTGTGACACACATATTTAAAATCCATGGTATCCCTGAGGATGTTGTGTCGGATAGGGGGGTCCAGTTTGTTTCCCGTTTTTGGGGGGCTTTTTGTGCCAAGTTAGGGTTCACCGTCTCCCTATCATCTGCGTTTCATCCTCAGTCCAATGGGCAAACGGAAAGAACGAACCAATCCTTGGAGCAATATTTACGCTGTTTCATTTCTGATGTCCAGACGGATTGGGTGTTGTTTCTTCCATTTGCTGAATTTGCCCTTAATAATGCCACACATTCCTCTACCGGGGTATCTCCGTTTCGTTGTGTTTACGGTAAAGATTTGAAATTTTCGGCCTTGTCGGACCAGCCTACTAGAGTGCCTTCTCTTGATGAATGGATGTCCCAGTGGCCGAAGTTATGGGATAAGATTCAGCAACACCTGTCTAAGGCTGTGCTCCAACAAAAAAATTTTGCCGATCGTAGGCGATATAATAATCCTGATTATTTGGTCTGCGATTTGGTTTGGCTTTCGACCAAAAATCTGGCCTTATGCCAACCCTCTGCTAAGTTGGGTCCGAGATTTATTGGTCCCTTTTCCATTCTGCAGAGAATTAATCGGGTTACCTATCGCCTGGATCTCCCGCCCTCTATGAGGATTTGTAACTCCTTCCATGTGTCCCTATTGAAACCTGCCAGAGGTATTGAGCCTGATAATCTTCCGAAACCCATTTTAGTTGATGGGCAGCAAGAATTTGAGGTTGCCCGGATTTTGGACTCACGATTTTCCTGAAATTCTCTTCAGTATTTGATAGATTGGAAGGGTTACGGTCCGGAAGAAAGGTCTTGGGTTCCAGCCAGAGAGGTTCACGCGGAGAGGTTGATTAGAAAGTTCCACAAGGAAAACCCTCAGAAACCCAGGTTGGAGGGTCCAGTGGCCCCTCCTCAGGGGGGGGGGTAATGTTAGTTTCTTACCTTCTCCTGGCGCCCGGTCCCGCGGCGTCTCTGTGCAGTCTCGCCCGCCGCCGCTACTTCTGCCTTGGCGGGGGTGGCCGGCGTCACGGGGCCTCCCTCCGCCTCTTCTGCTGCCTCCGTCTCCTCTGTGGCCGGCGCGTCTTCCCCTTCCTTCTCGGGGAGCGCGCCCGGCCCTCTGTTGCGTGCGCACGATTTCAATATGCCCCTCGGCGGCGCTGCTCCCTGCGCATTCGCAGGGGGCAGATTCAAATGGACCAGTCAGGTCCATAGCCTGGGTGGGAATGAACCCAGGGACTGGACAGCCTGACTGGCCAGGGCGGTCCAGTCCCTGGGGCTGCTCCAATAGGGAGCTACATCCTAGTTGCACCAAACACTACATTTCCCCCTCAAATCACAGTTGCACCAATCACCAGTTCCCCCTTCCCATTGCCCAGTTCCCCTTTAAATATGTTTTGGTTCCGTCTATTAGTGCCCGTTATAGCCTTTGGTTTATAGGGTGTGCTTGTTAGTCTGCTTTGATAGTTACTACTCGGCTTCGTCTCTGACCATCCTTGTCTGCTGCCCATCCTGACCTTTTTGCCTGTCCTGACTTCGCTTTTGCCTGATCCCTCTGATACCGCGTTTTGGTGCTCACCTGGTTTGACCTCGGCTCGTTTTGACTATTCTTCGCTTGACCCCTTGGATACCGCGCTCTGTGATCACCCGGCTTGACCTCGGCTTGTTTTTGGACCTTCCTGATTGATTCTCCACCTGTTATCCTATCTAAATTCCAGCGTCCATATTCGGGATACCCCGTCAAACATCCGTCTCCACCTTAAGCCAGTAATCTTTGCGCCAACTAAGTCCTGGGGGTAACCGAGTCTGGAGAGGCATAATCCGCGTCTCCTGCGAGCGGGGACTTGTCTAAAGGCAGAAGAGGCGGTGGAGATTGGGGATTACCTGGCTTGAGAGAAGGGTGTTCGGCGCCTTACAACCTGCCTCTTGTCAGATTGCTCAGTTTCAGCTACCACCGAAGGGAACGCTGCACCCGGGGGGGGGGGGGGACATCAGAAAGGACTGATCCAATGACAGCGGGGAACCGTCCCAGGCCGCCAAGAGATGGAGCTGTCCTTGTGTGAAACTGGGCAAAGGGAACTGCCTCGAACGACGCCACCATCAATCCCACGAGTCGCATCCCTAGCCGGATGGGAATGGATGGAAGACGCTGAGTCAATTCGGGGGAGAAATACCCTGGCCTGAGAAGTATCCAGCGACATTCCCAGGAAATCCACCACCCTGGAGGGAGTGAGGCAGGACTTGGGATAGTTGATCACCCACCAGAGTGGACACCACATTCCTGGTATCCAGCTGCGCCTGACTGAGGGAAGACGCCATGATGAGAAATTCGTCCAGATAGGGCACGATGCGGATACCCCTGGCTCTGAGGATGGCCATCACTCCTGCCAACACCTTGGTAAAAACCCTTGGAGCCGAGGTAAGGCCAAACGGAAGAGCCACAAACTGAAAATGTCGATTGTCCACGACAAACCTGAGGAATCTCTGGTGTGCCGGAAATATTGGAATATGCAGGTAAGCATCCTTGATGTCTATGGATGTCGTGAAGTCTCCCTGACGAAGTGAGTGAATGGCTGAGCGCAGAGTTTCCATACGGAACTTCCGTGGACGAACGAACCTGTTGAGCAACTTCAGATCCAGAATGGGACGAACAGATCCGTTCTTCTTGGGTACCATGAACAAATTGGAATAGAAGTCCAGGCCCCGGTCTGAGTGGGGCACCGGGCAGATGACAACTATGTCCAAAAGACTTGCTACTGCCGCCCGAAGCCCCTGGGCGGCCAGAGGATCTGACGGCACCCGAGAACTGAAGAATCTGGGAGGAGGCCGGAACTCGAACTCCAGCTTGTAACCGGAAGACACCACTTCCTGAATCCACCTGTCCGAGACCTCTTGGACCCAAACCTGGGAGAAAAGTAGCAGCCGCCCCCCCCCCCCCCCCCACCCGCAAGGGTGAGGGCGCCCCCTCATTGCTGAGCCGGCTTGGCAGCGGCTCTAGGCTTGGAGCCCCGTGTCCTGGACGGGCCCGACCCCTGCCCCTGGTCCAGGAATCACTTCTGGACGAGGGGACAGCCGAACCCTTGCCGACTCTAGCCCCACGAAAGGACTGAGAGAAGGAAGCCGCCCCCCGAAAGGAGCGACGCTGCTTCTTACGCTGAGGTAACTTACCTCCCTTTGCCACCGAATCCAATTTTTCTCCAAAGAGCCGCAACACCACAAAGGGAAGGGCCGTGAGCGACTTTTTGGACATAAAATCAGCCGCCCACTGGCGTAACCAAACCGACCGGCGGATAACCACAAGCAGAGCCGCAGCTCTGCTACACATCACCAAAGTGTCGTCCAGGGCGGACAGTACAAAGGATAAAAATAACTCACAGCGCTTAAGGTCGGCAAACTCCTCACTAGCCGGGTCAAGCCCGGACGAGGTCAACAATCCTCTAACAACCGACCTGGCAGCAACCAGTACAAGCGCAGAAGCACAAACCGGCCGCAAGGCCGATCCAACACTGGCAAAAACCATGACAAGCCATCTGGTCAATGCGTTCATCCTCACCATCATTGAGAGTAGTGCACTCCGGAGAATGGAGGACTGCGGAGCTGGACAACCCCAAGACAGGAGCATCCGCCTCAGGGGAGGGGGGAGGGGACAACCAGTGCTTCACCGCGTCCGCCGGAAAGGAATATTTCTTGTCCCAATCCGGTGGAACACCCGGAAGCCGTGTCGGCCTCTCCCATTCCTTGAGAATGATACCATCAAAATGCTTTTGATAAGGAAATTCCAAGCGTGGCTTCGTTACTTCAAAGAACTCCCCCTTCAGCTTTGGAGCCGCCTCGGGGGGAGAAATAGCCAGGACCTCAAACATATGAGCCAGGACCCTAGCAGTATCCAAAGAATCCCCCTGGCCCTGCTCGGTATCAGCGCACACAAACTGCTGATCATCGGAGTCAGACTCCTCATACAACTCCCCTTCCTCACGTGGGGAAAAATCAGATCAATCCAGGGAGTCAAAATCAAAATGTCAAAAATGTCACACACCCCACTTCAATCATTAATTATTACACTTGGGTAATACCTACCGCTAGGTGGCAGTCTTGCAGAGAAGTCCAGAAAAAGACAAGCCCCTCCCGGTCTATACATACCTGGTACCTCCTAACAAATCCCCAGTATTCAAACAGCAGTAAGACAAGGTACCAGGAACAAACAACGGTAACCCTCAACTGTAAATAAACGTCACCATATAAAGAACCAGGATACCAAAAAGGGTGGGTGAAGTGGGGTGTGTGACATACTTATAATACCCATTTTACAGGTGAGTATTCACAAAATGGTATTCTAAGTATGTCACACACCCCACTTCAATCATTAATTATTACACTTGGGACATCCAACAGCAGTGTCCAGAAAAGGGGCGGGTATCCAACCAGGCAATAACGCAGAAAAAACTCAAACCACTGCAGCCTGCAGAACCTTGCGGCCAAAAACAGCATCCGCTGAGGCCTGCACATCAACCTTATAAAACTTAGAAAAAGTGTGAACCGAAGACCAAGTCGCAGCCTTACAAACTTGTTCAACAGAAGCCTGGTGCTGAAAAGCCCAGGACGCACCAACCGCGCGAGTAGAATGAGCAGTAACACGAAAAGGGGGATCCTTCCCCTTGGCAGAATAGGCTCCAACAATCGCCTGACGAATCCATTTACTAATGGAAGACTTAGCCGGAGCCAAGCCCTTCCTAGGCCCACAGGGCACCACGAAAAAGGCATCAGTCTTACGAAAAGACGTAGTACGTAGATAGTACTTGACACAACGTACAACATCCAAGCAGTGCAACACCCTCTCCTTGACATTCCTAGGCTTAGGACACAAAGAAGGAAGAACAATGTCCTGATTAAGATGAAAAGCAGAGACCACTTTAGGGAGAAAGTCTGACTTGAAGCGAAAAACCACTTTGTCCTGATGTTCCTCAAAATAAGGAGCCTGAATCGACAAGGCTGCCAACTCCGAAACACGCCGAACCGAAGTGATGGCCACCAGAAAGGCAACCTTCTGAGTCAAAGTAGACAGAGCAATATCCCGCAAAGGCTCAAAAGGAGGAGCCTGAAGAGCAGAGAACCAAATTCAAATCCCAAACAGGGAGCAACGGCTTCCTAGGAGGCCGCAGATGCGAAACCCCCTGGAAAAAAGTCTTGACCAAAGGATGGCTTGCAAAAGACCTCTGAAAAAAGATAGGACAAAGCAGAAACCTGCCCCTTCAAAGTACTCAGCTGAAGACCAGAGTCCAGCCCTGATTGAAGAAATTCCAAAATCCTAGAAATAGAAAAGACCCGGCAAGGCAAAGACCTAGCCTCACACCAATCAATATAAGATCTCCAAGACCTATAATAGATGGAAGAAGAGGATCTCTTCCTAGCACTAATAAGAGTCCGAATGACCGAATCCGAAAGACCCTCCTCCTTCAAGATGGAGGTCTCAGCAGCCAAGCCGTCAAAGCCAGCGTTGGTAAACTGGGGTAACACAGTTGGCCCTGAGTGAGAAGATCCGGCCGAAGAGGCAGATCGAACTGATCCACTGCCAGGCGAACGATGTCTGCGAACCACACCCGCCTTGGCCACCTTGGAGCCACGAGAATGGCGGGAACTTCTTCCAGAACCAACTTTCGCAGCACCCTGCCTAGCATGGGAATCGGAGGAAACGGATAAAGAAACCCAAGGTCCCTCCAGCTCAGGGCCATGGCATCCACCGCCAGAGGATCCTGAGACAGCGACACAAATGTCGGAAGCTTGTGATTGTGACGAGAGGCAAACAGATCCACCTCCGGCGTCCCCCACCGGAGACAAAGCGACCATTCCCCCCGGCGAGACGAACACCGGCTCAGAAAGTCCGCCTCCGTGTTTTCCACTCCTGGAATGTATACTGCCGAGATGCAAGGGACATGAGTCTCTGCCCAAACTAGAATCAGAGACACCTCTCTGTGGGCACCCAGACTGCGAGTCCCTCCCTGGTGATTGATGTAAGCAACCGCCGTCCGATTGTCCGATTGATGTCTATGGACGTCATAAAGTCCCCCTGCCGAAGCGAACCGATCGCAGACCGCAGGGTCTCCATGCGGAACTTCCGGGGACGAATAAACCGGTTGAGAAACTTCAAATCCAGGATGGGACGGAACGACCCATCCTTTTTGGGTACAGTGAAGAGATTGGAATAATACCCGCGCCCCACCTCCGAAAGAGGGACCGGGCAGATGACTGCCAATTCCAGAAGATTCCTTACCGCCGCCAGGAGCCCCTGCGCGGCCAAAGGATCTGAAGGTACCCGAGACCTGAAAAACCTTGGAGGAGGGCGGGACTCGAACTCCAGCTTGTAACCGGCCGACACCACCTCCCGGATCCACCTGTCCGAGACCTCCTGGTCCCATACCCGGGAGAAGAGTCGCAACCGTCCCCCCACCCGTACGGGTGAGGGCGCCCCCTCATTGCTGAGCGGGCTTGGCAGCTGGCTTGGGCTTGGCACCCCAGACGTGAGCGGGACGGCCACGGCCTCTACCCCTATTCCAACTGGCGCCCCTAGAAGCCCGCACCCCTGCCGGCTCTGGCTCCCCGAAAGGACGGATTGAAGGGGGCCGCCCCCCGAAAGGAACAGCGAAATTTCTTGCGCTGAGGTAACTTACCTCCCTTGGCAACAGAATCCAGCTTTTCACCGAAAAGCCTCAAACCCAGAAAGGGAAGAGCCGTGAGCGATCTTTTAGAATTAAAATCAGCCGTCCACTGTCTCAACCACACACACAACGACGGATAGCTACCAGCAGGGCAGTAGCCCTGCCACACATCAACATGGCATCCTCCTGAGCGGCCAGAATAAACGACAAGAAGGATTCACAACGCTTAAGAGCAAGAGACTCATCACCGGTAGGCTCAAGATCCACACATAAGTCCCTAACCGCCAATGTCAAAAGTGCCGAAGCACAAACAGGCCTCAAAACTGAACCCGCACAGACAAAACCATGGCGGGCCAGCTGATCAATCCGGCGATCCTCGCCGTCCTTGAGAGAAGTCGTGTCAGGAGAATGTACAACCGCCGTATTGGACAGTCCCAAAACCAGAGCATCCACCTCGGGAGGAACAGACCAACGCTTCATCAAGTCCGCCGGAAAAGGATACTTTCTATCCCAGCTAGGTGGTACCCCGAGACGCGTAGGTTGCTCCCATTGCTTAAGTACAACATCCTCGAAATGCTGTTGACTGGGAAACTCCAAGCGCTGCTTGGACACCCCAAAAAGCTGACCCTTAGGCCGAGGAGCAACTTCCGGAGGATCCAAATCCTCAAAACATTTGGGCCACAATAGTAGGCGTATCGGGGGGGGGCCTCAGCCTGGTCCCCCTCAGCGCCCAGCAACTGCTGAACCTCGAAATCCTCTACTTCCTCAACAAGCTCACCCTCTTCAAGGGGACGATCTGACCAATCCAGGTCCCCAATAACTTCATCTGAGTCCGGCGGAGGTGGAGACAGATGTTTCCGCTTAGCTGGAGCCTTCTGAGCGACCACTGCGGAAAACATTTTCTCGAGGCTGGCCAATCGGGCGCATACCTCAGATTGCGAATCCCCACCCATGACAACGTCACACGGGGTCCGGAACAGGCGAGGAGGGAGGGAGATGGCGCGGCCGAAGTACCGGCGCTCAATGTTCCGCTGTGCACATGGAATACAAATGATGACATCATCCCCTGGGAGCGGAGTCCCACACCCCCCACACAGCCTGGATTGCCCCGAAGGACTAATTCCGGTATCTCTGGTAGCCTCCATATGGTGAAATTATGGTATTCGCAGAACCCAGGGATTTACGCAGTAAATGACCCGGGATGCCCCTCTGGTATATTTAATAGAAATATAAAATACAAAACACCACAAAAACATAGAAAACAAAGGTGGGTCAGGCTAAACAGAAAACTACAGGGCCAATTCATATAAAAGATAAGCACTTCCAGCCAGCATGCCCCATAAGGCCCAGCTGAAACACCCTGCCGTCACCCCCAACCGGGGGGGGGGGGGGGGGGGAAGGTGGGGGGCACAGACCATGAAAGAAAAGGACACACCGCCTACCTGAGACCCTGTACTGAAAAAGACGCCCGGACTGAAAGCGAGACGGAGACGAGGGGCGGGCTCGTCAGAAGCGCGGGACCGCAGTAGCCCCACCCCTCCCTACCCCGCCAGACACACCGCAGGCCGCGCAGAATGCGGCCCGCCCACTAGAACTGCCGAGCGAGGCGCGGGCGCCGCGAGTAATGGCGCCCGCAGAAGCCCGCAAGATGAGGGAAAAGTGAGAGGAAAAACCTAAGGGGGGCATCAGATCTGGGGCATCCCACATCCGGATCACCGCTATGCCCCATAATATGGGGTCGAGCAGAGGAGCTAATCTCCTAAGCACCTAAAGTGCCATCTACGCTTGCCCGGCCTACAGCCTAAGCTGGGAGGCTACCATTAACTAGGGGATATACAAAAAGAGAGCCGGGCAGAAATAGACCATGGGGGGTGGGGGGGGCCGGGGTGATACCCCGGCTACCTGCAAGCAGGAGACTTCTTTCTTCTGTCTTGTCGCCACCTTGCAGAGAAGAACACTGGGGATTTGTTAGGAGGTACCAGGTATGTGTAGACCGGGAGGGGCTTGTCTTTTTCTGGACTTCTCTGCAAGACTGCCACCTAGCGGTAGGTATTACCCAAGTGTAATAATTAATGATTGAAGTGGGGTGTGTGACACACTTAGAATAACATTTTTTTCAAGATTGGCCAATCTGGCACACACCTCAGATTGCGACTCCCCGCCAATGACCACATCACATGGGGTACGTGTCAAGCGAGGGGGTGACGGAGAGGAGACTGGCGGAGCAGAACCGGACGCCTGAGATCCGGTCTGTCGCGTAATAGACCGCTGCGCACAGGGTACACAAAGAAATAAATCATCCCCCAAAAGGGATACCCCACACCCCAAACAGCCTGGATTGCCCTGAGGGGGGCACAAGCCCAGTATTCGGGGATGCCTCCATACGGTGATTTTTTTTAAATGGATATATATGTGTACAATACTCCGAGGGAATTACGCAGTAATGCAACCCGGGATGCCCCTTTAAGTCCCGAGTGGGAGGAACGTTAAGCCACTAAATTTAACCAGGGACCTTAGGATCGGGAGAGTCCCCCTTTAATAGTGTCAATGGTCCACCTGAACACACAAAAAACACACACACAGACTATGCTGGCAATGGCCATAAGGAGTTAATGATAGAAAATCTGATGGCCACAGGCCACTCACCAGACCTTCGCCCCACCTGATTTCCGCACGCAGGCAAGAGGAACCGTGGGGACACGAGGAGAGCCCGGAGGGCACTTACATGACCAAGGGAGGAGGCGGATCGCACCACGCACGCGTGCGAAGACTGTCAAAATGGCGCCAGGCGGGCCTGATCTGGCTGTGACGCGGAGCGCGTCATGCCGAGTTCCCTCCTCCCCCAAAGAGCGCGAAGCTCTAACCGTCGAAACGTGAATGACAGTAGTGGATAGTACGCACATACATAATGTTGCCGTCACGCTAGACAATGTAATGAAAGGACAAACATGCGCGCAACCATAAGCTTATGTGGCAAGGCGCGACACTGACACCCAAGTTCAATGAAAGATCAAGGCCTTCAACATGTTACATTACACTAGGACCGCCACACAACCCCCCCCCCCTTCCCCCCCCCCCGAGCTACGGGAGGAAGCGAGGGAGAAGCGGACTTGCATCCAGGGATTAACGCTGTGAGGGGCACGGGCAACAATGCGGGAGGGGCATCTAATGGAGGCTCACCATCAGTCTAAACCGCCTACCCTATGGTGGGGGATTGCGGTGGAGCTTAGCTCCCTAAGCACACACACGGTGCTGCCTACCTTCACCCAACCAACGCAGCCCAGGCTGGAAGGCATATTCTTCACAAGGACGACGGGTGGAAATAGTCCCGCAGGGCCTCGGGCTGTAAAGCCCCGCTCGCCTGCGAGAGCGTGATACTTCATGTCTTCGCAGTGAGCACTGCAGAGAAATCTGGGGATTTGTGGGAGGTCCCTGGGTATATGAAGGGCCGGGAGGAGCCTGTTTTTGCAAGTCTGCAGTGAACAGCGCCCTCTGGCGGAGGATTACCCATGTGCAAGTATTATAGGTGGAGCAGGACGTGCTGTATGCTTAGAGTACTGGGGAATGAGTGGGAGGTCCCAGGTATTTATGGGCCGGGAGGGTGTGACCTTTTTTGTCATCTCTGCAAGATTGCCATCTACAGGTCAGTATACCCCAAGTGTAATTAATCCCCCTTTCCCCAGAGTAACATGCCAGCCATTCTACTGGCCTGCCACCGATTTCTACCAGGTGATCAGCAACCAAGAACTCACAATCCCAAGGCAAGTCCTATACTTACCTGCCCCCTCCAAGGGTGGGGGCCTGAAGCTTCTACCTGCCCCTGCATTCCCACATAGCCCATAGGGAAATAGTTTGGATCCTTGCCCAGAATGTCACCAGGGTCCTCCACCAGGACTAGCTCCAGGGAAGGGCATTTCCCAGGGGGTGGAACGAACAATAGAGGGATATCCATCTTACTTGCACATTTTTGTATATGATCTTTAAATTCTGGAATCCCTGATCATTTGATATTATTGCCCTTTGTTTGTTGGCCCGTTATATTTCATTAGCAATTGGCATTTTATTCTTATGCCCTTAGGTTACCATTCAGTGTAATGTTACATCTGCAGCAGTGGGTGGATTTGTGCAAGTCCTCCCACTTATTTAATGTTCTCCAATTTGTTATGAGGCAAAAAAAAAAAAGGTTGTGCAGCAGCCTTTCAGGGGTTCACTCCCGGTTTTCATTGGATATACAGCCAACTGTATTACCGCTAATTGTTTTAGTAACAAAAACATAACGAAGAGTAAAATACAACAAAATGTTTTTAATTAGCAAGTCGTCTTCGCAAATATGAAACTGCCACAGAGAAATTATAGAAACAACATTACTACAGAATAACCACTGACATTTCTCATGGTCCACGGGGCCGTGGAGGAGACTTCCAAGGCTTATTTCGTATTAGGGATGGGAAAGGGAGGGCAAGGATTATAGTTTAACCTTTATTATTTTAAAAGAGAAAACCGGTGGTTATGTTGCTTCAAGAGGGAACAAAATAAATTTGGCCATAAAATATAAATGCTTGATCAGAACCAGCTTCCTGGAAGAAAGGGGTGTTGGAAGGGAGCAGGGGGAAAGTTCTTTTGAGCGTCCACTTTCTTCACAAAATTAATTTCATTCAGTATCTTGTACACCGCTACATCTACCAGAAATCATGACGATGGTAGCTATCTGGATCACAGTATTTTGTAACCACCACCCTGTTTGCAAACTTTCGTCCTGTCAGTCCTTGCATGGCTTTCTGACAATCAAAGACTGATGTGAACTCCACAAAGATCTAGGGAAAAAAAAAATATGGCATTACCATCACCGGCATCGTTTACATTTAGAACTACTTAGTGGGTCAACTTTTGTTCTACAATGTAATCTTTGTAACAGTCATAGATTCTTACATGTAACCACAAGCAGAGGACTTGTATGAACCACCTATAATTGTTAAACATGGGATAGCCTAACTATTTTCAGTAAATCAGTCTGGGAAAGATCTGACCGTTAACCCTTTAATAATGCATCACCGCATGCGCTACATGTAACATGAATAAAGCCAAGACTAAATGCACAACCATTGTGGTAGGAGTTCTATTTAAAAAAAAAAACCCCAGTCACCAAGTTTATTAATGATAAACCACTGATAGAATACTGCTACTTCCTACATTACCCCTAGATTATGAACATCTAGAATTAGGTATAATATCTGGCGATCAATGTATCAATTTGTGGGTTAACATGGGAGGTAGTTAAACCCATCCATGACTAAAGTTACTGCATATTAAGCATATGCCTCTCATTGTACGATGAGAATGTGTTGTGGTTGTTAGTCTTGACTATAGAGCAGAAGTCTTAAAATCCATTTTGTAACCACTTTTTGGGAATAGACCGCCTCAATGTCAGAGGGGGACCACTACTACACAAGGGTGAGCTACCAGGCTCCAGACCAAAATTGAAGGTTTCTGAGAAGACTTAAATGCTGTATTATCGTAAGACCAGTAGTGAAATATATGTGCTTACAGGATTGTCAAATTAGTTCTTGTTTCCCAGTTTAACATAAGGAATGTTTACATAAATGCAAATAAAAACCCAAACATACCTTGCCACAACCTGGTACTTCAACGCCATCAACCGGTCTTGGTATCTCAATAGATTTAACAATGCCGTATTTACTACACTCATCTTTGACATCTTCAACAATCTCCTCATATTCTTCATCGTCCAACAGTTCTTCTGGCAACACCATATTCATCAGGCACAAGACCTCTGTTGGATGACCGCCCATCTGCACCTGGGAGCTCATGAGGCCAGGCACTTGCAAAGTTACTGGAGTCTGGTTTATTGTGCTCTAGAATAAAACCATATAATATGTATCAGTTTTGAAGAATGTTCAGTTGCATTTGGATTTCAAGCTTTTACTACTCAAACCATGTGTATTTGCTATCCTCCGATCTAAGCAACTATTCATTATGCACACAATACATTCAAATATGTCCTATAAGCAGAGACGGTTGTCACATACCAAAATGGTTTTAGTGGTCTATTAAATACTATTCAAGTTTGTTATTTTTAGGGATGTGTTCACCAGGCACCACACAATGTTACCTACATTACCCACAGTGACAAGTGTTGTTACAATGGAAAAGCAGAACACTAGAATATTCCATTTGAAATAAAAAAAAACCTAAAAAAAACTAATTGCTTTTAGAGGTCTTACCAGTGTTGCATTCTTTGCACCGACGCTTGCCCTTTGTACAAGCAGCTTTTTGTCTCCTAGTTGCATCCCATTGAGCCCAGCAATGGCCTTAAAAAAAAAAAAACAAACATGGAAACATTTTACATTCCTCTAATACTCAAATACTCAAATTCATTCATTTGGAACTGAACACTGCCAATGAGGCTCATAACAAGGTCTAGGACAATATATATTAGAGACATTCCAATCAGTTGTATATGACAAAATGAAAGTGAAACAAGATCGTATCTGAAGGAGCGATATTGCTAAAAAGTTATAACACGTTAACCCCCAACACTGCTATACCCTACATAAATTTCAGTCACCCTAGTTTCTCGTAATGTAAGATTCTTTGAAAGGGAAGGACTAACTCAACCAAGATTGTTCTAGCCAGCAATAGAGTTGCAGCCCATTTTTTTTGCAATTCTGATGGGAGTAGATGCTTTTACCCATCATGCAACAGTTTGGACAGATTTAGACCGGTAATGCTGCTGCTCCCCAAAGGCAGTTATTGGAATGAAGATCACTTCGTAAGTGGAATAGTACAGTAAAAACCCATCATTTTTAGATGTTATTCCCACTA
The DNA here is from genome assembly GCA_027917425.1 of Gastrophryne carolinensis. NCBI lineage: Eukaryota > Metazoa > Chordata > Amphibia > Anura > Microhylidae > Gastrophryne > Gastrophryne carolinensis. Next base: position 80,395,484 of record CM051242.1, on the reverse strand, counting down.
GAATGAGACCACCATCTCCCCATATTCCCGGAGGTGTATAGAAAGCTATAGGTGAGCATACATGAATGGGGCAGACCAACTTCTCTATATCACTTATTTTAATGGGCCAGGTTCACCAGCTGTGCCTCTTTTTAAAACTAGACTCCAACAATCCCCTGGCGCAGAGGCAGGGGTGGGGGGTAACAAAACCCTTACTTTGCAAGCAAGCAACTCCAGTGTCATCTTTATTTCTGCTGCCTGGAACACAATCCCAATTGCCTATTAAAGTGAATGGGCTGGAGCAGGAATACAGCAGGGAGTGTGCCAATGCTGGAGTGCTTTTTAAAATGGGGGGACATCTGGCCCTTTAGGGTTGTAGGTCGTCAGGCGTTTTGCAGACAAATTTAGAATATCTGTATGTCCCATCCCTCCTTAGCATTAATGCGGACCAAACCCTAGTTTTTTTTTTTTTTTTTTTACTTTCCCAGGTGGAACCCCAGTTTCATAATATGAATTGTCACACCCACCCAAAATCAATTCCTCTGCACCAGGTGAAAATCACTGCTCCCATAGCAGACTGGGGGGGGGGGGGGGGGGGGGAGTTGAAATCATCCATCCAAAAAAAAAAAAAAGTCATGCATTTCATAGACACCTACCTGATCTGTGACATTGATATCCACATATTCACAGAAAGCATAGCCTTTAGACAGACCAGTTGCACTGTCTTTTACCAAATTAAAGGCTTTCAAAGGTCCAAAAGATGTAAGCAACTCCTTAACCTGTTACGACAGGTAAACAAAACATTAATAGGCGTAATCCTAAAACTGATTTACAACTACAAATTGAGCAGAAAAAAAAAAAAAAAAACATTGTGTACAGTGCATTTTAGTTAACAGGAAATATATACAGTCAAACATTAACTAAATATTAAAAAACCTATAGTACATTAAAGAACTGTCAGTAACAAAGGTTAACTGTCAAGACCCATCTGCAGTTATAAACCATATAAGTACATTGTCAAAGAAAACCTGCTAGGGCATAAAAATAAGGCACAGCCAAAAAGCACAGAAATTTGTGTCCAGTTTGTGATTCATTCTTCACCCATAAATAGGGCTAGTACAAACTTATAGCCAGTGATATTTTCCTTGTATTCTCATGCAAGTGCTACAAAAAACAAAAACTGTCTATAGCACACAAGTTGAGCATCGTTTGACAAAAACCTGTTAAGGCTACAAAAAAAGAAAAAAAAAAAAACTTGTTGAAAGGCCAATTCAGAAATACAACTAGAAGCAAGACACCTTACAATGCCTGCAAAATGAATGGATGTCTCCTCCAGAGCACGACAGGAACCTCCTGAATCAGAGCATCACCTAAATGCAACCTGCAAGCATTCCGCCGATTTACTCCATTGGAGAAGCTGTTTCACGGTGCCAAGACTAAATGCTGAAAATGTTTTGGAAAACCATTTCTGCAGTGACCCCGCTTAAGATACCAAAGGCTTACTGCATTTATAAAAAGAACCTGTCAAGAGAAATCTTCCATGGCTAGTCTTAATTGCTAGGAACATAGCTGTCCAAGTGATTTCAGGAGCAGGAGGTAGCATGCCAACAGTATACTTACCCAAGTACTGCACAAAACAGATCTCGTGCCGAGTTTCTAGTTCCTCTGTTTTGCAGAATTCAGAGCTTGCATGCGAGACTGCATTTGTGGGCAGCCGTCAGATAAACATCGCTCTAGTTCTGAAATTTGTCACTTCAGCCAACAGACCTTAGACTATAGAGAGAACGAGGATCTTTCAGGAAAGGCACTACTGAGCTTCACCCAAGGTATTTCCTTTAACCAAAGGCCATAATGCATCACAAGGTCTACTGCTAAAATTCCTTCACTCAAATACAGTAGTGTTTACGTTTATTTGCTTACAGCTTATAGCTAAAATAAGCTACAGTCCACAAAGACTTAGGAAGGGAAACACTACTGCAATATTATAGCATCTGGGCAGGAACTGAAGTAATACAAATCCTTGAAAGCAACGCACAACCCCTGGTGAGCCCAAACCTACTTTATGCAGAGTTTGGTACTCACTGGGAGCACATGCCTAATAAAGTGCAGGACAAGACCCCACCACCACCTTGTCGATCTTGAGCTGAAAGTCACTCGAGAGGGTGCATGCCAGACATAGGCAAAAGGAAGCAGTGGGCCATGGCAAAGTCACCATATCACTTTCTTCTGTCTGTTTCACCTAGCAGAGGCGGTGAAGCCTGTGGTGGATGGGGGGGGGGGGGGGGGATTAGGAGTGCAGTTTGACTTAAGAATTCAGAATCAATATTCAGCTTGAATGTCTGGACATAAGTGTAACACTGGCAATTTCACAGCATTTCAATTAGTGCTGTAATTTGCAAAAGAAAACCTTTCAATGACAGTCACACCGGAGGGAAAAAAAAAAAAAAATGACCTATTTGGGCCTTCTGTCCATAGATATAGAACAACCATTTTTCTCGTTAGCTATGTACAAGGATTGGTTTTCTCCAGTTTCAAAACCAGAAGTATATGAAACTAAAAAGGTTCCTGTAATTTAAATTTCATAAAAATAAACTGCAACAGCATGCATAATAGCCCTGCCCAGTATACAGAGACTCAAACCCTGCTAAAGTGCACCCATATGCAGAAATTAAGTCTGCATGTATCTAACCCAACCTCATTGCCCAATTAAAGTGGACCAACACCCACGGGCGATCGGCCCGGGAATCTATAACCTCCCTCCGAGATAGGGATGTCCCGTGGGGTGAAACCCCCCCCCCCAAACACCCTTCTGTGAATGGCGCGCGCGTCAAGAGGAACGCGCGGGAGGCGGCGGAGCCACTTGTCTGCGGCTGTCAGATTCCTTGTCCGTCGGCGCGGGGAGAGGTGAGTTTTTCGGGGGGTTCGGGGGGTTTCACACAGCGGGGCACCACGATCGGGGGTGCCCCACCGAAGTGGACCAAGACCCAGGATAGTCAAAATCCTGGCTGTTGGTCCACTTTAAAGTGGCAAAAAATCCACATTGTTGCCAATTCTGAAGAGTAGAAAAAAAAAAGTCCAGTTTATTTGTAAAGCAGCCTCATTATGCATTGCAGCATGGTACACAGCACCACCTTACTGCCTGCCAGAAACCCATCTGTTTGCCCAGCAGTCCTGTAAACCACCAACAAAGAAGAGTACGGCAAGAGTTCTGGTCAATAGGAGATAGAAAATTTAAGCATGCTATCCACAAGTGGATCAAAACAGCAAAAAATCACTAATACAGTGAAAAAATACCATTTTGTGATTACTTACCTGTAAAATGGGTATTATGAGTATGTCACACACCCCGCTTCAGAATAGTCATTACACTTGGGTTACGTCCAGTAGAGGGCAAACTTCTGCAGAGATGACTAGAAAAAAAGAAGCCCCTCCCGGCCCATAAACACCTGGGGACCTCCCACACACTCCCCCAGTATAGGAAAGCTGTAAGGGGACCAGGAAGAGCCAATAAAAACCTATTAACCAAAACAAGGTACACCCTATAGAGGATCCAAAAATAAAAAATAAAATAAATGGCAGGATGAAGCAGGGTGTGTGACACTTATACCCATTTTACAGGTGAGTAATCACAAAATGGTATTCTAAGTATGTCACACACCCCGCTTCAGAATAGTCATTACACTTGGGACATACAATAGCAGTGTCCATAAAGGGCAGGGATCCAAAACAAGGCAATAATGCACAAACTTAAACCACTGCAGCTTGCAGAACTTTGCAGCCTAAAAAAAGCATCCGCTGAGGCCCGCACATCAACTTTATAATACCTGAAAAAAATATGAACAGAAGATTAACAACAGCCTTACAAACTTGTTCAACAGAAGCCTGGAGCTGAAAAGCTCAGGAAGCCCCAACAGCACGAGCGGAATGAGCAGTGATCTGAAAAGAGGGAACCCTCCCCTCGGCAGTATAGGCCCCAACAATAGCCTGACTTATCCAATTACTAATGGTAGACTTGGCGGGCGCCAACCCCTTCCTGGGCCCAAAGGGCACCACGAACAAGGCGTCCGTCCTACGAAAGGGAGAAGTAGCCACCAAACAGAACTGCACACAACGAACCACATCCAAAGAGTGCAGGACCCTCTCCTTGTCATTGCTAGGCTTAGGACACAAGGAAGGAAGAACCACCTCCTGATTGTGAAGGCAGGCAGAAAACCACCTTAGGAAGGAAATCTGGCTTAAAAAGACCACCTTGTCCTGGTGTCTTTCAAAGTAAGGGGCCGGAATGGACAGATCCGCCAACTCAGACACGCCCCAAAAAGGCAACCCTCTGAGAACATAGAAAGTGCAACACCCTGCACCGGCACAAAAGGAGGCCCCAGAAGGTCCACAGGCAAACAGGCAACAAAGGCTTTCGAGGGAGTCGCACATGAGTGACCCCCTGGAAGAAAGTCTGAAACACCCTGCAAGGCAAGGCCCTAGCCTTACACCAAGCAATATAGGACCTCCAAGTCCTGTAGTAGATGTTAGAGGAAGACCTCTACCCAGCTCTAACCAGTTTCTGAATCACCGTCAAACAAACCTTCCTGTAGAATGGAGGTTTCAGCAGCCACGCCGTCAGTGGACCTTGAGTGATAGACCCGGAAACAGGGGCAACCTGTACTAATCCGCCAGCCGTACGACGGCTGCAAACCACAGCTGCCTTGGCCACCAGAATTGCTGGCGCACCCTCTGGGCCAGCCTGCACAGCACCTTGCCTACTGTGGAGAAGGGGGGAAACAGATACAGAAACCCCAGATTCTCCAGGCAAGAGACATGACGTGCACTGCCAGGGCCAGAGGATCCTGAGAGAGAAACACGTTGGAAGCTTGTGATTGTAACGTGAGGCAAAGATCTACCTCCGGAATCCCCCACTTGCGACAGAGGGTCCGGAATACCATGTGGTTGAGCGACCATTCCCCTCAGCGAGAGGATCCCCTGCTCAGGGAGTCCACCTCCACGTTTTCCACTCCCGGAATGTACACAGCCGAGATGCATGGGACATTGCTCTGTCCATGCAATTATCAGAGAAACTTCCGAGGGCACTCCTGCTGCAGTGATTGATGTAAGCATCCGCAGTCCCGATTATCTGATCGAACCCAAACCGGTAAACCCTGGAGGAGATGCGTTAAGCGTGACAGTACCAACCGAATGGCTCACAACTCCAAGACATTGATGGGGGTGTGGGGCACCTGAGGACCCCACAGCCCCTGGAACTGATGGGGGGGTTCCAGAAACCCCCCCCCAGCCCGACAGGCTGGCATCCGTGGAGACCGTCCCCCAAAAAGGGGTCAGAAAAGACCTTCCCCTAAGAATGAAGGTATCTGCCCCAAGCCAACAGTAGATGGAGCTGGAGCTAACTCACGCGAAACTGAGCAAAGGGAACTGCCTTGAAAGAAGCCACCATCAATCCCACCAGCCTCATCCCTAGCTGGATAGACGGCCGTGAGTTTGGACAAAGGCGGATTAGGTCCAGAACATCTGCACCCTTGATGGAGACAAGAACACCCTGGTCTGAATGGTATCCGGATTCATGCCCAGAAATGAAAACTCCCTTGAAGGGGAGAGAAAAGACTTGGGGTGATCGAACACCCATCCAAACCTCTCCAGCGTAGTCACCATCCTGGTGTCTAGCTCCGCCTATCAGAGAGAGAGATGCCGTAATGAGAAGGTCGTCCAGAACCGGCACAATACGAATGCCCTGGGCTCTGAGAAGGGCCATTACACCCACCAGCACCTTGGTAAACACCCTTGGTGCCGAAGTCAGCCCGAACGGGAGGTCCACAGACTGACAATGCTGATCTCCCACCACCAACCTAAGAAATCTCTGGTGTGCTGGAAAGATCGGTACATGAAGGTAAGAATCCTTGATGTCTATGGACGTCATGAAGACCTCCTTGAAGACCCCCTGACGAAGAAAATCGATGGCTGAGCACAAAGTCTCCATGCGGAACGTCTTGGTTCTAATGAACCTGTTGAGAAGCTTCAAAACCAGAATGGGTCATATGGACCCATCCTTTTGGGGCACAGCAAAAAGGTTAGAAAAAATATCCCTGGCCTCCCACTGAGAGAGGCACCAGGCATATGACTTCATGTCCAGAAGATTTGCACTGCCAACCGGAGCCCCTGCGCAGCCCGGGGGATCCGAGGGGACACAAGATCTGGGGAATCTAGGAGGCCAGAACCCGAACTCCAGTTTGTACCCGGAAGAGACCACTTCCGAAGCCCAGTTGTCCGTGACCTCCCAGGCCCAGACCTGGGTGAAGTGCCGCAGCCGTCCCCCCACCCGCAAGAGTGAGGGCGCCTGATCGCTGAGCTGGCTTGGCCGCTGAGCTGGCTTGGCCGCAGGCTTGGAACCCAAGGCAGGTCCAGGACGGGCGCGTCCTCTGCCCCAAGAGTCACCACTGAAAGTAGAGCAGGCAGCTCCACTGCCTGATCTGGCACCGTGAAAGGAAAGATTAAAAAGGAGACTGCCCCCTGAAAGGAGCGACGCTGCCTCTTGCGTTGTGGTAGCTTTACTCCTTTCGTCACCAAATCCAATTTATCTCCAAACAGCCGCATACCCAGGAAGGGTAGCCCTGTAAATGACGTCTTAACCGCTACGTCAGCTGCCCACTGGCGCGGCCAGACCGAACGGCGAATAGTCACCAGCAACGCCGAGGTTCTGCCACACATACCTATTATGTCGTCCAAGGCCATTAACAATTCACACCGCGTAAGCGCTGCCAATTCATCACTGGCCGGGTTAAATTGGGAACCACTCACCAGGCCCCTAATCACAAACCTGGTAGCCACAGCAAAGAGCGCCACAGCCAAACAGGACGCAAGACCGAACCTACGCTGGCAAAGGCATGACATGCCATTGATCAATACGTCGGGCCTCACCATCCTTTAGCGTGGTGGCATCCGGAGAGTGCACAACAGATGTGTTGGACAATCCCAAGATGGGTGCATCGACTTCGGGAGGAGACGACCAGCGCTTGACCGTGTCCACCGGAAAGGGATACCTTCTATCCCATCCCCGAGGAACACCGGGAAGCCGGCTAGGCCTTTCCTATTCTATAAGAACCAGATTGTCAAAGTGCTTCTGATTTAAGAACTCCAATCAAAGCTTAGAGGTCCCAAAAAAATGTCCCTTCTGCGGAGGGGCTCCGCCAGAGGAGAAATAGCCAGCACCTCAATAAATGGGCCAGAATACTGGGGGGTATCCACAGCATCCCCATGCTTCTGCCCAGCATCCAAAAACTGCTGATCCTCAGAGCCATCAGACTCAGCACACAATTCCCCCTCCTCAAGAGGGGAATAATCAATCCCCAAGGCCCAAAACCGGCGCGGCGGGTGACAAAATGTCTCCTTTGCGGCCACAGAGCTAGAAATCTATTTCTCTATGTTGGCCAAACAAGCACATACATCAGATTGCGACTCCCCGCTAATGACGGTGTCACTTGGGGTACGGATCAGGCGGGGTGGAGTAGGTGGTGAGACCGGCAGCACTAACCCAGATGCCTGGGACCCATACTGCCGCGTTATGGCCTGCTGAGCACATGGTATGCAAACTAGTACATTATCCCCCGCAAGGCATACCCCACAACCCACACACTGCCGGGATTGCCCCGAAGGGAGCCCGAGCCCGGTATCCTGGGAAGCCTCCATATGGTGATTTTTATGGTAGTCGCAATGACCAACGGGAATTACGCTATTAAGCTACCCAGGATGCCCCTTAAGTCCACTAGTGGGAGGATTTTGTAAAAACCCAATTTATCCAAGGGACCCTAGGACCGGGAGAACCCCCTTTATTAATGTGAACAGGGAGTCCTCCTGAGACACGAGGAAAAAAGGAAGGGCCCCATAAGAAAAAAAACACAGGTCAAACACAAAGTCACACACACAAGCTAATAAGACTTGCTATATAACCATACATACACAATGCATGCTTTTTTGGATAATGCGTTGAACAATAGCCCCTGGTGCTATAATGGGGAACAGGGCATAATTAAAGGCACGAAAACCCCACAGGGCACTCACAAACCAGGAAATGGCGAAGGCACACTGAGGCAGAAAGACTAGAGGAAAAAGAAGGGCGGGCCAGCGTGCTGTGCCAGGCTCCGCCCCCCTTCCCAAACAACATGGATCCCAGCCAATAGCTGGGCGCCGCAATAGGCGCCATAGATGGGGGGCGGGCCGGCCACGCCGATCACCCGGCCGCCTGCTCAAACAGGAGAGGGGGAGAAGCTCTCCCCGCCGCAATGGCGTCCCACAAGCGGCCAACGACGCATCCTGGGCAGCCTCCGCAGTAAGCGCACACACTAATAAAGTAAATAAAGACAAAAAAACTGGGAGGTCCCAGGTGTTTATGGACCAGGAGGGGCTTCTTTTTTTCTAGTCATCTCTGCAGAAGTTCGCCCTCTACTAGACATAACCCAAGTGTAATGACTATTCTGAAGCAGGGTGTGTGACAAACTTAGCTTTTTTGTTTTAATATTAGTACATATTCTAAGAGGCAAACAAAAAAATGCAGCTGGCATAAATGCAGACAGATATAAATAGACCAAATCAGTCAGACAGAGTGGGAAAGGGGTCACAGCAGTAAAATTCACACCTCAGAAGCTACGCCCTCTGGGTATTGAATGGCCACATGTGTGGGCCTTTTTCACTGTATTAGTTATTGTTTTGGGCGCATTATTAGGAACTCTTGTGCATTTTATTTTGTGTTCCTTTAGATATTTCGTGCAGTCAATGGTCTCCCCTTGGGTGTGTTATGTTTCATAAAGCACTAGCGTTTTTACATGCACATACATAAATTTGATATTTATTAATTTAGTAGTGCTCCATTTATTGCGCCTGTGGACCAACACCAAAACCAACCAGTAAGCCAGAAACAGATCCATAAAAAGACGACAACTTTTCTAACAGAGATGCATCAGAGGGGAAAAGGAAACCTCTACACACTTACAGGAGCCATACCTCCTGTAACAGCCCCCCCCCCCCAATCATACAGATCTATAAGCATAGGTTAGTAGCTGCTGCATTTATGGTCATCGGAGTAGGAGGGTTGGGGCCCTAAACTGGCAGAGCTGCCAGGAGGCTGTAGGTCTACTGTAACAGGTGGCATAATGCAGCATTTTTAAACTTGAGATCAAATCTTATAGGACACTACAGTCAAGTCATCACTTCCTCAGTCCCATATTTGCTAGCAAATGGCAGCCAGTCATGTAACCACAAGCAACTATTCATGTTTGTGGTAACAGGCCTCTCCGCAAACCAGGGATCCCCCAACCCTGTCCTCAAGACCCACCAACAGGCCAGTTTTTTTTCAGATCTACACACAGATATACAGGTGGAGTAATTGGTGCAGCAGCAGAGCTATAGAGCTGGCAATGTAGAGATCCACAAAACATGAGCCGTTGGTGGGCCTTGAGGAAAGGGCTGGGGTCCATTGCAGCAAACCCTAAAATACATTAGGAAATCTGACTTGATTTTTAGTGCCGCTTTAGATCAGCGCTGAAAAAAAAAAACCCTAACATTTTATGCAGGTTGAAAAATTTGCTTAAAAAACAGTCCTGGCTATGGCAATAAGATCCTGAAGCTTCTTCTCCATTTCCTGTAGTTTTCTGTAAACGCTGTAGCAGGGCACCCTGGGAACAAATAAGTGCCCCCATTTGTGTGTAGTGAGAATAAAAAAAAAATAAATAAAGGGTAGGGGCAAGCTTTGCTAACCTGCTACAGCTTTTCCTGCAGGAGCATGAGAAGCTTCAGGGGAGTTCCTTGCTGCCCGGACTGTAAAGTGTAGAAGGCATCTTGGCAAAGGCCATCTTTGGAGCTCCCGGCATCTATTACCCTTACGGACCACCTGATGCCCTCTCCCCAATTTGGGATGCCCTGCTGCATGACCCAGCCCTCAAAAACCTTACCCGAGTCCTAATCCAACTTGGCACATGTGTGGGGCACCAGAATAGGATAAACCTTTAGATAGGTGCATGGGCACACCAGGCATTAGTAACAGCTGGAGCAGGCACACCTGTTAAATTCTCAGCCAATTCTTAAAATTGTGCACTTGATAGTGGACTAAAACCAGCCCTAGAGTATAAGGGCAGTAGATTTCCTACCAGCAACGTATTACGATTCAAGATGCACAGATGTGCACAAAACACATGCAGGCCACTGCTAGGAAACCTGATAGAGAACCTGCAGGCAGGAAAATCCTGGATTTGGTGCACTTTAAAGTGAAAGACCAGTCTTCCAGTTAATGCCCCGCCTCCCTCCCTTGGCACGGAGATTGGGGGTTCACAAGAGAAAGCCCCTTACCTCATCTGGGATCCCACACTGTGCCATATTGGACAGGCTGCACAGAGCAGCATCCACCACCCCCACCCAAACAGAACTCAGAAGAGGGGATGCCGCCTCAGGAGCCATATTGGACAGGCTGCACAGAGCAGCATCCACCACCCCCACCCAAACAGAACTCAGAAGGGGGGATGCCGCCTCAGGAGCCATATTGGACAGGCTGCACAGAGCAGCATCCACCACCCCCACCCAAACAGAACTCAGAAGGGGGGATGCCGCCTCAGGAGCCATATTGGACAGGCTGCACAGAGCAGCATCCACCACCCCCACCCAAACAGAACTCAGAAGGGGGAATGCCGCTCTGCACTGTGCTGCTGCCTCAGGAGCGGCATTAACAGCACGAGATTTGAGCAGGGTTTCCCCTCTGTTTCAGCAACAGGGGAAGGGCGATTAGAAGACTGAACACCCACTTTAACTAGAGCAAAGTGAACATTTTTCACACAAATGATATAAGCAGACACTAAAAGCTAGAAAAAAAATGCATTAGTTCAAAAACCCTCCCAAAATTTTGGAGATGAAGTGCTCATTGCTTTCCACTGAACACACATGTACTTGGCATAAGGTCAACTGCATAATTTAAAATTGTGCAATATACATTTAAATATTGCAAAAGTTTATCATTTTGCAGAAGACTGCAGTGGATTTGTGTCCATTTAATTGTTTGGCCTCCAACAGCAAGCCAAAAGGCAGATGTGATGAACACTTCAGGGAAGTGGTCCTCTAGATGTGGACCATTAGGTTTGGACGGGGCGCCAAATTGTACATATCCCCCATATGAAAAACAACAAACAAGTAAGCCTGAAATTACCAACCCATAGGCTTAATGACGCCATGGTTACCTGGTCATCATTCAGATAGTTGGGTAAACCTCCAATGAACAGCTTGTGTGCGGAATCTGGTACAACTGTGGAAACCACGCCTGTTAAGAAAGGAATGATATTTGGAGAGAAAAAACCCACTTAATATGACGCAAGATCCATTTCGCTTTTACACAAAGGACATTTCCACCTATGGCTTTTTCCAGTCCTGGAAGGAACTGCAAAATCTGTAATAAAATATGCACTGTGCTATGGCAGAAGGAGAACCTGTTCATGCCCGATTTAAGAACAACAAGTCTTGGAATTCTACATAAAAAGCACGGTGCTAAAAATAAAGTTCAAAAAATATAAAAGATGGAACATATTTAGCAAACCGTGTACACTAGTTTTATATACCAGCAAAACCAATCTGGTCTTACCTGGCACATACACAGACGGATTTTCCGACATACCAGGCAGTGGCTGGTAATCATGGGGCCGACGAATCTTCAACGACTGGCCTTGGAAAATGATTCCATCAAAAGCCATTGCCTGGGTTGTTTCATCGACAGATCGGAACTGCACCAAAAGAAAATATATTTTAGCACCAACACAATTACAGGTTTGCCCCCCAAAAAAAAATTTAATATAGATCTATATAATAAATATACCACAAACCTCTAGGAAAGCAAAGTTTTTATCCTGGTTGATCTGAACAGCAAGGACAGGATTTCCAGGTGCCTGTGTCAATCCACCTAGGCGCATCTGAGCGTTAAAGAAGTCCATCATGGCTTCCTGTAAGTGAAGAAACAAGACGCTATGAAACACATCCGTTACCTATGAAAGGTAGTAGCATTTTTAAAATCTAGAATGTCCTACTTGCCTTGCATGATGGTAGCAAACTTATTTTGCTACGAAGGGATTTCAGCCCCACAATTTTCACTTTGAAAAGAAATGGAAACAACTTTTTGATTTTTTTTTAAATAGGTGTTTTATTCAAAGTTTGCGCAAGGAAAAAAGTTTTTCATTAATAACCAATTTCTGCAAACACCAAACTGCGTTATTTGGTCAAACTTTGAAACACTTTGAAACAGGGCTCTTTGATACACTTCCCCATGTATGTAATGTTACCATTTCCAGAAGTAAAAAAAGTAAAAACTGAGACCCAAAATGTTCATTTAAGGGGGGGGGGGGTAGTGTAACTGCTCAATCGTGTTCCCTACTTCTCACATTGGCTACACAAAAAACAGGACTCAAATATATAGGGCTAAAGTGCAGTAGGTTTCCTGATACCAAGTTAGAATCCGCAAACCTGTTACAACTGAACTACACAACCAAATCTAGTTACTTTTCACAAACATTAAACTTGTCTGGTACAACTCTACAAGAGACAAGGTTTGTGTTAAAACAGTTTGGGGGAGAAAAAAAAGAAAACCCAAAATGTACCTTACTTACCGATCCCTTCAAGGGCTGCAGAGAGGGCAGCGCTATTAGCCAAGAAGCAGAAACCAACTCCTTGTGCCCGTGATGCATCCACTGTTGCCAGTCAAGAACGCTGCTCCATCACGGCTGTTGGTAGGGGAGCGCAGATGCTAGGGAGCACAATGCCAGCACTAAAAGCAGACTTCTGGATATCCAGACTGCACCATGCCCAACCACAGTCCATGGTCATCCTTGCTGCCTCATGTCAGGGACAGCAACTGGCCAGCCCTCAGTACACACCCCTCCATAGTAATCAACTGAGCGGACACAGTCAGTCACCATAAAAGATGCAAGGGGATGAGATAGCCAATGCTGGCAAGTTTCAAACTACCAGAATCTGGCAAATCAGTTGCATAGGACTATAGAAGAGTATCAGTGGTTTGGGGTTTTTGCCCACAAAGAACATTAAACCTTATTTTCAAAGATATTCCAGTCTAGGTTCACATTAATGAATTGACTGCCCTTTAAGCAATACTGTTACAAAGCTTGAATACTTGCTCAACTATACATAGCTTTACAAATAGCCACAGCATAAGCTTTCAAGTGTTAACATTTATCAAAGCAAGATTCGGCTTGCTACAGCTATAGGTTGTAGTTATTTATGCCATTTTACTGAGCCCAATTGGTAAGGTTTAACTTGAATGCAAATCTATGTGCAGCTAGCCATGACCAAAATGTAACCAATGACAGAGCTACAAGAACAGCAATTATTAACAGTGGTAAATGTTTAATTGGGACTATGAAGGCTGAAAGAACAGGTGTGTGCAGAGTAAACCTTAGTACCTCTGTTATTCCAAAAGGTATATTTCCAACGTAAAGTCGTCTGGCCTGCCTTGTCATCTGACTACCCACGACAGGCACAGGGGTGGGTGTAACAGCTAATCCATCAGGGGTCATGGTTGGAAGGAGAGCTGTAGCAGGAATCTGACCGGCAGCTGTAAGAAAAAAAAAAAGTCAATACTACATACAATTAGAAAACTACCTGCGCCAAGTATGCAACCTCTTCTAATATGCAATCCAATTCCAGGAAACAGACCATTGTGTCTGGACAGCCTAAACTGCCATGTTTGAACACTCTGGGAAGAAAAGCTAAATGCATTCTTTAATGCAATTAAACAATACGCGCAAACTACATATATTATAGAAGCATATGGTGCCATTCATTTTATTTTTTAATTTATAAGTCATGACACCTGCCAGCCTGGGTATAGCAGAATAAGCAATTATCCAAAAGCTGCAGCAAGTGAGCGAGGCAGCTCCCCTTAAGCCTAAAATGAGTGACTGAATGAGGCACCTAATCCAGACATGCAGCAGTACTTGCAAAAAGAACCTTTGGCTTGGGGTTGTGTAGGCTTTCACAGAAGTAAATACACAAAGCTTTTAATGTGGAACAGGTAGGGGCAGTTGCTTAAAGAGTAATTCCACTTTTACAGTGGAATTTTTAAAAGTTTGTGTGGCAAAATTATGTGCTAAGCTTATCGGTTATTTTTTTATTTTCCATTTGTTTGCAACTCTGTTAAATGTTTATCATAACAATCAAATTAATTTTTTTCATAACAATGAGTTTACCTTTGCCATTTACAACAAAGTGCTGATTTTGAGTACATATCAGACTTCCCCACTCTAGCTTGCCAATATTCTGATTGGCTAAGGCATAGGTGACAGCTAAAATTCAACTCCAGTTTGATCTTGTTAAGGGTTAATGGCCAGTTTTCAAGCTGTATAGGCCATTAGGCTGCTTAGACTGAGCAAAAGCTGCTAAAGAGTTCACCTGTTACATTGGAAGAATTGTGGTCCATTTTTTTTTTTTTTTAACTCAAGACCATGAAAACCACTCACATTGTAGCAACACGGAGCCCCAGGAATATGAGAATCATGGAAACCAAAAACAAACAAAAAGGGAGTTCTCCTTTGAGCTAGAATTAAATCCCAAACTCACCTTGCATGGCTTTATACTGGATAGGAGTTATGTGTTCAAAACCTGGAGGAGGGACATCCCAATATTTGCGAATCTTCTTTTTCTTTTCATGTCTTGGTGATCGACTATCATAAGAAATAGGAAAAAAGTTCATGTAAAGACCACAAAACAGGCACAACCAACAGTGCTTAAAGCGGTACTTCACTCTGAATAAGAGCCTCATGTTTCCCACACCCTGTACATACAGATTGCTCACATTAAAAATCATCCCACCTGCATCTACTGCATGTTATGCGCCTTTAAACATCCAAGATGGCATGTTATGCGCCTTTAAACATCCAAGATGGCGGCTCATGGAACGTCAGGCAGCCTGCAAACAGGAAGTGCCTTCTAAATGTGCCGCTTTGCATTCTGGGATTCCTGACCTTATCCTGACCCCAGCTTTGCTCTGTCTGAGCAAAGCACAGCTATAACCCGCACCCCTGTACTTTATCCCACTCTACTCAGTAAGTGTGATGCTTCTGAGTCAAGATGGCGGCACCCACATCCTAAAGTTCTGAACAGAGTTGCAGCCCAGTGGGGGAAAGAATAAGTGACTAAAAAACTTAAAAATATATTAACTTTAGATGCTGGGGAATCGTTTAAGGGTTTGGGCTTATCAATAAATCATGGTGAAGGTCCGGTTTAAAGAGGAACATTTCAGGTATTTGGGAGTTAAAAATCCCCCCTTGGCTTGCTCACCCCCACTTCTCCTCTGGTTGTACAACTTTTGACTTACCTGTCCAGTCACATTGCACACCGGCATCCCTCTGTGCCACGCCATCTTGTCATGCACTGCGCTGCCCCTCAGATCTCCTGCATGTGCAGTGTCAATGCACTGGCTGCAATGACACTCGGTGCAGAAGAGATCTGTGGGAGGCGCGGTACAATTGAAAAGAACGGCTAGAGGTAAGGACAACTTAGCCTGCAGCCTTCACTCAGCAATGGCTAAGAGGGTGTGGAAAGGGGCCAGGAATACTGCCAGATGTCAGCATTTTAGATAATGCCAACATCCAAAAGGCAGTAAGGGAGGGATGTTTAGAGGAAAAGAAAAGGTCTGACGTTTCTATTTAAGTGCATTATAAATGTACCGTCACTCCAGGGCCAGGAGAATGGTAGGGTCTTTTTATCTTTTGTAATCCTCTGCCTCAGCACCAGGGGGTTTGGAACTCTAACACATAATTATGAAAGAACCAATCACAAATTTGAATTCATTTTTATAAACCTGCGCCTCCTTCGATCTCTGGAGCCACTTCGCTGGTCTCTTCCTCGTCTGTCTCTGCTTCGACTTCGCCGTTTTCGATCTCTGCTTCTAGAGCGGCTGTGGCTGCGTTTCCGATGCCGGTTCTCTTTGTCCCGCTCTTAATTGAGAAAACAGTGTTGAGACAAATTATCTCAATGCATTTAATTAACCAGTGGCAATATACTAGCCACACCACTTCTCTCACGCTATCATTGGTTCCTCTACATTCTTAAACAACTATTTGCCAGGTCTTCAGGCTGAATATATTTTCATTACAGGCACTTCTCTGCCTCTCAGCTCATAAATCTGTTTACATTGTATGGAAATTCATATGTATCACAAATGTTTTATACTGCAGGGGAAGAAATATCAGCTGAGAGGTGTCTGATAAAAATACACAAAGCCCACTTCCCGGACCAGCTGGCAAATGATAATTGTCATTTCTTCCTGCAAAGATTTAAACTGGACCAACAACATTACACAGTTGGGAACAGACTCAAAACTCACTTTATGCACCTGCATGCATGACACTGAAACATTGTCATCACTTACATTTACCCCACATGCACTCAATGCTGAAATGTGCCTCAGTGGTTTTATCCCAGTAGCAGCTATTTTGGAGATTATGTTCCCAATGGGCTGCTGCCTGGGTTCAGATATAACCAACACACGGGGCAGGAAACCCAGCAGCAGTCTGCAGCTCTATGTGATGCCATTTTGGTTGTAAAACTCCCGTCTATTGCAGTCAAGGAATCGGATGTCCTCTGGAGGGGGGATTTTATCTGATCAGGTAAGATCTAGATTGCCAGGGTACGAGTTAAAGTGGACCAAAACAGTTTTTTTTTTTTTTTTTTTTTTAAATCCCTATTGGCACCTGTCACCAAGTAAAGCACATTTCCCCTGTCCTACGAAAACATGCACATCATATCATCCCATCCCATCCAGGTGTGCATCAAATTCGGCTAAGGACAGAGTCTAGCCAAAAGCGGTTATGAGTGTCAGGGGCTGCATTTCACAACACCAGGCATTAACATACACCTGCTAAAAAGGTATGGCTTATAGCATCAGCTGGATAGTGGATAAGGTAGGTTGCTTGCCTGCTCCCGGAGCCCTTGCCACGCCTCCATGGCGCATCACTACCCCCCTCTAGCTGGACATGGCCAGCTAGAAACTGAGCATGCTGTGGCACACCCAGCACCATTTGGCAGAGCAAAATAAGACATGCCCATTGGCGGAGTTGTGCTGCGTTTCGGCCACGCCTGCGTTGTGGGAATGCCAGACGTTTCAATGACAAACTGCGGGCGGGGATACACAGCGGGACATCCCAATCTAGGATGAGGGGGAATACTACATGGGTGAGATTTGCAGGGGTCGTTCCTCTTTGAATAGCCACCAATATCTCCATTAGCATCAGAGACGGTCGGAAAATAATGAAGTGAGAAGGTCATCCCCATACTACTGCCAACATTAAATGCTTGCCCAGACTGTTGTGATACAGCGCAATAGAAATCCAAAAGTAGTCCACCACTATTTACAGGAACAAAAATGACCAGGAATACATAACTACCTGCCTAGCAACATCATTTACCTTGATTTAGGAATCAGCTGAGGCCCCCCACAGAGAATGGGCACCTTGGTCTGGCCTTAAGGTTGTAGGAGCTCAATCGATACTGACTGGGTAAAGTATGAGAGCCTTAGCCTTGTGCCCCTATGATATAGGGTCTGTGGGGGTGGCCCCTTATAATAGGAGACCGTTCAGAAAAATGAGACTAAAATCCCTGAACTTACAACCTGTTGGCATTCCACAAAGGCAACAGACCTGTATTCCAACCCAGGGCTTTCACAAAGCAGGGCATCCAAAATGGGAAGCCCCAGGAAATTGGACCAAAAGCCATCAATGGCCAAAGTAACCAAGAAGCCCATTAGCCGTAATCCTTGGCTGGATCATGCAGCCAAAGCCAGAACCATCTGCAGTTGAGAATGTATTTAGTTTAATGGGGTAGCAAAAGGCATCAACTGATGTGCCACGGGATCTTCCATCGGATAAACATACTGGGCAATCAGTTGGAAAGTGGGTTCACAACAGGGAGGCCACTGACCCTATCCAGATTGCTGCACGTAAACTAATGTTATGTCAGTAAAATCCAGGCAGCACATTTGGGAAGCCGAGGAAAAAAAGTCTCTGGGGTACTTCAAGATGGCTGCAACCTGGGGGGGGGGGGGGGGGGGCAGCGTTTCAGCTTTCAGTATCAAGCAAGCAGAGGGGACATGAAAGTTTTGGGGAGTTTTTTCCTTTAACTGTGTCAGGCTGTGTTGGTTTTTTGGAAGCAAACCCCTAGCAGTCTAATTGTAAATTCTAACAGCTCTGGAGCCAAGTTACAGTTTGCATCCAAGGCATCACAACTTATTCAGTTTGCCTCCAGGGCATCCTGACCGGAGACATCCTGCTGTGCAAAACTCCCCATATTACCCAGAATGTAGCTTTTCCCAGAGCTATGGTACATGTATGGGCTCCCATCCTATCAGCTGTTGGCAGTTCATATATCATGGTAGGCAACTGCCTTTGTTTATAGAAGTCGGGAACCCAAGTGGGTTCAGGGGGCACACTCAATGGCTGGGGGCCCACAGCCCTCCCGATGGGGGATGTGCACCATGGGAAGCTTTAGATCTTTTAAATTCCAGGGCCGGCCCAATTGGGTTGTGCCGCTTTAAAGAAGGGGCTCTTCCCCGGGTAACACAACCATTGCAAAATGCATGCTCAAGAGGGTACCTGTATCCTCCAATGGCAAATACATGGGCTTGCATCCAATGAGAGCCATCCGCGATGACTACACCATTCAGCTCTCAGTTTTGAATAGGGAGTGGGCTGCATATCCTGGATCCCCAGTGGCATACACGCACTTCCGCCACAGCTTTCTGAGTAGCTCGCCCTCTACTGGGGGATGCAGCTACTTGGGCTCCAACTTCCATAAACAGAGCAAGTACACACCCCCCTTGATTTCAATCAGAACTTTGGCGCTAATAAGTAAACCCGGCAAAAAGCTGATTTAAAGCAGTCCTTCACCCTGAATAAGAGTCTCTTACAAGTTTCCCACACCCTCCACATACAGATTGCTCACATTAAAAATCATCCTACCTGCATCTACTGCATGTTATGAGCCTTTAAACATCCAAGATGGCGACTCATGGAACATCAGACAAACTGCAAACAGGAAGTGCCTTCTGACTGTGCTGCTCTGCATTCTGGGAGTGCAGACCTTTTCCGGACCCCAGCTCTGCTTTGTCTGAACAGTTATAACCCGCCCCCTGTACTTTATTCAGCTCTCCTCAGTAAGTGTGATGCTTCTGAGGCAAGATGGCGGCATCCGTATCCTAAAGTCCTGAACAGATTTGCAGCCCAGTGGGGTTAAGAATAATAAAGTAAATGACTAAAAACCTAAAATATATTAATTTTAGATGCTGGGGAATCGTTTAAAGTGGAACACCCAGGATTTTGACTATCCTGGGTATTGGTCCACTTCCCCGGGGCACCCCGATTTGGAGGCTGCCTGAAACCCCCCCAAACACCCCGAAAACTCACCTCTCCACGCTCCCATGTGAGTGCGCTGTCCAATGCCTGCCGACTGACAAGTGACGTCCGTCGACTGACAAGGGATGCGGGCATGTCT
Source organism: Gastrophryne carolinensis (assembly GCA_027917425.1). Classification (NCBI taxonomy): domain Eukaryota; kingdom Metazoa; phylum Chordata; class Amphibia; order Anura; family Microhylidae; genus Gastrophryne; species Gastrophryne carolinensis. The sequence goes on along the minus strand of CM051242.1, from coordinate 80,375,978 downwards.
AGAGGAGCGCGAGAGAGACGGCGGAAGCAGCGGCTGGAGAGGTAAGGATTTTTCGGGGTTTTGGGGGGGTTACACACTGCAGGACATCCCGATCTCGGATGTCCCGCGGTGTGTGAGGTGATCGGCCCGGGAATCTTATAGATTCCCGGGCCGATCACCCCTGGGTGTTGGCCCACTTTAAGGGTTTGGGCTTTTCAATAAATCATAGTGAAAGTCCGGTTTAACAAGGACCGATGTATGTGCCACAGGGAAGGAGTTCTAGAAGGGTTTCCCCTATGGCACAGAACAAAACCAAAGATCTTCAGTATAGCGCTTTCACAATTTATGTCCCCTTCACACATAGCAGCTCCATAAAAGTCTATGGTAGAACAACGCAAGCAGAAGTACAGTGGTGTGAAAGGAGCATTAGATCAGAATCTAGGACTGATTGTGTGACCAAACGGAGAATGGCGCTATATAATACATTCCTTCTATTCTGTGCGAGTTATGGTACGTAATGACTTCAAAAAAAGCCTAATAGAGAAAGGATTATGTCGGTAGACTAGTAAGACAAAATGGCACATGTGCGTAAGAATCCGGACAGCGGAGCGCAGAGAGGCGGGGGCTGAAGAATGGCGGCAGCAGAGTGAGGCGCCATGCGCGGGGTGAGGCGGGAGCAGAGTGAGGCCTGGGCGCAGGGAGGCGCCATGCGCGGGGTGAGGCGGGAGCAGAGTGAGGCCTGGGCGCAGAGTGAGGCGCCATGCGCGGGGTGGTGGCGGGAGCAGAGTGAGGCGCCATGCGCGGGGTGGTGGCGGGAGCAGAGTGAGGCGCCATGCGCGGGGTGGTGGCGCCAGGCCCGGGCTGCGTTGCACATAGGCCTCGCTCTCTCATACAGCAGAGAGGCCCGCCCCCCCTCGGCCTCCATTAGCAGCGCCGCCGCACGGCACCAGCTCCTCCTACCCGCCAGGCCAAACCGCGCACATTTTTTTTTACCGTCGTCGCCAACGCCCAAAGCCAGCCATGGCGGGAGCCGCTTACCTTGCTTATTCTCATTCAGCTGCCGCTCGAACTCGTCGAAGTCCGACATATTGAAGCCCGCCACTGCTGCGGCCGGCCTCGAGCTCCTTGTTCTTCTAAAGAGGAGGACGAGGAAACAGCTCCACACTTACGCCGATGTTCGGCTTTTTCCGGAAGAGAGGGAGGCGCTCCAACCAGCCCGTCGGCTTTCTTTCGTAAACGGTAGGCGGAGTCAAATGGACGCTTCGGCTATTTCCGGATGTGGTGGGTGGAACGTTTAAGCTAATCGACTGCACTCGGCAAGGGGGCGTGGCTCTGATTTGCCAATAGGCCAACTCCCGTGCTTGCGGTGGAACGAGGTGCTTCCTTTTCCGGTTGAGGACGTTTTAGCGATCCAATCAGAATGGGACACTGAGCTAAAGCGAGCCAATAACGTTATCCTTCTACCTGTGCAATCGCGAGAGTGGGATGTTGTGCAGAAGCGGTTGGAAACAAAGGGCGCCGTGAGGCGAATTGCAAAGCACGTGGCGCCCGGGAAAAATGTGAAGACAGGCGCAATGTGCCCTTTGATACACCCGCCTGCCATTCATTCCCAACTGCTGTTATAGAGGGGCATAAGATTAGGATAATGTATTTCGTTATACATTTAATGTGGTAAAATGGTCGCATGGGACCTCATCTCACCATTTTATAAGCAATAGGGTGACATATAGAACATAAAGCATAGTGTAATACAATATTTGAAAAAAATAACCGGACATTCCAAGAAAAGGGTTAAATTAGCTGCTTTCTGCTTGCCCTGTGCTGGGTGTCAGGGGAGGCATCTTTCATTGAAGCAGAACAAAGCCAACCAGTGGCAGTCCTGAAATCTAAAAGATTCCATAGCCAGCCACTTGCTTTTTCCCTAGGATATCCCCCCGGGATGACTTAAACCTATTCTAAGCATACAGCACGTCCTGCTCCCGAATAGTCATAACATGTGGGTAGTCCTCCGGCGCTGTGCACTGCAGACATGTAGAAAACAAGCTCCTCCCGGCCCTACATATACTGGAGGACCTCCCACAAATCCCCAGATTTCTCTGCAGTGCTGAAACTGCGAAGACATGAAGTATCACGCTCTCGCAGGCGAGCGGGCCTTACGGCCCAAGGTCCTGTGGGACTATTTCCACCCGTCCTCTTCAGAAGAAATATGCCTCCCAGCCTAGGCTGCGCGGGTCGGGTGAAGGTAGGTAGCACCTGGTGTGCTGAATGGAGCCGTGCTCCACCGCAATCCCCCTCCATAGGGTAGGCGGTCAGGCCAATGGTGAGCCTATAGAGGATGCCCCTCCTGCAATTTTGCCCGTGCCCCTCACAAAATTAGTCCATGGACACCGTCAGCTTCCCCCTCGCTTCCCCCCGTAACTCGGGGGAAAAGAAGGGGGGGGTATGTGTGGCAGCCCTAGCGCTATTTCGCCCTTAGACTTCGGTCCCTGAGTTAGGGGATCAGTGTCGCGTCTCGCTATACAGCGTGTGCTGGCCTTTTTTACTAACTATCTGCTGCTCGGCAGCTTCATTCAGCATGTCAGCATGAGACTTATACATCCACTCTGTTCTACCTTTTCTGTCAGTTGGAGCTTCGCGCTCTTTGGGGGAGGCGGAGACTAGCCCAGACGAGTATTGCGTCACAGCCTGGCCTGGCCCTCCCCTCGAGGTTCGCTGGCGCCATTTTCTCTATCTTCCCGCGCGGGCGTGGTGTGGCTCGTCTCCTCCCTCGGTCATGTAAGTGCCCTCCGGGGCAGTATGTTTTTTCGACCAGAGCATGGCACTGACTCCTCTCCCCTTGTCCCATTGTGTCTTTCAGAAGCCAAGACCTCGTTACCGGCCCCGGCCTAACATATATTCACGGGTCCTCTTTACAAATTCTCCCACATTACTAGCGGGTTGGGGCATCCAGGGTCGCTTATTGCATAATTCCCTGCATTATACTGCATAAAAATCACCATATGGAGGCATTTCACAATTATGGAACCGGGACGTGACCGTCTGTGTGCAGTGTGTGGCCAGACCCTGGCTGAGGCCGAGAGGGCACAGGTCTGCGGACAGTGTGCAGCACAGGCATTGCTAACAGAGGATCCTCCCTTCCTCACCCCCGTCTCCCCGCTCCCAAACATCGCTCATGATGAGTCCCACTCCAGCGGGGATGACCTGCAAGAGGTGCCGAGAGCGTTGCCCACAGCGGAGCAGGTGCTCTCTGGATTGGCGGAGCGTATGGGCCCTGGTAAAAAGCGGTCCCTGACGCCCCCAGGTTCTCCGGTTCCTAACGATACCGATGATTCTGCTGATATGCAGGACCCTGACCCTTCTGAGGAAGCTGAGCTATTCTCAGACTTGGGCTCCTCCCATGGGACGCCCACAGGCCATGAGGAATCCGAGCCTGGCTCCTGGGGTCTGTGTGATACGGATGAAATCCTGATCAAAATCTTTGAGGTCTTGTCAAGCTCCCCCCCTGGGGAGATTCCCAAGCCTAAAAAGGAGACCTTCCATACAGCACTGCCGCGCTTGGAGTTCCTAGAACAGGAACATTTCCAGAATATTATATCCCAGGAATGGGAATCGCCTGGTAATGCCTTTGGGTGAGGGGGCGACTGCACAGCTGTCTCACATCCAGGAATATGCCTTCTCCTTATGGCGGTTCTGGGATGTAGCCCACCTGGGCTCAGGATGGGTTCTCGCTGGCGGTCCCCCCCCTCAGTTACCTGTCAGGGTATTTTTAGCCCTGCTCTCCCTTCTGAACCTGGCGCAGGTCGGCCTAGGACCTGCAGTGTTGGGCGCGCCTTGGCAATTGCCTTAACGGGATGGGACCATGGCCCCTATACATTTTTTTCCATCCTTCCCCCTCATCAGTACGAGGTAGTCTGGACCCCATGTTTCTACGGCAGGCTTAGCTATTCTGCCCTTGCAAGTAATCCATATATGACATATCTGTCTTGGGCCACGGGCCCCTGCGCAGGGGGGGGGGGGTTCGGCCTCTTGCGAGGCTCTAGCACTTCTCAGCTTCTCTGGGGTCTGCGGCAAGCCTTAGACTATTCTAGCCAGTGTCACAGGATCAACCCTGCAGCTTGAGGAACTGCTGGGGCCTCCCTTCGTGCCCAGGCTACTAGCCTGGCGGGTATGGGGATGCGCCTGAGGTGGGGCTTCGGCGTTGGGACCTACCGGGTCGTCTTCTTTACTCCCCCGCCTCTGCATCAGACAAAGTGGGTCGGTTGGCCGACAGTGTCCCCTAGAAGCTACTGGATGGTTGCTTAAACTCCCCATCCCTTCACCGTCACTTATTCACTATTCCCCGTCCCGGGGAAATCGGTTCAGGCTTGCTGCCTTCTTCCCTGGCATTAGGGGACCCCTGGTTACGGGGGCTCTGCCCTCCTTCACTTGCGCCCTACCTTCACCAAGTGGGATGGCAGCTGGAGGGTCTGTCGGTGGCACATCCAGATGATGTCATTTATATACCGAGCCGTCTGGCTCCTCGGCGCAGTAGGTTACTAAACCCTCATATGTCCCAGCACCCCGGTGCTTGGTCTGGGCTCAGGCCTTCTTGGTAAGTTGGTTCCTCTGGAACTTCCCATTGGCAAGGGCCCCTTCAGGGGGGCACCTCCCTTCCTTGCTAGCATCTCCTAGAGTATGGCTCCCCTGGGTGCCAGTCTAGCAGGTTTGGAAAGGGAGAGCCAAATCTCTCCCACGAACCACGGGTTCTAGGTTGGGCCCTTAGAGGGTCCATCTTATCTGCTGGGCTCGCTGTAACGGTGCCCCCCTTTGATTCTATATGGCGGGCCTCCCCCTCCTTTAGGACCGGTCGGTTCATGAGGGATGCCTGGCCTGTTGCAAGACAAGGGCATGTTTGTAATGCTGATTAGAGATTGTGACAGGTTGCTACCTCTGGAGAGTCCCTGTCCCTGGCCTGGGTGGGGTTCTACCCCCTCAGCTTCTCAGCGGTATCCGCTTCTATGGTTGCCCTTAGCGGCAGGTTTTGCTATCCCGGGTTGTCCAGGGAGCCTAGAGTGGCTCTGAGGGGTCTCCCTTCTGACACAGGGCCTCTGCCCTTGTCTCTACAGTCCCAGGATATTCTGGTTCCTGTTGGTGGGCCTGAGTATCTAGGCTTAGCCTTATTATTTCACATGCCTGCTTTTCACCAACCTACCTTTGGGCTCTGCGCACAGCTGGCTGGATAGTGAGTCCCATGGGATCTATGGCCTAGGCGGCCTTGGGAGTAATGGCTCGCAGACGCCTCTGCCGAGGGCAGTTGGGGTGCGGTCCTGTCCTTATCAGGTCTCTTCCTGTTTCCAATCAAAGGCCTCCCGTCTGGGGGTTGATTGCTAATCCCCCCTTGGGGGCGGGCCTCATCTTCTGGGTGACCTAGTATGAGTGGAGGTTTAGGGGCTATCTCCCCAACTTCCCTTTATTCCACCTATAATGGCTGGGTGGTTCCTATATTGACTGGCAGGGGCCTTAGTCTCTCCCCTGTGAGGCGTTATCGGTCCCCAGGGCCTTAAAGCCATTACAGCTTAAATTGGGGATGGCTCCCCATCTGGGGGCTCTGATGGTGTAGGCCTGTCTTGGCCTTTCCTACAGGAGTCTGGTTCTGTCACCCTTGTAGAGTATTCTCTTTGGGTTGCTTAACTGCACCTCCCCAGTAGTTCCATAAGTCCCTGTGGGGATCAAACCTTTCACCCTGTTACCCTGCGGACTTCCTGGGGATCCTGCTTGGATACGGTATCGGCTGCCCTGGAGGCCAGACCGCTCTTCTGGGGCCTCCTGACTCCGTCAGACTTGGGCCTGAGACGATGGTTCTGGCTAATTATTCTCTGACGCTATGTATACTCATATATACATGTACGGCTATATGCGGCCACAGGTACCCCATGCCTGGGGGTGTTTCCCTTTATCCTGGGCTTCTGGCCCAGGTGGTCTGTTGGACCCTTGGTTCAGACCCTTTTGTATAGCCATGGGCTGATTACTAATATACTAATTGTGAGGGCCTACATCCCTCTTCAGGTTTTTGCACTTCTTCCCATGCTGGCCTCCTTGGCCTTTGGGGGACTGCTGTTCTTGGAAGTCTACGGGCGCCTCCTTAGGTATGCGCCTGATATCTATTCCAGCGCCATTGCGCCTTGGAGTGCTCCTTCTGGATGTTCTCTGATTCTGGGGAAGCCTTGGCTTCCTGGTAATTAAGGGTTTGTCTTCCCGCCTTGGTCGGGTGCCCTGTTTTTGTTCCCCTTGAGGGTGTTACAAGAGTTGCCACAAGGCTTCCTTGCCTGTGAGCTGGTTGGGTCACTACACTGACCTATGTTCCTTCAGGGGAGCTTTTCTTCCCCGTTATTGTTTACTCTGTTATCATGGGTGCTTGGGTATCACGTTCCCTTCAGCACCAGGGTTTTGTTTCTCTGTTAGTTCAATTACTTGCCTTATGACCTGTCTCTGTTCATCTGCTTGGTTCCGTTATGAGACTGATGTTGGAGCCTATGCTCTTGTCATGCCAGTTGCAAGTTTTGCAGGTGACAGCTCCTTTACTGTCCGCTGTGCCTTGCTTTTTTTGGGTATCCCACCCTGCTTATGGACACTGCTATTGGATGTCCCACATGTTATGACTATTTGGGAGCAGGATGTGCTGTATGCTTAGAATAATACAACTCTGTGAAGTACTCACCTGTAGAGTTGATATTATATGCATACAGCACGTCCTGCTCCACCCCACCCTGGTTTCACTAATTCTGGATCCCCTGTATGGTGATTATTATCGTTCAGATATTGCTACCAGTTATTCTGGGTGGTTGGTTCCTTCTGGCCTCTCTTCTCACTGCTTTTCAATGCTGGAGGCGGAGGCGGAGGACTACCCACATGTTATGACTATTCGGGAGCAGGACGTGCTGTATGCGTATAATATCAACTCTACAGGTGAGTACTTCACAGAGTTGTATTTTTTCCCACTCAAGCGCCATGTGTGGGCTCTCGTCCAATTACAGCTGTTTGCCTTTTGACAGGGGATGAGGCAGCAGGCGCTCCCCATTGTATTCAAGCACAGCACTTTGCTGAATGATGTAGGAAAGGCAATGAGCTCTGACTGGACATGAGCCAGCGCATGCCCTGATGAAACTGGGAAAGGTGAGTTTTAGTGGGCAAACTGGGAGGTTTCACAAAGTGGGGCATCTCAATTTGTGGCACAGAACAAAACCTAGGTATGTCAAATTCCCAAGTTTTCTTACGCTTTAACCAGCACTTTGCCTTCCCTGATAAATCCCATAGAACTTTCTCCTGACTCCTCTTTCCCAGTTCCCAAAATGAAATAACATTTATGAGCTCGGCAGAAGGGAGGGAGTTCATTAGGACTTATAGCGAATATAAAGCTGAATAAAAGATGGAGCCCCTCACAATCAGCATGGAGATTTAACCCTTTAAATGCCAGCCACGTAAAATTTACGTGGTTGCCTCTCCGCCACTTAAGTGCCAGCCACGTAAATTTTACGTGCCTGGCATTCCCCAATCACATAAAAAAAAGTTTAAAAAAAAGTCACTTACCTGACCCCTTGTTTGGTCCGGCCGGGTCTCCTCTTCAGCCAGCGGGGCTCCGATCGCCGATCGGGGCTTCTCCGGCTGCAGGGGAGGGCCCGGAATAGGGTGCCCCCCCCCCCGTTTCAGCAGCCGCCGGGATTGCCTATTAAAAAAAAAAAAAAAAAAACAAATGACAGTTACTCACCTCCGCTCCCGCCGACTCCCGCCGCCTCTCCTCTTCATGGGGGGGAGCTCCGATTACCCCCCCCCCCGGGTCTTCTGTCTTCTGGAGGGGGGCATAACAGCCCTCCCTCCGTCGCATCTTCCGATGGCGGCCGCCATCTTGGATTTTAGCCCCGCCCCTTCGGGGGCGGGGCTAATGACGTCACCGCCGGGTGTCATCGGGGCACCCGGCAGTTCTCCTCTCAGATGCCGGTGACGGCTGGGCGGAGAAGGAGGGAGGTAGGCGATCCTCCGATCGCCTGCCTCCCTCCTTCTCTGCCCAGCTGTCACCTGCATCAGATCGCCGCGGGACACTGCATCTGAACATCGGAGGTGAGTAAAGTTAAATTTTTTTTTTTTTCTAATAAACTATTAAAAAAACCTGTGTCTGTGTTTATTTTTTTATACTGTTAACCCTTTGTGAACTGGTAAGGGGTCCATGTGACCCCTTATACCAGTTCACAGGGCTCGGGGGTCTGGCAAGTCACCTGCGCAAGCGGGTGGCTTGCCATTAACCCCTGGCACCCCCATTACCTGCCTCCCCAAAGGCCAGGGGGGGGCAGAAGAGCCCGGGCCCACATAGGCTATGTGGGCTCGTAGGCTGCAGGGTGGGGGGGCCACAAAAGCTGGCCCCCCACTCTGTGCCTACAAGCCCCCATAGCTGGTCCCGGGCTGGTTACTTTGGGTAAGGGGGACCCCACGTCATTTTTTTTTTTTGATTTTTAAGGGTTTTTAACCCTTAAAAATCAAAAAAAAAATGGGGTCCGCCCCCCCCCCCCCTTGGGAGGGGGGACCCTATGTCATTTTTTTTTTTGATTAACCCTTTGTGATATGTCATACAGCAGCTATAAAAGGCTTCTAGCAAGTGAGCAGAAGCCAGTGATCGCCGAGGGACAGAGTGCTCCAGGATGGATGGGAGGTGAGTACAGTGTAAAAAAAAAAAAAAAAAATTAATAAAATATTTTTTTCTCAGTGTGTGTGTGTGTCATTATTTCCTTTTAACCCCTTGTGAACTGGTAAGGGGTCCATGACCCCTATACCAGTTCACAAGGCTGGGGGGATGGCAAGCCACCTGCGCTAGCGGGTGGCTTGCCATTAACCCCTGGCACCCCAATTACCTGCCTCCCCAAAGGCCAGGGGGGGGCAGAAGAGCCCGGGCCCACATAGGCTATGTGGGCTCGTAGGCTGCAGGGTGGGGGGGCCACAAAAGCTGGCCCCCCCACTCTGTGCCTACAAGCCCCCATAGCTGGTCCCGGGCTGGTTACTTTGGGTAAGGGGGACCCCACGTCAATTTTTTTTTTGATTTTTAAGGGTTTTTAACCCTTAAAAATCAAAAAAAAAATGGGGTCTCCCTCCCCTGGGAGGGGGGACCCTATGTCATTTTTTTTCTCGATTTAACCCTTTGTAGTGTGGATGGTATTTGTATTTTTTTGTGAATGTTATAAAATACTTGTTTCAGTTAGAGGGGTCTCCTGGGCAGGAACAGGGGGCTACCGATAAATATGTGGTACCGTTCTAATCGGTAGAAATGGGGCTTTCACATACAATATGATTTTCCTTAATAAAATACATTTTTTATTTAAAATAAAGGAGTCAATTTTCTAAAAAAATTTTTTATTTATTTATTTTTTTTACTTAATAATATTGTAAAAAAAAAAAAAAAAATTTACAAACAAGACATTTCATGTTAAAGCCTAAACTCTGCTGCAAAAAAATATATATATAATTTTCCTGAAAGTTCCAGCAAAAATGGCGCAAAACATGGCGCAAAACATGACGCAAAATGGGGAAAAATGACCTGTCAACAGAGGGTGACAAAATCTCAAGTAGGCTGGCAATTAAAGTGGACCAACACCCACGGGTGATCGGCCCGGGAATCTATAAGATTCCCGGGCCGATCACCCCCCACCCCGCGGGACATCCGAGATCGGGATGTCCCGCGGGGTGAAACCCCCCCCAAACACCCCAACTCACCTACCTTATCTTCGGCGGCGGCCGGCCGCCGCCGCCTCCCTCGCGCCCCTGTAGGCGTGCGCGCCTCCGCGCCGGCCGTCTGCGAATGGCCGGCGCGGGGGCGCGCGCGTTCAAAGTGACGCGAGGGAGGCGGCGGCGGCCGCCGCCGCTTAGTCGTTCAAGATCTTACCTTGTACGTCGGCGCTGGGAGCGGGGAGAGGTGAGTTGTTCGGGGGGTTCGGGGGGGTTTCACACAGCGGGGCACCCCGATCGGGGGTGCCCCACCGAAGTGGACCAAGACCCAGGATAGTCAAAATCCTGGGTGTTGGTCCACTTTAAAAGGGTTAATAGTGCCTCTGCATGTTGGGTATTATTCTGTTCGGGGGACCTTGCGCTTTCAGACTTAGCTTGTTTTTTCTGGTTTGCATATTTATATTTTAGGAAAAGGTGTTTTTTATTCAGCTTTTTTATAAATTTTTTAGGGAAACCCTGCGCAACCAAAGAATTCTTTGAGGTAATAATTCCAGAAAGATGAGCCCACTAGAACAAGCTGGGTACCCTTAGAAAGCTTAACGTGTGTACTTTCAGGGAATATATGGTTTATGGTTTTGATATTCCAAATGTCAAGGGTTGTTTTGGTTGAAAAATCGCAAGGTGCGCACTTTGTCTGCAGAGCTGAAATTACCGTTACGCACATGCTTTACTTTGGGGTGTTTGGCAACTCTTCCCTTGACAGTAGCTATGCATGTTGGATATTGTTCTGTTCGGGGGATGTTGCGTTTTCAGATTAAACTTGTTTTTTCTTGTTTGTATATAGTTTTTTTAGGAAAATGTGGCTTTGATTCTGCTTTTTTATCCTTTTTTTAGGGAAACTCTTTGCAACCAAAGAATCCATTGAGGGATTACTTCCAGAAAACTATGGCCACATCAACAAGCCTGGTACGCCTAGAAAGCCTGAGGTGTGTACTTCCAGAGAATATATAGTTTGTTGGGGGTATTTCAAATGTAAAGGGTTGTTTTTCTGGAAAAACTGCAAGGTGTGCATATTGCGTAGCATAGTTGTATTTTATCTGAAAATCCCCTAAAGCGCTGTTTCAGTTTGGGGGAGTCTCCTGGGCAGGAAAGGGTGTCTACCTATACATATGTGGTACCGCTGTAACCGGGAGAAATTGGGATTTCACACGCAATAAGATTTCATTGACAAACTTACATTTTTTATTACAAAAAAAACTGCAATATGTAAAAATTTTTTTTTTTTTTTTTTTTTTTTTTTGCACATATTTCACCCAAAAATATTAAGAATACACCTAACAAATGACAAACAAGACATTTCATGTTAAAGCCCAGACTCTGCTGAAAAAAAAATATATCATTTTCCTGGGAAATCCCTGGAAATCCCTTCAAAAATCACATTTGAACATGGGGAGCGCAAAATAGTGCAAAATGGTCTGGCAACAGAGTGTGACAAAAACTCCAGGTAGGCTGGCACTTAAAGGGTTAATTGAACCTCTCAGCCTGGAATGTCCCTTTAAATTTCCTATCCAGGCAATTGTCCCCCCCCCCCCCCCCCCCAGGGCCTCTGTGCAGTGCCAGCATCTTCATACTTAGATTGTTGATAGTAAGCGCCCAAGGGCAGGGCCATCTCTCCTATTGTATTTCACAAGGACTGTGTATTTGGAATTTTCTGTCATTTATTGTATGATAGATGTTTTACCCCCTTTTGTAATTTCACATTGTACAGCGCCATGGAAGATGATGCCACTTTATAAATAAACAACAATAATAATACCAATGAGAGAGAATGAGCAACACCATCCTCCATCCTCCATATGGCTTCATGCTGAACCTGCTTTGGGGTGCCCATCCATTGCCATGAATAGAGTAGGCTTGTGGGGTCATAAACAAGACATCATGGATGCCTCCAAGAGAGGCCACTGGCACTGGAAGGTGGAATCACTGACTTCTTGCCATTGGTTATTATGAAGATGCTGCCACTGCACATGGGAGCAGTGAAGGAACACTGGCCCTGCATGGAGCAGCTGCAGGTGAGTATAGACTTGTTTCTGTCTGGACAGTACCTTTACTTTCTGGTAAGTCTCAGGCCTTGTAACTAAGGGCCTTGAGACAAAAGGGGGGTGGTCAGACAGGGACAGTGAAAATCCAGGGTTTTGGTCCACTTTAACTGCAAGGGTAAGATTGTTGGTGTGCAAGTATAAGGATTTCTATAGCAAATCATTCGCGGGGGAGGGGGTCTCTAACCCATCAATTCACAGTTCTTACACTTTCTTCACCCTGCCATCAGACAGCTGTTCTTTCCCCAATAAAAGGCAAGTTTTTTTCTTTATTTAACTGTCCAGACAGGAAAAAAAATAAGCCCCAAATACCTTTTGTGGTGGAAGATGAATCAGCTGCATGGCAGGAAGCAAACAATGATCTGTTTGTCTACTTAGCCTTTACAACTCCTTAAACCGGACCTTCAGCATGTTTTAATGAAAAGCTCAAACCCTTAATAAACTATTCCCTAAACTATTAAAAACCCTTAAAATCCCCCCAAAAAATGACGTAGGGTCCCCCTTACCCAGCATTACCGACCCGGACCAGCTATGGGGCTTGTAGAACAGGGTGCAGGGGCCAGCATTGGTGGCCCGTGGCCCTGCAGGCTACTAGCCCACATAGCCACTAAGTGGCCTGGGCCCTTCTGCCCCCCCCCGGCCGTTGGGGAGGCAGGTAATGGGGGGCTGGGGGTTTTGGCAAGTCACCCGCTAGCCGCAGGTGATTGCCAGCCCCAGAGCCTTGTGAACTGGTATAAGGGGTCTCATGGACCCCTTACCAGTTCACAAAGGGTTAAGTAAAAAAAAAAAAGACACAGACACAAAATTCTTTATTTATTCTTTTTTCACTTATACTTACCTCTGATCCCGTGTCCCACGCCGCTGCAGATGACAGTTGTCGGTAGTGATCGGAGCAGGGAGGGTGGGAGGCAGGGAGATCAGAGCCTCCCTGCCTCCCACCCTCCCTGCTCCGATCGCTACCGACAAGTGACAGATCGGAGCCGGGTGTGACACTATGAGGAGCGGGATGACGTCATCCCGCTCCTCCCACACGTGGGCGGGGCCATCGCCGGCTGAATAGGATGGTGAGGGCCCATTGCTGGGTCCTCACCCAAAGCGTGGTAAGTCCAGGGGGGGATCGGAGCCCCCCCTGGTGAAGAGAAGACATCGGAGGAGCGAGTGAGTGAGCAGGTGAGTTTGTGTCATTATTAATTTTTTTTTTCTTTTAGATGGCGGGGGGGGGGGGGGACTATTCCGGGCCCCCTCCTGAAGATCGGAGGACCGGGGGCGGAAATCAAACACGTGATACTTGAAGAGAATCGCTGGCACTTTCAAACAGGGGTCAGGTAAGTCTGTATCTTTTTTTTATGGGGCTCTAAAAATACAATTCTGTGATTACTCACCTGTAGAATTGGTATTATGAGTATACAGTACGTCCTGCTCCAAATCTAATACTTACAGTTGGATATACTCCGCCAGATGGCGCTGGACTGCAGAGACATCGAAAATAGGCTCCTCCCAGCCCCTCAAATACCCAGGCACCTCCCACAAATCCCCAGCATTGAAAAGCAGTTAAGGAGAAGCCGGGAGCATTAAACAATCCAAACTATCAATTATAACAATGATAACAATCACCATACAGGGGATCCAAGAAAATGCAAACCAAGGGTGAGTTGGAGCAGGACATACTGTATACTCATAATACCAATTCTACAGGTGAGTAATCACAGAATTGTATTATTCTTAGTATACAGTACGTCCTGCTCCAAATCTAATACTTACAGTTGGGACATCCAATAGCAGTGTCCATAAAGTAGGGTGGGATCCCCAAGAAAAATCAGCAGCAGGCAGTTTAAACCACTGCCGCCTGCAGAACCTTTCGGCCAAAAACAGCGTCAGCTGAGGCCCTAACATCAACCTTGTAAAACTTTGAAAAGGTATGAAAAGAAGACCAAGTAGCAGCCTTGCAAACTTGTTCAACAGAAGCCTGGTGCTGAAAAGCCCAAGAGGCACCAATAGCACGAGTGGAATGAGCAGTAAGGCGGAAGGGAGGATTCTTCCCCTTAGCAGAGTAGGCCTGAATCACAGCCTGACAAATCCACTTGCTGATAGTAGACTTGGCAGGAGCCAAACCCTTCCTAGGACCAGAAGGGACCACAAAAAGAGCATCAGCTTTCCTGAAAGGTGCAGTAGCCACCAGATAGTACTTCAGACACCTAACCACATCCAAAGAGTGCAAAACCCTCTCCTTAGCATTGCTAGGATTAGGGCACAAAGAAGGAAGAACAATATCCTGATTCAAATGAAAGGCAGACACTACCTTAGGCAGAAAATCAGGTTTGAAACGAAACAGCACCTTGTCCTGGTGTCTCTCATAGTAGGGGGACCGAATGGACAGCGCCGCCGACTCAGACACACGCCTGACAGAAGTGATAGCCACCAGAAACACAACCTTGAGCGTAAGAATGGCCAAGGCAGCATCCTGCACAGGTTCAAAGGGAGCACCCTGCAAGGCTGACAGAACCAAGTTCAAATCCCAAACAGGCACCATAGGTTTACGTGGGGGACGCACATGAGTGACCCCCTGGAAAAATGTCCTGATCAGAGGGTGCTGAGCAAAGGACTTCTGGAAAAAAATAGCCAGGGCAGAAACCTGACCCTTCAGAGTACTGAGCTGGAGTCCCATCTCCAACCCATGCTGCAGGAACTCCAGAATCCTGGGAATAGAGAACACACGATAGGGAAGAGACTTAGACTCACACCAGTCAATGTAGGCATGCCAAACCCTGTAATAAATGGAAGAGGAAGACTTCTTCCTAGCTTTAATCAAAGTATCCACAACTGAGGAAGACAGCCCCTTCTCCATCAAGATGGAGGTTTCAGCAGCCAAGCCGTCAAAGCCAGAGTTTGTAAATTGGGATGGCGTAGTGAGCCCTGAGTGGTCAGATCTGGCACCAAGGGCAGAGCGTACTGATCTACTGCCAGCTGTACCACGTCTGCGAACCACACTCTTCTTGGCCACCTGGGGGCCACCAGAATTGCTGGCACCCCTTCCAGAGCAATCTTGCGCAGAACCCTGCCCAGCAAGGGAATTGGGGGGAAAACATACAGGAACTGAAAGTCCTTCCATGACATTGCTAGCGCATCCGAGATCAGGGCCAGAGGATCCCTGGACAGAGAGACAAAAGCTGGAAGCTTGTGATTGTGGTGGGACGCGAAACAGATCCACATCTGGTTTGCCCCAACGGTGACACAGAGATTGAAACACCCTGCTGCATAGGGACCATTCTCCCTGGCGAGAGGTCCCCCTGCTCAGAGAGTCTGCCAGGTGATTTTCCACCCCCGGGATGTACACAGCTGAAATGAAGGGGACATTGGCCTCCGCCCAAGTCAGGATCAGAGACTGCCGTCTGGTTGTCCGAGCGCACCTGAACAGGCAGGCCCTGAAGATGAGTAGTCAAGCGAGCCAGAACTAACCGCTCGCAGCTCCAAGACATTGATAGGTGTGTGGGCCTCCTGAGGGCCCCACCTCCCCTGGAACCGCAGGGACTTCCAGAAACCCCCCCCAACCTGACAGACTGGCATCCGTGGTGACCGTCTCCCAGGAAGGGGCAAGAAAGGATCTGCCCCCCAACAGGTTCCTGGAGTCCATCCACCACAAGAGGGACCTCCTGACCAGGGGGGAGAGCACACAGACCCTGTCCAGGGACGCTGGGTCCTTGTCCCATACAGACAATAGGTGAAGTTGCAGAGGCCTCAAGTGGAACTGAGCATAAGGGACCGCTTCGAAGCACGCCACCATCAGGCCCACCAGCTGCATCCCCTGCCTGATGGAGGGATGGGGACAAGCTAGGAGGGACTGAGCCTGTGCAATCAGACTGTCCACCTTCTGCTGAGGAAGGAAGATCCTTGCCTGAACTGTATCCAGAATCATTCCTAGCTATGGAGTTACCAAGGAAGGGGACAGTGAGGACTTGGGGTGGTTGATCACCCATCCAAATGACTCCAGAGTGGACACCACCAGCTGAGTATCCAACTCTGCCTGATGTAGAGACTAGGAAGTGATGAGGATGTCGTCTAGATAGGGAAGCACGCAGACGCCCTGACATCTGAGCAGAGACATCACGCCAGCCAGCACCTTGGTGAACACCCTGGGAGCTGAAGTGAGGCCGAAGGGCAAGGCCACAAATTGGTAGTGTTGATCCATCAGAGCGAACCTGAGGAACCTTTGATGACCTGGGAACACAGGAATATGAAGGTAAGCATCTTTGATGTCCACAGAAGTCATGAAATCCCCTTGGCACAGGGAACTGATGGCAGAGCGCAGAGTCTCCATGCAAAAGCACCTGCCCCTGACAAACTTGTTGAGAATCTTTAAGTCCAGGATGGGCCTGACAGAACCATCTTTTTTGGGTACTGTGAATAGGTTGGAATAAAAGCCCTTGCCCTTTTCTCTTAAAGGGACCTGGCAGATGACCCCCAGCTTCAGGAGGGCTTGCACTAGCTCCTGAGCTGACACAGGATCCTGAGGAATCCGGGATCTGATGAATCTTGGAGGGGGATCGGCAGCAAACTTCCACTTGTAACCGGAGGACACTACCTCCTGAATCCACCAGTCTGAGACATGAAGCCTCCAGACGTGAGCGAAGTGCTGCAGCCGTCCCCCCACCCGGATGGGTGAGGGCGCCCCATCATGCCTGAGGGGGCTTGGGAAAGGATTTCGCTTTGGGACCCCAGGAGGAGCCAGGACGTCCACGTCCTCTGCCTCTACCCCAGAAATCTCCCCGGGCCCCAGGGAAAGAGACCCCCCCTTTCCTGTCTTGCACCACGGTAAGGGGAGGAGAAGGAACCCTGACCCTGAAAGAGCAGAGGTTGCCGCCTGCGCTGGGGTAACCTGCCTCCCTTAGCAAAAAGGTCCAGGCGGTCTCCAAACAGATGCAGTCCTTTAAAGGGAAACCCAGTAAGGGCCTTCTTGGCAGCGTTGTCAGCAGCCCACTGGCACAGCCAAACCGAGCGGCGTATAGCCACCACGAGGGCAGAAGTTCTGGCACACATTCTGATGGTGTCATCTAATGCTGATAGTACAAAGTTTACAAAAACATCACAACTGGAGAGTGCATTAAACACCTCACAAGGCAATTCATCAGGGGCACTATCAAGCAAATTTCTGATAAGGGTTCTAGTGGCCACAGCAGTAATGGCAGAGGCACAGACCGGCGTAGCGCCGTCCCCGCACATGCAAAGGCGTGGGATGCCAGCTGATCAATACGCCAGTCTTCGGCATCCCGCAGGGTAGTAGAATCAGGGGAATGCATGACAGAGGTGTTAGATAGCCCTAGGATCGGGGCATCCACCTCGGGGGGGGGGGGGGGGGATGACCAACCTTTAACCACCTCAGCAGAAAAGGGATACTACACACAGCCGGTCTTGTCCCGAAGGGACCCCGGTCACATTATCCCGGGATGCCTCCATATGGTGATTATAGCGGCGCTATACGCCGATAGGGAATAACGCTATATAGCAACACTGGATGCCCCAATAACCCGCTAGGGACGTGGGAGTATAATTTTTACAAGGCCTACAAGCAATATACTAAAACAGGGCCGGGAGAAGCCAAGGAGGGTTCGTCCCGCCTGAAAGACATAAGCAGACAAGACCTTAAAGTGGACCAACACCCAGGGGTGATCGGCCTGGGAATCTTATAGATTCCTGGGCCAATCACCTCCCTCACCGCGGGGCATCCGAGATCGGGATGTCCCGCGGGGTGAAACCCCCCCAAAAGCCCCAAAAAACCTTACCTTATCGGCGACGGATCAGCCGCCGCCTCCCGCGCGCCCCTCTAGCAGTGCGTGCGCCCTGTAAGAGGGACGCGCGGGAGGCGGCGGCGGCTTGTCCGTCGCTGAAAAGGTACGTTTTTGGGGGCTTTTGGGGGGGTTTCACACAGCGGGGCCGAAGTGGACCAACACCCAGGATAGTGAAAATCCTGGGTGTTGGTCCACTTTAAGTACATCGAAACAAAAGTGAAACAGATAAAGCCGCCCGCGAGGTCACTTACGGACCGTGGTAGGTAGGAGTCCGTCGTGCATAGGCCAACCAAGTCAGAAAAGATGGCGTCGGTATACCTCGAGGGGCGAGCCAATAATAGCGATGACGCCCCCCCGAAGAGCGCGAAGCCAGAAAGGCCAACAGCCAATGATGGCGCACCAGAGCCTGAGGTAATGCCGCCGCCAAGCGCGGAACAAAGTCAGCGCGCGGCAGCGGCAATTTTAAAAGACAAGTCAGCGCGGCGGCTGACACAAGAATAGACGTGAAAAGTGAAAGTACAGACTGCATAACATACATATCTATACACATACACCCCCCCCCTCTTTTCCCCCGAAGACTACAAGGAGGATGAGGGAGGACGGCGGCCACTTAAAGAGGGCCCACCGATTGGTAGGGCCAAGGGGCAATAGTGCGGGAGGGGCATCCCATACAGGCTCACCATAAGCCTGAACCGCCTACTCTTTGGTGGGGGATTGCGGTGGAGCAGCGCTCCTAAGCACCAACGGCGGTGCTGCCTACCTTCACCCGACCAGCGCAGCCAAGGCTGGGAGGCATATTACTAGTGGAACAGGTGGGAATAGTCCTACAGGGCCGCAGGTTAATAACCCCTCTCACCTGCGAGTAGAGAGACAATTTCTCGTCCTTCGCAGCCAGACTTTTGGGGATTTGTGGGAGGTCCCTGGGTATGAGGGGCTGGGAGGAGCCTGTTTTCGATGTCTCTGCAGTCCAGCGCCATCTGGCGGAGTATATCCAACTGTAAGTATTAGATTTGGAGCAGGACGTACTGTATACTAAGAATATCAGCTACGTGAGTCTCACGTAGCTGGCACTTAACGGTTGGAGAGGCAGCTACGTAAGACTCACGTAGCTGGCACAAGAAGGGTTAAAGCTGGTCAGATTTCATGCAAGGCAGGAAGATTACTGTTGACTGCTTTGGGGATACAGAGGAGACGAGGGGTGGGCAAATCTACCAAAAGGGCTTCACGTTACATTCTTGGCATATAAAGTAAAGTTTTTCACCTTCATTCTGTTAGGTAAAAGAGCGCCCAAAGGTGTGGCTTAAAGTGGAAGTCCAGTCTCTAGGTAACTTCGGGTCCTGGGAGCAGCCATCTTGCAGAATGCACAGGTCCGTCACCCAATCCTTTGCAGCAGTGTCACTGTACTGGTCATTCACTCAGGTCTAACTGCCACTCAGGTCTATGGCTGACATTCAGAGCCCCTCCACCTGCCAGAATCAGGGGAGGATTGCAGTGATTAAGTGAGGAGTCCTGATATTTTATTCTGATATTTTAACGCCCAAATTTGATTTAGCACAAGGAGAGGGCGGGGTGGCTGCAGGGTTCCTCAGGGTTAAAGCGTTCCCCTTCAGGTCACAGTAGACATGGCGGCTGGAAGCTGCCAGTAACAAATCCTGCAATGGGTCAAGGTAGTTGACAAAAACACTTTTCGACCTGCCCGCTAATTCCCTATGCCTAGGGAACTCCAATTTGGGGTTCCCCGCTGTGTGAAACGTCCTGGGATCGCCACCATTCTCACCTCGCAACAATCCCACAGCACATGCATGGGCTGTTGCCGCATCCCCAACTAATGCCGTTTGAAGCTGTAGGGAAACCAGGGAGCACTGATTGGACAATTGCTGATGATCAGAATCCCAGGTTTTGGTCCACATTAAAGGATCTGGACAGGCAGGAAGAAGTAATACTCACCTTTTGCCCCACCCAAAGCGTCTGTCCTAGTGCACCAAGAGTCCTGCAGCATCCACGGGCATACTGTTATGGGACCAACAGCCATGCCCACACCATTCTGTATCATAATCTGAAATGCCCCCTCCATTGGTGTGAATGAAGTGGGCATATTTGAGTCACTGTAACTGACGCAGGAGGATGGCCATTGGTCCCTTAAACCCAGACCAAGAGCCTGACACAGTTGGAAAAGAAAGGTAGCGGCCACTGGAGCTTCCTCTCACAGCATCTCAGCCATGCTGCTGCCTGGATTCAACTGACATAACTGACAATGACGCCTATATATTTCTGATCTATACTCAAAAAGCCTTACTATAGCAATGAGACTAACAATATACTTCAGCTACACTTGATACTACCACCACTAACAAGTAAACATTCTCATACATAGTATCACCGAAAGACCTCAAAGGTGACCCTAAATGTGAGATGGTACGACTACCGCCAGCTAACACCTGGACAAACCCCGGAACAATGTAAGTACCCATAGGGAAAGACATATAGAAAACCAACCACATAGTCAAATATACTAATGTACTGCCCTAATGCTCACAGACATAGGTCCGCACACTGATGAAGCCGATAGGCGAAACACGTCTGTGACGGGACCACACAGCACTTGCTACAAACACCCAAAGAGGGTCCAAGCTTGCTACAGAAAAAGAACAAAACCCTATCTTGCTACAAATTAAATGTCGCTACCTCGGAAAATTCCTTTTCCAGAAAGGTACCCCAAAAGAACTGGTTTTGCTTTTTCTCCCTAAGGGGGGACTTACATCAAAGGAATGCGATATCTTGTAAAGCACCATGTAAATATTATTATACAGATATATATGTAAGATTTATGCACTTAACTGTTTTTGTAACAAAAGGTGAATGTATTACACATGCACTTGCAAATAAAAACACATTAATTAATAACAGTGAGTGACTTAAAGCGGTCCTTCACTCTGAATAAGAGTCTATCTTATATGTTTCCCACACCCTGTACATACAGATTGGCCACATTAAAAATCATCCTACCTGCATCCAACATTTTGTTTCTAAAATGTACTACAGTATGAGTTAGCAAAAGGTAAATACATTTTTATGTGCAGAAATCTAAATTGCCTTGCCAGCTCAGCACAGGGGTAGCTGGAAGCATGCTGCAAGCTTCAGATCTGAATATAGTGCACATGGACTGGTTCAGCTCGCAGCTCTATGAGCCTGTAGACTGGAAGATAAGTGAGGCCTGGACAAGCCCTTCAAATTCGAGAGCTCAGTACCATAAAATACTACCTCCACACAAGCAGATCCCCGGCCCCAAGGAGGATACATGGCAGAATCAGGCAGGCAGAGAAACATGCCAGCTTACTGCACTTGGTTTTCCAGCTTTTAACGTCTGCATGTGCCGGGGATGCGACACGACCACCTCATGACACCACACAGGGAGGTTGGGAAACTGAGTGTGACACTGGAAGCTACCGAGAAAGGTAAGCTGGTATGCTTCTTTGCCTTGCCCCACTCTGTATTAACCTCATATTGGCACAGCCCTGGGAGCCTTTAACACCCCAGCCTCAACAGTCCTGCAAGCCACACCATAGAGACCTGCAAGTCACATGTGGCACCTGAGCTACAGGTTGGGGAGGGAGCTCTAAAGTGGACCAGCGTTGGTGCATCATAAAGATAAAAGGCTTCTGCAATAAAATAGTATACTCCCAGCATAATGCTCTCCACTCCCCAGACTGAATATTGTTACTTTAGTCCTGTTATTTCAGTGTGTGATCCAGGATCAGGTTTCATTTGTAGCATTCTTTGGCTAATGCTGGGTCCTATCAGTTACATTATATATAAAGCCTGTATGTGGGGACTGTAATGTAACCATCACTATTAAGACTTGATTACTAATTTTAGACCATTGCCTGCCCACATGTGGGGTAAAAATAGCAGATGACACACATTTTATTACCACTGATTAGCTTTTCACCAGGCGGGAAGTCTTTATCAGCTGCTCCATAGAATGCCCAGTAATTACTACTCCTACTGGTTGTCATAGCATATAACAATGATTTTTTTTTCAATTCTCAAATCTACAGGGATAATTCCTAGTGAGCTACAATGCTTTGGGGTCACCTGCTCATTGCATAGCTGCAAAAACGTATGGCAAGTTCCTTTGTTTGTTGAGGAGGATACAGTGGAGCTATTCCAACAAGGTTGCCATAGGAATCCATTTAGGATTGAACCTGTGTTTTTTTTTATATATTTAATGTTTTAGTCACTTACTTTTTATTCTTTCCCTCACTGGGCTGCAACTCTGTTCAGCACTCTGGGATACGGGTGCCACCATCTTGCCTCAGTAACATCAAATACTGAGAGGGGTCAAAAGTACAGGGGGGTGGGGTTATAACTGTGTTTTCCACAAACAGAGCAGAGCTGAGGTCAAGAAAAGGTCAGCAATCCCAGAATGCAGAGCGGCACAGTCAGAAGACACTTCCTGTTTGCAGGCAGCCTGAAACTCCATGGGCTGCCATCTTGGATGTTTAAAGTCTCATGAAATGCAATAGATGCAGGTAGGATGATTTTTAATGTGGGCAATCTGTATGTACAGCGTGTGGAAAACATAAGATAGGCTCTTATTCAGGGTGTGAAGGTCCGGTTCAACTGTTTCCTCAACAAGGTGTAAACATGACCCAGTAGCTTTTCCCAAGAACCCTTAAGGATTGGGAAGTTTGGTAAAGAAAAAAAAAAAGTTGGGTGGTAAAAAGAGGTAGAGGTAGAGGTAGACTTACCCAAATATTTAAACTGGACCAACAGTATGGCATAGTTGGAAAAGAAAGGTAGCAGCCATTTTGCAGCTCTCTCCCAACTGACATAACTGAAATGCACAGTAACAGGAAGCCCAGTACGACTTCCTGTTTGCAGGTGGCCTGCAAGCCCATGAGTGGCCATCTTGTTTTTAAAATTTATCCCAGTAGGAGTTTAAAAAAGGTAAATGATTTTTATGTGCAGCAATCTAAATTGCCCCGGAGAGGGATAAAAGACAATTCTGTGAGTACTCACCTGTAGAATTGCTTTTACTATGCATGGCATGGCCTGCTTCCAGAAGTCCTTATGTATGGGTTATTCCGCCACAAGGTGGCGCAGTGTACTGCAGAAGAGTTGTGGCTCCTCTCGGTACCATATAAAAACGGAATCACCATAGTCTTATACAGTGTTGACAAGCAGTTATTCAAGAAACCGGGAGATAATAAAAGTAAAAAAGGTAACAAACCCCAACTAACTTGGAACAATCACCATAAAGAGGCAACCAAGAATAATGATAACAAGGGTGGGGTGAAGCAGGCCGTGCCATGCATAGTAAAAGCAATTCTACAGGTGAGTACTCACAGAATTGTCTTTTTCCTATTGCATGGCACGGCCTGTTTCCAGAAGTCCTTACGTATGGGACGTCCAACAGCAGTGTCCATAAGGTAGGGTGGGATCCCCAAAGAGTAACAACAGGCAGTTCAAACCACTACCGCCTGAAGTAGCAGCAGCATCAGCCAGAAAAAATTGCCAGAGCTGACACCTGTCCCTCGAGGGTACTAAGTTGAAGGCCTGAATCCAAACCATGTTGCAAAAATTCCAGAATCCTGGGGATAGAAAACACCCGACAAGGAAGAGACTTGGACTCACACCAGGCAATGTAAGCATGCCATATGCTGTAGTAGATAAAGGACGAGGACTTCTCCCTAGCCCTAATCATGGTATCAACAACAGAAGCCGGCAAACCCTTATCCATCAAGATGGAGGTTTCAGCAGGCCGTGCCATGCATAGTAAAAGCAATTCTACAGGTGAGTACTCACAGAATTGTCTTTTTCCTATTGCATGGCACGGCCTGTTTCCAGAAGTCCTTACGTATGGGACGTCCAACAGCAGTGTCCATAAGGTAGGGTGGGATCCCCAAAGAGTAACAACAGGCAGTTCAAACCACTACCGCCTGAAGTAGCAGCAGCATCAGCCAGAAAAAATTGCCAGAGCTGACACCTGTCCCTCGAGGGTACTAAGTTGAAGGCCTGAATCCAAACCATGTTGCAAAAATTCCAGAATCCTGGGGATAGAAAACACCCGACAAGGAAGAGACTTGGACTCACACCAGGCAATGTAAGCATGCCATATGCTGTAGTAGATAAAGGACGAGGACTTCTCCCTAGCCCTAATCATGGTATCAACAACAGAAGCCGGCAAACCCTTATCCATCAAGATGGAGGTTTCAGCAGCCAAGCCGTTAAAGCCAGCGTTTGTAAATTGGGATGGCACAGTTGTCCCTGAGTGAGCAGATCTGGATCCTTAGGTAAGACATACTGATCTACTGCCAACTGCACAACATCTGCGAACCACACCCTCCTTGGCCAACAGGGGGCCACCAGAATAGCTGGTACCCCTTCCTGGGCTATCTTGCGCAGCACCCTGCCCAGCAGAGGAAAGGGAGGGAACACAGAGGAGCCGAAACTCCGTCCAAGGCATTGCTAGCGCATCCATGGCGAAGGCCAGAGGATCCTGTGACAGGGAGACAAACCTGGGAAGCTTGTGATTGTGGCGGGACGCAAACAGGTCCACATCCGGCTGACCCCAGCGGTGACACGGAGTGAAATACCTTGTTGCGAAGGGACCATTCCCCCAGCTGAGACGTCCCCCTGCTCAGGGAGTCTGCCTCCTGGTTCTCCACCCCCGGAATGTAAACTGCCGAAATGCAAGGGACATTCTCTTCCGCACAAGATAGTATCAGGGACACTTCCTTGAGGGCTCGCTTGCTCCGAGTCCCTCCCTGATGATGTAGGCAACCGCCGTCTGGTTGTCCGAGCGGATCCTGCCCACTAGAAGGTTCCCTGAGTCCAGCAACCACAAGAGGGACTGTCTGGCCAGGGGGGACAAAACAAATTCCTGATCCAGGGACACAGGGTCCCGATCCCAAACTGACAAGAGGTGCAACTGAAGAGGTCTCATGTGAAACTGAGCAAAGGGGACCGCCTCGAAGCAAGACACCATCAGACCCACTAACTGCATCCCTTGCCGGAAGGAGAGCAGAGCAGAGTCCGTGCCTGCTTCTGAAGGCCCTCCACTTTCTGCTGAGGCAGGAATACCTTGACCTGAGAGGTATCCAGTCATGCCCAGAAAGGACCTCACCAAAGACGGAGACAGTGAAGACTTGGGATAGTTGATCACCCAGCCGAAGGACTCAAGAGTGGAGGTCACCACCAGAGTATCCTTCTCGGCCTGATGAAGAGTCCGAACTGCAATCAGAATGTCGTCCAGGTAAGGGAGGATGCGAATGCCCTGATTCCGCAGCAGAGCCATCACGCCCGCCAGCACCTTGGTGAACACCCAAGACGCCGAGGTGATACAGAACAGTAAAGCCTTCAAGTCCAGGATGGGCCTCAGGGACCCGTCTTTTTTGTGGACCGTGAACAGATTGGAGTAGAATCCTCGACCTCGTTCCTGGGAAGGCACCAGGCAAATGACTCCTTACTCCAACATACATTGAACCGCAAAGTGCAAACCCTGAGCTGACAGAGAGTTTTGAGACATCCTGGATCTGATGAATCTTGGGGGCGGCCAGGCTGCAAACTCTATCTTGTAACCGGAGGACATCACCTCCTGAATCCACCGGTCTGAGACGCGAAGCCTCCGGACGTGAGCAAAGAGCCGAAGCCGTCCCCCCACCCGAATGGGTGAGGGCGCCTCCTCATGCTTGAGGGGGCTTGGGAGAAGGTTTGGGCTTGGAACCCCATGAGAGACCAGGACGACTGCGTGGTCAGCCACGGCCCCAAGGATCCCTGTGGGTACCCGAAAAGAGGGAGCCACAACCTCCTCTGGGAGCACGAAATGAGGGGAGGGAAGGGGAGGGCCCCCGGAAAGGCCGAGGCTGCCTCCTACGCTGAGGCAGCCTACCATCCTTGGCTAGAACATCCAGATGCTCAAAGGGCCGCAGCCCCGTAAAGGGGAGCACAGTGAGAGCCTTCTTAGCGGCAGCGTCAGCCGCCCACTGACGCAGCCAAACAGAGCGGGCCATAGCCACCAAAAAGGCAGAGGCCCTACCACTCAGCCGTACAACATCATCCATGGCAGTAAGGACAAAGGCAACAAAATCAGAGCAAAGCAAAAGGGACCTATAATCCTCCCCCCTGCTACCAGCCGTAGCGCCATCAAGGAGACGCTTGAGCTGCTTCTTAAGGGCAATAGCTGTAATGGCAGCAGCGCAGACCGGACGCAGCCCAGCCCCCACAAATGTAAAAGCGTGGCAGGCCAGCTGATCCATGCGCCGGTCCTCGCTGTCCCGCAATGTAGTAGTGTCAGGGGAAGGCATGACCGAGGTGTTGGACAGCCCTAGAACGGGAGCGTTCACCTCAGGGGGACACGACCATCGCTTGACCAGGTCGGCAGGAAAGGGATACCTCTTATCCAACCCTTTGGGTACCGCGGGCAATCTACTAGGACGTTCCCACTCCTTGAGCACCATATTAGTGAAATGGCTCTGCTCAGGGAACTCCAGACGCTGTTTATCAGGACGAAAGAGCTCACCCTGCTTCCTCTTAGCCACCTCAGGGGGGACAATGTGCAAGATTTCAAAAATATGAGCCAACAGGCTATCAGTGTCCTCAGGGAACCATGAGTCCTCCCCAGACGCAGACCCAGGGTCACTGTCGTAACCCTCCTGCTGGTGCCCAGAGGAGTCAGAGTCCTGGAAGAGTTCCCCCTCCTCTAGGGGGTAAAGGCCACCAAAAGAATCAAATCCCTCATCCTCCTCAGGAAAGAGGGATGGCACGGGAGCTAGGTGTTGCTTCTTGCCAGAGGCCTTACGTGGAACAGGCCTGGCAAGCTGCCTTTCAATGCTGGCCACACGCAGTGCCAGATCAGACTGTGACCCCCCCGCTAGTATCCTCCTCGCTGGGGGCTAAATGCAGGCGCAGAGGGGTTTGGTGACGCCGAAGGGGGCGCAGAGCTAGGAAGCGAAACGGGTAGCCCAGCCTGGGCTGCAATGATACCCTGGGCGCATGGCACGCACAC
The DNA here is from genome assembly GCA_027917425.1 of Gastrophryne carolinensis. NCBI lineage: Eukaryota > Metazoa > Chordata > Amphibia > Anura > Microhylidae > Gastrophryne > Gastrophryne carolinensis. The sequence continues at coordinate 80,349,420 of CM051242.1, read as the reverse complement.
CGCGGCACTGTTACTCAGAGGGGATGCCCCGCACATGGCACACAACCGGGATTGCCCTGAAGGACCCCCAAGCACGCTATACCCAGAAGCCTCCATATAGTGATTAACACAGGCGCAATAGGCCAGCACAGGGTAAGGGCTAATAAAAAGCCACCCGGGATACCCCCCCAAGGGATGCCCCCAGAAGCTAGTAAGGGAAGATGAGGGGGGGTAAGGGGTAGGACCGGGAGAAACTACAACCCACAGTTGTCCCACCTGAAAGACATAAGTAAAGACACATAAGCATCCCGCAGCACATGTCCCAAGGAAACCAAAAAAACCCCGAAGGGACTCACGGACCAGCCGCCAGACCACAGGAGGCAGCGACAACAGCCACACCGCCGCAGCTCCGGGAGGAAAAAGGGCACCAGAGCCGCAGCAGAAGCAAAATGGCGCCGACAGAGGAACCTTGAGGGGCGGGCCGCGTGAGGACAGAGCGATACGAGTCATCCTCCGGACCAGGCCCAACCCCCCCCCCCCCGAAGAGTGCGAAGACGGCGCTCACGTGACACCGGCGTCATCACACAGCAAAAAAAAGCGGCGGAGAAAAAGGGGGGGGGGAGGGGGATAGGAGAGCGAACAGGCAGCGGCGAGAGCCCAAGCCAGGGATGGGGGGGGACCCCAAAACACCAGTACAAGTCACATAGTCCCCAAAATACTCACCCCCTCAGAAGCTAGGACAGGAACTCTGCATCCCTAGTAGGCTCACCATAAAGCCTATGGTCGGCTACCCTTTTTGGTACAGGGTCTGCGGCTTGGAGCAGCGCTCCATGAGCACTTGACCCTAGTTAAATTTAACTTTTGGTCCGGTCACTAGAATTCGTATGGTTTGGAATGCTAGCCAAGCCCCCACACTTATCAATCCACTATCCAGTGCTGTATTCAAATGCACCCTGCGGCCCAGTTGATTATGGAGAGCATACACAGCAGGGAAATGCCTGTGCCGCATGTGAATACATCTCTGGATTGCGGCATGCGGGAGTCGGCTATGGTCCCAACCGTGGAATACCCCAAATTGGGATGCCCCCTAGGAATCATAATGGCCAAACTAGTCTAATATGACTTTTGTCCAGTTTAATTGTATTGTCTAATCATTAATACATAAATAAAAATATTGTATATTTATTTAAACTGATAGTGGATTATATCTTATCATATAGAAGAGCTGCTGTGCTTCACAATCGTGGCTGGTGGGTTGGGGGTGGTAATGGGTGTAGGACCTTTAACCTCATCCACAAGACTGGTCAGTTTGAAATAGGCTTTGATCTCTTTACCCTGGGAAAAGCCTTTTTCAGGGAAATCTTAGGAGATCCAGAGACGTTGCAGCCTTTCACATATATATTATCACAGATGAGTGAAATAATTAGCCAGTATGTCTAGTGTAAGAGCATTTATTCTATCAGTCTGTGCACAGTTCGAAAAGCTTCTGGGCACAATATACTAGGGCAGTCAGTGCAATAAAATTGTGTAGTCTCTTCCTCTGTGCGTCCTCTTTCCGGACCAGAACTACTGGAGAAGTCGTCCTTAAAGTGCCTGGAGGGAGCATGGCAAGCTGTTGCCCACTGAGATCAACCTGGTAATGGCAGCATGGGTCAGACTGCCAGGAGACGCCATAAAGGGCTGCACAGGCCACACTTAAAGCCCCGGCGGGTAATCCTACATAATGGGCACAGCTGCTGGGAAGGCTGAGAGGTGATAAAAGACACACTATTCCTGTTACTATTGAAGTTCTATGGAGGCAGTTTCCCACCGAGATCCAGCGGGCTGTCTCATCTCCCAGACGTGCAGGCTCGATCACTATATAGCGATATTGCTGCTCCAACGCTGCGTCCAGCTCAGCTTCAAACTGCTCCTGGGAGAAGTCACCGTCATACACTTCATGGATGATGTAATAATCTATAGGTGGCAGCTCAGCCCTGGAACACACAAACAATCCAAGTGAGTGAAAGAGCCAGCAGAAACGTACACACAATAAAAGTGCTACACAAAGGTCACTGGGGTCAATAATTACCATATACACCATGCCAACCACAATATATAAATAGTGATTACATTGTATTGGCTAATACAACAAGACACAAAACCACATTATACCAATGACATAAGTGCAATGTATACAAGAAAAAATACGGTACTAAAAGGATATAGTATTATTGCTTATTTAAGAAGCAAATTACGGGCAGGGTAGAACAAGTAATATGGGGGATTATGGGTCGGATCAGATGTGACTAACATGCAGCAAACATTTTTAATCCTTTTAATTCTGGGGGCATCCAGAATCTGGATTATCCCCCCTAGGTCACTCAATTACATAGTTAATACGGTTGAAATAAGACATATGTCCATCAAGTTTGTTCAACCAAGGATGTTGGGGTAGGGGGAAGTTATTTTTCATTTTATATTGTTTATTTTTTTTACGGATAACAGCTAATAGTAACTGTTAATGTTATTTTCTTCTAAATAAGCATCTAATCCTTTATTGAAGCTGTCAGCGGTTGATGCTGTAACAAGCTTCTGTGGGAGGCTATTCCACAGATTTATAGTTCTTATGGTAAAGAATGATTGTCACCTCCGGAGACTGAATTTCTTTTTTTCCAATCTAAGGGAGTTCCCCATTGTCTTTAGAGAGGATTTTACCTGAAATAATGTTTTCCCAAATTTTTGTATTGGCCATTTATTCACTCACCTACCTGTAGTTCACATGCTGCAGAATAAGACAAAACAGAGCCGGCTGAGTGGGCTGCACAACGCGCTTGATTTCTATCGGCTACATTCAGCTCTGCCAGCAGTTGAGTTCACTGCTGGCAGCTTCCCCCGCTCAGCTTCTAGCTGTGGTGCCCGCGCCGCCCATTCAGAAAGGCCTAGTGGGGGTGTGCGCACAGCTTGAGGCGAGTGAGAATGCAGCCACAGGGCTGAGACATGCCGAGGGCTCCAGGAGAAGGTGAGTGTAAATGGGATACAGGAGGTTTTATACAGTGGGGCATCCCAATTCAGAATGCCCTAAGGATTCCTTTTAGAATCCCGGGCCTCCGAAGTTCCTTTTTAAGTGGTCCAAAACCCAGGATTTTCACAGGTTCTGGTCCATCCCCATTCTGTGTGAAATCCTCTGGCAATGTTGGCATACACAATCTCTTCTGATCAGTGTTTTATGTTGCGCAAATAACCAAATGCATGGAACCCCGTTTGTACACAAAGCCAGGCATAGAGTGGGGGAGGGGTGCCATCCCTTCGACTGCGTGTTCCTGCAATAACTATTCAGATAGGCCTGGGGTGGGAGTGAGCATTAACCAGAGGGACGCTTCGGCGGCTCCTGCATGCGACTTGGAATGTCAGGTCCCGTAAGTATAATGAGGTACCCAGGGGTTTTTACAAAACGCAGCATCCCACATCGCAATGCGCCAGGCAGAAGAAATCAGCCGGCCCTGGAATATATTCTTAGTATACAGTACGTCCTGCTCCAAATCTAATACTTACAGTTGGGATATACCCCGCCAGATGGCGCTGGACTGCAGAGACATTGAAAATAGGCTCCTCTCGGCCCCTCAAATACCCGGGGACCTCCCGCAAATCCCCAGAATTTCTCTGCAGTCTGGCTGCGAAGGACGAGAAATTGGGTAGGTGGTTGGGTAGGTGGTTCAGGCTTATGGTGAGCCTCTATGGGATGCCCCTCCCGCACTATTGCCCCTGCCTATCGGTGGGCCCTATTTAAGTGGCCGCCGTCCTCCCTCATCCTCCTTGTAGACTTCGGGGGAAAAGAGGGGGGGGGGTGTATGTGTATAGATATATATGTTATGCAGTCTGTGCTTTCTCTTTTCACATGCCTTTATTCTTGTGTCAGCTGCCGCGCTGACTTGTCTTTACTGCTTTTTTTAAATTTGCCGCCGCCGTGCGCTGACTTGGTTCCGCGCTTGGCGGCGGCATTACCTCAGGCGTTGGTGCGCCATCATTGGCTGTTGCCTTTATGGCTTCGCACTCTTCGGGGGGCGGGGCCCGTCTTTGGCGCGTTCCGCGTCATCGCTGTTACTGGCCCGCCCCTCGAGGTATACCGACGCCATCTTTTCTGCTTGGTTGGCCTATGCGCGACGGACTCCTACCTACCGCGGTCCGTAAGTGCCCTCGCGGGCGGCTTTATCTCCTTCACTTTTGTTACGATGTACTTAAGGTCTTGTCTGCTTATGTCTTTCAGGCAGGACGAAGCCTTCTTGGCTTCTCCCGGCCCTGTTTTAGTATATTACTTGTAGGCCTTGTAAAAATTATAATCCCACTTCTCTAGCGGGTTATTGGGGCATCCAGGGTGGATATATAGCGTCATTCCCTATCGGCGTATAGCGCCGCTATAATCACCATATGGAGGCATCCCAGGATAAGGTTATCGGGGTCCCTTTGGGACAAGACCGGCTGTGTGTAGCGTGTGGGCAGCCTCATGCTGACGCTGACAAGGCGCGGGTCTGTGTCCCCTTTGCTGAGCAGGTGCTTGCATTGCAATCTGGCCTGGCAGTGGCTGCACCTCGTTTCACTTCACCTACTCCCCCAAGCTAAAATCTCACTCCTGCTGAGTTGCATACTAGTGGGGATTCTCAGCCTGATGTGTCTTCTAGACTGGCTACTGTTGAGCAGTTGATTGATAAGTCCTTAGCGCGTAAGACCCCTGCTAAGAAGCGGCACTTGATGCCTAATGTTACTGTTTTCCCTATGGGAACTGAGGAGTTTTGGAATCTGTGTGGCTATACCCCGTCTGATGAAGGGGAGCTCTTTTCTGATTCAGGCTCATCTGATGAGAGACCAAGGGGTCATGATGATTCTGGCTCTGACCCCTGGGCCGCGGATCACACTGACAGATTATTGACCCAGATTTTTGAGGTTCTGTATATCTCTCTCCCCGTTGAGGCTCCCAGGCAAAGAGGGGAGCTTTTCCATACAGCAAAATCACGTTTGGAATTTCCAGAGCAGGCACATTTCCATAACCTTGTGCTCAAGGAATGGGAGCGCCCCAGTAAACTTCCCGGGGTTCCAAAGAGTTGGGATAGGAAGTATCCCTTTCCTGCTGAGGTGGTTAAATGTTGGTCATCCCCCCCCCCCCCCCCCCGAGGTGGCGATCCTAGGGCTATCTAACACCTCTGTCATGCATTCCCCTGATTCTACTACTCTGTGGGATGCCGAAGACCAGCGTATTGATCAGCTGGCATCCCACGCCTTTGCATGTGCGGGGATGGCGCTGCGCCCGGTCTGTGCCTCTGCCATTACTACTGTGGCCACTAGGACCCTTATCAGAAATATGCTTGATAGTGCCCCTGATGATTTGCCTTGTGAGGTGTTTAATACACTCTCCAGTTGTGATGTTTTTGTAAATTTTGTCCTATCAGCATTGGATGACACCATCAGAATGTGTGCCAGAACCTCTGCCCTCGTGGTGGCTATACGCCGCTCGGTTTGGCTGCGCCAGTGGGCTGCTGACAACGCTGCCAAGAAGGCCCTCACTGGTTTCCCCTTTAAAGGACTGCGCCTGTTTGGAGACCGCCTGGACCTTTTTGCTAAGGGAGGCAGGTTACCCCAGCGCAGGCTGCAATCTCGGCCCTTTCGGGGGCCGGGGTCCTTCTCCTCCCCTTACCATGGTGCAAGACAGGGAAGGGGGGTTTCTTTCCCTGGGGCCCAGGGAGATTTCTGGGGTAGAGGCAGAGGACGTGGGCATCCTGGCTCCTCCTGGGGTCCCAAAGCTAAATCCTCTCCCAAGCCCCCTCAGGCATGATGGGGTGCCCTCAGGCATGATGGTTCTGTCAGGCCCATCCTGGACTTAAAGATCCTCAACAAGTTTGTCAGGGGCAGGCGCTTTCGCATGGAGACTCTGCGCTCTGCCATCAGTTCCCTGCACCAAGGGGATTTCATGACTTCTGTGGACATCAAAGATGCTTACCTTCATATTCCTCTTATGGATCAACACTACCAATTTGTGGCCTTGCCCTTCGGCCTCACTTCAGCTCCCAGGGTGTTCACCAAGGTGCTGGCTGGCGTGATGTCTCTGCTCAGATGTCAGGGCGTCCGCGTGCTTCCCTATCTGGATGACATCCTCATCACTTCCCAGTCTCTACATCAGGCAGAGTTGGATACTCAGCTGGTGGTGTCCACTCTGGAGTCATTTGGATGGGTGATCAACCACCCCAAGTCCTCACTGTCCCCTTCCTTGGTAACTCCATTCCTAGCAATGAATCTGGATACAGTTCAGGCAAGGATCTTCCTTCCTCAGCAGAAGGTGGACAGTCTGATTGCGCAGGCTCAGTCCCTCCTAGCTTGTCCCCATCCCTCCATCAGGCAGGGGATGCAGCTGGTGGGCCTGATGGTGGTGTGCTTCGAAGCGGTCCCTTATGCAACTTCACCTACTGTCTGTATGGGACAAGGACCCAGCGTCCCTGGACAGGGCCTGTGTGCTCTCCCCCCTGGTCAGGAGGTCCCTCTTGTGGTGGATGGACTCAAGGAACCTGTTGGGGGGCAGATCCTTTCTTGCCCCTTCCTGGGAGACGGCCACCACGGATGCCAGTCTGTCAGGTTGGGGGGCTTCTGGAAGTCCCTGCGGTTCCAGGGGAGGTGGGGCCCTCAGGAGGCCCACACACCTATCAATGTCTTGGAGCTACGGGCCATCAGGTTAGTTCTGGCTCGCTTGACTGGCTCATCTTCGGGGCCTGCCTGTTCAGGTGCGCTCAGACAACCAGACGGCAGTCGCCTACATCAATCATCAGGGGGGGACCCGGAGCAAGGGGGCCCTCCAGGAAGAGTCTCTGATCCTGACTTGGGCGGAGGCCAATGTCCCCTGCATTTAAGCTGTGTACATCCCGGGGGTGGAAAATCACCTGGCGGACTCTCTGAGCAGGGGGACCTCTCGCCAGGGAGAATGGTCCCTATGCAGCAGGGCGTTTCAATCTCTGTGTCACCGTTGGGGCCAACCAGATGTGGATCTGTTTGCGTCCCGACACAATCACAAGCTTCCAGCTTTTGTCTCTCTGTCCAGGGATCCTCTGGCCCTGACCTTGGATGCGCTAGCAATGTCATGGAAGGACTTTCAGTTCCAGTTTGTCTTCCCCCCCCAATTCCCCTGCTGGGCAGGGTTCTGCGCAAGATTGCTCTGGAAGGGGTGCCAGCAATTCTGGTGGCCCCCAGGTGGCCAAGAAGAGTGTGGTTCGCAGACGTGGTGCAGCTGGCAGTAGATCAGTACGCTCTGCCCTTGGTGCCAGATCTGACCACTCAGGGCTCACTACGCCATCCCAATTTACAAACTCTGGCTTTGACGGCTTGGCTGCTGAAACCTCCATCTTGATGGAGAAGGGGCTGTCTTCCTCGGTTTTGGATACTTTGATTAAAGCTAGGAAGAAGTCTTCCTCTTCCATTTATTACAGGGTTTGGCGTGCCTACATTGACTGGTGTGAGTCTAAGTCTCTTCCCTGTCGTGTGTTCTCTATTCCCAGGATTCTGGAGTTCCTGCAGCATGGGTTGGAGATGGGGCTCCAACTCAGTACTCTGAAGGGTCAGGTTTCTGCCCTGGCTATTTTCTTCCAGAAGTCCTTTGCTCAGCACCCTCTGATCAGGACTTTTTTCCAGGGGGTCACTCATGTGCGTCCCCCACATCCGTTTGGGATCTGAACTTGGTTCTGTCAGCCTTGCAGGGTGCTCCCTTTGAACCTGTGCAGGATTCTGCCCTGGCCATTCTTACGCTCAAGGTTGTGTTTCTGGTGGCTATCACTTCTGTCAGGCGTGTGTCTGAGTTGGCGGCGCTGTCCATTCAGCCCCCCTACAATGAGAGACACCAGGACAAGGTGATGATTCGTTTCAAACCTGACTTTCTGCCTAAGGTAGTGTCTGCCTTTCATTTGAATCAGGATATTGTTCTTCCTTCCTTGTGCCCTAATCCTAGCAATGCTAAGGAGAGGGTTTTGCACTCTTTGGATGTGGCTAGGTGTCTGAAGTACTATCTGGTGGCTACTGCACCTTTCAGGAAAGCTGATGCTCTTTTTGTGGTCCCTTCTGGTCCTAGGAAGGGTTTGGCTCCTGCCAAGTCTACTATCAGCAAGTGGATTCGTCAGGCTGTGATTCAGGCCTACTCTGCTAAGGGGAAGAATCCTCCCTTCCGCCTTACTGCTCATTCCACTCGTGCTATTGGTGCCTCTTGGGCTTTTCAGCACCAGGCTTCTGTTGAACAAGTTTGCAAGGCCGCTACTTGGTCTTCTGTTCATACCTTTTCAAAGTTTTACAAGGTTGATGTTAGGGCCTCGGCTGATGCTGTTTTTGGCCGCATGGTTCTGCAGACGGCAGTGGTTTAAACTGCCTGCTGCTGATTTTTCTTGGGGATCCCACCCTACTTATGGACACTGCTATTGGATGTCCCAACTGTAAGTATTAGATTTGGAACAGGACGTACTGTATACTAAGAATAATACAATTCTGTGATTACTCACCTGTAGAATTAGTATTATGAGTATATAGTACGTCCTGCTCCAACCAACCCTTGGTTTGCATTTTCTTGGATCCCCTGTATGGTGATTGTTATCATTGTTATAGTTGATAGTTTGGATTGTTTAATTCTCCCGGCTTCTCATTAACTGCTTTTCAATGCTGGGGATTTGTGGGAGGTCCCCGGGTATTTGAGGGGCCGGGAGGAGCCTATTTTCGATGTCTCTGCAGTCCAGCGCCATCTGGCGGAGTATATCCCAACTGTAAGTATTAGATTTGGAGCAGGACGTACTGTATACTCATAATACCAATTCTACAGAATTGTAATTTTAGGCCGGCCAGTAGTGGTTTTGGACCACTTTAAAGAGGAAGAAAACTCTTGGGTTTTGTTCCTGGTGGTGGAAGAATGAGGGTGTGTATCCCAGAGGAGCGCCCTTTTGGGCGGGTTCACATGTGCATGCACGGCCCGCTCAGCCATTCAGTGGCACTCATCCCATTCTGAGCACAGAACTACAAGAAAATCTAAATGGTTTAAGTGCTGCCAGCCACATCCCCGCTTGCCTCTAGCTGCGGGCGTGCCCATGCCAGCCATTCAGGAAAAGTCTGGCAAAGCTAGAGGTATGTTGGGCATGCAGCTGCAACACTGATATGTGGAGAGAGCTGGGAGAAGAGAAGAGGTGAGTTGATCGGGCAACCCCAGGACTACACACACAGCTGCCCATCCTAATTTGGAATGCCCCAGAAAAAGGCTACCACCCCAAGTGTCCTATAGACACTGGCGGCCGCATCCCCCGCTTCCCCCTAATGGAGCTTGCCAGCGCCAGCTATTCACAAAACACAGGCATGCACTCTGCTAGAGGGATAGCGGGCATGCGACCGTGGTTCACGCCGTTGGACCGGGAAGCAAGGTAAGTGTATGGGACGACCTGAGGGATTCTGATTTTGGATGCCCCGGGAGGAGGGAATCGATCGGCCCAGGAATCTTATAGATTCCCTGGCAGAAAGCGTTGGGTTTTGGTCCACTTTAAAGAAGGCCAAACCCTATGCCTAAAAGACTACAATGCTTGGTTACAGAGCCCCACCTTACCTTGCCGGTGTCCCCAGCATCCTGCAGCTGCATGCACCCGGGTGCGCACAGGAGGGGGGTGACAAGGAGCTATACAGCCAATCATGTTTTCTAGCTGCTCGCCCCACCCTTGTATGGGATCGCTGCCAAGGTAGGCATAGCAAGCCAACTGAGAGGGCCAGCTAGTCTCAATGGGCCCTTTTTGATGTGGTATGACACTTCATATATGGTGATAAAGTTGCCTGTATGATGAATACTACTAAAGAATAGAAAGAAAGAAAAAAAAAATAGAAGGAATGACAGAAAAAAATGAAAGAATAGAAGGAATGACAGAAAAAAAAATCAAATAGAAGGAATGACAGAAAAAAAATGAAAGAATAGAAGGAATGACAGAAAAAAAATTTAAATAGAAGGAATGACAGAAAAAAAATGAAAGAATAGAAGGAATGACAGAAAAAAAATGAAAGAGTAAAGAAAGAGAAAAGCAATGAAAAAAAAAAAAAAGAATAAAGGGAAATAAATATAGAAAATAGAATGACAGAAAAAAAAGCAGGAAAGTGAGAGAAGGAATGGGGGAAGAAAGGAAAGAAAGAATAGAAGGACTGACAGCAAAAGAAAGAAGGAATAACTGACAAAGAATAGAAGGAAACAAGAAAGAAAGGGAATGGCAGAATGAACTGATGAAAGAATCAAAGAATAGATGGAATGAAAGAAAGAAAAAGACTAGAAGGAAAAAAAGTATAGGACTGTCAAAAATAATAAAAGAACGAATAAATACAGAAAAGGAATGGTAGCAAAACAGAATAGAAGGAAAGAAAAGAAGGACAAGCAGACAGAAAGAAAGGCTTTCCCAATGGCCTGGCTGACAGTCCTTAGTCCTGGTCACTGCACAGGGCTGTGTCCTCTATAGGAGCTGCCCAGGGAATGAGGAGGGCCCTGCAGAGGGGCATCCCAAATATTTAAGCCACCAGCCCCAGGGTGCAGGCACTACTCCATCCTCTTCTAGTAAGGAAAGAAAGTGGCAATCCTGCCACTTACCCTCACCTACCGCCAGCTCACCCACTGGCCCTGTAGCCAATGACAGTAGGTGAACTCAGGGGGTAAATGACAGGACACCTCGTCAAGGGCATGTGGCAGCCATAGAAGAGGGAGCACAGATCGCTGGCAAGGTGCCAATGGTGGGGTCAGACAATACACAGGAACATCTGGGGCATTAGACAGGGGCACTGACAGTTAGTAACAGCGGCAGTAAGTTCGGGGTAACACATTCCACATTAGCACATAGGGAATCTCTAGAGATACACAGCGCGCAGGTCTCCGCCTGCCGCCAATAAATCCGAATAAATAAACTAGTTAATTTGCAATACCCTCTGACCTCTCCGCTATATCCAGCGCCGCCATTTTAGCTGAGGCTTGGGCTGCCCGATCGCCATCTCCAGGCGCCTGCGTCACTAAGGAAGCAGCTGCTAGCGGGGGCTAAATGTGAGGAGCGCCCATTCCCCGGCCTGTCCACGCTGCAGGGACACGGAGGCCATCTTGTCGGAGACCAACGTCCTAGCGCTGTGCTGGTCTACCACCAGGGGGCGCTCCAGCGCTCTGGAATTGTAATGAAGGTTTTCCTTGTCTGGACGTGATTCCAAAGACTGTTCCGAAGACCTAAAGTGGACCGATTAGGCATGCGCCTGTGTGTGACATGTCCAGGACCGCCGGATCTCTCACCCACTACCACGACACAGGCGTGGCCTTCCATACAAACAGAATAGACGTTTGCTGTGCATCTTAATGTGAACCAAAACCCTGGATTTTGACTATCCTGGGTTTTGGTCTCTTCCCCTAGGGCACCCCGATTGGGGATGCCCCGCTGTGTGAAACCCACCAGATCGCCAGGCGAAACTCACCTCTTCCTGGTCCTACGGGCATGTGCGGCTGCTCGTCCAATCAGCGCGCTCTGAGCCGTTGACGTCACGTCGTCTAAGCCTTCGCCTATGGCCAGCAGCTCTGAGCACGCTGGCGGCCGCATCCCCCGCTTCCCTATGACGGAGCGTGCCCACGCCGGCCATTCACAAATGCCTGGCACGGGCACGGAATGCGGCTCATACATGCGGCTCATACATGCGCCGATTGGGGGTGTCCTGCTGTGTGAAACCCCCCAGGTCTCCCAATCTCACTTACTATTCCCCAGTCCTATGGTGCATGAGTAGCCCTCTCATCCAATCAGTGCGCTCAGATCCGCTCAAGCTCCTTCGTCCCGGAGCTCGTCTAATGTGAGCAGTTCTGAGCGCGCTGGCGGCTGCATCCCCTGCCATTCACAGATGCCTGGCGTGGGCATGCGCTCTGCTAAAGGAATAGTGGGGATGTGGCCGCTGCTTGCACATACGCCTTTGGACTGGGAGCGAAGGGGAGTTTACAGGTGACTTGGGGGTTTTGACACAGCAGGTACCCTGGAGGGGAGCAAGTATGTCTGCCCTGGGAAGGGGACTTTCTTCATCCTTTTTCCTGCCTCCAGCGCCCCCCGCTCGATTCTGATCACAAATTGAAGCTGAGGTTGACGTCAGGCTGACACCCCGTGTCTTATTGGTAGGCTAGAATGGGCCCCTCCACTTTTGTCACTCAAGACCAGCTCGCTCTAATGCAAGGCACACAGCATGCTTGCATCCAGGGGCATACATACCATAGAGGCAGTGTAGGTAGGTGCCCCTCGGACCTGTGGAACAAGGGGGCCCGGCACAAGCTACCTACATGGCCTTTCTAAAATGTACCCCAGGAGCCAGCTAAACTACATACTTACCTCACCAGTCATGCCGCCTTCATTCCTCAAGAAGTTGCGCGCAGGACCCTCTGGCTGGTGAGTGTGGGGGGGGGGGTCTGGGTGCTGATAGGGGCATCAGGGCTAAGTACACCACTTCTTGCATCACTCAGCCCTGCCACTCCTATGACATTACTGTGTGCCAAAATGATGTCCACAAGTTGCGGCCGTGGCTCCACATGCATCGTTAGACCGGGAAGCATAGTAAGTGTACGGGGGGGGGGGGCTGGGAGTTCTCACACAGTGGGGCATCACGATTTTGGATGTCCCAGGGGGAGTAAATAAATTTAGATTCCCGGGCCGATCGCGCTAGGTTTTGGTCCACTTTAACTGTTTTTTTCTTTTCTATTTGTTTGCAACTCTGTTATAAAAGAAACACTTTGCAACAATGTGTTTACCTTAGCAACTTTTGTGTACGTAGCAGAGACTTCCTCTGACTCTGACTTGCTAATCATCTGATTGGCTGAGGCAAAGACAATGCTCCACACTCCTGAGCTCACAGGTTTAACCTCTTTTGCTGTAATTCAACCAGTAGAGTAGAGCACAGTCTTGTGTTCCAGTAGCTAAAGGGTTACTGGCAGCATTGTCACCTAGGGATGTCATTACTGCTGCTTGACTCAGCCAAAGCTGAGGAAGCAGTGGAAGGATTCTGGGACTCATAGTCAGTAATTTTTACTTAATGTCAGGAAAGCCGCTCCCCACTAGCAACACAGAGCCACAGAAATATAGGAAACTTGGAGACAGCGTGCTTAGAAGTAAATCATAGGTATGGGGGCATAATCCAATCGTGAATGTTTATTTTACATTCCAAAAGAGGAAAATAATAAGGCAGAACACTGACAAAAAGGGATTTTTCCTTTTAGGGTGGCCATATCCATTCCTGCTCATAAATTGCCCTGCAAGGCTATAGCCACAGCTGAGGAATACACTCGTGCATTGGGAAACACATAGAGGCTAGGGCTGGTAAAATCAACGGCTGTTTTTTGGCCCCAGTCTGTCCCTCTCTGTTGCTCCAGGCCAAACCCTAAAACTGCTAAACTCTTAATCTGTAAACTTGACCCCTGTTTTTAAAGAGGGACAACACACACAAATTTGACTTTCCTGTGTGTTGTTCCTCTCTGCGGCGGCATCCCCAATTGGGATGCCCCGCTGTGTGTACCCCTCAGGTCGCCCCCTTTCACTCACCTTCATTCCGCTCGCACGGCGCAGACTCGGGCAAGAGCAAGTGCACTGATTGGCTGAGCTCATTGTCCGCTCATGGGTGCCGAGGATGGCTAATCCACCTGGGTGGATAAGCAGTCAAGCGGTGCCAAAGGGAGCCAAGCTGCACCGCCAGCCGCATCCCCCGCCCACCTGGCAGCCACTCAGGAAGGATGGCGCGGGCACGTGCATGGCTAGGGTTGACCGGCGGTTCGGCCAGAACGCACAGACGGGGCAAGGACTCCGGGAGAGGGTGAGCGTTCAGGGGGATTTGGGGGGGTTTCACACAGCGGGGCATCTCGAATTGGCATCCCAAGGACTGGAACACGGAGTCTAAGTGATGTTCCTCTTTAAAGTGTTTGGCAAGTCAAAAGTTAAAAAATAAATATCAGTAGCTTACCTGTCATTGTGCGCTGTGCTTTCTGCTCTGTCTGTCTCTTTAGAGAGGAAATCACTTCCTCATTCAGCTTTCAGTCCCCACCACACTGATCTGGTCCATCAATCAATGCTCAGTGGAACGGAAACACTCCGAGAGACCGGGGGGTCATACTTCAGGGCATCTCGATTTGGGATGCCCCAGGGGAAGTCTTTTGGAATCCAGGGCCGTGCACTGAGAGCTTTGTTCTGCTATAACTATAAAAATGGTGATTTTATCTCCAGTTGCATTTAGCTATTTCCGAGATATGGGGTGTTGTTTTCCAAAGCATGGATGACAGGTATGCTGCTTTGGAGAACTTTTCCTGGACCAGCCCATCAACCAGCCTCACCTAAGTGTGCAGCAGGAAGCTGCTGTAACTCACCTCGGCCTACGACCTCCCCTTCCTCAGCGGCGGTGGAGTTTGAATTTGGCCCCAGCCGGGGCTACAGAAAGTTGCCCGCTGCCGCCCATGAGTGAGGACACTTCTAGTGCCAGCTTTAGAACCCAGTTCAGGATGTGTATTGAGAAATGCATGCCCTTGTATATATGACTGCTGACTGGCTGACTTCATTGCATACTGACATGTCATGTAGCCAGCTGTCAGGCATTGATGTCATGTAGCCAGCTGTCAGGCATTGATGTCATGTAGCCAGCTGTCAGGCATTGATGTCATGTAGCCAGCTGTCAGGCATTGATGTCATGTAGCCAGCTGTCAGGCATTGATGTCATGTAGCCAGCTGTCAGGCATTGATGTCATGTAGCCAGCTGTCAGGCATTGATGTCATGTAGCCAGCTGTCGGGCATTGATGTCATGTAGCCAGCTGTCAGGCATTGATGTCATGTAGCCAGCTGTCAGGTATTGATGTCATGTAGCCAGCTGTCAGGTATTGATGTCATGTAGCCAGCTGTCAGGCATTGATGTCATGTAGCCAGCTGTCAGGTATTGATGTCATGTAGCCAGCTGTCAGGCATTGACGTCATGTAGCCAGCTGTCAGGCATTGATGTCATGTAGCCAGCTGTCAGGCATTGATGTCGTGTAGCCAGCTGTCAGGCATTGATGTCATGTAGCCAGCTGTCAGGCATTGATGTCATGTAGCCAGCTGTCAGGCATTGATGTCATGTAGCCAGCTGTCAGGCATTGATGTCATGTAGCCAGCTGTCAGGCATTGATGTCGTGTAGCCAGCTGTCAGGCACTGATGTCATGTAGCCAGCTGTCAGGCATTGATGTCATGTAGCCAGCTGTCAGGCATTGATGTCGTGTAGCCAGCTGTCAGGCATTGATGTCGTGTAGCCAGCTGTCAGGCATTGATGTCGTGTAGCCAGCTGTCAGGCATTGATGTCATGTAGCCAGCTGTCAGGCATTGATGTCGTGTAGCCAGCTGTCAGGCATTGATGTCGTGTAGCCAGCTGTCAGGCATTGATGTCGTGTAGCCAGCTGTCAGGCATTGATGTCATGTAGCCAGCTGTCAGGCATTGATGTCATGTAGCCAGCTGTCAGGCATTGACGTCATGTAGCCAGCTGTCAGGCATTGATGTCGTGTAGCCAGCTGTCAGGCATTGATGTCGTGTAGCCAGCTGTCAGGCATTGACGTCGTGTAGCCAGCTGTCAGGCATTGACGTCGTGTAGCCAGCTGTCAGGCATTGATGTCATGTAGCCAGCTGTCAGGCATTGATGTCATTTAGCCAGCTGTCAGGTATTGATGTCATGTAGCCAGCTGTCAGGCATTGATGTCATGTAGCCAGCTGTCAGGTATTGATGTCATGTAGCCAGCTGTCAGGCATTGATGTCATGTAGCCAGCTGTCAGGCATTGATGTCATGTAGCCAGCTGTCAGGCATTGATGTCATTTAGCCAGCTGTCAGGCATTGATGTCATGTAGCCAGCTGTCAGGCACTGATGTCATGTAGCCAGCTGTCAGGCATTGATGTCATGTAGCCAGCTGTCAGGTATTGATGTCATGTAGCCAGCTGTCAGGCATTGACGTCATGTAGCCAGCTGTCGGGCATTGACGTCATGTAGCCAGCTGTCGGGCATTGACGTCATGTAGCCAGCTGTCAGGCATTGACGTCATGTAGCCAGCTGTCAGGCATTGATGTCATGTAGCCAGCTGTCAGGTATTGATGTCATGTAGCCAGCTGTCGGGCATTGATGTCATGTAGCCAGCTGTCAGGCATTGATGTCATGTAGCCAGCTGTCAGGTATTGATGTCATGTAGCCAGCTGTCAGGCATTGATGTCATGTAGCCAGCTGTCGGGCATTGATGTCATGTAGCCAGCTGTCGGGCATTGATGTCATGTAGCCAGCTGTCGGGCATTGATGTCATGTAGCCAGCTGTCAGGCATTGATGTCATGTAGCCAGCTGTCAGGCATTGATGTCATGTAGCCAGCTGTCAGGCATTGATGTCATGTAGCCAGCTGTCAGGTATTGATGTCATGTGGCCAGCTGTCAGGCATTGATGTCATGTAGCCAGCTGTCAGGTATTGATGTCATGTAGCCAGCTGTCAGGTATTGATGTCATGTGGCCAGCTGTCAGGCATTGATGTCATGTAGCCAGCTGTCAGGCATTGATGTCATGTAGCCAGCTGTCAGGCATTGATGTCATGTAGCCAGCTGTCAGGTATTGATGTCATGTAGCCAGCTGTCAGGTATTGATGTCATGTGGCCAGCTGTCAGGCATTGATGTCATGTAGCCAGCTGTCAGGCATTGATGTCATGTAGCCAGCTGTCAGGCATTGATGTCATGTAGCCAGCTGTCAGGCATTGATGTCATGTAGCCAGCTGTCAGGTATTGATGTCATGTGGCCAGCTGTCAGGCATTGATGTCATGTAGCCAGCTGTCAGGTATTGATGTCATGTAGCCAGCTGTCAGGTATTGATGTCATGTGGCCAGCTGTCAGGCATTGATGTCATGTAGCCAGCTGTCAGGCATTGATGTCATGTAGCCAGCTGTCAGGCATTGATGTCATGTAGCCAGCTGTCAGGCATTGATGTCATGTAGCCAGCTGTCAGGCATTGATGTCGTGTAGCCAGCTGTCAGGTATTGATGTCATGTAGCCAGCTGTCAGGCATTGATGTCATGTAGCCAGCTGTCAGGCATTGATGTCATGTAGCCAGCTGTCAGGCATTGATGTCATGTAGCCAGCTGTCAGGCATTGATGTCATGTAGCCAGCTGTCAGGTATTGATGTCATGTGGCCAGCTGTCAGGCATTGATGTCGTGTAGCCAGCTGTCGGGCACTGATGTCGTGTAGCCAGCTGTCAGGCATTGATGTCATGTAGCCAGCTGTCAGGCATTGATGTCATGTAGCCAGCTGTCAGGCATTGATGTCATTTAGCCAGCTGTCAGGCATTGATGGGTAGCCCAGAGAAGTTCCAGAGTGACCCTGGGGGCCACCAATCTATGGGAAGCCCTGGACGTCACCATATGCTTAAAGTGGACCAAAACCCACCCAGGAGTCTATGAGACTCCAGGGCAGGCATACTTGCTCCCCCGGGGCATCCAGATTTGTGTAAAACCCCTGAGGTCGCGCGGAAACTCACCTTCTTCCCCAGTCCAACGCTGCATGCGCGAACAGCGGCCACAACCCCAATATCTTTAGCAGGGCGCGTGTGAATGGCTGATGCAGGCACGCTCCCTGTTAAAGTGTAGTGGGGGATGCATCCGCCAGCTTGCTCAATTCGGCTCGTCTTAGATGAGCTCTTGGACAAAAGGGCGGGAGTGGATCTGAGCACTTACTGGACGAGAGGCTGCGCATGCACCGTAGGACCAGAGAAGGGTAAGTGAGATTGGGATCAGGCGACCTGGGGGATTTCACACAATGGGGCATGCCCAATCGGGGTGCCCCGGGGGCAAGGACCTAGGATAGTCAAAATCCTGGGTTTTGGTCCACTTTAAAGATTACCAATACACCTGATTTTCACTTCTCAGGGTGTTGTTCTTCAATGTGGGCATCCCCTGGATGCCCTGCTGTGTGTATCCCCCTAGGTCAGCCATTTCACTCACCTTCCAGTCGCACCCATGGCGCAAATTTGAGCTAAGAGCAAGTGCGCTGATTGGCGACGAGTGGCCGCGCATGTGCCATAGGACCGGGAAGAGGTGAGTTAGCATCAGCGATCTGGGCGGTTTCACACAGCAGGATGCCCTAGGGGAAAGGACCAAAACCCAGGACTTTAAGACGTCCTAATGTGACCATTGCTTTAGGTCACTAATGCAGAAGATCAGCAGAGGATATACAAACCCACTGAGAAGTTTATTCCATAAGGTTGAGGTTAGCTGTGCTAATTGGGCTGTCAGAAAATAAAAGGGCATCTTTGGGGAGGGCTTGTTCAGCCTCACCACATCCTTGGCTTCTTATTGTCCAGAGGCCAGAAGATCCCTGGGGATAAGCAGCCATCCTGGGAAAGGGAAGATCAGGAACCACATCTCCCCCAGCAGCATCCTCCAGGCACAGCTGGAGCTGCACAAGCGTCTGCCACAAGGTGGCGCTGGGATCCACGCTGCTTTTTATCGGGAACTGAAGTATGATTTCTTTTTTCCACTTGGTTTATGTTTCCATCAGGACGAATTCCACTGGAGCACCCTTCTCTTCCTATGTAGAAACACTTCCCCAAACCACTAGTTAATCGAGGCGAGGAGCAGCCAGATCCAGGTAAGAGGCTCCGGGGCAGAAGATCATGGCATGCGGGGTTCTGCCGCCTAATGGGAGGAATCCAGAGTGTGGGCAAGTGATCCCCCATCTGGCACCCTGATCAGGAGCTGCCCCCTTCCCCACCCATGGGTGCAGGCTGCCAATCACAGCTGCCTGGGTGAATGTGGCTTCCTGCATCAGGGCTGTCACATGGTATGAAAGCTGGAAAGCCCCTTTAGAAAGGTGATTACAGAATGAGCCCCTCTGGCCCTGGGAGCTTAGATCTACCTGCAAAGCCTCCAGAGATCTCTGATGGGAAAGAATAGGGGCCTTCAGCTAAGCAATGACAGGGAGACCTGTGCATTCAATTATAAGCCCTTTTCTCAATGCCTAATAGAGGAACACAAGAGTGGCAACATGTTTTCAAAGAGACAGTCCAATAAAAAATAGAATTCCCCCCTGCCCTAATCCCCACCACTGATATTTGGGGAGGTGGTTAAAGCAAAGTGCACTTACCTGGTCTTCTCCAATGCTGCTGTTCCACTCTGCTGGGCTGCGAAGGGATGATGAGTGACAGGCTGTCACTTAAAGCAGATCGAATCCCAATTTTGGGTGATCCACAGACAAACCCCCCCCCACCCCCGGCCAAGCAGTTCGGGCAATGCGGCCAGCTCAGCAGTGGCCTGTTTTTTTTTTTTTTTTTTTTTTTTTTTTTAAACGGGTTTTAGCACAGCCAAAGCCACACCCCATGGCAGATTTAAGATTCCCGGTTGGCCGATCTCAAGCCTTCTGCATCCCTGGCTTTCAGCTGCTGGGTCCGGGAGCTAGACAGAAGCCAGGGATGCAGAGCCAACGATCGCAATATCATGTGAGCCATCCAGAAAGGTGAGTGTATCGCTGACCCTGGGGGTTTTACACAGCAGGGCATCCTACTATATGCTGCCCGAGTGCATGCTAGCGGTCTAAAAGATTCCAGGGCCGGTCCCGTGGGGTTTTACTCAACTTTAAGAACAGAAGTCAAAGAAACTGAGGTTTCCGCTGCAGGAGCTGGCAGAAGGTTGGGACTAGATGAGGTTTTTCTTTGTCTACTCTGACATCACTAGTGGGTAGAGGTACAAGAGATAGGATGAGGGCCATAGTATTATTCACTAGACAAAGTGAAACAAGACCTGTTAGGGCCGCTGGCTTTCCCCCGAGTAGCCACAAAACTGCCCTTTTCTGGTGGCTCCCTCTGCAGCATAAACAATCGGGAGCAAGCTGCTCCCATGCTCAGCCATTCAGATAGGCTGGGAAAAGGAGCTCGCTCCGCACTGCGGACGCACCCACTTTCGCTCCAGTTGCCTAGCTCTCTGTCTACACAGAGTCGTATTGCATTAATATGTACGGCATAGGGTGCTGATTGGATGAGAGCTCGCACATGCGCAGTACAACTGGGGAAAGGTGAATTTTTATGGGTGATCTTGAGGAGTCACACAGTGGGACATAAGTCGAGATGTCGCTGGGGCACGGAACAAAACTCGGGATAGTCAAAAAGCAGGTTATAATACAGTCCCCCTCAAAAAACTTTTGATACTCAGCTTCTATCCCCCACAACAGTGTCTTTCTACTTCAGCTTTCTAAAACCTACTAGGTCCTGAATTTGAGGTCTCGAAGGATTCTAGCCTATTCCCATCCCCTCCTAATGAGGGCAAAGCCTGGCATGCTCCATCTGACAAAGTGAAAGGAGCAGCATGCTCCAGACACTGTGAGGGGGGGCGGGGGATGGAGGTCCATTCAGAAAATGACTTGTGCTTAGTGCCCAAGGAATCCCGAGGGGATACAGGCATGAGGGAATGGGGAATATGAGGCCCCATAAACAGGGACACAGAGATGGAGAAGGGACACAAGCACACTGGAAGGAGAGAATATGAGGTGGCATAAAAATGGACACAGAGATGGAGAAGGGACACAACAATAATGAAAAGGGGGGAATATGCGGTGGCATAAAAATGGACACAGAGATGGAGAAGGGACACAAAAATAATGAAAAGGGGGGAATATGAGGTGGCATAAACAGGGACACAGATATGGAGAAAGGACACAAGCTTAAGGGAAGGAGAGAATATGAGGTGGCATAAATGGACACAGAGATGGAGAGGGGACACAAGCATGAGGAAAAGGGGGAATATGAGGCGACATAAACAGGGACATAGAGATTACCTCAACACACCTGAACTTAGATACGTAGAACTCCTATTCAGTCCAGGTAATTGGCTGAGCCTAGGTGTGCTGAGGTAAATAGTCAGTGCTAAGTGCAGGACTGGAGAAAACTCACCCTCAGCAATGGGTCAGGTTGGCTTCACTGAAACAGGGGCACAAAGAGATGGATAGTAGACACAAGCATGGTGGAAGGGAAGAAGAGGGGCACAAGTATGAAGAAAGGGGGGTTATGAGGTGACATAAACAGAGACACAGAGAGATGGAGAGTAGACACAAGCATGAGGGAAAGGGGATTATGAGGCAATATAAATAGAGACACAGAGAGATGGAGAGTAGACACAAGCATGAGGGAAAGGGGATTATGAGGCGATATAAATAGAGACACAGAGAGATGGAGAGTAGACACAAGCATGAGGGAAAGGGAATTATGAGGCAATATAAATAGAGACACAGAGAGATGGAGAGTAGACACAAGCATGAGGGAAGGGGAATTATGAGGCAATATAAATAGAGACACAGAGAGATGGAGAGTAGACACAAGCATGAGGGAAGGGGAATTATGAGGCAATATAAATAGAGACACAGAGAGATGGAGAGTAGACACAAGCATGAGGGAAGGGGAATTATGAGGCAATATAAACAGAGACACAGAGAGATGGAGAGTAGACACAAGCATGAGGGAAGGGGAATTATGAGGCAATATAAATAGAGACACAGAGAGATGGAGAGTAGACACAAGCATGAGGGAAAGGGAATTATGAGGCAATATAAATAGAGACACAGAGAGATGGAGAGTAGACACAAGCATGAGGGAAGGGGAATTATGAGGCAATATAAATAGAGACACAGAGAGATGGAGAGTAGACACAAGCATGAGGAAAAGGGGATTATGAGGCGATATAAACGGAGACACAGAGAGATGGAGAGTAGACACAAGCATGAGGGAAAGGGAATTATGAGGCAATAAAAACAGAGGCACAGAGAGATGGAGAGTAGACACAAGCATGAGGGGAGGGGGGGGTATGAGGTGACATACATGAGGACACAGCACAAAGTGGTTTTGTATTTTTCGGCCACCATTGACATTATTAGTGGGGAGCGTGCATCAGGCACTGTGAGGAAGGCGGGGGATGAAGTCTCATTCAGTAATTTTCTTGTGAATAGTGGACGAGTCCACTAAGAATCCTGAGTGCTTGCACTCTACAGGTCCTGATCTTAAGTGATTATATAAACCATATACATCAACCTGACCCATCCTGCACTTAGATAACTGGAACTCTTATTCTATTCATTTAATTGGCTGAGCCTAGGTGTGTTCAGGAAAATGGTCAGTGCTAGGTGCAGGGCTGGAGAAATATTGCCCTGCAGGAATGGGTCAGGTTAACATCCCTGCATAAACAGGGACAAAGAGGGGTGAAAAGGGGACACAAACTTAAACAAAGGGTTGATGAGATATAACATAACAGAGACAGAAAGCGGACACAAGCATTCAGGAAGGGGAGATTATGAGGTAACATAAATTAGGACACAGAGAGACAGAGTGGGGGCTCAAACATGAGGAAAGGGGAGATTATAAAGTAACATAAACAGGGACATAGAGATAGAGAAGTGGCACAAGCATGAGGGAAGGGGAGAATATGAGGTTACACAAACCAGGACACAGATGGAGATGGGGCATGAGGGAAGGGGGATTATGAGGTGACCTAAACAGTGACATTGAGAGGTGGAGTTGGATCACAGACATGGGGAAGGGGATTATGAGGTTACATAAATAAGGACACAATGAGGTGGAAAGGGGACAGAAACCTGAGCAAAGGTAGATTATGAGGTGACATAAATAGGAGCACAGACATATGAAAAAGGGACACAAACAAGAGGGAAGGGGAGAAAGAAAGTAACACAACCTGGGACACAGTTCTGCATGTTTGTTATCCTTTATTAAAGCATAGAATTGTCCTAAAGGAGACTAGGGCTGCTATTCATAAGTGACCTTCTTATGCTAGTATCCTGGCAACTTACAGGTGCATTGCAACAAATTAGAATATCTTAAAAAATGTTTATATTTTTAGTAATTCAGTTGAAAAACTGAAACTCATCATATTGAGCCAGTACAAACAGAGTGAACTTTTTCAAGTGTTTCTTATGTTAATGTTGATGATTATGGCTTACAGCCAAGGAAAACCCAAAATTCATTATCCCAGACAACAGCTGCAAAGGCTTCTTAAGCATTTAAAAAAGTTCCTTAGTCTGGTTCAGTAGCCGACACAATCATGGGGAAGACTGCTGACTTGACAGATGTCCAGAAGTCATTGACACAACTCACAAGGAGGGTAAGCCACAAAAGGTCATTGCTAAAGAAGCTGGCTGTTCACAGTGCTGTATCAAAGCATATTATTAAAAAGTTGAGTGGAAGGAAAAAGTGTGGTAGAAAAATGTGCACAAGCAACTGGGATAACTGCAGGATTGTTAAAAAAAGGGCTTTCCAAAATTTGGGGGAGATTCACAAGGAGTGGACTGCTGCTAGAGTCAGTGCTTCATAAGCCACCACACACAGACGTATATATATGGGCTACAAGTGTCGCATTCCATGTGTCAAGCCACTCATGACCCACAGACAACGCCAGAAGCCCGGGCCAAGGATAGAAAGAACTGGACTGCTCAGTGGTCAAAGGTGTTGTTTTCGGGGGCGTGGCTTGGCCAGCGAAGGAGATGGCTGCCTGATACCAGAGCTCCTGGTGTAACGACCCGAGTGCGACGGCTGCAATCCCCCCTAACGCAACATGGGCAAAAGTAGTAGATCAGGGGTGACTTCTAGAACACCCAGGGCACCCCGAGACCCTACTTTGAGCGGCAGAAGCCTCCCGGAGATGTTCCGTTCCCAGCGCGCGGAGGATGTCCCAGGCCGGGCCTCCAAGATGGCGTCGCCTACGTCGCAAGAAAGCTCACCGGAGAGGAGCACGGAGGGCTCGCTGAGCAATGAGCCACAAGACCTGACGGCGCAGCTCAGTCAACTACCTACGAGGATTGAACTAGCGAGGTTTGCTGGAGAAATCAAATCCTCCATTACAGAAGCGGTGGCTGAACTCAAGGCGGATGTGAGAGAGCTAGGCCGCAGAATTGAAAAGGTGGAGCGCGAAGCAGCGAGCTCGGGACGCAGGCTGCGGGAGGTGAGCGACGTGGTGGCTTGGCACAATGGCCACCTTATGAATGCACACCGGCATCTTGAAGACCTCGACAATAGGGCCAGGAGATGCAATGTCAGAGTACGTGGGGTGCCGGAGGCAGTTGCGCAGGATCAGATCCCCGGAGCTTTGACCTCCATATTTAACTCACTACTGGACAGACCCCCGGACACGCCAATAGAATTCGTGAGAGCTCATCGCGCGCTGCGCCCCAGAAATATGAATGATATGGCCCCCAGAGATATAGTATGTTGTCTACAGAGTTTCCCCTTGAAGGAGGACATCATGGCGAGAGGAAGAGATTCCATTTTATTTAACAACGCCGAAGTGCAGCTTTTCCAGGATCTATCCGGAATTACCTTACAACACCGCAGAGCTCTCAGGCCGCTGACATCGCTTCTCAGGGAGAGGGGCATCCCTTACAGGTGGAGATTCCCATTTGCGCTGGTGGTCGCCAGGAACGGGAAGACTGGGGTGTTGCGCACTCCGGAAGATCTCCCAGCGTTCTTTGAATTTCTGAGGATCCCAGCGGTGGGAGTTCCCGACTAGTTCAGCGATTTTCGGATCCCTGATCTGTCTGGCGGTGTCCCGCACCTGGATGCATCAGCGGAGCCCCCCGGGCAGCGAGGCCCAAAGAAGAGAGGAGTTCTAGTTTCCCGTGGAGCTGATGGGCTGAATCTTCGCTGCTTTTTTTGGGCCAGATGTGCTGGGACGTGGCGGGACGGTGACGGTATATTTTTGTATTCTCCCTTCTTATTTCCCCCTGACTTTGGAGGTCTCAGTTTTTTGCAGGCTGCCGTGACCTTGCTATAGCAGCTCTCTGGATTAAGGCTCAGCATGTTGTTTGTTCTAGTTATATTCGGCAGTGGCCCTGACCTCCCTCTCCATTGTGTTGCAATATTTGCTGCTTTTCATATTATGTGTATGTCACAGTTACTTTTGGTGGTTTAAACCCTGCAGCAGGGTTCTCGGTTAGCTTACTTTGTTTTATCATGTTCGCTTATGGGATTTGGGGTGCATGGTCTGGAGGGGGCATGTCTTCCCCTCCCTCCCCTCCTCCGGTGGGGGAAGCTCCGCGATTCCCGCGGGGCCCTCTGCCGGGGGGTTGGGGGTGGGGATAGACCAACTGGAGACCTTACATGTAATTTACTGTATGTCATAGTGAGTAAGCTTAAGAGGGGTCACCGTCTCAATTTGGCTTCTTTGGTCCGAGGTGGCAGGGGATTTTGGGCCTGCTGTCCTCCCTTCCCCTCGGGGAGGGCCCTGCCGGACGGTGGAGTGGTGCAGTGCGGTTAAGGATCCTGGAACTGTATCAGCTCTCTGCGTTAGGGCCTAGGGAGCTGTCTCCTAGCAGCGCGTGTGGTGGTGGCCCTTGCCTCCTTCCCCCCTGGGCTGAACTGGCCAATGCTTCTCATGTAATATAGGTAGCAGATAAGCTGACTGCGGGGTCTAGGATCGCGGGAAGCATGATGGCTAAGTTACTCTATTTTGTGTTGTCTCACTTGGGCCTCTCGGATTCTGGTTTGCAATGGGATGGGGCTGGCTGTCCTCCCTCCCCTCTGGGGGGGGCCCTGGCGGTTGGCGGGGCCCTCTCCGGGGGGGACTGGGGGACAGGGGTCGGGGGGGAGGGGGGGGCTGACATGGAAGGTCCTAAGTTACATGAGATTGATGCCCTCTAGTGGGCGCTGTAAAGGTGCATGGGAGACCCAAGCGAAGCTTGCCTTGCGAAATGTTAATATGTGGGGAACTTGGGGGCATTGTCTTAGGGGTTAGTGGATGGAGAGGCCTTCTCCCTTCCCCCTTGGTAATTTTACAAGGGACTGGTTTGAGATTCTCCAATGAGGTGAAAGTAGCCACAATCTGAGAGCAAATTGTGGGACCAGGGTGGGACACCGGGGATGCAATACAGATTTTGCCCTGCAACTGGATGGTATGGGACAAGGGGGGCGTTCATTATGTGTTAAATGGGTGCTACATCGGGGTACTGTATATAAGTACATTTGAATTGTTTGAAGTGTAGTTGGTTCTCTTGATATTACAATTTTGACAACTTGGTACTCCTGCCTGTCTGGCCTTCCATGGTCCCCAAGGTTTTTTGATTTTTCACGGTAAGTGGGTTATTTAGGAACTCCGTGTGGGTCTCTATTTCCTGAAGAATCCAGGGGATCTGCCCCCTGGTGTAGCTTCAGGTGGGGTTGGGCGGCCGCTGGAGGTCTTATACCCGGCGCTACTCTCTTTTAATTTCCCATCCGTGCTTTCTCCTTGTTTCTGGTTCCTAGTTCGATCAGGACCCTTCTTTCTGTTCACCTCCTTTCTATCCTTGTCTTTTTCCCCCACATCTGTCTCTGGTGGGATATCTGTAAGTACTTCTCTTCCTGGCTCCGGGGGCCGGGGGGTGTGGCTGGGGGGCCCGGGGTGGGTCTGAGTGTCCCCTTCGCGGTAGCGATGGCTTCAGTGGGAGATATGGAGGTGAATATAATGACCATAAACGTGAAAGGTCTTAATACACCAGCTAAACGACATTCTCTTATGAGAGAGTTGAAGAAATATAAGGTACATATCGCCTTGATTCAGGAAACACATTTTCAGAGGGGTAAAGTTCCCTACCTGGGAAATAGGACGTTTCCCTTTCATTGGACAGCGCCATCTCCATCATCTAAGACCAAGGGGGTTTCTATACTGGTAGACAGAGCCCTGGCGTTTTCTGTGACCTCAGAGGTTATTGACAAGGAGGGGCGGTATGTTTTCCTCAAGGGCAGGCTCCCGTCTGGAAGGATCCTCACACTGGCAAACATTTATGCCCCCAATAGGCTACAACATCAATTTATGGCCTCGGTTATTAGGGAACTGCAAGCCTTTCAGGAGGGTTCCTTGGTTATAGGGGGAGATCTGAACTGCGCATTAAATCCCTTGGTAGACACCTCTAATGCTAGCTCCTCCATTGCATACAGGTATCTGAAGCGAATCAGAACAGCTCTTCAGAATGTACAGGTAATTGATACGTCGAGATTTGCACACCCAGATGGAAGGGATTACACTTACTTTTCCCCCATTCACTCAAAGTACTTGAGGATAGACTATCTGTTTTTATCCCAGAGAGATCTTGGCTGGATAGCGGGAGTGGAGATAGGGACGATTACGTTTGCAGACCACGCCCCGGTAATTATGAAGCTCTCGCTGCCGGGACGGGTTCACAAGGAGTGGAATTGGAGAATGAACACTAGTATTTTAAAGGATGTAGTTGGGGCAGAAAGGGTTAAACAGCAGATTATTCAGTATTTTCGTGAAAATGTAGCTGATGACATGGATCCTCTCACAATTTGGGAGGCGCACAAGTGCACGGTACGGGGATTTCTCATACAGGAGGGTGCGCGTAGGAAGAAAGAAAGGCTGGCTAAAGTAGAGGAGCTTATCCACAGGGTCTCGGTCCTGGAATCTCAACACAAGAAAACGCTTCTGGAAAAACACCTACAGGAGCTTTTGGAGAAAAGGAAGGAGCTTAGAGCTGCCTTGTGGGGGGCTGCCAAGAGGGCGTTCACGTTCCGCAGTGGTCTTTACTATGAACAAGGTAACAAGCCTGGTAGGCTTCTAGCGGGCGGTCTTAACCCGAAGGGCCCTAAGGCCCGAGTGCAAGGAATCAGAGACTCAACGGGGACCTTGTACCAGAAGGAGTCAGATATCGCCGAACAGTTTAGGAGGTATTATTCCACATTGTACAATCTTCCGGGCCACCCCTCAGAAGGGGGACACAAATCCCAGATGGAGGAGTACTGTAAAAGAGCTAAGCTGCCCCGACTTCCTAAGGAGGCAATTGAACATCTGGAGAGCCCGATTTCTGTGGAGGAATGTATGGTGGCAATCAAGGAGACTAGACCTGGACGGGCCCCGGGACCTGATGGATTCCCCAGTCAGTACTATAGGGCGTTTGCCCCCCATTTACTTCCGCATATGGTGCGGGCTTTTGGGAGTGCGGGGGAGACAGGGGCCCTCCCCCCGGACTCTCTGGAGGCTCGTATAGTGGTCATCCCGAAGGAAGGGAAAGATGACACCCAGTGCCAGAATTACAGACCTATATCGTTATTAAATGTGGATATTAAAATATATGCGAAGGTGTTAGCTAAGAGGCTGGCAGGTTTCTTGCCAGAGCTGGTCCAACAAGACCAGGTGGGCTTTATTGGAGGAAGGGAAGCACGCGATAATACAGTGAAGGCCATGAATGTACACTGGTGGGCCACCTCCCGCAGGCTGAAGATTATGATGCTATCCACTGACGCCGAAAAGGCATTTGATAGGGTTCATTGGGAGTGGATTACAGTGGTTTTAGAGCATATCGGCCTGGGGGTGGTGGCTCGGAACAGAATTCTGGCCTTGTACTCGAACCCACGTGCAAGGGTTAGAGTTAACAATGTGACCTCGGACGGATTTCTGATTCGCAATGGTACCAGGCAGGGCTGCCCTATGTCCCCACTGATTTTTGCTCTCACGTTGGAGCCGTTCCTTAGGACGGTGAAGCTGAATCCTGATGTTAAAGGAGTGCAGATAAGGAACAGAAAGTGGCCGCTTACGCGGACGATATGTTGTTTTTTGTCTCCTCTCCTTGGGTCTCTATACCGTGCTTGTTGAGGGAGCTCGAGATTTTTGGGAGAATGTCCAATTTGAAAATAAACTACTCTAAATCAGTAGCATTGAATGTCTCACTCCCTGCACAGGAGAAAGAGAATCTAGAGAAATCCTTTCAGTTTAGATGGGAGACACGTAGTATCACCTATCTGGGGATTCAACTGCCCATGGCTCTGTCACAGCTATTTCAGCTGAACTTCGCTCCGCTGGTCAGCAAATTAAAAGCGGACCTAAATAGATGGAGATGCCTGAAATTATCGTGGTTCGGGTAGCTAGCGGTTTTGAAAATGAATGTGCTTCCGAGGTTGCTATATCTGATTCAATGCATTCCAATAAAATTCCCTAGCTCTTTTGCTTTAGATATCAGAAAAACTTTCACGAGGTTTCTATGGGCAGGTAAGCCCCCCAGGGCAAAAAGGTCCACCCTTGTTCTGCAGAGGTCTAAAGGGGGATTAGGTCTGCCCTGCATCGACACATACGTGAAGGCATCGCAATTGGCAAGAATTATTGATTGGCATGTGAATTTCTCCCAAAAAGAATGGGTTTCCATAGAAGATGAAGCATGTGAGGGTACTTTGAGGCAGCTATGGACTTTCAATAGGAGTGCCATTCCGGAGAGGGTTAGATCCCACCCTTTCATTGGCACCACATTGGAGATGCTTCGGCAGATCTGTAGAAGCTACGGGGGGGTCTCGTCAGTCCCGGGGCCTCTGTTGTCGATTCATGATCACCTGGATTTCCCTCCTGGACGGGAGAGATCCTTTTTGAGGAAATGTAAGAATCTGCGTCCACTAAGGGCCGCTCACTTATTCTCAGGAGGGGTATTCAGGCAGAAGCAGGATCTACAGGACGCTCTTGGAGGGGAGCTCTCTCATTTGGAATATCTACAGGTGAGGCACTTTGCTCAGTCTGAGAGCTTGAAAGGGAAAGTGGATAGGGAGCCCACAGTGTTTGAAAGGGCATGTCTGGGAGAGGGTCCTAGGAACCACCTCCTGTCACGTACATATGGTCTGCTGCTGGAGGGGAGTCCTACCCCGAGGAGACCCTGGGAAGGAAAATGGGAGAGGGACTTGAATCTAGACTTGACGGAAGAAGACTGGAAATGTATATATCAGAGGGCATACAGGGGCTTGGCAAACTCCTCTACGCAAGAGACTAATTACAAGCTAATCACTAGGTGGTACAGGACCCCTAGGATGCTGCATAAAATGTTCCCGGCTGTCCCGGACACCTGCTGGAGATGTAATCAGAAGGGTGCAGATGTATTGCATATATGGTGGTCGTGCCCTAGTATCGTCCCTTTCTGGAAGGAGATTCATGATATGATTGAGAGGGTTGTGGGCCTCTCCCCCGAGTGGGACCCTGCCTTCTATTTGCTGAAATGGCAGAGGAAAGAGTCTGGCGTGCGAGATCTGGGTCCGCTGGGGATCCATCTCACCAACGCGGCTCGGAGGGTGATACCTCGGAGATGGCGATCACCATCAGCCCCAACGGTCAAGGAATGGCTGCAACAGCTAAATCATGTAGAGGAAATGGAGGAGATTTTACATTTGAGACAGGATAGGGCTGAGGCCTACAGGAAGGTCTGGTCTGTCTGGGCTGTTTTTAAGTCCTCACCTGAATATAAGGCAGCAATGGAGAGGGCATGAGGAATACAGGATGTTAGTGGGATCGGGAGGAGTGTCTGTACGGTCGTGGGGGGTGCTGGGCTCTCGCAGGTCCCCTGTCTGCTCCCCTCGTCCCCTCCCCCGGGGGCCTTTCTTTTTCTATCTCTGCTCTCTTTCTTTCGGTTTCTTGTTTCCTCTTTCTGCTTCTTTGTTTTTGGTTCTACTCCCTCCCTTTTTTGCCCTTCAGGGGCCTTGTTCTTTCCTTGGACGCTTCCGTGGTGTCCAGGGTTCTCTATTACAATGGAGGATGGGCAGGGTAGCAGGACATTGGAGACGCAGAGGTCTGAGGCTATAGCTACATTGGGTGACTCGGTCCCGGGATCCCATGGCAGGATTCCTGGACAGGCAGCTGTATTGATCTTAGAAGCACTGTATTGATGGTCAGGTTGCATCCTGGACCCAATGGTATGTTGAGTTATTTGCACTACCAATTGTCTGTATACCATGTCTATGACTCTGGAAAAATTTCTAATAAAAACCAGTGTGATATAAAAAAAAAAAGGTGTTGTTTTCAGATGAAAGTAAAGTTTGCATTTCATTTGGATATCAAGGTCCTAGAGTCTGGAGGGAGAGTGGAGAGGGGCACAATCAAAGTCAGTTATGTTTTGGGGAGCCATGTCATCTGCTGGTGTTGGTCCACTGTGTTTTATCAAGACCAAAGTCAGCACAGCCGTCTACCATGAAATTCTAGAGCTCTTCATGCTTCCCTCAAGCTTTATGGAGATAGATTTTTTATTTTCAGGACTTGGCACCTGTCCACACTGCCAAAAGTACCAAGACCTGGTATAATACCCACAGTATCACTGTGCTTGATTGGCCAGCAAACTCACCCGCCCTTAACCCTATAGAGAATCTATGGGGTATTGTCAAGAGGAAGATTAAGAGACCCCAGACCCAACAATGCAGACGAGCTGAAGGCTGCTGTCAAAGCAACCTGGGCTTCCATAACACCTTTGCAGTGCCATAGGCTTATCACCTCCATGCCGCCCCGCAGTCATTTGTGGAAAAGGAGCCCCAACCAAGTATTGAGTAAATTTACTATACATACTTTTCATTTGGCCAACATTTCTGTGTTAAATATTTTTCTACAGTTGGTCTTATATAATATTCTAATTTCCTGAGATAATGAATTTTGGTTTTTCCCTTTTTTACCTTGGCTGTAAGCCATAATCATCTACATTAACATAAAATAAACCTTGAAAAAGGTTCACTCTGTTTGTTTGACTCAATATAATATATGAGCTTCAGTTTTTCAACTGAATTACTAAAAATATATAATTTTTGGATGATATTCCAATTTTTTGCAATGCACCTGTACATGCCCATTCAGGACTGCAAGCATGTACATAAAGCCAGGACACCACTTTGCATGGCTGTTCCTGGCCAGCAAATTAGCAGTGGTTCGATCTGTGTTTTACCTTAAACAGAATTACTTTGAAACAGACCTAACCTCTAGAAAATTAAGTCTGCCCTGCTGTGAGCAGTTTTAACCTATTCTGTAAGGAAGTGTGGATCAATGATGGGAAGCGGGGGTTTATGGTGCAGTCTATGCAATACTAGGACATCGGTTCCTATGCTCCAGAGGGGGTTCTGGTAATCAGGAGGGGGCACAAGCAGGCCATTAGACCACTTTCCCTCTGAACTTAGGACCCCTTTACTAATGTAGTATTAGTGTAAAATTAGAGTAGGAAAAAGCAAATCCAAGGTTTAGCATTTTTTTTTTCTTGTTCTGGTGTCTTTTTTTGCTTGATACTGATGTTTTCTGAACTGTCTTGAAGCAGGTCTTTGTCGCTGACATTGATGCAGGAAGGAGTATTTATACTCCCATGAATAAACTGTCACTTTGTAAAAGAATCCCAGTAAAAAACACCAACTCTGATGGGAATAAATGCTCCTACTTAAAATGATACCTTCAGTACCAGCCAAGGAGAATACTCTACGGACCCATTTATTTTTGAAATTTGGTGATAAGGACACACCTAAAACAGGCCCAGATGAGCCCTTGATGATAGGAAAAAGCTTTGAATCAATAGATAATGATGAATTAATGTATTTAGGTGGTAAACAAGGGTGGGTTTTTTATTTTGTTTTTTTAACTGGTGTAGTTGTAAGGATCCTGTTATTTGTATAGAGAGCAAGTGTTGACCTGTGCCCCTACCCAGTTACTGATACCTCGTTCTGGACATTGTGGGTGTGGCATAGGACTGGGCCTATGCTGAAGGTCAAAGGGGGTTAGTATTCTAGCATGGATGGTCAAACCCATATGCTTTATGTACTAAACTGGTAGCTCTGGGGGGGGGGGGGGGGGGAGTCATTTTATTTTAGTTTTGGTCAAGACTCCATAATAGAAAAAAGTTGCAATTCAACACGGAGACACAAACTTGAAAAACACACACTCCAAGCTCAAAGCAAGGCATCCTCTTTAACCCAATAACATGGGCAGAAAAAGCACTTGGATTTGATTTATTTTTGCCCCTCCTTTTGTTGTAGCGTAGGTGAACCTATAAAAGAAGGAGCGGGGGAAAATACAGCCACACACAAAACAGGTAGTGTCCCTCATACACACACATTGGTGTCTACCACACAGTCTTATGATGCAAAAGGGGTGGTAATAGGTCCAACCTCTCAAAGCTAGAACAAAAATTGGTCATGAATACTCAAAATCCAGGGGCTGGGTTACAGGAAGGGAGCTTTTTCTCACCAGGGTAAATGCTGGTAAGAAAGCTATTATTTGTTTTTACATGAACAATCCCATTAAAACGGGAATAATAAATAACATTTAAGTGCTTATTAGTAATACTGCTATGTTACTTTGTAGGTGCACAGAATACCTCCCTACATTCTACTGTGCTTTACAACATCTTTGTGAATGGATCCTGAAAGCTGGAAAATGTCTGCAACCAGCTATAAATGCCAGAACCCTCAAAGAGATATGACAGTACCCAGGACCTTACAAGTTAATCACACCAGGTACTTACCAGCAGACAGATTTGGAAAAAGAAGAGCTGTTTTAATGGTGAATGATGAGCCTACAAAAATGGAAGGCAGGTTTCTCCATGTTGATGGCAAACCCAGTTACAAGCGTAGCCTCTATTCGGTGGACCAAGGTGAAGAAAGGATGATTGTTATGAGTAAACATTCAATAAGCAAGTGGGCAAACCAAGTGCCAGATTCCTATGGCCACAGAGAAAACGTAACATTTATTAGTTGTGGAAACAATTTACAAACCTCAAGGGCACACTGTGGACTAGAGCCTAAAAGGTTCCCTACACTGAATAGGGATTTTACTCGAACCTACATTCCAAAACAGGACAAAGCAAATTTTCAGCTTCTAAGAGAGGAAGCAAACATCAATGCTTCCAGTTGTCTTAATGCCAAAGATATCATTCGTGAAGTTCCCGGGGTAAAAAATAACGTAGAAATGGAACCTATTTTAGTTGAAGATGATGACGATGAGGACGACGATGAGGACGACGATGAAAGTGAAGACTCGACCCTTTATCCTGAAATTTTATTTAATGCTTCCAACAATAAAATGATGCGTCCAAATATTGCCAACTATCAAGCTGGTGCAGGCGAGCAACTAAACAAAAGTAAACTAAGTGGTCAAGTGTCTTCAGTGTACACTGAAGAACAAGCTCACCAGAAGATGCTTGGTAGCCACAGAACTCTATATAGAGACCTGCCTAGTGCCAGTGGAGGATGTCCCCCCAAAGATACCTTGGTAAGTAGCTTTCAGAGAAAGAAGTTGGCAAGTTCATTTTGTGATGAATCCAAAGGGCAACATTCTGTTTCCAAACAAAAAGACAAGTCTTCTGGAAACTCCACATTAAGGAGATTCCTGCTCATTGACAGCCAAGGGCTGCCTTACACAGTGGTTGTGGAAGAGTCCAAACCCTCAAAAGATGGGAGCACGACCAATGAGTCCTTCTCGGACGTTAAAAACTCTACTGCCTCAAAGTCAGTAGCCCCAAGAAAAGTCTACAAATGTCCGGTATGCTTTCGGATATTTGAATATCTCTCCTACCTCCAGAGGCACAGCATTGCTCACTCCCAGCAGAAGCCTCACGTGTGCAAGATCTGTGGCAAAGCTTTCAAGAGGACCTCTCATCTTACGCGTCATAAGTACACTCATTTTGGAGGGAAACCTTGCCAGTGCCAAGTATGTCATCGTAGATTTCGGGACATTGCTGAGCTGTCCCGTCATCAGCTGATCCATTCTGGAGAACGACCTTATCGATGTGAAATCTGTCACATGCACTTCGGAGAGCATAGCACTTTGCAGCACCACATGCTCGCTAAACATTAAAATGGGTGACGCCAGGGGACGAACTGGAAAGATGTTGCCAGTCCCATGTTACAAAGTCTATTAAAATGGATAGCTTTACAATTGGTCCAAGTTTTTTCTGATGGACGTTGTTGGACCAAAGGTGTGTATTTCAGGACACCTAACTCTATAGCACTTGCTTCCGGAGGGAGGCCTATCCTTTATGATACAATGCACATAGATTTCTATTACTGTAGCAACTGATTTTATGCCGAACCATATATTCCTCAGTGTAGGGTGTGCGATTAGAATGGTGCTTCCTTGTCATTTCTTTTTTTTTTTTTTTTTTACTTCTAAAGCATATTTGTACATTCAATCTATAGAGACACTTTAACATATTTTGGGTGTAAATTCTACATATTATACATTACACTGGAGCTGTCAAATAGGCTTAACTGCTACATTTTCAATTGTTAAAGGGCATCTGTAAGCAAGTACAAAGAAAAGTTAGAAATATGTATATATGCAAATTCCGCACTACAGATTTAAATTTGTTATTTTAATCTAATCCCTGTGGCCGTGCAGTGGTGGGAGACTATCTCTGTCCTAAATTGGAGTCCTAGTATTTTAATGGTGAATCCAGCAATTCACCCAAAATAGCTCCAAACCACCGCACCTCCTCCACAGCAATAAATGAATCAATTAGATATATATCATGAATTCATAGATACATTTATTTATTAATAATTACCCACATAAATCACATTACAAACAATTAAAAAACATATATAAAACTAGACCGTACACTCCCAGGGGCATCCCAGTTTTACCAATAATTGTATTATTTCAGTGCCAATATTACAAACAATCCAAAGTGCATAAGTGCTTCTGTGCAAATATATATTTAAAAATACAAAATGTGGCAAGAGAAGAAAGAAAACAAACTCAAATATAAAATACAACAATCAATTGAAATCATACACATCACCTGAGTGTGTAACCCCGAGTGACCCCCAGGAACGTCCCGGTCAAGTAGTGATCCCCCAACGCGTTTCGTGGCCCCCCGCTCACAGACCACTTTATCAAGGTATAGAGGAATACCCCATCCTATTGCCCCTATAAATAGAGACTAACCTGTAATGATGGAACACGCGTCCGGGCGCGCAGCACGGCCCCGGCCGGAAGCCGCCTGCGCGCTCTCACACAGCTGTGCTCCGTGCTCCAATCAGAGCAGTTCGGCCGTCCGGCGACGTCATGGCCCCGCCCCCCAGACCGTCCCCCCAGCCAACCGCACACACCAACGCTGCTACTAGCGTGTGTGCCGCGGCCGTAGGTGTGTGTACAAAGAAAAGTTAATCGCCTAGAAATACTTTAGGTCTTTTTCCTTGTAATTTCCTTTTCCGTGTAATAGAAAATAGGCTACTTAGGGGTTCAAGTGCTGCAAAAAAAGCCTGTGTGAACCCCTATCTGCACGTGACCACAAACAACAAGTTGGGGTTAGTGGGGCGCATGTGCCCTATTGTTTTCAGAATGAAGACTTGAAGTATTTTGGAATGTTTTTGAATTTCCCATTTAGTTTCAATTTGACATGCCCTTGAATAAGGCTGATCCCAGACCAGTCCACCATTGATGGAATTTTTGAAAGTGTATGTTTTTGTGCGCCATCAGGATGCCCTCAAGTTGCTGAACTGATGTAGTATTTTATTTTTTTCTTATGTTAGAAAATGTGTTTTATGGAAGTAGATTTCACTACCCGCAATCTGTTGCCATTGGCAAGGTACACCAAGTCTGTACACCAAGAAGAGAGAAGTGAGTCCTTCAGACACAGAACACTGCTGCTTGGCATGTGTAAGAGTGAGTAAACCCCTTCACCTCAGCAGCTTTTTGTAACATAGGAAAACATTTATAAAATAGCACATCCTTTTGCCACAAAAAAATATATATACAATTTGAAAAATTCCATCAAAAGTGTACTTACCCCTCAAGTCTCTTTAGACTCTATCACCACTTTTGCCATTCAGCGGGCATTAAAAAAAAAAAGTTACTGACCTTTAGGCCTGCGAGGCTGACCAGTGCTAGTATGGCAATCAGTCGGATCCGAGCCTGCGGCGCAGTCCTCACTTCCCATGTCGCCATGGGCAGGCTCATGTCCCCCGCGATCATTCACAGGTACGGCCACGCCCTTTCGATTCACAACTATGGAGGGGGAGAGTGTCGGGCCTCGGCACACTACCTCTATTGCAAAGAAAAGAGGGTATCGCAGTGTGCCTGTGACTGATGGTGAGTCGCGAGACATGCAATCAATGTTCTGGCCCAGATGGGATTACTGGCTGTGGCGTGAGCTTAGAGCTAGCATTCAGGTGAGTTGCTGATTGCCGGGCTAGCATTGATCAGCTGCACAGGACAAAGGTAAGTACCCTTTATTGGCAGCTGAATCACTTTCAAGGCAACTTACAAGGTCTGTGACTCTCCAATCCCCCCCATTTAACCCTGATTTAGCCAAGAAGCAGCAGACCAGCAGGGGGGTAAAGTGAGTATTTTTTCCTTATACGCCATCCCTTGGTTGAACTTAATGGACATATGTCTTTTATTTAACCGTATTAACTAAGTAACTATATATTACCTCTAGACATTACATTACATCCGGCACTTATGGAAAACAAACCTTTTGCATTAAGATCACACAACAGAAGTGTATTGTTCTTGACTTACAAAGCCCTGATTATCTAGAGAGTTTCTTTTTCATAATTGATCAGAAGTGAATCATTGGATACTCCTTGTTGTGAAACTCTTAAGGTTCTGCTAAGGATGACTTGTGTCCTGCTGTATATATTTGCTTGGCAGCCCATAAACTGACATGAACCGTTCAACCGACGTATTAAAGGAGACTTATTAGGTGGCTCATATATATTTTCTTTTTGTTTTGTTTGCTGTATTTGTATGTGTAAATACATGTTACCTGTTTTAGCCTTATGTTATGCTTGTTTATGGAAAAGGTGTTTATATGACACTTAAAGGTGTGTCCTTTTGAGGGGGCGGACTTCTGTCCAGGAACTCACCGGTAGATAGAGGACTTGATCTCACGACCTAATTTCATTGTGGGAATAGAACCAATTAGCTGCAGGGGAGAAAAGGTAAGTATAGCTTTTTTTATATGCCCGGACAGTCCCTTTAATTTGTTCCTTATTTTCTAACACACCACTACTGCATGGGAGGGGTAAGCCAGGGTACCGTTTTGTCTTTTTTTCCAAATAAAAAAGATATTTATCAGATATTCTTACAGAGAATATTGGGCCAGTCTAAGGTCAGCTTGGAGATAAAGCATCACAGCATGTGTCTGCAGCACTGCTCCGCTAAGTAGATGCCTTCAGCTTTGTAGGTCTGAATCTGGGATTACTAAACCCAAATTAAGGCTGCACACTGCTTCACATGATGTCTTTGACCATGTGACCTGCTAATGATTAGTGGGGATTATAGCTAGTGCAGTGGGCCAATGAGACTCCAGGGTGACAAACATTCTGGTCAGGGATGTTCAGGTGTTGGGGGATGGATCTAGTTGTAGACCTGTTTAATACTGTTTAGTGACACACTTTGAGAATGTTGCTTCAAACCTGCCATTCTACTGTTCTTCTTTAAAGTGGACCAACACCCAGGATTTTGACTATCCTGGGTTTTGGTCCACTTCGGCGGGGCACCCCGATCGGGGGTGCCCCGCTGTGTGAAACCCCCAGAAACCCCGAAAAACTCACCTCTCCTTGCTCCCACGTGCCGCCGCTGCCAATCCCCACCGACGGACAAGCGGGAGGCAGCGACGGACAAGAGAGCGCGCCCGCCGCCGCCGCCTCCTGCGCGTCACTGTTACAGGGCACGCGCCCGCGCCGGCCATTCACGAACGCCCGGCGCGGGTGCGTGTCCTGCTAGAGGGACGCGCGGGAGGCGGCGGCGGGCGCCGCTGGATCGTGGATAAGGTAGGGATTTAGGGGTTTCTGGGGGGTTTCACACAGCGGGGCACCCCCTGCAGTCAGGGGTCTGATCAGTCCGGGAATCTTATAGATTCCCGGGCCGATCATGGGAGGGTGTTGGTCCACTTTTAAGGGGTTTTTCAGGCAAAAGTTTAAAAATAATAAACCACTGCACCCTAAATAAGGAAATATACTTCCTCATCTGCCCCTCCAGCACCACCCTGCTGATTTGGGCCACCAATTCTGGCTCAATGAGCTAGTCCAGATCATGCGCCCTTTGTATTGGTGGCTTGAATGGCAATCTCATAGCTTCCATTCAAGCCCAGCTAACCCCTCCCTCCTTTCTCCCCAGC
The DNA here is from genome assembly GCA_027917425.1 of Gastrophryne carolinensis. NCBI lineage: Eukaryota > Metazoa > Chordata > Amphibia > Anura > Microhylidae > Gastrophryne > Gastrophryne carolinensis. Next base: position 80,310,575 of record CM051242.1, on the reverse strand, counting down.
CAGCCTCCTCTTAGCATTCGCTCTCGCTCCCATCGCCACCCCATGCTGATTATTATGCAGCATCACAGCTCCAAGGGTCCCGCCCACATGCTTCAGAAGGGAAATCATGGGGTAAAACTGTAATCCTTGATATCTCAGCTATTCCTTCTACAATTTAAAAACGGAAAACGGTTTAGGGCAGTGCCAAACGTAGCCCGACGCAATGGTGTAACAATTGGCTATGACTGAAGTATCACTTTAATGTTGTGTTGGCTTTCTTAGATTAGGTGACTACCCAATACTTTACTACGGGTTTTCTGAAGCATTAATAAAAATACCATGTACAGTGTTAAATTCCTGTAAGGATGTATGTGATCTCCGTTTAGTTATGGTTCACATGCTTCCAAGGTCCAAGTTTTCTTTGGTCATAAAATAAAAATACCACCACCCCCCAGCACCTGTCTTGTGAAATGTGTGTTCTTTCCATAAAGAGGGGATCAATTATACATCTGACTAAAAAATGTAGGCCACAGGCCTCATAGCAAAAAGCAATAATGTTTTACTGTTAAATATAGACCCATCAGACCCCTGTTGTTGGTGCACCCAAAACATCCCCTGCGTGCCTCCTAAGGTACATGTACCGCAGGCTGAGAACCAGTGTTCTGTAGCACTTGGAATAACCACTTGTTTACCTACGACAGGGTGCACCCTCTGTCTCCAGTCAAGATGGAGTCGGCTCCCTTGTTGATTGGAGGGAAGCGTATGCAGCCATGCTGAGAGCCCGTAGCTCAGGATGGCTGCCCCTGAGTCTGCCTGCTAACACTTTTAATGTTTCCAAATGAGGCCTCTAATTAAATCAGTTGAGCCCTGATTTTGTTGATCTTACTGGGCGCATACTGCAAGTCTGTACCTATTGTATCACTGTGAACCTTTTTTTAGAACAGGTTTGCTTTAAAGTGGACCAAAACCCAGGATTTTGACTGTCAAGGGTTTTGGTTCTTTCCCCCCTGGGCACACCGATCTGGGATGCCCCGCTGTGTAAAGTCGCAAAGTCGCCCGATCTGACTAAAATCTTGTCTAAGGAGAGTGATCCAAGCGTGCTGACAGCTGCATCCCCCGCTACCCGCTAACAGGGAGCGTACCTGCGCCAGTCATCACAAATGTCTGCAGCAGACACGCACCCTGCTAAAGTGATAGTGGGGATGCGGCATACGCCATTGGACTGGGAAAGAAGGTGAGTTTCGGGGTGACCTGGGGGGTTTCACACAGCGGGCATGCCAACTCTGGATGCCCTGGGGGAAGGGAATCTAGCAGATTGGGCCGTGTGTGTTGGGGAGTGTTTGAAGTCCATCTCTAGGCAAGAAAAAAACAAACAAATACTATATACTCACCTCGGGTTCAGTGCTGGTGATTGCTCATGGTCTGCATTTTCTATATTTATCAGTTCTTAAGATTCAGATTACAGCTTCCTTATGTAAAGGGAATACTCTTTATTACAGTAAATTGTGCTGTCCCTTCCATTGAGGTTGGCAGGGCTGGAGTTCCATCCATATGTTTTTATATGTATCACCTGTTTGTATTTTGCTCAGTCAGGGTCTTTAATATAATATAAGGAAATCTAAACATTTCTTACATTGGTTTCAGGGGGTTGCAAAACAAGCACAATAAACAAAAAATCGGTTTATAAGACTTGCTCTTTCTATATATGTTTTTCACCTAAAACCAGTATTTACATCTGTAACTTTATGAGTTAGTGTTTTTTTATATAACAAACCTGGGTATATTGTGCACTATGGCCATAAACTTTGCCTTGATTAAGGCTTGTCAAAGATATGACAGCTGCCTCCCTGACAATGGCGAACTTTGCTTCTAATTCTTAGAAGTGCTCCGACGCTATTCCTAAGAGCTTTCTTTCTTATATGAATGAGAGAAGGATCAACCACATGTTACTGAGAGGTTTCTATTATGACTAATGTCCATTTTTGTCACAAGTGATGCTACTTGGGTACTCTTTGTGCTTTATATGTACAGAATTCCATTCTGGGGCACTACCAGTAGCAATGCATGGGTTTCTCTTAACCGTAAATACATGGTGCTGTCTATGGACGACTTAGTGCATCCGGTGGCTAGGGGGCTGGCCTTGCTGGTCACCATGCGATGCCCGGTCAGGCTGCAACAGCGGTCTGCCGACACTGCTTCTAAGAAAAGGCTTACTGCCCTCCCCTTTTCAGGGGGTTGTTTTTTCAGTTAGCCTCTGGATGACCTGGTCTGGAAGGCCACGGCCAAGTCCACTAGGCTTCCACAGAAACAGAAACTGTGGACTTTGTTTCGCAGGTTGCAGAATTCTCATCCCTTTCAGAGGTTCTACAGGCGACGCAAGGATTTTTCAGTAAGTGAGAGTCCCTGGGGACACGTAAACCCCCAAGGGGCCAGCCGGCCCGAGCCCCCAGCTAAGCTTTATCAGGGTTGATGGGGCGCCCTCAGCGATTGGGTGTGGGGATGGCTTTTGCACTATGCGCCAGTCTGGAGGGAACGGAAATCCGACAACCTGGGTCCGGGAGGTTGTTTTTTTCTGGATACAAGCTTGCGTTCTGGACCAGGCCTCCACAGAGGTAGGTGGCGCCCCAGCCTTCCCGCGTCTCGGAAAAGCCGGCGGCTTGTAAACGCGCCATAAAGCTTTTGCTGGACTGGACAATAGCATAGGCATAGGTTAATAAGCCTCTGTTCAGCCTCTGCAGCGGTCAATAGTCCAGTCCTAGGATTTCAATCTGGTCCTATCAGCACTTCAGGGGACCCTGTTTGAACCCATGGTGGAAGCTTCTCTGATGAAGCTCACGTTGAAGGTGGCTTTTCTTGTGGCGATCACCTCTATCAGGCAGGTTTTGAAGCTGGCAACACTTTCAGTGTTGGTGCTGCACGAAGACAAAGCAGTGTTTTATGTGAAGCAGGATTTTTTGTCCAAGGTGGTCTCTCCCCTCCATCTTAAAGTGGGAATCTATAAGATTCCCGGGCCGATCACCTCCCTCACCGCGGGACATCCGAGATCGGGATGTCCCGCGGTGAGGGACCCCCCCCAAAACCCCCGCTGCCGCCTCCCGCGCGCCCCTCTAGACGTGCGCACGCCCGCGCCGGCCGTTTCTGAATGGCCGGCACGGGCGCGCGCACTGTCAGAGGGGCGCGCGGGAGGCGGCGGCGGACGCGCTGTCACCCGCTTGTCCGTGGCTACGTGGGAGCGTGGTGAGGTGAGTTTTGGGGGCTTTCTGGGGGGTGTTACACACCACCTAACCGGGGTGCCCCCCTGAAGTGGACCAAAACCCAGGATAGTCAAAATCCTGGGTGTTGGTCCACTTTAATCAGGAGATAGTGCTACCCCCCTGTGCCTATGCCTCACTCGCCATAAGGAGTGACTCCTGCATTCCCTCGATGTGGTCAGGGCATTAAAGTAATACTTGGCTGCTATTCATATGTAAGGCGGATGTCTTGTTTGTGATCCCAGAAGGAGGGGCCTGACAGCTGCCAGGTGCTCTCTTAGCAGATGGATCAGGCAGATAGTCAAACAAGCCTACACAGGCAAGGAGAAGGAGATGCCCTTCTGTGTCACCGCTCACTCCGCCAGGGAGATTGCAGCGTCCTGGGCTTTCCAACACCAGGCATCGGCAGAACAGGTCTGCAAGGCAGAGACCTCTCTACACACCTTCACCAACTTTTATAGACTTGATGTCGGGCATCTGCCGATGGTGTAAGGCAGTAGTCCTCAAACTTCCTCCTCAAGGGCCGAGACAGGCCAGGTTTTGCAGCTCTCTATGCTGATGCACAGATGTAATTAGGGCTATAGCTCTGTCTGAGCACCAGTTAATTCACCTGTGGAGTAGCGTGGAGAGCTGCAAAACCTGGCCTGTCTCGGCCCTTGAGGAGGAAGTTTGAGGACTACTGGTGTAAGGTGTTGCAGGCGGTGGTGAGCCCCTCTCCGGGGTTCTAAGCTTGAGATGTCAGTGCCGTCGTTCTTAGTTAGGTTGAAGCTGTTGGCTGTTCTTGCATGTGTTGCTACTGGTGGTGCCCCAGAATGGAGGGAAGAAAGGGAAATTTGTGTACAGACTGGTGAATTTCCTTTCTCGTCCTCTTCCATTCCGGGGCACTACACCTGCCCTTTTGTTGTGTTACGACTGCATCTGTGTTGATTGATGCCTTCCACATGGTTTTAGTTTTGCTGCACTGTTTTCTAGTTGCATCCATTATGCGCAGGTTAGCGTTCTCCCCTCCCAGGGCTGTGACTGCCTGCTTTTTAATTAACTGAGGAGATCCTGCCACAGCCTGACCTATATAGGCCGGGAGAAGACTATGGCTGAGATTAACCCATGTGTTGCTACTGGTGGTGCCCCAAAATGGAAGAGGACGAGAAAGGAAATTTACCGGTGAATACACAAGTTTCCCTTTTTCCAGACAGTTATTTACCCCCTGACCTTTTTACAGTGGACTTTTAGGCCTTAAATTGATGCTTCTATTGTCACCCTCCATCAGTTCACTGCTTAATAGAATCTAAAAGTGGTATTCTTTTTTTAAAAAAAAAACAAAATGTCTTCATCTACTTCACCTTCACCCACTTTTTTTTTTTTACAAGTTAGTAAATAACAATCCCTTTGTTGTAATGAATGAAGTGTGAGTAACTCCCAGTCACATGACCTCAGGGTAGCCTTACTGGTGACAGGGTCGATGGCTCACCCTGCCTTTCTCCCCCTGGCAAGCCAAAACGAATGTGTTAAAGGGACAATCCTGTCTAAATAATTCTTGTTGTTAATGGGAGCAGTCATGATTATATAACTGCGGCATGCTACCCCAATAAAATTGGCGGTGTGCGTTAAATAAAAACTAAAGTCAGGTCAGCCAAAGCTTACTACTTCCTCATTCCCTTCTATGTCAATGGCAGACAGTCATGTGAGCACTATCCTGAAGTACACCCAGTGGGTGACTGGCAGTCATGTAATTGGCAGCTATACAATGAAAAATGAAGTTGTAGGCATTGGCTGATTTGAATACAGTTCCTGTTGCTGGCCACCACAGTGCTTTAAAGCGGACCTTCACTCTGAATAAGAGTCTATCTTATATGTTTCCCACACCCTGTAAATACAGATTGCTCACATTAAAAATCATTCTACCTGCATCTACTGCATGTGAGCCTTTGAACATCCAAGATGGCGGCTCATGGAACATCAGGCAGCCTGCAAACAGGAAGTGCCTTCTGACTGTGCTGCTCTGCATTCTGGGATTGCTGACCTTTTCCTGACCCGAGCTCTGCCCTGTCTGAGCAAAGCACAGCTATAACCAGCCCCCCTGTACTTTATCCCACTCTCCTCAGTAAATGTGATGCTTCTGAGTCAGGATGGCAGCGCCCGTATACTAGAGTCCTGAACAGAGTTGCAACCCAGTGGGGGAAAGAATAATAGTGAGTGACTAAAAACTTAAAATATATTATTTTAGATGCTGGGGAATCGTTTTATAAGGGTTTGGCATTTTCAATAAATCATGGTGAAGGTCCAGTTTAATATTACAGTGGCTCGGAAAGTCTACACACTCCTGTTAAAAAGGTTAAAGTGGACCAACACCCAGGATTTTGACTATCCTCGGTTTTGGTCCACTTTGGCAGGGCACCCCCAGAAGCCCCGAAAAACTCACCTCTCCTCGCTCCCACGTGACCGCCGCTGCCAATCCCCGCTGACGGACAAGTGGGAGGCAGCGACGAACAAGAGAGCGTGCCCGCCGGCGCCTCCCGTGCGTCACTCTTACAGGGCACGCGCCTGCGCCGGCCATTCACGAACGGCTGGCGCGGGTGCGCGTCCTGCTAGAGGGACGCGCGGGAGGCGGCGGCGGCAGGCGCCGCTGGATCGTGGATAAGGTAGGGATTTAGGGGTTTCTGGGGGGTTTCACACAGGGGGAACCCCCGATCGGGGTGCCCCGCAGTCAGGGGTCTGATCGGTCCGGGAATCTTATAGATTCCCAGGCCGATCATGGGAGGGTGTTGGTCCACTTTAAATGTGGTTAAATAAATATGACCCTGCCCTTAATGTCCCAGTCATTGTGGAAGCTGTGTAAAATCAAAACATTTTAAATTAGCTGGTTCTAAGAAAATACCTTGTGTTATTTATGGCTTTGTTTTCATTCCTAGGCCTGGCTCCTGTTGCTTGATAAGCCATTCACGTGCTGTGGTCAGAGCCAGCAGCGCAACCATTGAGGCTTACCAAAAGGGACAGTTATTCTTTATTTCTCCCCTGAGGGGGTGTGTAGACTTTTTATATCCAATGTACGTACTGATGCTTGAATGCTCAGCACATGCTACTGCAGGAGTGTCGCCATGTCCACAGATTGCAGTGCATAAAAGCATCAGGGGCTAGTAAAGCCAGGGTCTGCTGCAAAAACAGGGCTTAGATCTAGTGTTTTAGCTTACTTAGCTAGACCCCCCCCCCATGCCTCCTGTGCCCCCCTCTGCAGACACTGCTCTATTATAAAGCTGGACCTCCTGCTCTCTTTGCACCCCTCCCCATGTCACAGTGTGTGAATATGCAGGCAGTGGAAATGGAGAAGCTAGATTTAAAGTACATAGAGAGGGCATTCCAGCCATGGCTTTAGGATAAGCAAACCATTGCCGAAGAGGAGGGGCATGGCCTATAGTAGGTAAAGTAGAACGCATTTTTGCAGCAGGCGGAGGAATCGGCTAAGGTACAGGGCCGGATTAAAGGTGGTGGAGGCCCCTGGGCACAAAATCTGGTGGAGGTCCCAGATACAGTATTTTTCTCACTTTTAAAATAATAGTCAATAATAATAGCCAAGTAACTGATTGGTGGTTCTCTCCCACTTACTGGAACGGCAGATTGAGTCCCTTGTGCCACCCTTGTGCGTGATGCTTGGGAACTCCTGCTTTGCCATTCTGGGTGGGATGTAGTTGCCCAGCAGAAAGCAGTTCCCTGCATTGAGCTGCCAGCAACTGTGCTTGGTGGCTTATGTGCAGTGAGCGGCCGCAGACTGACAGCTCTGCACGCACCCATCACTGTAGTGTTGCTGACGCCGGCTTTGCTGCTCTAGACTCTCCTTCCCGCCCTGTGGGGGCTTTTTGCAGGTTGGCAAAAACAAAAAAATGCCCAGGCGTGGTGGGCCTCCACTGCTGCCGATAGCTTTGTTGCCGGCCCCGTGGCCCATCAGACCAAAGACTGAAAAGCCTCCTGGACCCATAAACCAAAGGTTGGTGGAGGCCCCCTTTTCAGGCCAAGAGGTATTTTTCTCATAATCCAGCCCTGCTAAGGTAAGCATGATTCATGTTAAATCAGCCCATAGATGCCCAGGAGAATATCAACATAAGGGTAATTCAAGGCATGAGTGGATGTAGAACTGGTGTGCATTCGTTTTCTTTGTGGTAACTTTACAACTGAAGTAAGTAAACACAATTTTTTGGGGACAATTTGGGTCTTATTTTTATTTTTAATAGATATATTTCAACTACATTTAAAGTGATCCTATACCCAGAAAGGAAATTTATGTGCCAAAACAGCCTGTGTTTCTTTTTTTACTAAAGCCTTTGCCCTACATTCAACACGAACTGAATGCAGTATGTTGTCCGAATGATGGCTGTATGTTAAATACTTTAGTTACAATTAAAATGACTTAATGGCAGTTAGGTTAAAGTGATCACCAATGTTAAGCTGTGTGTACTGTTACTGAATGTATCATTGATGGGTAAGCATCAGGGAGTGGTCAGCCAGGGAACAATATGGCCGACTGCATCCGGTTACTGTTTTGAATAGAAAGTAAAAAAAGAAACACAGGCTGTTTTGGGGCACACTGGGCTGGGGATAGAATGTGATAACATAAACTACCTTTTTGGGGATTGAATCACTTTAATAGGACTGTCTAGGCAGCAACATAAAAACAATTCTATACTCACCCTTTGTCCTCTTCTGCACGGAGCTCTGATGTTTCCCTGCAGTTCCTCCAGGCAGGCCTGGTGTTCCTCCACAGCTCCTCCATGTAGCACTGATCGGCAGCCTCCATTAAACCTCCATTAAACACACCTGTTTCGTCTCCCCCCACCACTTCCATTGCGATGTATGGAGCAGGCATATTAGGGGGGCGCAAAACCATCCTGATGGACTGCCCAGCACCCAGTTCTCCCTCATTGGCAGGTTTGAAGACACCAGAGCTAAGGGAGACAAAAACAAAAAGAGTATAGAATTTTTCTTTTATTTTCTGGGCAGGGACTTGAAAGATGCACCATCAAATTTACATAAATGCCCTTTTTGTTCTTTTACTTTAATATGTAAAATTGGACTGTTAAACGTATGTACAGCAAAATACAGTGATTTCCTTTATACCGAATGTGTAATCTAGAATACATTTGTGTAGGTTGGACATTTTGAAAGCAATGTGCTGGCACAACGTTTCCTGCTATGGCCGTTACTATATATTCCAAATCCTGTGGCTTAAAGGAGCTGGCATTTGATGCTGATGATGCATAATATATATCTACATTATACATGACTAAAGAATCACAGTAACATATTTATTAATGTTATTTATCTTTTTAATATTGGAATTACTAACCAATTATTTGTAATTCTGGAAGGACCCCCATCTTTAACTTTTTGCAGTGTTGTAAACTTTTATTGTACAATATTCCTACAGAACAAAGTCACCTCTGTATGAAATAAAGCCCCTTTTTCTTTAGCAAGATGTGTTTTTCTTTACAGTTTTCTGTTTCATAAGGGTCGATTCTGCATAACACAAGATTTTCTGAGGCCCATGCAAGAGCCATCATACGGAAATTCTCTCTTTCCTGGGGCCTCTATGGCGGCGTACTAAGGTTTAATATTTGTCCCATTAACCCTTATAAGACCAGGTGTTTCAAATCGGTGCCACACCCCCTCACAGTGTTCCTTTTGTGTCCTCATTGCTGCATAGGATCAGGTAGTTTTTTGCTATTATGGTTTGGTAACTGTGCATTTTTCTTCCTAGATGCACCGCAACTAAAACCACAGTGCAATGTACAGCGATATATGGCTATAATTATAGCCATGCTCATGTCACGAAATGACCCATATCAAGCCCACATTTTTATCACTGAGGGTAGTAAATCTGCATGAGAAGGCCCCCCTTTAAGACTTACCGGCCCTTGGCACAGCATCCTGCATTGGGGAAGACGCTGGGAGTCTCAGGACGGGCGGAAATGAACGGTCCGGGTTGCCGCAGATGGCGGCTGCAGCATGGGGCCGGGAGCGAGGTGCCAGCATGCAGGGATAGCCGGTCCGAGGCTTTGTTCCACTGCCCGCGGACGAGTGGAGCAATGGTGGCGGAGCCGGAGATGTCTGCGGGGTGGAGCCTCGATGGTATGTGGATGTGGATCCTGATGCCTTTTTCCCATTGGGTGATTATGCTTGTCTTTTTAGCTCACAGAAAAAGCATCACAAGAAGTTGGGGCACAGGTCCAGATCAGAGTCCCGGCTCCCAAGGAGAGAGGAAAGGCAAAGGAAATAGTTGCGTAGGAGACGTTCAAGGTCCAGGATAAGCTCCAGGCAACTGTAAACTGTGGGGCATCACCCTCACCGGATGCCCCTCAATGGGAAGAACCAGAGGAAGACACGGAAAAGGCCAAATATTACCCACAGATGGGTTAAGCTTCCCGATGTTCAGCAAGATCAAGAGCATTTTTATGGAAGAATAGGCATCGACAGAAAAGAAGCTGTCCTTAAAGAAGAGGAACATTAAGCTTTACCCCTTAAAGTTGTTGGACACCAAGATGCTTGAAAATCTGCCAGCCATGGACAGAGCCATCCTCTGACTCGCGCATCATGTGATGCTGCTTTTGGCGGACAGTGTGTCCTTCAGGGATAGCCTAGATCAAAAGGTCGACACAGACCTGAAGAAGGTTTACTCGTCAGTAGGGACAGCTTGCAAGCCGATGATAGTCATGGCGACTATAGCAAGAACCATTAAAACGTGGCTGGGGGACGTGGAGCAGACCCTAATGGTGAAGGTTGACCCAGATGCCATTATCACAGCTCTGTAGGAGCTCAAGATGTTTGCAGATTTGCTAGGTGATGCATTCATTGTTGCAATTAGATATTCAGCCAGAACTTTGTTTTTGGCAGTCACCGCATGGAGGTCACTGTGGCTCAAGACGTGGTCGGCAGACACTGTTCCCGAAGCAAGAGTGGACAAAAGTTCCATATGATGGCGAGACCCTGTTTGGTAATAAAAATGCAGCATCAGGCAGCCAGACTAGCCCTGGTAGCATTTGGGGAACACCTGAATGGCTAACCCATCTGCTTCCGTGTTTTACAAGTCATGAAGGTGTGGCATAGACACATGCATAAAAAGCATTAATTAGCTGTGACGTGGCATGTGTAATTTTTCTAATCTTTCCCTTTCATGGTCCAGCAACAACTGCCCTGATGTCTACTTCGGGGTGGCCCATGATGATGCTGGAGTGGTCGCTGATGAGGAGAGGGGGAAATCCATATTGGAGCTGTCCTGCTGTCTTCCAGTGGGATAGGGGTTGTTGGGGGGGTGCTATGCCTTGCCCTAGTCTTCCCACCGCTCTGCTTAGCCTTAGTACTTTTGCTTGAGTAGCTTTTGATTGGCCTAGCATTATGGCTGGGACTGCTTTGGCTTGCTCAAGTACTCAGTCTGCCACTGCTCTTACTTTGCCTGAATGTGTGCTGGCATGAGCTTGTAGAAGGCCTGTGGTGCCGTGACCCCTGGCAAGCAACCAGCAGGGCATGGCTAGTTGGGGGCCCAAGTGTGTAGGAAGACAGGGTGGGAAGAACACCCCCATTTGCAGAATAACACAGGCGAAAGCAAGTGCGCACGTTTGCACCATGCAGGGACTGCTTGGGACAACGAGGATCTCTTGGTGCATAGCTGGGTGTAGCAGCCACATACTGGGGGGGGGGCAGTCCAGGTGAAAATAGCACCAGCCATTAAGATCTCTAAAAACAAGGATGCAGAAATTCATTAATGCTGAGCAAAAGTGTGTGTGTGGGGGGGGGGGGCTGGTAACAACCTGCTAGGCTTATTATTAATATGTAAAGTATGTTTTTTAATTCGTATGTACTTGTTCTACATTTTAGATGATGATGACATACCGCTATGACTTCCTGCCCGACATATATGCCAGAGGATGTTGGCACTTGACATTGTAGCCACGCTGGAGGAGGAGACCAACACCACTTACACGTTTATGCAGATCATCCAGCATTGGTCGGACCTGAAACGGAGGAAGATGCCCCGGGTGAGGATGTTTTTCAGGAAACTATTCCCAAGTAAGTGGCAATTCTTGGCAAAACATTCACTACTACAAACACATTAGGCAGGCATGTGTTTAAAAGAATGCTATTCTCTTCAAGTTTCAGAATTCTGCCAAAGAGTGCGGCCCACCCGGAGGCGATGAGTCCGGCCGAGGCTGGCAAGATCTGGTGGAGGTGGTGGCCGACAAGTGCCAACGTTCTCACCTTCCTCTGCAGGTGATCCCCAAGCTCACCTGGACCAACCAGCAGAGAAGAAGGCCCAGACGTCGGGCAGGGAGTCTGAGGAAGACACAGACTAAACACACACATATGTGCTGTAATGTGTAATTTTGTGACATTTACTTCTAGATGGCCAAAATGTCCCCGCGAGTGAGCAGCGCGGGGATGGAGATGCTCCGATCCCGCCTCAAGATATACAAAATATAAGCCAATAAACACCTCTAACACATTCACTAACTATTGTTTTTGTAATCTTCTACAGACTCTGAAGAGGTGTGGCAGGTCCCAGTCAGAAGAGAGGCTCCCCAAACAAGATTCCCCCACCAGCCTAGTAAGTTTGAAGCCAAGTGACTATTAACTAACATGCCTTCTTCAACAGGTTGTCAGGAAGCAGAGGCTAGACACTAATTGTTTTAATTTTTTCTTTTACAGTCCACACACAATAGAGACAGCAGTGCCTGCAGGAGCTGACAGCTGCTGTGCATAGGCTGGTGGGGAATATTGAGGAGCTGGCCACAGTCATGGGGAGCCACTCACCTTAAGGCACTGGGAGCCTGACACCTTCTTTTAAAAAACACATTTTAGAATTTTTTTATATGTTTTTATTTTGATAAGTTAATTTAATAAAAATAAATATATATTTTGAACACACAACAAAAAAAATATTTATGAATAAAAAAATAGACAAGGTTTACATAATGTTGCGGTGTCTTTAATTTAACATAATTTGCAATCATAGTAAGGTTGATATCCATGTGGGCATCCCAAATATATCAAGGAGAATGAGCTTCACTGGAAAGAAGAATATGTTTAAGGTAAGCATTAGGAAGAAGAAAAGAAGAATGTATGCCAAACTGGAAAGTAGTTAAGGTAAGCATTAGGAAGAAGAAAAGAAGAATGCATGGCATGTTAAGTACTTTGGAACAGGAGAGACTTGGCACATCAATAAGTAAGTAATGGTATACCAGGCCCAGGGTATTGGACAGTAAAAAAAAGAGGGTCACATATGTGTACAAGCCAGCAAACAAGCCATTGTATGCATATAAATTAAGGGTAAAAACAGGTCTTTTCGATTGGAACTAGTGGGACCTCGCTGGACACTGAAACATTATGTTGCAAGGTATGTTGAAAAACGCTATAAAAAACACTAGAAAACAAGTCTTTTGCTTCAACATATATGAAAGTCATCCGTCGCACAACGCTCTCAACGGCTTGTGCAACTACGGGAACAATACGAAACGCTCCCGATGGAGACTCTGAATCATGCTAGCACACTTATACTCAACAAAAACTATGTGTAGTGAACACCCATACACACAAAACTAAATGTAATATAGAAGGCTCTCTCAACCCTATAACCAAAGATCATACTGAGGAAGGTCAGTCCCCACTTTGCGTCAATAACGGGCATGTGTGTGGGAAAAAGGAGCAGGTAAGCAAAGCTCTGTGACATTTCTTTCTCAGTTCTTTCCTGCTCAATGTCTAAAGCAAGGAGAAATGCCAGAACACAAAAATAAAACATCTTGTCCAAATGTCCCTGCTCAAAACACTCCCTGAATCATATGAGTTTACACTTTTTTTAGAGAGTTTTCGTTTGATATCTCACACAAAAACTAAAATTCTCTTAAAAAAAAAAATAAATAACTCTAAAATATTGGGTACCGAGAGCCTCCCTACAGGAGTGGCCCTTAGATTCGCACCAAGACACGAAGGCCCTCCAAGTCCTGTAGTTAATTCTAGAGGGTGACCTTCTTTAACACGCGATCCAAAAATGACGTAGAGCAGACTGTGCCCTGACCAGAGAATCACCAGCGCATTGACCGCCAAGGCCAGGGGTTCTTCCATCCTGGACACAAACATTTGGACTTTCCAATTGTGTCGAGATGTAAAGAGGTCCACCTCTGGCACTCCCTTGAAACATGTCCTGGTGAAGGTACCATACCACTGGTCCACCATCTCCCTGCTCAACTAATCGGCCTGCAGATTCTCCACCCCGGGGTTGGGAACCGCCAAGATTCAACTCACTTCCTTGAAAGCCTGCCAGCTTCTGGTACACCCCTGATGATTAGCCGTGGAATTGTCCGACTGTACCCTGCCCAATGCCTGAGAACCTGCAGAATCACCCCCAGTTCCAACACATTGACTCAAAGACTGCACTCCCGCTGATTCCAGAGACCCTGAACTGTCTGGTTGTCCAGAACACCACTGGCGTCTGTGGTCGGGATGACCGTCAGGAAAGACCGACCCACTGCCAGCGTCTGCTGGTCCAGCCACCAATTCAGGGATCGCCGGATATTGTCCGTCAATATGAGGCGACAGCCCAACGTCTGCACAGTCCTGCGCCATTTTGATAGGAGAAGCATTTGTAGCGGCCTGGAGTGGAACTGGACATATGGCACTGCCTTTATGGTAGATAGGCCATGGAGACACATGCCCTCCTGATCGTAGAAAGTTCGTCTGTCAGCAGCGACCTCGCCTCCTCCTGAGGAGTTGTGCAACTCTGCACCGGAAGAAGAGCCCATGTCCCTCGAGTATCCAATGTCATACCTAGAGAGGTCGCCACCATGTAACCACGTGGGACTTGGAGTAGTTGATCACCCACCTGAAACTTCCAGCATGGACTGGACCGTCCAAACATAACACAGTGCCTCTGCCAGGGATAGGATGAGCAAGTTGTCCAGGTATGTGGTGATGTGTTCACCCTGCCTCCGCAGGAGGAGTGCCATCACCACCACCAAGACATTTGTGAACACTTGCTGGGCAGTGGACAGTCTAAACAGCATTGCCACAAATTTGAAATGCCCTCCACAAATTGCAGGTATTGTTGGTGACCAGGGAATATTGGGACATGCAGATAAGCATCCTGTATGTCCACTGTGGCAACTTCAACTTCTCACCCGTGGCCTTCAAGACCTCTCCAGAACCTCCAATATTGCCTCAATAAGCTCCTTAATATGATCTGTGGGGTTATCCGGGGGGCTCCCTGGTGTATGCATGGCTTCTGGTTCCTCTTCGCTGACGGACGAAACCTCCGTCTCCGACTGTCCGGAACTAGTTCTTGAACCCCTAAATAGGTCCTCGGGCTAGAATCCTATGAGGATTCTGTCAGAATATGCCTACCCTTGGCCATATCCTTCCAGCTTGGACTTGGGATTCCCCTGCTGACAAGGCCACTGACCATGCTCTCCAACCGATCCACCCTGTCCGTCACGTCCGAAGGAAGAACCCCATCCATGGGCAGACCCTGGGACACAAATGGACCTGGCAGCCCCATCGAAGGGGTATCCTGCTCCGACAAGTCTGAGCTTGAAGCCGCAGGGGAACTGAGGAGCGGAACCTTCCAGCTACGTCAGGCGCGCTAGGCACATGGGACATGGGGAACAATTCTTTGTTAAAATACATGGGAAAATGGCTGCCCCAACTGCTAATCAAAACAGCTGAAGCGCTGGTCCCCACACCCTCCTGGCTGTCGACTACTGGTCAGACCTGCTTGCACTCCCGGAAAAGCAACCTCCCTGTAGCTCAATTCAACCCACCGACCAGCGATGCAGCAGCTTCCTCACCCACACCATGAAACAACAAGAAACAACAAGAACAATGTCAGATTCCTAAAGGAATCAGTACAGATCAAAAGCTGTGATGTGAATGGCAGGCACTCCTGGTGGACCTTTGCCTAAGCAATTGGTCGGTACTAAATGCTGAACTTCTTGCTGCCCCTGGGCTAGCAGTCATGTGATTGAGCAAACCAAATTAAAAATACTGTCAAAACTACTATATTTCCTGGTAAAGGGCAGGCATGGCAGGCGAGTTACATTTTCCTGGAGCTGGGCTTTATTAGATTTTTACTTACTAATTGATACAATATATGGTCTGATCCTGTATATATCCAAGGGTGGACTGGCAATATGTCACTACAGGGGGTCATACTCACCTCTGCCACTTTATCTGCCACTAAAATACTAAGCTTCAGTACCATAGCTTTAGAGTAGACCAACCACCATGGAGCCAGTACTGCAGTCTAAAAGGCTAGAACCTGAATTGAGATTCCCCACTTTGTGAAACCCATAAAATCACTTAACTTTTTGGAGTTCCCAAAACTTAATGTGCGCTCCTGTGCACAGTCATTTAAATGGGCTGGATGTGGGAGCACGACTAACACCGCAGGGAAGCAGGGGATGTCCCTGTACTGGAGCTCTGGTATAAACAGTGGCGTGAGCCGTGCATATTAATCCAGCGCTGATTGGACAAGAGCCCACGCATTTGTAGTCAGTCACCTCTACCCATGATCTGTCCCTGCAATGCTATATCCTTAGCTTTGAGTGAACCCCCCGGATCGCCCTAAAAACGTACCTTTACCTACTGCACATTCATGGGCTCTTGTCCATTCAGTGCTAAATGTCATGCATGTTACTGCCTGGTATCCAGCTCTGTTTGGAACAGAGCATTGGCATAGAGAAGCTGGAGCGCATCTCAGCTGCAGGGAGGCTGGGCATATGGTCTGTGATCGTGGCGTGGGAGCGCTGGAAAAATTACTTGGGTGGGGGGGACTTGGGAATCGGGATGCCCCGGGGAATATCTGGCTTTGGAGTAGATCTCTGGATTGAACATTTCCACCATATAATTGCCTGTAGATTGCCGTGCTTACTTTGCTCTGATAACGAGACACTTAGCTGATTAGCCAAGTTCTAATCTTTTGATCCTACTAGTTCCCTGTAAATGTAATTGTTCTGGTGGTGCAGCCAATGCTTATTGTCTGCAAAGCCTTATAAAGAGATCAAAAACAATCCACTAATCACTTCCTTGTGGCAGCCTTTCTGGTGCAGTGAGGAGACATAAGTGGCACCAGTCCGGACATTGGATGATGGCAATTCCTATTAACAGATCAACCCATAGCTGTCCCTGATCATTAGATGTCCAGCATAAAACTGCAGCCATATGCAGGGCAATTCGCCCAGGGCGCCAAGGCCATTGGGGGCGCATTTATCCAAGCCATCCTTTTTTCTGGGCCACTGTTAGTGCTGCAGGTCATCCCCCATATTGGGCTCAGTCATGGTAGTGGGCACTGCCTGCTGCTATGGTGGAGACACAGCATGGCACATACCTGTATGAGGCAGCAGCAGCACCATAGGATGAGTGAGGAAGGGGGCAGATTTTTTTTACTGCATCACTTAGCCTCCAGCACTGTGTTACCCTAGTCATTATTTACATATTAAAAGGGGGAAAATCCCAGTATATCTATCCTAGGTTTTGTCATCACCTTTCCCTGGTCCTATGGCGCATGCGCAGACTCTCATCCAATCAGAGCCTTTTGCCTTGCACATACAATGGCAATCAGGAGCAAAAGCAGGCGCGCTCCCGCCCTCAGCTTATTTGAATGGCTGGGGGCGGGTGCAGAGTCCAGAGATACTGGGGATTCAGCCGCCGAATATTTACATCGGCAAGGAAGCCAGCAAGAAGGTGAGTTTACCGGCACCCTGGGTGGGAGTTCACAAAATGGGGCATCCTGATGCAATGACCTGCTGTTTGAACCGCCCCCCCCCCCCCCCCCCCGTTCGCTCAGAATCTAACCTTCCTAGCGATCCCATGGAGTATGCTTGGGCCTCAGTGGTATCCCCAGCATCCCTTGATGCGCAAATCCAAAGCATGTCTATCTCAATGGCTAAGGCTTCACGGCATAGAATACTGATCAGAAGAGAGCCCACACACACACTGTGGGATGGTGGAAGAGGTAAGCAGATGGTGCAAAATATGGGGATCACCCCAAATATAGGATGCCCAGGAGGCAAGAAACTAAAGCTAGAATAGTCAAAATCCCAGGTTTGGTTCTTTAAAGTGGACCAAACCAAAGTCATCTGGGTTTTGTCTGCTCAGTGGCATAACTAAATGCAACGAGCCCTGGTGCCAACATTAAAGCAGAACAAAACTCAGGAATTTGACTTTCCTGGGCTTTCTTCCACCCCCCAATCCCAATTCAGGATTCCCTGCGGTGTCAAACCCCGTAGTTCGCCCAGTAAAACTCTTGTCTAATCAGGGCCCGTTGCTGTGTTTACATCCTTTCGGCAAAGGGCTCTCATTGCCTTCAGCGCACATGCCATACAGGGGATGCGGCAGCACACAGAAAGGCAAATGGTTTTGATTGGACGAGAGACTATGCATGTGCTGATGAACCGGGAAAGCTCTGGGGGGTTTCACACAACGGGGCATCCCGGTCCGGGCTGCCTCGGGGGACAGCCAGCGGCCGGCCCTGGAATCTTTTATATTCCAGGCCTGCTGCTGGTGGGTTTTGTTCCACTTCAAATTTAAGGTTCATACAGTAAACTTTTTTTTGTCTTTTAACTCATGGTGCTTCCCTTCTCTAAATGAGGCCAAGTGGGCACCTATCTGATAAATAAGGTGGAGATGCAATAATGATGGGGCCCCATCTGGTATGGTCACACCCCCGATAGTTATGCCCCTTAACCATCCACTTATACCCCTGATTCGGGATGCCCGTGTGTGGAATACTGTATTCCTCCCCCGCTCTACGCCCCAACAGTGCATGCATGGGCTACCAGCCAATCAGAATAGATTGTGGGGCATCATTAAGACTAGCAATTCTTCTGAATGAATTGATCGCCAGGCTCTTCCTGCTTCCTGCACGTGCATCGTGGGATTGTCGGTAAGTTTTATGGTGATCCCAGGGGATTTCACATCCAGGAAGAGATTGGCCACACCCACTCCATTCATTGTTATGGTGACATCCCCTGTGTTGCACTAAATGAAGTGGGTGTGGCCAGTCACTGTTGGGGGCGCAGCCATATGACATGATAATCACTGATAAACAGTATTGTGGGCACGATGGTAAAGACCTGGTAAGTTATATTTAAAGCAGTCCTTCACTCTGAATAAGAGTCTATCTTATATGTTTCCCACACCCTGTACATAGAGATTGCTCACATTAAAAATCATCCTACCTGCATCTACTGCATGTTATGAGCCTTTAATCATCCAAGATGGCGGCTCATGGAACATCAGGCAGCCTGCAAACAGGAAGTGCCTTCTGACTGTGCTGCTCTGCATTCTGGGACTGCTGACCTTTTCCTGACCCCAGCTCTGCTCTGTCTGAGCAAAGCACAGCTATAACCCGCCCCCTGTACTTTTTCCCACTCTCAATAAGTGTGATGCTTCTGAGTCAAAATGGCAGTGCCCGTATCCTAAAGTCCTGAACAGAGTTGCATCCCAGTGGGGGAAAGAAGAATAAGTGACTAAAAACTTAAAATATATTAATTTTAGATGCTGGGGAATCATTTTTTAAGGGTTTGGGCTTTTCAATAAATCATGGTGAAGGTCCGGTTTAACAGGATTAGGATGTAATGACTGTGTGGGAGAAAGAGTATTCACTTATTTTTTAGTCTGGACTGTGCCTTTAACTAGGAGGTGTATAAAAGGTCTATCATTGTAATATTAGAAGTTATGTGCTGACCCTTCTTTTCTGAGTGACCAAAGAAGGGGCAGTGTTTAGCCGGGCACATGGCGCTTGTGTGGCCCCAAGGTACATGGCGCATGTGTGACCCGCAGAGCTTCTGGCAGCAGCTGCCTTTTGTCCCCTCTCCCGCCCCTTCTGCCATCTGCTGCGTCCGGAATGCGCGCGGCCTCTTTAAGGAGGGCCAGGAGGAGTTCCTGTCTGTAGATAACAAAGCCCCTGCCATCCCCTTTAAGGCTGCCGAGTTAAAGGGATGATAAGGCCGCTGGAATGAGGCGCTATGGGGGATGGGAAGGAGCTAAAGATGGCTGAGCTTTTGCAGGCGAGGTGCACTTGTGTTGGCTGAAAGTTTGCTGGAGCGGCCCGGAGCACACGGAGCGGCCTGTGGCATTGCCAGGTAACGTGTGTGAGGCGAGGCGGGGCGCCGAGAAATGTCGGGCGGCGGGACTCACAATAGGAGCCCGGGAGGCTGAGGGGAGCCGGGGGGCGACATGGAGCGGGCCGCTAGGCCGGGAATGGGCCACGGAGGCCGCCATGTTACAGGAGGCAGGGCCTGCCCGAGGGCGGCATTAGCGGCTCCGCCATTGAATAAGGAGAGGCTGCAATTTACAATGCTGCTATATACTTTCCCCTCATCAGCCATGCCACCTATAGGGCCAGACCCTGCTCCCTGCTATAAAGTGGACCTAGACACTCACCCGGCATCTCAATAGAAGATGCTTATAGCCCAAAGATTAGGGTGCTGAGCTCGGCCACACTGGCTGCAGGGCACAATGGTGCTATATACTTTCCCCTCATCAGCCATGCCACCTATAGTGCCAGTCCCTGCTATAAAGTGGACCTAGACTCTACTCGTGCATCCCAATAGAAGATGCTTATAGCCCAAAGATTAGGGTGATGGGCTCAGACACACTGGCTGCAGGGTGCAGATATAGGTTCTTCCCAACAGCAGCCATTTCCAGTGTGTACAAGGCCAGATCCTGCTATAAAGTAGACCTAGAAGTTAAAGCCTACTCTCCCCCTGGCATCCCAGTATGAGATGCTTGTAGCCCAAAGATTAGGGTGCTGGGCTCGGGCACACTGGCTGCAGGGCACAATGCTGCTATATGCTTTCCCCTAATTAGCCATACCACCTATAGGGCCAGACCCTGTTATAAAGTGGATCTAGACTCTCCTGGGCATCCCAATATAAGATGCTTGTAGCCCAAAGATTAGAGTGCAGGACGCAGCTATATGTTTTCTCAACAGCAGCCAGTTCCAGTGTGTACAAGGCCAGACCCTGCTATAAAGTGGACCTAAAAGTTAAAGCCTACTCTTCCCCCTGGCATCCCAATATGAGATGCACAATTGCTTGTAGACCAGAGATGAGGGTGCTGGGCTCAGGCACACTGGAAGCAGGGCACAGCTGTATATTTTCCCAACAGCAGCCAGTTCCAGTGTGTACAAGGCCAGACCCTGCTATAAAGCGGACCTAAAAGTTAACGCCTACTCTTCCCCCTGGCATCCCAATATGAGATGCACAATTGCTTGTAGACCAGAGATGAGGGTGCTGGGCTCAGACACACTGGCTGCAGGGCACAGCTGTATGTTTTCCCAACAGCAGCCAGTTCCAGTGTGTACAAGGCCAGACCCTGCTATAAAGCGGACCTAAAAGTTAACGCCTATTCTCCCCCTGGCAATATGTGATGCACACTTGCTTTTAGCCTAAAGATTAGGGTATTGGGCTCAGGCACACTGGCTGTAGGGCACCGCTATGTTTTCCCAACAGCAGCCAGTTCTAGTGTGTACAAGTCCAGACTCTCTACAGCTATAAAATGGACCTAAAAGTTAAAGCCTACTATCCCCCCCCGGCTTCCCAATATGAGATGCACACCTGCTTGTAGCCCAAATATTAGGGTGCTGGGCTCGACGCAATGGCTGCAGGTCACGGCGCAGCTCGTGGCCCTCTTATGCTTTCACCACACCAGCCTTGCTAGCCATTTCCAGTGTGTGCAGGGCCAGAGCCTGCTTTGAATTGGACCTAGAAGTAAACACAAGCTCTACCCACAATCACATGTTCATTGGGCATGCTTGTGGGCACAAGGGCGAGGACAGGGTGAGTAGAAATGCCTAATACTCAGGCTCTATATATGTATGCTTGTGGACAACACCTAAATGATATCTGGGGGAGAGCAATATGCAGGGTCCACTTTAAAGCAAACGTATACAATAACTTTAGATCCCTTTTTAAAAATAAAACTTTAGCCTCCTTTGGCTCTAAATGATTGATTTCCCCTTTTCTAGGGTGTCACAATTTGTGTGTTAAACCCCTGTGATTACCTGATATATTTGTCGGTGATCCCTGGGTTCATATGTGGGCTCTGGCCATCTTGGGCGCATACAATTTCCGAATTGCATTCAGTTTCGCTCCCCCACCCTGATGCCAGAGCCGCTAGTAAAAGCTTCATGAAGTGCAAGCTGTTGTGAGATCACTGTAAAGGTGAGTTTATATGGTGATCCCCAGGGATACACTCCGCAGGGCATCCCAAATCAAGATGCTCTTCTAAAGAGAAACAACACCGGGGATAGGGAAAATCCCTTGGTCTTTCTATTTAAAGAGGTGTAAAAGGGATGACTGACTGTCTGCCCTGGCTACCTGTCTGGTGATCCCATGGCACATATGGTGTTCTGGCTGTAGCCTATCTGAATGGCTGGGGCAGGAACGCACAGCTAGAGAGGAGTGTCCAGAATGGATAGCTGTTCAGTCAGAGGACTTTGCCGCTCAATAATATGCAAAGCAAAAAATGTGGAGGCATCCGAGCTTTTTTCTCACAGCATGGCAACCCAAATCGAGATGCTCGAGGGGCAAAGGAAACGGTTAAATTGGTAAAATCCCTGTCTCAGGGATTCTGATTTGGGCTGCCCCTACAAATCTTTAAATGAGCTGTCACCTAATATTAAAAATGTATATAAACATGTTAAATGAGTGAGGAGAAGAGTTATTTACACAGCAAGTCTGTGGTTTTCTTCTCCTGGGAGTAATAAGCTAAGGGTTGAATGTGTTTTTTTTTTTTTTTGTTATTTTTTTTTTTTTTTGTTTTCTTTTTTTTTTAGTGTACTGTTGCTTTTGCAGGGAAGATCTGCTCCATTTTATGCCTCCTAATCCTTAGTCTGTGGGAAACAGCAGCATTACCTAAATTTAAGTATCTACCCCAAGCATTGCATGATGGGTAAAAACATCTGCTCACATCAGAATTGTAATGCCAAAAATCTTTTATAGCAACGCCTCAGGGGACAGGCCAATGGAGTTTAGCAGATCTCCCCTGTAAAAGCAGAAGAGAATATTCAACGCCTCTGACTTGTCTAGAAGCCATTAAACTCTATATGATGGGTGACAGGGAATGGCTACACATTGCTTCTGAGGTGTGGCTGCCCAGTTGTGTCTTGTCCTCTCTAATCCAGGTCTCACTGATGATGTGGGGGCATTAGGTTACTTTAGTGAACCACAACCCACCCTGGCACAGAGTTGTCAAGAGAGTATAGGTCCAATTTAAAGTGGAACAAAACCTGTGAATTTGACTTTCCAACAGCAAATGTGCGGGCTCTTGTCCAATCAGAGCTCCTTGCCATGTTTACATCCTTCGGCAAAGGGCTCTGAATGCCTTCAATATGCATGCTCCCCATTGTAAACCATGAGAGCCATTCGCTGAAAGAGAAATGGCTCTGATTAGATGAGAGCCTGTGCATGCAATGTGGAAACGGGGGAAGGTGAGTTGATAAGAGGGCCTTGGGGGGGGTTCACACAGGGGAAAGCCAGAGGCCGGCATTGGAATCTTAGATTCCAAAAGAAAAGGATATTCCCCTTTTTCTTACACACTTTGAGGGTATACATGGATTGAAAGCCTGGTCTTTGTCAGCGGGTGAGTATTGAGTAGCTGGACTCGGGGTAATGTGCTATCCACAGTCCTCCTGATTTGGGATGTCCCCCAGTGCATGCCCACCTGACAAACCTAAAAACAAGGCAGCCAATAATGAACTAGATCACATTCTCTGCCCCATGTGACTGCCAGCAACCTATTGGTTCACTCGTCCACCCTATGAATTGGATTGACTGGTGACGTGAATGGCGACACAGTTACTGGATCATGAAAGTGTTATTCCTGGAAACGGGGCTGGGGGGGTGTAATTGGAAATCCAGTTGTAATTTCATTAACCTTTCATTTAAATCAAATGTAGTATGCCGCTGCTGCCTTGTGCAGAATGGTAAGATTTCTGGTAAACCAGGGGGTTTAACACTGTGGGAACTATATCAACCACCGTATCTGCTGGGCTGTAGCTGATCATATTGCCCTGGGGCAGCAAGTTCCTGTGCTGTGCTTTTGTTTTCTTGCACCCTCCAGCCAGCAGTCACACACACATCCATTCATTGTAGGCCACAGTCCAGAAGTACAGCAGTGCACCATGGGGGCTGCTGTATTGTCTTGGCTCCAATATTCTGCACCCACTTCTAAGGCTACATGCTTTGCATATCACAAGTGCTGAGTTGGAGCTGTGGGGAACGGCGGGGGTGATGCTGCTGCACGAAATGTAGCTATACATGTTTAAATGCTGCAGTTAAAGCAGGAAAGAATTTGGGAATTTGATCCTCTGGTTTTATTCTGTGCCTCCACTGGGTGAAACCCTCCAGTTCACCCATAAAATTTCACCTTTACATGCTCCAATGGCCCATCTGCGGGTTCTCTGTCAAAGGAGGACACCTTCTGTGACTACGCCGTTTGGCAGGCGGCCATCATTAACCTGAATGAGGAGCACATGCTGCTGTATCCCCAGCCATGCGCATACTCCCATCCCAGCCTATCTAAATGGTTTTCAAAAAAATAAGAGCTGCCAGCAGAATTACCTAGTCACTGTCGGCGGCAAGTGCCATTGTAGCATGTGCAGATGAGTTATGGCCAAAATGAGGGGTTTCACACAGAGGGCATCCCGATTCCAGACACCCCTGAGGTAAGCCAGTGGCCGGCCCTGAAGTCTTAGATTCCAGGCCAGCTTGTCCAGTGCTCAGAATCCTGGTTTCCAAGTGTGAGTCCCACATTGAGCATGCAACTTAGAATTCCTTGGGCTCACAACCAACATTCTCTGCATTTTGGTAAATGGAGGGGACATGCACCAGTAACAGTGACTGTGCGAGCACGGATACATCTCAGAAACCAGGGAGTTTTGTAGCATTGAACCTTGCGGGAGCGAAAGGTGAGCACATTATGTGTGGTTTTGTTATTTTTATATGGGTTTACTAACCCTTTCAAATCCCCCCCCCCCCATTCCCCACCCTGTCAACCCTGCTTAAAAAAAGCGCAACCTACCGCTCGAGTCTAAAAAGCTCTATAGGCACCATACCGGCCCCCCAACCATACAATTGTCCGATTTACTTGCCTTTCAGAATGGCCGTAATAGGTGACGAGGATGCAGCTAGTGGCAAGGGCTTCACTGACATCGGTGTGGCAAAGGACAGCTGAATGGAATAGGTGCCGCTGATTGGCCGAACAGCCCACATGGGAACTAGGAAGAGGTTTTTTCAGCAACGCTGGTGGATACACATAGGGAGGAACAAAGCCCAGAAAGTGAAATTTTTAAATCTTAATCT
Organism: Gastrophryne carolinensis; assembly: GCA_027917425.1. NCBI lineage: Eukaryota > Metazoa > Chordata > Amphibia > Anura > Microhylidae > Gastrophryne > Gastrophryne carolinensis. Next base: position 80,286,007 of record CM051242.1, on the reverse strand, counting down.
TTAAATCAGACTTTTAGTCCAAAAAAGGGCCCGTCTACTAAGCCCAATTTGGTACAAAAAAAATGGTAGCAGGTGAGTTTTTTGTTTGTCAGGCTTATTGGAGTGGGTAGAGTGATTAGAAAAGTTTTCCTATTTTTTTTGAAGAGGACTTTAGGTCTGCTTTGACGCCTTGTCCACATTGCTGATCCATGTGCTGTGTATTGAACTGCAATTGCAATGAGTGGCCCTCTGCTTGGCAGCTCACATAGGTGGCTGGGCCACCTGCTGAAGTGATTGGGTGACAAGTGAAACGATCCCTGCAGAACCTGGGTTGATGGAGCTTCCGCCAATAATTTAATAGGTCTTATTAGTGTGTAATCTATCCAGTCCATTCCCCACTAAGAGTGACGCACAGGAGACTCTTAACAGGTCTGGGTGTAACTGATCCGAAGATTTAAGATTCTATTTAACTGATTGCTGATTATTTGCAGGGGAAAAACAAAACACTAAGGCGTTTTTCAACAATATAAGGGAAATGGGTAGAGTGAGTAAACCTACCAGACACTGAACAATACAACCTAGCAGCAATAACTAGTTACAGTAAAGACTGGATCCACCAAACATCAAGGTTTACAAACACAGGGATAGATAATTACATTTTCTGCCAAAAAAACAAAAACGCCTGTACTTGTCTTTTCTTTTTACCTGAAAGGCTGGATGCAGGTCCGGCAGCAACGCTCTTTCCCCGTGAGTCTCTTCCTGACTCCCTCCAATGTGACAGCAGTGGTGTTAGGTGGCGAGGGACCTGCATCCAGCCTTTCAGGTAAGTGCTGCAGCCCTGGACTATGAGTGATGGTCTGCGTGGAAAAGGCGAGTATATTTTTTTTTTGGCTGAAAATGTACTTTAATTGCCCACACAAACTTACTCTACATGCAGCACATGCACAAGGAACTCTTACCCGAATTAGTCCTAAACAACCCTTTGCTCTACTCAGCCTGAGAAACAAAGCACAAATTAAAAAAAATGAATCTAAATAGTCATGCCTCCCTTTTCCTACTTTGGGTGGGGGTGGGTTAAGGACAGTTAGGGCTCTGGTGTCCACTACTAATATAGTACTGAATACCCTCGCAGGCAATATAAATATACCCGATGCTACAAGGTGATAGTGAAAATCTGGGACAGTCCCCTAGATAGAGCATTGAGGGATGGTTCACCCATATACCACTCGATAGCTAGAATCGGTTTAATAATATTAGATAAGCTGGGCTATCAAACCAGAACATCAAGTTTGGTGGCATGGACACAGCAGTTCCCTCAATTAGATACCCCCAAACTACTGAAAGAATTCAACTACCACTGGGTTATGCTCCCCTGTTCCAAGTATAGGTGAGAGGTTGAATGTCTTTTAAATAAATAATAAATACAGCCAACCCCCCCAACTGACATTATTCCTAGCAAAGCTAAAATGTCTATTTCAAATGGCGTTTCTGGAAACTTGTCCTAGAGGAGAAGAGGGTCCAAGGATTCTTTGAAGTTCCTGATAGGGAGCTCGAGGGGATGGAGGGGGACATAAGACCGTAAAAGATCTTGGAGTGGCATCTGGGGGGACGGGAATTATTGAGCACATGGGAAATGAAAATGCTATGTTTAGTGGTTAAAAAAAATTCCAACTGATAATAGCTGGAGGGGCTGGTTCTAAATTTGTATATCTTGATGTGGTAATTCTTCTTTGAAAATAAGTATTTAAAATGTTTAATTTAGGAATAATTATATAATATAAGACCGTGGAATGGCTTGACCGAAAGGCCAAATAAGAAAGTCGTGTAGAACTTGAACCAAAGTACTAAAAGGAAAGTCTGTTACTCGTATGAATACTGTTTTATTGCAACTTTATAAGATACAACTGTATGACCCATATCGAAAGGACTATCAATAAAAATGTAAAACTAAAATCTTCTTTCAGTTGGCATTCATACACTCAGGTTCATTTGTGTATAAAGCCGTGTTTTTGCTCTAACTGTGTAACATGCAACACCCACTTATCTATAATCTTGTCACAAATGTATTTTTTTGTTTTGTAGGGATTTACATGTTGGAGAAAAGTCGCTTTCTGAACAGGATCATGACGACAAATGTCTCAGCTGTGCCGTTGGCAGTGCGTAACAGCATGGAGAGTGAAGAGGTTAATGGGAAGCCATGCTATAAGAATGCTGAGGTGCGCACCAAGTCCTCAGGCATTACTTGGGACATGGTGATGGGCAGTTCTGTGCAAAGCCTCCACGATGGAATGGCAATGAAGATTGGGAACCTGCAAAGGATAGAATCGTCTGACAAAGCAACGTCCAATATCAAGGAAGAGCTGACTGATGCTCAAATCTACCAGGAGCAGCCGGCTTCCATGATTGTACTGAAGTGTAGTATCTGTTCTGAAACCTTTAATTATGTCTCTGAGCTGATGTTTCATGAACAGCTTCATAATGGCAGCAGTCGCTTCGAGTGCCAGCTGTGTGGCAGACAGTTTCAGAGCTCTTCCAACCTCAAAGACCATTATAATGCTCACACGGGTGAACGGCCTTACAAATGTGAGCTGTGTGCCAAAGCTTTCTCCCAATCTTCCTCTTTGTTAGCTCATAAACGTACTCATGCATACGAAGTAACGTACAAGTGTGATGTATGTGGAAGAGTCTTTAAAGATCCTTCAAATTTTATTAAACATAAACGCCTCCATGGACTGACGGCAGACCCAGCTCAGCAAGGACAACCAGGGGGCCCGCCTCTGAATGACAAGCCCTATAACTGCTCCTTCTGCGACAAAGCCTTCAAGCGTACGTCAGATCTGAAAGATCACGAGCGAGTCCACACTGGGGAACGCCCCTATTGCTGCAAAATTTGTGGAAAGTGCTTCACACAGTCTTCCGTGTTGACGGGGCACATGCGCATTCATACCGGGGAACGGCCATTTCACTGTAACGTATGCGGTAAAAACTTCAACAACTCCTCTAATTTCAAGAAGCACCAACGTACTCATTTTATGAAGGGAATACTAACCAATATTAAAGCGGAAAATAGTTTCCCTCACCAAAGTGAGAACGGCATGGCTTTCCTAAACGGAATGGGAGCCATGTACTGTAACAGTTTAATGAATAATCACCATCTAGAAACTTCGCCTGAAACCCTCTTGGATGATGACGACGATTGCAAGTTTGTACTAGAAAAACGGCCCAATGAAGTAAATGGAAACCATTCTTGTGAGGATATCCCACAGTTGCCTCCTACTGGATTAACCAGTGCCGTGAAAGACCAAGACGCTGTGCGTTCAGTAATGGACGCAAAGAACGAACCAGTGGTGCTTATTGAGGATGATGTAGATTTAGACTGTTCGGCCTCAATCAATCAAACTAAAGGTGAAAAAGACCTGCAGGACTGTGTTCAGCCAAGACTGTCCAAGGGTCCCGCATGGAACACTACTCCCCATAAGGCTGAAATTGTGCAGCGGGATGCAAAAGCTGGCCAAGAGATCTATGTGGAAATATCCGACGATAGCACTACGGATGATGAAGATGACGATGACCATGTAGCACTGGCCAATAGACCAATTCCATCCCGGGATCAAGCTGTCCAGCATCGAGCAGATATAAAAATGGAATATTCTCCTTCGGCAGAGGAAGAGAAAATGTGCATTGAGGACTCTGCCCAGGGTAAAACGAACGGTCCTGCTGATGGCACTGGTAGCACAGTACATTTGGCAGAGTCCCAACACCTATATGTGGAGAAAACCTGGGAATGTTGGCAGTCTCAGATGGATGACTCTTTTGATGACCAGTTTTTTGACTCTGACGACAAACCATATATTTGTTTTGTATGTGACAAACGATTTAAAAGGGCTACTGATCTAAAGGAACATTTACGAGTCCATACCGGTGAACGGCCATTTGTGTGCCAAATTTGCGGCAAGGGTTTCACGCAGTCATCAGCCCTGTCCAGCCACCAGCGCATCCACACGGGTGAAAAGCCCTTTCAGTGTGACGTGTGCTATAAAAGGTTCAACAATTCTTCCAACTTTTCCAAGCATAAGCGTGTTCACACTGGGGAGCGCCCTCACAACTGTCCAGTCTGTGGCAAGAGTTTCCAGGAGAAGCGGCGGGTGAAGCGCCACTTGAAATCTGTTCACGACGTCCACAATTAAGGCAGGATGCGGTTTACATGCTTTGCTAGCAAACCTACTCAAAGTATAGTTTGGGCAATACTGTATTATGGACTGTTGTAGCAATTTTAGATTTTCTTATGGAAAAGAAAATTAGAGCTTTAAACGTCTACACTAAACCTCGTAATGGTAACAATAGGACATGCTATTTGGCCAAGTTTTCATAAGTTATTTTTTAAGGATACATTCTTAGTTTTGCATTTCCTGTTACCGATCGATGCAGTCTATTTGTGGAAAACTGAAGCATTTGCACATTTTAGCTGAGCTTTTCTTTTACAAAAAAAAACCTCCTGAGGTGTGTGGACATTTTTTAATTAACAAATTAGTGTCAAGTTTATGCATGCGCCTAGACCAAAATATTTAGTTGAAGAGGAAATATTTTTAACAATTTAGTCACTTTAATGTAAGCTGACCCTAACAATGTTTTATACTTATTTTAAACTAAAACCCTAATGTGTTTTTTTTTTTATTTTTTTTTTATTTAACATTGAAACCGGCATTTTGCAGGTGCCTTTCTAAGATGGCGCACTGCATGGTTTGATCATTACTTAAGAGATGCCTTACCTGCTACTGACACTGTATACAGAATATTTTTAATTAGTGGGGGGGGGTCTTCTGTGTGAAATAAGCTACATTTTAGTCAACCAAAGTTTCTTATTTTAAACATTTTAGATATATACTGGTGCTCTCCCTTTGAGGAAGGGAACTGTTGGCAGAAAAATGGGTAAACAATTCTGACCCAAATTTTTTTTGTAGGAAAAGTTAAACCTAGTTATGTTAGCCATGGTCATAGCATAAGCATCGCCATTGACTAGAAAAGCAAAATAAAAACTTTGTAGTACTATACAATGAGATTAATTTTTAGGATTCTTTACTTTTTAGCAGTATTGTGTGCATAAAGCAGCTGGATTTGGGTGGTTCCCCATATGTTTGGACCTGGCATATGTGTAGTAATTGTGAGACATAATAACAGTTGCTTTGGCTTCTTTAGGGTCTGCTACAAACGTTTTGAATTTAGATTCTGTTATAGGTTACATACCTAAGCTATGTTCCTGTATTTCCTCCACTCCCATAAACTCTGGTCGCCCCCAAATGCGGAGCCATGGGCGGAACGTTGCTTTCACACTGTTGCTGGAGGGGGAAGGAAAGTCTGATCTGAGGTGAAACAGTGTGTGAATCACATGCTTACAATGTCAGAGGGAGCCCGCAAGGTGGGATACAGTAGGCCGGAGCAGAGGAGACGCCAGTTGGCAGTCTACGTATGTGGTCTATAAGGCCAACTATAGCTATATTCCAAGTATGCAGCACGCCCTGCTCCAGTAATGATTCATTACGTCTGGGATATAGTCCACAAGAGGGCGCTTTACTGCAGAGATGGCAAAAAAGAGGCCCCTCCCGGTCCTTATATACCTGGGACCTCCCACTAAATTCCCCAGTTTAGTCTCTGCAGTCGGTTGCGAAGGTCAAGATGATGGCTGTCTCTCCTCGCAGGTAAGCCGGGCTGAACAGCCCCCGGCCCTGTGTCCTATTCCCACCCGTGCCACTATTTACCTGCCTCCCAGCCTTGGCTGCATGGTCGGGTGATGGTAGGCAGCACCTATTAGAGGTGCTTTTTAATGGTGCATGGCTCCACCGCCAATCCCCCACCAAAGGGTAGGTGGCACAGGTTGGTGAGCCTGACATGGGATGCCCCGTACGCTTATAGCCCTCATTACATGCTTTACAAATGTATTACAGTGTGAATGTTTGTTTGCTACTGTATCGCTTTGCACTTTCTTCAGCGCTGGCACATGGCTCAGCGCTACCTCTCCTCCTCTATTCACTTCATTTTTTTTGCATGTTATTTCAAACGGCCCGCGCACGCTCGGCGGCGGACCGGTGACGTAATCGGGCCGGCTTGATCCTGATTGGCTGCAGCGCAAGGTCTGCAGCCTGTCCCCGCGTTTTTGTCCCCTTCTGTGTCTCCCAGCGCCATCTTGATCGGCTGTGGTGGACTGATTGCTCTGCCGGCGTGCGTGAGTGCCCTTGTGGGCGTTTTGATACGATTTGCCTGTATATTCATGTTTAAATGTGTTTTTATACTGATTGTGGGTATCATTTATGTCTTTCAGGGGGACAACCTAAATTAGAGGTTTCTCCCGGTCCTGTGTCCTTATCACTCATATTAACATTGGGGGCTAAATTTAAAAATTTTAATGACTAAATCCTCCCACCAGCGGACATTTAAGGGGCATCCCGGGTAGCTGCACAGCGTAATTCCCATTGATCTGTGTGACGTCAAATTCACCATATGGAGGCTTCTCAGGATATTGTGCTCGGGGTCCCCTTGGGGCAAGCCCGGCTATGTGTGGTGTGCGGGCGATGATGTGCGGATTTGTGTACCCTGCGCCCAGCAAGCGCTTGCGCTGCAATCTGGGTCCCTTGTGTCTGGGTAGGCACCCTCGGTCTCATCCCCCACGCCTCTGCGCTTCATTATGACCCCTAGTGACATTAACACTAGCGGGGAGTCGCAATCTGATGTTTCCGCCAGACTGGCCAATATTGAGAGACTGATTGCTAGCTCTGCAGCCCGTAAGGCTCCAGCTAAAAGACGGCACGTGGCGCCCGCTGTGCCGGCCTTTACTATGGATCAAGATGATTTACTTGATTTGCCTGACTATGCCCCTTTCGAGGAAGGGGAATTATTTTCAGATTCAGATCTTTCTGACGATCAGCATTGCCTTGGCGCTGATGCCGGCTCAGAGCATTGGGATACTGACGACACCCATAGACTTCTGACTCAAATTTTTTAAGTACTTTCCATTTCCCCTCCTGCAGCGACACCTATACAGCGGGGGGGAATTGTTTGGTACCGCAAAACCACGTTTGGAATTCCCAGAACAGACGCATTTTAATAATCTGATTCTCAAGGAATGGGAACGGCCTAGCCGGCTTCCCGGTATCCCTAAGGGGTGGGATAGGAGGTATCCCTTCCCCTCGGATGTGGTCAAATGTTGGTCAACTCCCCCCGAGGTGGATGCCCTCGTCTTGGGGCTGTCTAATACTTCTGTTGTGCATTCCCCGGATTCCACTACCTTGAAGGATAGTGAGGACCGGCGTATTGACCAACTGGCCTCCCACGCCTTTGCTTGTGTGGGTTCGGCTTTGCGCCCGGTTTGTGCTTCCGCTATTACGGCCGTGGCTATTAGGACCTTGGTCGGGCCTTCTGGACGGTTCCCATGAGGATCCTTCTAGTGCTGAATTTAGAGGCTTGTCACAATGTGAGTTGTTCATCTCCTATGTTCTCTCTGCCTTAGATGACACCCTTCGGATGTGTAGCAGGAACTCTGCCTTGGTTGTCTCAATCCGCCGCTCGGTCTGGTTGCGCCAGTGGGCAGCTAACAATGCTGCCAAGAAGGCTATCACGGGGCTTCCCTTTAAAGGGTTGCGCCTGTTTGGTGATCGTTTGGACCTTTTTGCTAAAGGGAGGTAAGTTACCCCAACGCAAAAAGCAGCCGCAACCCTTTCGGGGTTCAGGGTCCTTCACGCCCTCCTTTCCTGGGCCTAGATCAGGCAGGGGTGTATCCTTTGCGGGACAAAGGGGAGACATCTGGGGCCAGGGCAGAGGCTGTGCCCGATCCTGGGGTGTGAAGCCCAAATCCACTGCCAAGCCCGCTCGGCAATGAGGGGGCGCCCTCACCCTTGCGGGGGGGGGGGGGGATTCTGGAGGTTGTCTCCTTCGGATACAAGCTGGAGTTCGCGGACTGGCCTCCTCCCAGATTCCTCAGGTCACGGGTTCCTACGGACCCTCGGGCAGCTCAGGGCTTGTTGTTGGCGGTACAAAACCTTCTGGCCATGGGGGTCGTTTGTCAGGTCCCCCCGGGGGAGAGAGATCAATTTTACTATTCCAATCTCTTTACAGTGCCCAAAAAGGATGGTTCCATCAGACCCATTCTGGACCTAAAACTTCTCAACAGGTTCATCAGGACCAAACGTTTTCGCATGGAAACGCTGCGCTCCGCCATCAGCTCCCTGCGCCAGGGGGACTTAATGACTTCAATAGACATCAAGGATGCTTACTTTCAAGAGCCGGTCTTCCCAGGGCACCAGCGGTTCCTCAGGTTTGCGGTAGGGGAACAACACTACCAATTTGTGGCACTTCCCTTCGGGCTCACACCAAGGTGTGGCAGGCGTGATGGCCCTTCTCAGAGCCCGGGGTATTTTCATTCTTCCTTATCTGGATGACCACCTCATTACGTCCCCTTCACTTCAGGCAGAATTAGACACCCGGACGGTGGTTGCGACCCTGGAAGAGTTTGGGTGGGTGATCAATTATCCCAAATCCTCACTCTCCCCGTCCCGGGTGACCGCCTTCCTGGGAATGACTCTGGATACTATTCAGGCCAGGATTTTCCTCCCTCAGCGGAAGGTGGACTCTCTTCAAGCTCTGATTCAATTCTTGCTGTCCAGCCCTCACCCATCCATCCGGCAAGGGATGCAACTGGTGGGACAGATGGTGGCCTGCTTCGAGGCAGTTCCCTATGCTCAATTTCACATGAGGCCTCTTCAGCTCCATCTTCTGTCAGCCTGGGACAAGTGTCCCCTGTCTCTGGATCAGGCTTTTGTTCTGTCTCCTCTGGTCCGGCGGTCCCTCCTGTGGTGGCTGGACTCGAGGAATCTTCTGGGGGGGGCAGATCATTTCTGACACCGTGCTGGGTGACGGTTACTACGGATGCCAGTCTGTCAGGTTGGGGGGGCTACTGGAGAGCCCACCAATTCCAGGGGCTGTGGGGTCCTCAGGAGGCTCACGCCTCCATCAATGTTCTGGAGCTGCGGGCGGTTCGGTTGGTGCTGGCGCAGCGGACTACTCGCCTACAGGGCCTGCCGGTTCAGGTTCGCTCCGACAACCGGACTGCGGTTGCTTACATCAATCATCAGGGAGGGACTCGGAGCTAGAGTGCCCTCAGGGAGGTGTAGTTGATTCTGTCTTGGGCCGAGGACAATGTCCCGTACATCTCTGCGGTTTACATTCCGGGAGCGGAGAATCTGGAAGCGGATTCCCTGAGCAGGGGGGCCTCTCGCCGAGGAGAATGGTCCCTCAACAGCGAGGTCTTCCTATCCCTCTGTCACAGGTGGGGGATGCCGGATGTGGATCTGTTTGCTTCTCGCCACAATCACAAGCTTCCAGCATTTGTCTCACTGTCCCAGGATCCTCTGGCGGTGGATGCCATGTCTCTGTCCTGGCAGGGGTTCGTTCTCCTGTACTTCTTCCCTCCGTTTCCCCCTTCTGGGCAGGGTTCTATGCAAGCTGATTCAAGAAGGAGTGCCAGCTGTTCTGGTGGCCCCCAGGTGGCCAAGACAGGTGTAGTTAGGAGACGTCGTGCAGCTGACGGTTCGTTCAGTACCCTCTGCCTCTGGTTCCGGATCTTCTCACTCAAGGACAGCTCTGTTACCCCAATTTACAAACGCTGGCTTTGACGGCATGGCTGCTGAAATCTCCATCCTAAAGGAAAAAGGGTCTGTCTGATGCGGTTGTTCAGACTTTGGCCAGGGCTGTGCTGTGCATCTGTGCATGACAGAGCCTGTGCATGAGGCTGCACTGTCTATTCTCACCTTGAAAGTTGCCTTCTTGGTGGCTATCACTTCTGTCCGGCGTGTTTCCGAGTTGGCGGCTCTGTCCATTCAGGCCCCCTACTTTGAGAGACACCAGGACAAGGTGGTTTTCCGCTTTAAACCAGACTTCTTGCCTAAGATTGTCTCTGTCTCTGCCTTTCACCTCAATCAGGACATTGTGCTTCCTTCCTTGTGCCCTAATCCTGGTAATGACAAGGAGAGGGCCTTGCATTCCCTTGACGTTCTCAGGAACTTGAAATACTACCTGGTGGCTACAGCAGCTTTCAGGAAGCCGGACGCCTTGTTTGTGGTACCCTCTGGTCCTAGGAAGGGTTTGGCGCCTGTCAAGTCTACGATTAGTAAATGGATTAGTCAGGCCATTTTTAGGGCCTATTCTGCTAAAAGGAGGGATCCTCCTTTCCGAGTCACTGCTCATTCTACCCGTGCTGCCGGGGCCTCCTGGGCCTTTCAGCACCAGGCTTCTGTTGAACAAGTTTGTTAGGCTGCTACTTGGTCTTCTGTTCATACCTTTTCCAAGTTTTACAAGGTTGATGTTCGGGCCTCAGCGGATGCTGTTTTTGGCCGCTAAGTTCTGCAGGCGGCAGTGGTTTGAACTGCGCATTGTTGCCTTTTGGGATCCTCATCCGTTGTTGGACACTGCTATTGGATGTCCCAGATGTAATGAATCATTACTGGAGCAGGACGTGCTGCATACTTGGAATAATACCATTCTGTGAATATTCACCTTGTAGAATGGGTATTATAAGTATGCAGCACGCCCTGCTCCATCCCACCCTGAGTTTTTATTCTTGGATTCTCTATATGGTGAATGTTTTCCTGGTTAATGTCATTAATCTTGTTATTGGCTTCTCCTGGTTCCCTTACTGCTGTTATATACCCGGGACCTCCCACTAAATTCCCTAGTATAAAAGGACCGAGAGGGCCCTCTTTTTTGCCATCTCTGCAGTAAAGCGCCCTCTTGTGGACAATATCCCAGACGTAATGAATCCTTACTGGAGCAGGGTGTGCTGTATACTTATAATACCCATTCTACAAGGTGAGTATTCACAGAATAGTATTTTCTCATCTCTTCCATTCTGGTGCACCACCAGTAGCAATGTGTGGGTTAATCATAGCCATGGACAGGGCCTGCAAGATGGCAAAAAAACTAGCTTCTCCTGGCCTATAGGGCAGGCTGTGGCAGGATCTTCTTAGTTCTTTTCTTGCATTTGCAAGGGACTGTGACTACATCTGGATTATTTTTATTTTTTTGTTACATTGCTGATCGGGGGCTCCTACTCGGTCTGTCTTCTAGCCCCTCACCAGCTGCAGCATTCCTGGGGACCCCTGTTAGATGCCTAAAGTCGGTTCCTAAGCTGATAGCGTGGGATTGTGCAGAGTGAGAGGAGTTCGCATGGGTCCAGGTAAGCATGCCAGGGCTCGTTCAACTGGGTCTGAGCCCCAAGGATCAGGGCTCCGCTGCAGAAGGGTACCTGATCTTTGAGCCTTGCATGGTGGCCCTGATGTGTGTCTCCTGCTGACCCAGTCCCTCTACACCCTAGATTATCTTTCCATGACACCCTGCGAGAGACGCAGTATGCCTTCTCCATGGCTGCTGGTTGGGACCTGAGCTAGGTGGCTTGGGCTCCCAGGTGTCTGTGTGTTTGTGATTTAACTACTGCTTTTTAGCATTTGGAGCGGGAGGTGGCCTCATCATGAGGGGGCGTGGCCAAGTGCGACGCCAGTGGGGGGGGTGACTTCGGCCCGCTCGGGCCTTACAGTGGAGGAGGGGGTGGGACGGCTGACTTTGTGAGGTCCTCGACTCCGCCCTCCTCACTAACTGCACAGGGGACCTCTGTGCGCAGGATTCACTACTCTCCTGCATCACCTTACACAGCTGTCAGGTTCCGTGCCTCAATCCAGTTTCTCCTGCATCTTCGGCTTGGACTCATCGGAGCGGGATACCTCCTCTGGGGGGGGGGGGGGGGTGTTGCTGCCAGTTCCGTTTGTGTCCCTGGGTCTGAGCACAGATGGGGTTCCTCCTTCGGATGTGGTGGACAGTGTGGCGCACATGGACAGTGTCCTTCATCAGCAGAGGCATCCCGAGTCTGTCCCTGGCAGGAAGGCTATGGCCAAGTGTGGGCATATTAAGATGGAGTCCTCGGAGGACCTATTTAAGGGTTCAGGATCTAGTTCTGGCCAGAGGGGGAGATGTCATCCGGCAGCTGAACCGGAAGCCGTGCATACGCTGGGGAACCCTCTGGATAACCTGACAGATCGGATTGAAGAGCTTATTGAGGCAATACTGGAGGCTCAAGTACGCTGATCTGGTCAGCCTGGCAGTGGCAACTCCCCAGCCGCAAAGTTCCTCTGCAACAGAGTCCTCTGTGGCATCCCAATTCTCCAGCGTTGGCTTTAGACCAGCATATTGTAGGAGAGAGGTTTGTCTGCCGCAGTAATTCAGACCTTTATTCGAGCACGAAACTGTCATCCTCTAGAATTTACTACAGGACTTGGAGGGCCTTCATGTCTTGGTGCGAATCTAAGGGCCACCCTTATAGGAGGTTCTCGTTACCCACAATTTTGGAGTTCCTCCAGCAAGGCCTGCATACTGGCCTACTGCCCAGCACCCTTAAGGTCCAGTTCTCGGCCTTGTCCATAAATTTTTCTTTTTCCAACAGACTATCGTGGAGCATAGGTTAGTCTGCATGTTTGCATAGAGTCTGCATTTTTGGCCTCTGCAGCGGTTGATAGTTTTGTCCAAGGTGATCTCTCCCTTCCATCTTAATCAGGAGATAGTGCTCCTTGTGCGCCCACAACACACTCGGCTTAAGGAGAAACTCCTGCATTTCCTGGATGTGGTCAGGGCATTAAAGTATTACTTGGCCGCTACTTGAGAGGTACACAAGACAGATATGATCCCAGCAGGACCAACGAGGGGGCCTGGTGGCTGCCAGGTCCACTCTTAGCAGATGGATCAGGCAGGTCGGTCATACAAGCCTACACCTGCAAGGGGAAGGAGATGCCGCTGGGTCACCGCTCACTCAACCAGGGCATCGCTGCGTCTTGGGCTTTCCAACACCAGGCATCAGCAGAACAGGCCTGCAAGGCGCCGACCTGCTCGTCTCTTCACACCTTCACCAAGTTTTACAGACTTGATGTCAGGGCATTTGCCAATGCTGCTCTGGGGCGTGAGGTGCTGCAGACAGATGTGAACCCCTCTCCAGGGGTCTAAGCTTGAGGTGTCCGTGCCGTTGTTCTTGGTTAAGTTGACGCTGTTGGCTGTACTTGCATGGTCCCACCCTTATTGCGGGTACTGCTTTGGTCCCACGCGTTGCTACTGGTGGTGCCCCAGAATGGAAGCGATAAGAGAGGAAATTTACCGAAGTGTACATAAATTTGCTTTCTCAACGTCTTCCATCCCGGGGGGCACCCCCCCCCCCCCCTTCTGTTGTGTTTTGTGACTGCATCTGTGGTGAACTGCTTTTTAATTAACTGGGGGAGACCTTGCCACAACTTGCTCCTGTATAGGCTGCACTCCCCGCCTACAGCTGAGATTAACGGACGCCTTGCTACTGGTGATGCCCCGGAATGGAAGAGGATGTGAAAGGAAATTTACCAGTGAATACACAAATTTCCCTTTTTTAGAGAGCACTGGAGTATCAACTGCACCAGAAGAAAGGTAATTAATTATTACTTTTCACAGTTCTCCCACAGCAGAATATATCTTGTCTGCACTTTGCAGGTATTATTTATTCAACAACACAATGGTATGCCATTTATTCGAAGCCCTGTAACTTTAGTGTCCTATTGTACTATTTGAAATATAAATGCTACAGAACTCTGACTGGAACTTAACGTGTTAAGTAGAAATTAGACTTTTTTTTTTAATTTGACTAACCTACTGCAACATCCCTAAGATCGAGTAGGTGCTATCAGGACTGGCTTCGAATGCTTATGTGTCATGGAGTACTGCTACTGGATTTTTTTTTTTTTTTTTTTAAATGTAACATATGCATTTGTTTTTTCTTATGTAGACATTTTGTAGTAACACAGGTCAAACCATTATTGCATGCCTGTTTATTTTCACATAAACAAATCTTAACATTATAGAACTGTATTGAATAAACATTTTTATACTAGGATGAGGACAATTTATTTTCTCATTTGCAGTGTTATGCCTATAGGAAAAGACTGGCTGATCCTTTCACTTCTGTACTAGCTGTGTGTCTGCTGCAAAGAATTAATTCCATGGCTTTATTTGCATAGGCTTTCTCTGAGAGGGAAACATTGTGGGACTTGTTATTCTATGGTCAAGCAGCCCTGCCCCCAATTACCAATGTGCATCGTTGGTACATAAAGGTCTTATTAGTAGTGCTGCAGAATTTGGAAGTAGGCAAATAAAAAAAAAAAAAAAAAAAAACAGGTTTTATTTTTTTATACTCTGATTTTAAAGTCCCTGTCTGGGTAAAATGTATAAACGGGAAGTCTTCTACAGTTCTGCACAGATGATTCTCCCAATCCCTTTAGTTTAAAACTTTACAGCATCAGCAACCTCGGCCCTGCCACGCCAGTGGGCTGGAGCCAGATGGCTGTCCCCTTGCATCAGTCACGTTGACTGGTCGCACCTGCTCCATTCACTAAAATGAATGGGGTGTGACAGACCTCAGCAGGCTCCCAGCATTAAAGTGAGTGGTGCTTGGTGTGGTCAGTTGATTTGAGAAGGCAGCAAGGCAATCATGGGTCATACGCAGGGATGGCATTGTCAGGATCTCAGTCAGAGGTAAATTTCAAACTCCGAGTATTGGGGGCGATCAGCCGTGTGGTACTAGGGGTGAGTATATATGGACTTTTTCTCAAAACATCCTTAGGGCAGCAAACCACTGAGATATTAAGGCTCAGCCCCAGGCTAGGAACACATGACCACTGGAATACACACAATACTTAGCTCCATCTCCTGACACCAGTTCTTTGTTCCTGCCTAGGGCAGGAGCCAGACCACCAGCTCCTGAACCACAGTTTTAGGTAAGTAGACCATGTCTGATGGGATTGACCCATTTCCTGGCTCTGGAGGCAGCCTGCCAGGGATCTAGGGACTCCCATGTGATAGACCAGGGTCCCCTTCCCTACCCACCACCCCTCCCTCCTCCTGATATTATGTGACGGCTGAGTGGCTTGTGAGGTTCTGGCAGAATGAACATCTGTGGGCGGCTCCTCTATCATCTGCTATGGAGACTCTGCTGCAAATTAAAATCCTTCCAACCCAGTTGTCTGCCTCTCAGTCTGAGAAGAAGGGGGTCCAGCTCTGATCCATTAAGTCCCTTTTTTATTTTTGGGCACACTCTTGCAGTTTTAGCGCTACTTTGTGTTTGTTTGGAAGGTTATCCTTCCCACCTCCTTTTGTATTTTAGACCAAGCCCTCCAAGCAAGTGTCTTAGACTTTGAGACCGTTTTAGTCTTAAGGATAAAAGTAAGGGGATGCCTGATATGTGAAATCAATCTACTAGCTTCCTATAGGAAGGTTATGTGTAAGGAACGTCAGCCCATCATGACTTATACAATGGGAGTACTGAAGGATCATAGTTCCTCTTTCATAAATCTTAGGACCCCACAGGACTTGACTGGATGTAAGGAGTCTGTTGAAATTTCTTTTTCCTCCAGAGGATTTACCATATCTTCTGCATCTTTCATTGTGGTTCATCTTTCTATGGGCATTGAGGAAAGCCTTAAGTCTAAACATGATGGGCTTTATCCTGATTTTGTTCCTTATTCCCCTACGGCCTTCCCCATTCATAACTCAATTAAGGAGGCTATCCTTATGGAGTGGAAGGATCCAGTTAAGGTTTATAGACCAGGGGCTCTTAAGAGGCATTATCCATTCATTGAGGAAGACTCGCATATTTAGGATAAATGCCCCTGTCTCCAAGGGGGTGGATTTAGCCTTTGAGGACTTTGGTATCCTCAAAGATCCTTTAGAAAACTGAATCTTGTACTCTCAAACCGATTCCAGCCTTTACTGGCATTGCCAGGAATTTTAGTTATTGGCTTCAGCAGCTTAAATCATGTCTCTTGAAGTGAACTAATATTATTGAAATTATAAAGGCTTTACCAATTCTCTGAGGCCTCTTTTCTGTCTTATGTGATGGCAGAATCAGTGAGATTTTTGGCGTGGGCCATGGCCCTCACCAATTCAGTGTGTAGGACTTTGTGGCTGTGTACTTGGTCAGGGTATATAGGTTCAAAGTTGCACCTGTGTGCCATGCCCTTTAATGGGAAATTCCTCTTTGGCCCTGAACTAGAGAAGGTGTTAGACAGGTCTGCTGAGAGAAATGTCTTTTTCCACTAAGCGCAGGGTTTTCAGGAATATAGACAGCCCTTTCTTAGCAAGGACTTGTTTAGAGGGGTCCCTCCTACTTCTAGGAGAGGCAAGGGGAATAAGGGAGGATTTCTCAATAGAATTCATGCACATCCCTTCCAGGAACTTTTTTCTTACCCCAGGGGCAGGAAAGAAAGACTAGCCATTCGCAGCACTCTAGATTCTATGTTGGATATGGGAGTGATGTCCCGGTTCCATGCCACCAATGGGAGGGGGGGTTCTACTCAAGCATTTTATAGGTGAAGAAGACCTCTGTAGGATTCTGCTTTATTCTCAGTTTGAGGAAGCTGAAACTGTCAGTACACTACAGACGCTTCTGCGTGGAGTTATCTCTGAAAGGAATATGCCCCACCAGGTTCCTTCATCATCTCAATAGACCTGAAGGATGTCTATTGGCAGGTACTTATGAGCTTGTTGGCTCAAGCCTTTTTTGATATTTGCAGTAAAGTTGGGGGACCAAATACTTCACTTCCAATTTTGCCTACCCTTTGGCTGGAGTTGGCTCCGAGAATTTTAGCCAGGCAGGAGTTAAATGTCCAGGGACGGAACAAACTAGCTGTATTTCACACTGTATTTTGCTGAAAGGACCTAATTACCAGGACCAGGAACTCTCCACACCCACCCATGGGCTGGATCCAGCACTACGTGCTGAGCAGTTGTTTGGGTGGTGACGGTGGCCGCCGGCAAGGTGTGTTGTGGAATGCCTGGGATCTTGCTTGGTAGATTTGGCCTGGGCTCAGGTTGAGATCTGGGCCAATCGTCTGGACTGGTTTGAATGAAACAAAGGCACAGCAGTTTGAGACTCATGGAGATTTGGGGCAGCTGGATGACACACATAAATGGCTTTTGGGAGCTAAAGAAGACAGATCATGAGGCTTCCTTTGGGACTGAGACACCTGCTTTTGTGGATTTTAATGCAGCAGTCATTTTGTGAATGACTTGGAACTGCCTGCACCAATTAAACCAGATGAGTAATCTGTTTTTATCTTTTTTTTTTTTTTTTTTTTTTTTTTGGTATTTTATGCATGATTTTTGCTTTTGCCCTGTTTGGGAATTTCTTTTGTAGCGGAGCTTGATGTTTTTTGTAATTTAAATTTTTTTAGCAAGCAGGGTAGAAATAACTCTTTAATGTGTATATTTGTGTTTACTTAAAGTGGCCCAAAATTTATAAGATTCCCGGGCCGATTCCCTCCCCCTGGGGCATCCAAAATTGGGATGCCCTGCTGTGTAAACCTCCTCCAGGTTGCCCATACACTTACCTTCTTTTCTGGTCCAACGGCGCATGTGTGAGCCATGGCTGCATCCCCGTTATCCTTCTAGCAGGGCACATGCCTGCACCAGGCATTTGTGAGTGGTCCATGCTACCTGTTAGAGGGTAGCGGGGAATGCGGCCGTCAGCGTGCTCTGAGCCGCTTGCCTTAGATGAAGGGAGGTCAGGGGATCCAAGCCTGCTGATTGGATGCGCGGCTGTGCATGAGCCGACGGACTGGGAGGTGAGTTTGTTTTGGAGACTTGGGGAGTTTCACACAGCACATCAAACAGATGCACAGTCATTTCCCCCCCCCCCCCCTCTGTTTTTGGAGTGAAAAATACAGTAGTTGGTCTAGTGTGTTCCTAAAGCGATTAAATATATAACTTAATATTGAGCTGCTCTATTATCTTGATCCATGATTTAATTTGTCCTTGTTTTCTCAGTTTGATTACACGTTAATGAGCTGGCTGCTGGCCTGATCTAATCCCGCTAATTGATTGGGGTGTATCAGAATTGGTGACAAAACTACTGGCTGGTAGGCTCTGCTCACTGGTTGAATTGAAGGCCCCTGCAGCCTGTATGGGTCATGGGCCTGTATTAACCATTGTATTACAGTGACATCAGCTGGGCACATGAGGTATGGATTTCCTTCCATTTGGCAGCTAAGGTGGGATTAAGATGTGTGTGGGACACAAACTCTCATACTCTTAAGATTTCTAGCAGCATTTCTGTTGCTGGCATCTTAGACTGAATCAACAGCCTTGTGCGGTTGTGAAGAAAGAAAACTCACTTGCACCATCCGCATGATTGACACTGAATCACTGTTGGCACTTACATTTGCTCCTGCACCCACTGAAAGCTAAAATGGTGCCTCACAGGGTTTATCCTAGTTGCTGCTCTTTTGGAGCATCCGGGACCCTCTTCCTCTCCCAGCTATGCTGCTACTGGATTTTATTAACATAATATGCAACAACCAGAAACCCAGTGGCACTTCCGCCTTGCACGTCACTGGCAGATCCATGGGGTGGGTTGCTCATGACACGTGTTACAAGAAGATCAGAATGCTTGTGAGTGGACCTACCATGTGGGCCAAAAGGTATGGGTTCTGGTCCTTATACACAGGACAAGCTTCAAGTCACCGAGTAGGGCACATAATGTGATTCCAAGTGGGACACCAGCCTTCTGTAAGCAGACAACCCCCAATCTCCAACGCCGCTTCTGCCTATAGTCATTCCCTATTTGCCGGAACGCTAGAAACACCTCGCTGGACACCGTTGCCCCCAGATCTTAATAGTCGCAAAGGATGCCTGCTTACGGTGAAGGTCGATGAACCCCGAGGGTATCCCAAAGCCGAGGTCATACACGGGAAGACAGTTCGGATGATGCGTCGCCGCGTCGAGTACAGGGATGAGACAGGTGCGTAGGCAGGGGTAGCCAAAGGGTCAAGCCGGGAGGTCAGAGATCGTGGGGTATCAAAAGGGGCAGGCAGGTTTGAGGTCAGACAAAGCAGAGGTCAGTTCAGGCAGCGAATGGGGATGGTCGATCAAGCCGGGTCGGAAACAGATAATCACTAGTCAAGTCACACCCTAATCACAAGAGACTATCACTGGCACTGAGTACTGGGCTGACTCCATATTTATTGGGGAAGTGACCAATGGCCACCCTGGGGGGGAGGAGTGTATGTGCTGATTGGAGACACTATCCAGGGGCTGGTTAGTCTTGGCAGCAAGGCTGATCAGATTCAGGGGCTGACCTGATTCCCATCAGGTGTGGAGGACTCTGTGCTGCCTGCCACTCGCAGCGCCTCCTAGTGTTGAAATTTACAGACTGAGGGGCGCACGCCTGCACAGCTAGAGAGGGGCGGGGGAGGCTGCCAGAGGGACACGCCGCGCTCCCTGTCATCCAGGAGCGGCTGCGTCGCCCAGCAGACGCTCACCGCGGGCCCCCTGGCAGAGGTAAGTCCCTTACACATACCTTGTGCACCAGCAGCTCAATGCCTTAACATCCCCATAGATGCTGCACGGGGGGAGACCAAAGGTGCTTCATGAGTGGGAAGCATGTGCCCTCCCCATATGCAACCTGCCTAAAGAGGGAGAAGTGGAGACCTTCCTAGATATACTCTCCCAGGCTAAAGATCAGCTGTCGGAGGACCAGTGGTCCCAGCTGTGGGCAACCCTACACCTTATTCGGGAGCTGTTCAAGCCTGGGTGGACACATTTGAGCATTCACAGCCATCCAAGCATCCAACAGTGCTTGGACCTCCCAACGTGTACTTCATGCTGCGCATCGTTGTCCGACTCGACCAGTTGGTCAGGCCCACGTACCTGAATGATAAGGATCTGAGCCGGGGCTACTGGCAGATTCCCCTGACCCACAAAGCTCAGGAACGGTGTGCCTTCATTACCCTATTCGGACTGTACTTATACACTGTAATCCCGTTTGGCGCGAAGAATGCCCCTGCCACTTACCAGTGGATTTATTCTTAGTATACAGTACGTCCTGCTCCAGATAGAATACTTACATTCGGGTACTACTCTGCCAGATGGCGCTGGACTGCAGAGACATCGAAAATAGGCTCCTCCCGGCCCCTCAAATACCCAGGGACCTCCCACAATCCCCAGATTTTCTCTGCAGTCTGGACTGCGAAGGACAAGGAGATAGCCCCGCTCACCTGCGAGTAGAGAGAGCCATTAGCCTGCGGCCCTGTAGGACTATTCCCACCCGTTCCATCAGTACTTGCCTCTCAGCCTTGGCTGCGCTGGTCGGGTGATGGTAGGCAACACCACTGTTAGGTGCTTAGGAGCGCTGCTCCACCGCAATCCCCCACCAAAGGGTAGGCGGTACAGGCATATGGTGAGCCTCTATGGGATGCCCCTCCCGCCCTATTGCCCCTTGCCCCTGTCTATCGGTGGGCCCTATGTTAAATGGCCGCTGTCCTCCCTCATTCTCCTTGTAGCATTCGGGGGAAAAGGGGGGGGTGTGTGTGTGTATGTATGTATATACGTGTATTGGCTTTATCCTTCATTACATTATGCTTTGTGTCAGCCGCCGCGCTGACTTGTATTACATTTATTATACTTGAAATTGCCGCGCACGTTCTGTGCTTGGCGGCGGCTGCGTTACCTCAGGCGCTGGTGCGCCATCATTCTGCGTGACGGGCTTCTACCTACCACGGTCCGTGAGTGCCCTCGCGGGCGGCTTTATTACCGTTTACCTTTTAATTATTGTTTGCTTACGGCTCCCTTTGTCTTTCAGACGGACGAACCCATTGGCTTCTCCCGGCCCTCTATTAGTTGGTTAACTTGTGAGGCCTAGTGTAATTACTCCCACTTCCCTAGCGGGTTGATGGGGCATCCCGGGTTGCTGTATAGCGTTAGTCCCTGACGCTGACAAGGCGCGGGTCTGTGTACCCTGTGCCAAAAAGGTGCTGGAACTGCAATCTGGTCTTCCAGTGGCTGACTCTGCGATTCGTTTCGCCTCACCTACTTCCCCCAAGCTTAAATCTCACTCCCATTGAATTGCATACAAGTGGGGATTCTCAGCCTGATGTGTCTTCTAGACTGGCTTGTTTTGAGAAGTTAATTGCTAATACCTTGGCGCGTAAGGCCCCTGCAAAAAAGCGGCACTTAACGCCTGATGTCACTCTTTTCCCTATGGAAGCTGATGAGTTTTTGCATCTATCTGGCTATACCCCTTTGGAGGAAGGGGAGCTATTCTCCGACTCAGGGTCATCTGATGAGAGGCCCAGGGGTCATGACGATTCTGGCTCTGACCCCTGGGCCCCGGATGATACTGATAAATTGTTGGCCCAGATTTTTGAGGTTCTGTCTATTTCTCCCCCTGCTGCGGCTCCCAGGCAAAGGGGGGAACTTTTTCATACTGCTAAGTCACGCTTGGAATTTCCTGAGCAAGCACATTTCAATAACCTTGTGCTCAAGGAATGGGAACGTCCCAGTAGACTTCCCGGTGTACCTAAGAGTTGGGATAGGAAGTATCCCTTTCCTGCTGATGTGGTAAAGTGTTGGTCATCCCTTCCCAATTGGATGCCCCGGACCTAGGGTTATCTAACACCTCTGTCATGCACTCCCCTGACTCTACTACCCTGCGGGATGCTGAGGACCGGTGCATTGACCAGCTGGCGTCCTATGTCTTTGCATGTGTGGGGGCGGCGCTGCGCCCTGTCTGTGCCTCGGCCATTACGGCTGTGGCTATTAGGACCCTGCTCAAAAGTATCCTTGATAGTGCCCCTGATGATTTGCCTTGTGAGGAGTTTAATGCACTCTCTAGTTGTGATGTTTTTGTGAAGTTTGTCCTCTCTGCCTTGGATGACCATTAGAATGTGTGCCAGAACCTCTGCCCTTGTGGCTATACGCCGCTTGGTTTGGCTGCACCAGTGGGCTGCTGACCACGCTGCCAAGAAGGCCCTTACTGGTTTTCCCTTCAAAGGACTACACCTGTTTGGGGACCACCTGGACCTATTTGCGAAGGGAGGCAGGTTACCCCAGCGCAGGCGGCAGTCTTGGCCCTTTCGGGGTCAGGGCTCCTTTTCCTCCCCCTACTGTGGTGCTAGACAAGGGAGGGGGGTTTCCTTTACTGGGGCCCAAGGAGACTTCTGGGGTAGAGGCAGAGGACGTGGACATCCTGGCTGCTCCTGGGGTCCCAAAGCTAAATCCTCTCCCAAGCCCCCTCAGGCATGATGGGGCGCCCTCACCCATCCAGGTGGGGGGGCGGCTTCAGCACTTTGCTCACGTCTGGAGGCTTCATGTCTCAGACCGGTGGATTCAGGAGGTAATGTCCTCCGGTTACAAGATAGAGATGTCTGCCCTCCCCCAAGGTTCATCAGCTCCTGTATTCCTTAGGACCCTGTGTCAGCTCAGGATCTAGTGCAGGCAGTGCAAAACCTCCGGGAGCTGGGGGTCATCTGCAAGGTCCCTTTAAGAGAAAAAAGGCAAGGGCTTCTATTTCAACCTCTTCACAGTGCCCAAAAAAGATGGGTCAGTCAGGCCCATCCTGGACTTGAAGATCCTCAACAAATTTGTCAGGAGCAGGCGCTTTCGCATGGAAACTCTGCGCTCGGCCATCAGTTCCCTGCGCCCAGGGGATTTCATGACCTCTGTGGACATCAAAGATGCTTACCTTCATATTCCTGTATTTCCAGGTCATCAAAGGTTCCTCAGGTTCGCTCTAGAGGATCAACACTACCAATTTGCAGCATTGCCCTTTGGTCTCACTTCAGCTCCCAGGGTGTTCACCAAGGTGCTGGCAGGAGTGATGTCTCTGCTCAGGTTTCAGGGCATCATCTCTACATCAGGCAGAATTGGATACGCAGCTGGTGGTGTCCACCCTGGAGTCATTTGGATGGGTGATCAACCACCCCAAGTCCTCTCTGTCCCCCTCCTTGGTGACTCCATTCCTGGAAATGAATCTGGATACAGTTCAGGCAAGGATTTTTCCTTTTCAGCAGAAGGTGGACAGTCTGATTGCACAGTTCCTGCTATCTTGTCATCATCCCTCCATCAGGCAGGGAATGCAGCTGGTGGGCCTGATGGTGGCGTGCTTCGAGGCGGTCCCTTATGCTCAGTTCCACTTGAGGCCTCTGCAACTCCACCTCTTGTCAGTATGGGACAAGGACCCAGCGTCCCTGGACCGGGTCTGTGCGCTTTCCCCCCTGGTCAGGCGGTCCCTCTCGTGGTGGCTGCACTCCAGGAACCTGTTGGGGGGCAGATCCTTTCTGGCCCCCTCCTGGGAGACGGTCACCACGGATGCCAGTCTGTCAGGTTGGGGGGGTTTCTGGAAGTCCCTGCGGTTCCAGGGGAGGTGGGGCCCTCAGGAGGCCCACACACCTATCAATGTCTTGGAGCTGCGGGTGATCAGGTTAGTTCTGGCTCAGTTGACTCCTCACCTTCGGGGCCTGCCTGTTCGGGTGCGCTCGGACAACCAGACAGCAGTTGCCTACATCAATCATCAGGGAGGGACCCGGAGCAAGAGGGCCCTCCAGAAAGTGTCTCTGATCCTGACCTGGGCGGAGGCCAATGTTCCCTGCATATCAGCAGTGTACATCCCGGGGGTGGAAAATCTCCTGGCAGACTCTCTGAGCAGGGGGACCTCTCGCCAGGGAGAATGGTCCCTCTGCAACAGGGTTTTCCAATTTCTGTGTCACCGTTGGGGTCAACCAGATGTGGATCTGTTTGCGTCCCGTCACAAGCTCCCGGCCTTTGTCTCCCTGTCCCAGGATCCTCTGGCCTTGACCACGGATGCCCTAGCAATGTCATGGCAGGACTGTATGTCTTTCCTCCATTCCCATTGCTGGGCAGGGTTCTGCGCAAGATTGCTCTGGAAGGGGTACCAGCAATTCTGGTGGCCCCCAGGTGGCCAAGAAGAGTGTGGTTCGCAGACGTGGTGCAGCTGGCAGTAGATCAGTACGTTCTGCCCAGGGTGCCAGATCTGCTCACTCAGGGCCCCTTACGCCATCCCAATTTACAAACTCTGGCTTTGACGGCCTGGCTGCTGAAACCTCCATCTTGATGGAGAAGGGGCTGTCTACCTCGGTTGTTGATACCATGATAAAGGCTAGGAAGAAGTCTTCTTCTTCCATTTATTACAGGGTTTGACGTGCCTACATTGACTGGTGTGAGTCTAAATCTCTTCCCTGTCATGTGTTCTCTATTCCCAGGATTCTGGAGTTCCTGCAGCATGGGTTGGAGATGGGGCTCCAACTCAGTACTCTGAAGGGTCAGGTTTCTGCCCTGGCTGTTTTCTTCCAGAAGCCCTTTGATCAGCATTCTCTGATCAGGACTTTTGTTCCAGGGGGTTACTCATGTGCATCCTCCACGTAAGCCTATGGTGCCTGTTTGGGATTTGAACCTGGTTTTGTCAGCCTTGCAGGGTGCTCCCTTTGTACCTGTGCAGGATGCTGCCCTGGCCATTCTTACTCTCAAAATTGTCTTTCTAGTGGCTATCACCACTGGCTATAGGAGTTTGTCTGAATTGGCGGTGCTTTCCATTCAGCCCCCCCAGGACAAGGTGGTGGTCCACTTTAAGACGGATTTTCTGCCTAAGGTAGTGTCTGCCTTTCATTTAAATCAGGACATTGTTCTTCCCTCATTGTGCCCTAATCCTAGCAATGCTAAGGAGAGGGTTTTGCATTCTTTGGATGTGGTTAGGTGTCTGAAGTACTATCTGGTGGCTACTGCACCTTTCAGAAAAACTGATGCTCTTTTTGTGGTCCCTTCTAGTCCTAGGAAGGGTTTGGCTCCTGCCAAGTCTACTATCAGCAAATGGATCCGTCAGGCTGTTATTCAGGCCTACTCTGCTAAGGGGAAGAATCCTCCCTTCCACCTTACTGCTCATTCTACGCGTGCTATTGGTGCCTCCTGGGCTTTTCAGCACCAAGCTTCTGTTGAACAAGTTTGCAAGGCCGCTACTTGGTCTTCTGTTCATACCTTTTCAAAGTTTTACAAGGTTGATGTTAGGGCCTCAGCTGATGCGGGTTGCTTGCAGACCAACCTACAATCTGTCTCTAAACTTGGTTAAAAACAGGGCAATCAGGCCAAGTACTATAAATAAATCCGAGTTCAGGGGCTGGCAGCAAACAGGCAAAGTCCGATATACAATTCCAAGTCCAAACCATGTAATCCATCCGAGTGCAGATCCGAGAGCAGGCCAGGCCAATCCAGGAAGACAGTCAGGAAATGCAGGAAACAGGAATCAGTCTTCTGGAACTGAGCTGATAACACAGCAATGAAAACAGGCCAGCTGTCCATTTAAATAGTGCTGTCAATAATACTAGGAGGGATGTTTCAGACCATGAGTGCTGTCACTTCCTGTCCACTGAGACCAAGGAAAACCCAGAAGTAAAAGCAAGCCCAAGAGCTTATGCTCTAGGCTTCGTGCACTTGCAGTGCGCTGAACACCAGGTGTTGAGCAGTGCAATGGAAGAAGAGCCAGATCATGTACAAAAACGCATGTCTACGACAGCTCCCAGACAGCGGTGGAGATGACAGCACACAGCGAGGAGCCTGACACATATGTTTCCTGTCATTTTAGAGGGTTCAAGGACTAAAGTCTGGAGAATTTGGGTTAGGAGCTATATCAAGCAATAGTGTCTGGCCCCAT
This sequence comes from Gastrophryne carolinensis, assembly GCA_027917425.1. NCBI lineage: Eukaryota > Metazoa > Chordata > Amphibia > Anura > Microhylidae > Gastrophryne > Gastrophryne carolinensis. Next base: position 80,260,488 of record CM051242.1, on the reverse strand, counting down.
CTGAGTCTGTTGGCACCAGAACCAGCATTCTAAGATTTTCTGGCAGAAAGTTATGCCACATATTAGTTGGTAGGAGTATTGGCCAGCATTGCTGGAGGGGGGGGGGGGACTGACCAGGCAGGAGTTAAAAGGTAAGCTGTCTTTTTTGAAGTGGAGTCACACGGTATTGTGTCAGAACAGAGGGGTTTCCCACAGCAGTACATCCCGATATAGGATGCCCCAGAGGAAGGCGGGTGCCAGTCCTGGAAAATTTTGGATTCTGCGGCCGTGCTCTTACAGATGTTCCACTTTAACTGATACTTATCTTTCCCCTTTCTCTGCCTTGCACTGCTTCAATGCAAATTAGGTCAGTGGAGCATCTAATAGACTCTCAGATGGCATCTGGAGGAAAGAAGGACATAAGTCACACTCCTTCTAGCCCAGCTTCCAGCCAAGAGAAGTGACAGTTATCAGGGGGAGCAGAGTTTCTTTAAAGATGGTCAGCTTTCTGGAATCTCCCCCGTGGGACTTACACATCACAGGAGGGGAGGGGTTTACCCAGCACTGACGAGCCCTGAAGATGGAGCCAAGATCAGGTGCAGGATTACTAAGATGTGGTAAATAGTGTAATTTGGAGCATTACATTTATTTTTGTGTGTGTTTTCAGTTTTACTACTTGGTGTAACTGCTATGGGGTCCTGGGGACCCCTATACCGATTCATAGGGTCAGGGGCTGCCACATCTCCTGCCAGCACTAACTGGTGACATGGTGGTAGCCTGCCCAATTGCCCACATGCCTATTTGGGACACCAGGAGTGCAGAAGAGTCCGGTTCCCATTAGTATAGACCCAGGGTTCTTTCATCAAACTCATACCAAAGAATGTAATGGCTGGCCAGGTGGCCTCTGAGTCCTGCGTTACCAATCCCTATACCTGGTGCCTGGGCTAGTTGACTCTTGTGGGGTGTTGGAGATACAATAGACTTGGCATGGTATGTGATTTGCATCTATATTGCTGGGTTAATGCAGTTTACATTTAGGACAGTAGATGGTGCTGTTACCTTTGTGTTGTACATTCTCACCTTTATGTTGTGTTTCCTGTACATTGAGATGATCTCTGGCTTCTTTTTACTGTCATCCACCTTGTAAGTTGACCTTCTCTTACTGCACTTATTCTCCAGTAAATCCAGTTCTTGTTACACCACAAATGTCTATCTTGATTTGACTCAGGCCCAGTGACCGAATGAAGTCCCAGAGACCGGAAAAAGCCCAGTGACCAGACGCGGCCCAGGCAGAGCAAAGCCCAGAATTACCTCACCAGCAACTCATACAATTACCCTCCTGACAGGGGAACCCACAAGCAGCCTTCTTTCTCCTAGGGCCCGTTTTCTCAGTCTCTCTTTCGGGCCCCCTTTCTGACAAGGCCTCCTCCCCTCCTTTAAAGCTCTCCTCCTCCCTTATACCCCGATATCACCTTGATGTCCAGACTTTCCCTGCCAGTTTCACTAGCCTAAAACTTGTGGACCTGTCTTGCTGGACTCTCAAACCAATGAAACTGGATTCTGCATATTCCCATGGTCTGCCTTCTTAAACCTGGATTAAAGCCTGTTTTTTTATTAGGGTGAGACCAAGGAATGTGGGTTGACCCACCTCTGGGCTTGTGAGGGACATTGGCCTGCCGGAATGACCTGACCTATGTATGACGGCAACTGATTATACATACAAAAATATTAATATTAGATTGTGCTGGAGAAGAGGCCTGAGACAGATGTGACATTAACATTTGTAAAGACCAGGCCCATAGATGAATATCAGCGAGAAAAGGAGCTTTCACATGGCTCCTTGGAAAACAACACCAGAACAGTTCTGAGAGCTATAGACAAAATGTTACATAGGCAGGAAACCCGGGATGCAACAAACAGGGACACGCAAAGATAGTGTCAGAACTGGCATGGACGCTTCAAGTCCACTGAGCTATTTGCTGTGGTGTTGTCTCTGAGTGGTGTAGTTCTTCCCTGGGTCCTAGAGTGGCATTGTTTAACCTCACCTGGCGTAAATCATACTGTTGGGTTTCCTATAAATGCATGTGGTTGGATCATTGCATTGTCTTCTCGAAGCCTAGCTGTGCTCTCCAACCCCCCTGCTTACCTCCTTATGTTTGTAGGGCCTTTAGGCTTTCAGCTTTTCTTTGGACAGGGCCTTGTGGTCCTACTCAGTTTGTGTCTTTGTCTGTATTGGGCCTACTGCCGTTCCAGTTCTTAGCAGTTTTGTTTCTCAGGCCCATAGTCCTCCTTTGTCAGTCCCAAAGCCCACACTGGGGCCCAGATACACCACAGCCTGCTGTTCATGTCTTGTGTATGTCTGCCTTGTGTTCCCCCCCAAGTCTGCGACCACCAGGGGACTACCCGGGGCCTGTGCATCTCCACCTTCAGGAGCGCCGATGAAGAACTTGTTGTATTACAGGCTCTCCGACAACCCACGCCCTGGGTGGTCGGTAGCTTGCCTTTTTGGTGGTGCAAACGGGATATCTGTCTTTTGTCAGACAGTGACCTCTGACCATGGCCTCCAGGAAGGAATTGGCTGCTTGGCCACCTTGAATGCCCAGTGATATTATTTGCCTGGGCCTGACAGACTACTATATGAAAAGCAGAGTAAATGAGACGGTGTCCCTCTTATACAAAATAGGTCAAAGAAAATGTCTAATCTATGTTCAGGGAACTGGAATGCCACATTTAAAGTAACAGGCAACCATACATGTCAAGGCTGGTGCATTGGTTTAGGAGCAGCCAGTCACATGACAAGTGATAGAAGCTTTTTCACATAACATGATCTGAATAACAAAGATCCTATTTACCTTGCAGATAGAAGTAAAATACATGTAGATGGACATAGAACCCTTGTATGCCCCAATGATGTGGGACACAATTTAGTCATACTAGTAAAAGATGTGTGTCATGTTCCTGATCTAGAAGAACTCTTATCTGTGAAGAGTCTGGTAGCCAAAAGACTTTAAAATTCCAAGGTGACAAGTGTTCTATCCCGGACGGCAAGCAGACGATAGCAAGTGCCAAGCTGGATGATCATCTGTATCACCTCAGCACAGTGAAATAAAAAGGTAAGACTATGCACCCATAAACGCAATTACTGTATACACATGTGGCACAGGTGTTTAGGTCACAGACACCCAGAATGCATACAAGAACTGCAAGAGGAATCTGACAAAGGATCTGACAGTATCCCCTTGTCCAGTTATTGTTAAATGTAAGCTACAGGTGCAACCTAGTTCACAGTGGTGTATGTGGTCCCCTAAACCCACCTACACCTGGGGCCAACAGATACATAGTGACTTTTATAGGTGAATATTCAAGATACACAGTCACTTACCTAATGCAGCACAAGAGTGAAGATCTTGACAAATTACAGGATATGTAGTAAAGTAACGTAACCAGTTTCAGAGGAAACCTCATAATTTGGAGTGATAATGGAGGTGAATTTACATGACACAAAGTACAAGAGTATAAAATAGAATGGAATAGAGCCTCAAAAGACCTTGCCATATACACCAGACCAAATTGGGGAAACTGAAAGAACCGTACTCTGAAATGATCAGATGTATGCTGACAGACTCAGCACAAAAATACTGGGGCAAGGCAGCAATGACAGCCACTTATTTGCAAAACAGACTTGTTTTTACAACAGTGGCAAAAACTCCAAATGAAAAGCTTTTGAGTTTTTGGAAGCAAAGTATTCTACATTCCAGAGGAAAAATGGACCAAACTCCAAAACAGAGCATTTGAAGGAATCTTTTTTTGGTTACAGAATCCTAAACCCCAACACAGACAAGGTTTCCATTAACAACAGCATAACTTTTGTTGAAGCTCTGAGAGACAATGTGATAAGAGTTTAAGTGAGCACAGAACCTACCAGTACTGAAGAGTAGACACAAGCAAGTTCTGATACAGAACCAAGATGCTCAGCAAGAGAAAACAGAGGTAAACTGTGCGTCTTTTATACAGAGCAAGCACTGGCAGTACCAATAATTCTGCAACTTGGGAAGACATATCTCAGCTTTCAAAAGGGGAAGCAAGTAAATGGAAAAAGGCTGCAAAGGAAGAGATACAATCCATGCATGATACTTAAACATGGGCACTTACAGAACTACCACCTGGAAGGAAAGCCATAGGCTGTAAATGGACTTTTAAAGTGAAGTACACTGCAGGTGGCACGGTGGAGCGATACAAAGCAAGACTCATAGCCATGGGATATTCTCAAAAATATGGAGAGGATTATGATGAGGCATGTGTTCCAGTAGTTGAACATGCTACAATAAAGACTTTGATGACCGTAGCCACCACAAGGAAAATGCAAGTGAAACACTTTGATGTGAAATTCTACATGGCGAGTTAATGGAAGACATCTACAACAAACACCAGACATCTTCAACAAACACCAGGGTTCAAATATGAATGAAGACCAGACCTAGTATGCAAACTGCAGAGGAGTATATATAGTCTAAAGCAAGCCGCAAGTGCATAGAATATGAAAATAAATGGAGTGCTTACACATGAGGACTAGGGATGAGCGAATCGATCCGGACGAACCCGGATTCGATCCGAATTTCAGGAAAAATTCGATTCGGATCGAATCCGAATTTCCCCGCGATTCGATCACTCGAAGTTTTCCTTTAACATCCATTCATTTACATTTACAGGCATTCTAAGATGGCGGACGGGACATGTCTGGACATGTATCCCGCGCCAGTGCAAGCTGGGGCAGTCACATGCAGCCTATCAGCAGCCAGCAAGCCCGGTGACGTCACACAGCGGTATTTAACGGCGGCCATCTTGCTTTTCCTCATTTCTCTATTGCATTCGTGAGAGACAGAACGCTGTGTAGCTGAGGGACAGACAGGGACAGGCTGGAGACAGGCAGGGACAGACAGGGACAGGCTGGAGACAGGCAGGAGACAGACAGGAGACAGACAGAAAGTCAGCGAAAAACAGGGAAAGGAAGGGAAAATCGGAGGCTGTCAGTTTTTTTTTTTTTTTCATCCAGCCTGACAGGCTTTGTTAGCGTTTTCAGGCTGCTTATACTAACTGTGCATATATACTGAACTGATCTTAAGTCTGCTGTGGGGCATCCCATTCTGTGACTACAGCAGCCTCTGTTTAAGACCATATAAGCATTTGCTCTTATCATATTTGAAATTAGGCCTGATAAAGACACTTTTGCTGGGCAAAGCACTACTGGACCCTGCCAGGTGCACTCCTATTTAGGGCATCCCATTCTGTGACTACAGCAGCCTCTGTTTAAGACCATATAAGCATTTGCTCTTATCATATTTGAAATTAGGCCTGATAAAGACACTTTTGCTGGGCAAAGCACTACTGGACCCTGCCAGGTGCACTCCTATTTGGGGCATCCCATTCTGTGACTACAGCAGCCTCTGTTTAAGACCATATAAGCATTTGCTCTTATCATATTTGAAATTAGGCCTGATAAAGACACTTTTGCTGGGCAAAGCACTACTGGACCCTGCCAGGTGCACTCCTATTTGGGGCATCCCATTCTGTGACTACAGCAGCCTCTGTTTAAGACCATATAAGCATTTGCTCTTATCATATTTGAAATTAGGCCTGATAAAGACACTTTTGCTGGGCATAGCACTACTGGACCCTGCCAGGTGCACTCCTATTTGGGGCATCCCATTCTGTGACTACAGCAGCCTCTGTTTAAGACCATATAAGCATTTGCTCTTATCATATTTGAAATTAGGCCTGATAAAGACACTTTTGCTGGGCATAGCACTACTGGACCCTGCCAGGTGCACTCCTATTTGGGGCATCCCATTCTGTGACTACAGCAGCCTCTGTTTAAGACCATATAAGCATTTGCTCTTATCATATTTGAAATTAGGCCTGATAAAGACACTTTTGCTGGGCAAAGCACTACTGGACCCTGCCAGGTGCACTCCTATTTGGGGCATCCCATTCTGTGACTACAGCAGCCTCTGTTTAAGACCATATAAGCATTTGCTCTTATCATATTTGAAATTAGGCCTGATAAAGACACTTTTGCTGGGCAAAGCACTACTGGACCCTGCCAGGTGCACTCCTATTTGGGGCATCCCATTCTGTGACTACAGCAGCCTCTGTTTAAGACCATATAAGCATTTGCTCTTATCATATTTGAAATTAGGCCTGATAAAGACACTTTTGCTGGGCAAAGCACTACTGGACCCTGCCAGGTGCACTCCTATTTGGGGCATCCCATTCTGTGACTACAGCAGCCTCTGTTTAAGACCATATAAGCATTTGCTCTTATCATATTTGAAATTAGGCCTGATAAAGACACTTTTGCTGGGCAAAGCACTACTGGACCCTGCCAGTTGCACTCCTATTTGGGGCATCCCATTCTGTGACTACAGCAGCCTCTGTTTAAGACCATATAAGCATTTGCTCTTATCATATTTGAAATTAGGCCTGATAAAGACACTTTTGCTGGGCAAAGCACTACTGGACCCTGCCAGTTGCACTCCTATTTGGGGCATCCCATTCTGTGACTACAGCAGCCTCTGTTTAAGACCATATAAGCATTTGCTCTTATCATATTTGAAATTAGGCCTGATAAAGACACTTTTGCTGGGCAAAGCACTACTGGACCCTGCCAGGTGCACTCCTATTTGGGGCATCCCATTCTGTGACTACAGCAGCCTCTGTTTAAGACCATATAAGCATTTGCTCTTATCATATTTGAAATTAGGCCTGATAAAGACACTTTTGTTGGGCAAAGCACTACTGGACCCTGCCAGGTGCACTCCTATTTGGGGCATCCCATTCTGTGACTACAGCAGCCTCTGTTTTAGACCATATAAGCATTTGCTCTTATCATATTTGAAATTAGGCCTGATAAAGACACTTTTGCTGGGCAAAGCACTACTGGACCCTGCCAGGTGCACTCCTATTTGGGGCATCCCATTCTGTGACTAAAGCAGCCTCTGTTTAAGACCATATAAGCATTTGCTCTTATCATATTTGAAATTAGGCCTGATAAAGACACTTTTGCTGGGCAAAGCACTACTGGACCCTGCCAGGTGCACTCCTATTTGGGGCATCCCATTCTGTGACTACAGCAGCCTCTGTTTAAGACCATATAAGCATTTGCTCTTATCATATTTGAAATTAGGCCTGATAAAGACACTTTTGCTGGGCAAAGCACTACTGGACCCTGCCAGGTGCACTCCTATTTGGGGCATCCCATTCTGTGACTACAGCAGCCTCTGTTTAAGACCATATAAGCATTTGCTCTTATCATATTTGAAATTAGGCCTGATAAAGACACTTTTGCTGGGCAAAGCACTACTGGACCCTGCCAGGTGCACTCCTATTTGGGGCATCCCATTCTGTGACTACAGCAGCCTCTGTTTAAGACCATATAAGCATTTGCTCTTATCATATTTGAAATTAGGCCTGATAAAGACACTTTTGCTGGGCAAAGCACTACTGGACCCTGCCAGGTGCACTCCTATTTGGGGCATCCCATTCTGTGACTACAGCAGCCTCTGTTTAAGACCATATAAGCATTTGCTCTTATCATATTTGAAATTAGGCCTGATAAAGACACTTTTGCTGGGCAAAGCACTACTGGACCCTGCCAGGTGCACTCCTATTTGGGGCATCCCATTCTGTGACTACAGCAGCCTCTGTTTAAGACCATATAAGCATTTGCTCTTATCATATTTGAAATTAGGCCTGATAAAGACACTTTTGCTGGGCAAAGCACTACTGGACCCTGCCAGGTGCACTCCTATTTGGGGCATCCCATTCTGTGACTACAGCAGCCTCTGTTTAAGACCATATAAGCATTTGCTCTTATCATATTTGAAATTAGGCCTGATAAAGACACTTTTGCTGGGCATAGCACTACTGGACCCTGCCAGGTGCACTCCTATTTGGGGCATCCCATTCTGTGACTACAGCAGCCTCTGTTTAAGACCATATAAGCATTTGCTCTTATCATATTTGAAATTAGGCCTGATAAAGACACTTTTGCTGGGCATAGCACTACTGGACCCTGCCAGGTGCACTCCTATTTGGGGCATCCCATTCTGTGACTACAGCAGCCTCTGTTTAAGACCATATAAGCATTTGCTCTTATCATATTTGAAATTAGGCCTGATAAAGACACTTTTGCTGGGCAAAGCACTACTGGACCCTGCCAGGTGCACTCCTATTTGGGGCATCCCATTCTGTGACTACAGCAGCCTCTGTTTAAGACCATATAAGCATTTGCTCTTATCATATTTGAAATTAGGCCTGATAAAGACACTTTTGCTGGGCAAAGCACTACTGGACCCTGCCAGGTGCACTCCTATTTGGGGCATCCCATTCTGTGACTACAGCAGCCTCTGTTTAAGACCATATAAGCATTTGCTCTTATCATATTTGAAATTAGGCCTGATAAAGACACTTTTGCTGGGCAAAGCACTACTGGACCCTGCCAGGTGCACTCCTATTTGGGGCATCCCATTCTGTGACTACAGCAGCCTCTGTTTAAGACCATATAAGCATTTGCTCTTATCATATTTGAAATTAGGCCTGATAAAGACACTTTTGCTGGGCAAAGCACTACTGGACCCTGCCAGGTGCACTCCTATTTGGGGCATCCCATTCTGTGACTACAGCAGCCTCTGTTTAAGACCATATAAGCATTTGCTCTTATCATATTTGAAATTAGGCCTGATAAAGACACTTTTGCTGGGCAAAGCACTACTGGACCCTGCCAGGTGCACTCCTATTTGGGGCATCCCATTCTGTGACTACAGCAGCCTCTGTTTAAGACCATATAAGCATTTGCTCTTATCATATTTGAAATTAGGCCTGATAAAGACACTTTTGCTGGGCAAAGCACTACTGGACCCTGCCAGGTGCACTCCTATTTGGGGCATCCCATTCTGTGACTACAGCAGCCTCTGTTTAAGACCATATAAGCATTTGCTCTTATCATATTTGAAATTAGGCCTGATAAAGACACTTTTGCTGGGCAAAGCACTACTGGACCCTGCCAGGTGCACTCCTATTTGGGGCATCCCATTCTGTGACTACAGCAGCCTCTGTTTAAGACCATATAAGCATTTGCTCTTATCATATTTGAAATTAGGCCTGATAAAGACACTTTTGCTGGGCATAGCACTACTGGACCCTGCCAGGTGCACTCCTATTTGGGGCATCCCATTCTGTGACTACAGCAGCCTCTGTTTAAGACCATATAAGCATTTGCTCTTATCATATTTGAAATTAGGCCTGATAAAGACACTTTTGCTGGGCAAAGCACTACTGGACCCTGCCAGGTGCACTCCTATTTGGGGCATCCCATTCTGTGACTACAGCAGCCTCTGTTTAAGACCATATAAGCATTTGCTCTTATCATATTTGAAATTAGGCCTGATAAAGACACTTTTGCTGGGCAAAGCACTACTGGACCCTGCCAGGTGCACTCCTATTTGGGGCATCCCATTCTGTGACTACAGCAGCCTCTGTTTAAGACCATATAAGCATTTGCTCTTATCATATTTGAAATTAGGCCTGATAAAGACACTTTTGCTGGGCAAAGCACTACTGGACCCTGCCAGGTGCACTCCTATTTGGGGCATCCCATTCTGTGACTACAGCAGCCTCTGTTTAAGACCATATAAGCATTTGCTCTTATCATATTTGAAATTAGGCCTGATAAAGACACTTTTGCTAGGCAAAGCACTACTGGACCCTGCCAGGTGCACTCCTATTTGGGGCATCCCATTCTGTGACTACAGCAGCCTCTGTTTAAGACCATATAAGCATTTGCTCTTATCATATTTGAAATTAGGCCTGATAAAGACACTTTTGCTGGGCATAGCACTACTGGACCCTGCCAGGTGCACTCCTATTTGGGGCATCCCATTCTGTGACTACAGCAGCCTCTGTTTAAGACCATATAAGCATTTGCTCTTATCATATTTGAAATTAGGCCTGATAAAGACACTTTTGCTGGGCAAAGCACTACTGGACCCTGCCAGGTGCACTCCTATTTGGGGCATCCCATTCTGTGACTACAGCAGCCTCTGTTTAAGACCATATAAGCATTTGCTCTTATCATATTTGAAATTAGGCCTGATAAAGACACTTTTGCTGGGCAAAGCACTACTGGACCCTGCCAGGTGCACTCCTATTTGGGGCATCCCATTCTGTGACTACAGCAGCCTCTGTTTAAGACCATATAAGCATTTGCTCTTATCATATTTGAAATTAGGCCTGATAAAGACACTTTTGCTGGGCAAAGCACTACTGGACCCTGCCAGGTGCACTCCTATTTGGGGCATCCCATTCTGTGACTACAGCAGCCTCTGTTTAAGACCATATAAGCATTTGCTCTTATCATATTTGAAATTAGGCCTGATAAAGACACTTTTGCTGGGCAAAGCACTACTGGACCCTGCCAGGTGCACTCCTATTTGGGGCATCCCATTCTGTGACTACAGCAGCCTCTGTTTAAGACCATATAAGCATTTGCTCTTATCATATTTGAAATTAGGCCTGACAAAGACACTTTTGCTGGGCAAAGCACTACTGGACCCTGCCAGGTGCACTCCTATTTGGGGCATCCCATTCTGTGACTACAGCAGCCTCTGTTTAAGACCATATAAGCATTTGCTCTTATCATATTTGAAATTAGGCCTGATAAAGACACTTTTGCTGGGCAAAGCACTACTGGACCCTGCCAGGTGCACTCCTATTTGGGGCATCCCATTCTGTGACTACAGCAGCCTCTGTTTAAGACCATATAAGCATTTGCTCTTATCATATTTGAAATTAGGCCTGATAAAGACACTTTTGCTGGGCAAAGCACTACTGGACCCTGCCAGGTGCACTCCTATTTGGGGCATCCCATTCTGTGACTAAAACAGCCTCTGTTTAAGACCATATAAGCATTTGCTCTTATCATATTTGAAATTAGGCCTGATAAAGACACTTTTGCTGGGCATAGCACTACTGGACCCTGCCAGGTGCACTCCTATTTGGGGCATCCCATTCTGTGACTACAGCAGCCTCTGTTTAAGACCATATAAGCATTTGCTCTTATCATATTTGAAATTAGGCCTGATAAAGACACTTTTGCTGGGCATAGCACTACTGGACCCTGCCAGGTGCACTCCTATTTGGGGCATCCCATTCTGTGACTACAGCAGCCTCTGTTTAAGACCATATAAGCATTTGCTCTTATCATATTTGAAATTAGGCCTGATAAAGACACTTTTGCTGGGCATAGCACTACTGGACCCTGCCAGGTGCACTCCTATTTGGGGCATCCCATTCTGTGACTACAGCAGCCTCTGTTTAAGACCATATAAGCATTTGCTCTTATCATATTTGAAATTAGGCCTGATAAAGACACTTTTGCTGGGCAAAGCACTACTGGACCCTGCCAGGTGCACTCCTATTTGGGGCATCCCATTCTGTGACTACAGCAGCCTCTGTTTAAGACCGTATAAGCATTTGCTCTTATCATATTTGAAATTAGCCTGATAAAGACACTTTTGCTGGGCATAGCACTACTTGCCCCTGCCAGGGCATCCCATTCTGTGACTAAAGCAGCCTCTGTTTAAGACCATATAAGCATTTGCTCTTATCATATTTGAAATTAGCCTGATAAAGACACTTTTGCTGGGCATAGTACTACTGGATCTTTTTTGGGGGCATCCCATTCTGTGACTAAAGCAGCCTCTGTTTAAGACCATATAAGCATTTGCTCTTATTATATTTATATTATAAGACACTTTTGCTGGGCATAGGCTTACTGCTGCCTGCCAGGTGCACTTCTGTTGAGGCATCCCATTCTGTAACATAGCATACCCCTCTTTATTTACACTAAGCAGCTCTCTTATTTACACTAAGCAGGCCTGTTGGAGGCTGAGTGTTACTGCTCACTTTTGGTGTGCATTATATTCTGTTTCATATAGACCCACCGCTGCCCGGGGGATCTTAAAATATCACCTACTCCCACGCCAGTTAGACTATGTCGGGCAGACAAGTGCCTGGAAGTGAAAAGAGGAGTGGCAGAGGCCAAGATTCCGCAGGCAGAGCTCGCATCAGACTGGGGGCCAGTAGCAGCAGGAGTCACGCTGAGAGACCTAATCTGCCAGTATCTGCTAGCGGTCGGGTCTCCACCAGTAACGCATCTGCCGTGGTAGATTGGTTGACGCGCTCATCAACAACATCATCACAACTTACGTCTGAGACCCCCAGTCTAGGGTCGGTAGGTTCCTCTGACACAACCCTGAGTTGGCATGCCCCGAGAGCAGTCCCTGTCCTCCCATTGCCTCTGTCCTACGCCGTTCCCTCCCCCAGCGACGTATCCTATGCTTTGGGTTCAGCTCCACTCTTTAGTGAGGAGGACCATCAGATAGAGGACAGTCAGCAGCTACTGCCCAGCCAAGAAATGGAGGTGGCTTCTCTAGCTAGGCAGACAGATAGTGATGTGGACAGTGTCGTGGGTGCTGTGAGCGTTCCAGCTCCTGCGCCAGACACTGTTGACGAATCCACGAACATCAGTGACGTACAGCCACAACTCGGTGATGATGATGATGACGATGAAGCCGATCGCACTTGGGAGCCGGGTGATGAAGGGGCTTCATCGTCATCATCAGGAGAAGAGGGGCGCAGGTTGCCCCGGAGTCAGCAGCTGAGGCAGCAAGGTGGTAGCAGTCAGCATGGGGGCACAATTCCAAAGGCTGGAGCCGGCCGGGGCCGGGGTAGAGCACCTGCTGTGCGGCAGTCTACCTTATCGGGAGGTAGTGGAGCAGGGGTTCCTGGAGTTGGCAACAGCAGCAGTGAATCAGTGAGGCCAGGGGGTGGGAAAAGTAGCTACTCGGCAGTGTGGCAGTTTTTCCTGAGGCATCCGCAGGAGGGTAACATGGCCACATGCAAGATATGTAGGCAAAAGGTGAAGTGTGGCCAGGGTCCAAATGTTGGCACCACGGCCCTGCGTCAACATATGATGCGTCACCATAAAACGACCTGGGAGAACCGAGGCTCCCAAGGGGAGGTCCAGTCTGCTTCCTCACCAAGTGAGCTCCCAATTTCTGCCAGCCAAGGCTCCAGCACCTCAGCCGAAGGCAGCTGTGCGTCATACCCATCCTCTGTCGCTCCTGCTCCTCCTCCTCCTCCTCCAAGTCATGCATCCCGCCAGCAATCCATCAGCGAAGCCATGTCCAAGAGACAGCAGTATGCGCCCACTCATCCTACAGCGCAGAAGCTGAATGTGCTCCTGTCCAAGTTGCTGGTGCTGCAGTCGCTCCCTTTTCAGGTGGTGGAATCTGCACCTTTCAGAGAACTGATGGCTTGTGCCGAGCCGAGGTGGAGAGTCCCAAGCCGTCATTTCTTTGCCAAGAAGGCAGTACCAGCGCTGCACACTTTTGTTGAACAGAAGGTGGGCCAGTCCTTGAGCCTGTCGGTGTGTAGCAAAATACATGGCAGCGCCGACATCTGGAGCTGTAACTACGGTCAGGGGCAGTACATGTCGTTTACGGCCCACTGGGTGAATGTGGTCCCTTTGCAGCAGCAACTTGGACAGGTCACGCCGCTTCGGCCTCCGCGCTCTCTGCCCATTGGGCCTGTGACACCGTGCGACTCGGCCTCCTCATCCTCCGCCATCTCCTCACCCTCCACTGTTGGCTCAAGTCTCAGTGCCCCTCCAGTCTACCATGTGTGCAGGGCACGGAGGTGTCACGCAGTGCTTCACATGGTTTGTCTTGGCGAACGGAGTCACACAGGGGAGGAACTGCTTAAATGTATTCATCAGGAAATCCAAACATGGCTTACTCCGAGAAAACTTAAAATGGGAATCATGGTTACCGACAATGGGAAGAACATTTTGTCTGCGCTGCGCCAAGGAAGCCTGACCCATGCCCCCTGCATGGCTCACGTCTTCAATCTGGTTGTCAAGCGGTTTCTGAAGTGTTCCCCCCATCTGCAGGACATCCTAACAACTTCACGGAAACTTTGCATGCACTTCAGCCACTCCTACACCGCCAAACACACCCTTCTTGAGCTACAGCGTCAGAATGGTATCCCCCAACATAGTCTGATTTGCGATGTTTCCACCCGTTGGAATTCCACCCTTCACATGTTGGACCGATTATATGAACAGAGAAAAGCCATCACGGATTTCCTGATGATCCAAGCAGATAGGGGGACTCCCCTGTGTAACTTCAATGTCAACCAGTGGCAGCTCATACGTGACACCTGCCGTTTGCTCAGGCCCTTTGAGGAAGCCACTTTATTTGTCAGTCGGCAGGATTACGGGATGAACGACGTGATTCCACTGCTTCATGTACTACAGCACATGTTGGAAACCATGGCTGGTCAGGGCACTGGAGACATGGCGTTTACATCTTACGGCCACATGAACCCCGTTGGAGCTGAACTGGAGGAGGAGGAGGAGGAGGAAGAGGAGGAGGAGGAGTTGCCCAGCGAAACACAGTTTAGGCTTGGCGAAATGGCTGGTTTATCTAGTCAGCGGACAGGAGAGGAGGAGCAGGAGCAGCCAGAGGAGCTAGAGGTTTTTGAGGAAGGAGAGACAGAGGACCCGGGCACACCGTGGCAGTATGCAGTGGAGATGGAGACAGGTAGTCCATCCGAGTCACTTGCGCAAATGGCACGAAGCATGCTCACATGCTTGCGTAGTGACCCCAGAATTGTTTCCATCTGTCGGCGGGATGACTTCTGGCTGTCCACCTTATTGGACCCTCGCTTCCGGCACAAAATGGGGGCATTTTTTAAACCCACCGAGAGGGAGGACAAACTCAACTACTACAAAGACATTCTACGTAGGCAGTTGGCCGATGCCTATCTGCGCCATGGTCCATACTCTCGCAGGTCTGACTCGAGGGGACCTCTGCGCTCACCTTCCACTGCCATGGCCGCTGGGGGGGTTGGCAGCAGCAGCAGCAGAAGCTCCATCAGCAGCAGCAGCCTCAGTCTTCAGTCGCTAATGAGTAGCTTTCTACACCCGCATAGTGAGGCTACTCATGAGCAGCAGGAAGACCTGGAGCAGGACCTGAACCAGCAGGTCATGTCATACTTTGACATGACCATGCCAACACACCTTGAGGATCCGCTGGACTTCTGGGCAGCCAAACTTGATTTGTGGCCGCAACTAGCAGAGTTTGCCCTGGAAAAGCTGTCCTGCCCGGCAAGTAGCGTGCCATCTGAGCGGGTGTTTAGTGCGGCGGGGGCCATAGTTACGGCGAGGAGAACTCGTCTGTCAACTAAAAATGTGGAGAGACTCACCTTTGTCAAAATGAATCAGGGATGGATCAGCCAGGATTTCCACCCACCAATGCCTGATGCATGCGACTAGATTCAGCATGGTGCCACGTTTTACACTTTCCAAATGGTGCAAAACATATTTATGTCTTTAGGCCATTTTTTGGGCTCCTGCTGCTGCTACTGTCAACTCCTGCCAACTCCAGGGTGTGATTCATCCAATTTTTGGGCTCCTGAGGCCAACTCCAGTGTATATTTGGGCTCCTGCTGCTGCTGCTGCTGCCAACTTCTGCCAACTCCAGGGTGTGATTCATCCAATTTTTGGGCTCCTGAAGCCAACTCCAGTGTATATTTGGGCTCCTGCTGCTGCTACTGTCAACTCCTGCCAACTCCAGGGTGTGATTCATCCAATTTTTGGGCTCCTGAAGCCAACTCCAGTGTATATTTGGGCTCCTGCTGCTGCTGCTGCCAACTTCTGCCAACTCCAGGGTGTGATTCATCCAATTTTTGGGCTCCTGAAGCCAACTCCAGTGTATATTTGGGCTCCTGCTGCTGCTACTGTCAACTCCTGCCAACTCCAGGGTGTGATTCATCCAATTTTTGGGCTCCTGAGGCCAACTCCAGTGTATATTTGGGCTCCTGCTGCTGCTGCTGCCAACTTCTGCCAACTCCAGGGTGTGATTCATCCAATTTTTGGGCTCCTGAAGCCAACTCCAGTGTATATTTGGGCTCCTGCTGCTGCTACTGTCAACTCCTGCCAACTCCAGGGTGTGATTCATCCAATTTTTGGGCTCCTGAAGCCAACTCCAGTGTATATTTGGGCTCCTGCTGCTGCTGCTGCCAACTTCTGCCAACTCCAGGGTGTGATTCATCCAATTTTTGGGCTCCTGAAGCCAACTCCAGTGTATATTTGGGCTCCTGCTGCTGCTACTGTCAACTCCTGCCAACTCCAGGGTGTGATTCATCCAATTTTTGGGCTCCTGAAGCCAACTCCAGTGTATATTTGGGCTCCTGCTGCTGCTGCTGCCAACTTCTGCCAACTCCAGGGTGTGATTCATCCAATTTTTGGGCTCCTGAGGCCAACTCCAGTGTATATTTGGGCTCCTGCTGCTGCTGCTGCCAACTTCTGCCAACTCCAGGGTGTGATTCATCCAATTTTTGGGCTCCTGAAGCCAACTCCAGTGTATATTTGGGCTCCTGCTGCTGCTACTGTCAACTCCTGCCAACTCCAGGGTGTGATTCATCCAATTTTTGGGCTCCTGAAGCCAACTCCAGTGTATATTTGGGCTCCTGCTGCTGCTACTGTCAACTCCTGCCAACTCCAGGGTGTGATTCATCCAATTTTTGGGCTCCTGAGGCCAACTCCAGTGTATATTTGGGCTCCTGCTGCTGCTGCTGCCAACTTCTGCCAACTCCAGGGTGTGATTCATCCAATTTTTGGGCTCCTGAAGCCAACTCCAGTGTATATTTGGGCTCCTGCTGCTGCTGCTGCCAACTTCTGCCAACTCCAGGGTGTGATTCATCCAATTTTTGGGCTCCTGAAGCCAACTCCAGTGTATATTTGGGCTCCTGCTGCTGCTACTGCCAACTTCTGCCAACTCCAGGGTGTGATTCATCCAATTTTTGGGCTCCTGAAGCCAACTCCAGTGTATATTTGGGCTCCTGCTGCTGCTACTGTCAACTCCTGCCAACTCCAGGGTGTGATTCATCCAATTTTTGGGCTCCTGAAGCCAACTCCAGTGTATATTTGGGCTCCTGCTGCTGCTACTGTCAACTCCTGCCAACTCCAGGGTGTGATTCATCCAATTTTTGGGCTCCTGAGGCCAACTCCAGTGTATATTTGGGCTCCTGCTGCTGCTGCTGCCAACTTCTGCCAACTCCAGGGTGTGATTCATCCAATTTTTGGGCTCCTGAAGCCAACTCCAGTGTATATTTGGGCTCCTGCTGCTGCTGCTGCCAACTTCTGCCAACTCCAGGGTGTGATTCATCCAATTTTTGGGCTCCTGAAGCCAACTCCAGTGTATATTTGGGCTCCTGCTGCTGCTGCTGTCAACTCCTGCCAACTCCAGGGTGTGATTCATCCAATTTTTGGGCTCCTGAAGCCAACTCCAGTGTATATTTGGGCTCCTGCTGCTGCTGCTGCCAACTTCTGCCAACTCCAGGGTGTGATTCATCCAATTTTTGGGCTCCTGAAGCCAACTCCAGTGTATATTTGGGCTCCTGCTGCTGCTACTGTCAACTCCTGCCAACTCCAGGGTGTGATTCATCCAATTTTTGGGCTCCTGAGGCCAACTCCAGTGTATATTTGGGCTCCTGCTGCTGCTGCTGCCAACTTCTGCCAACTCCAGGGTGTGATTCATCCAATTTTTGGGCTCCTGAAGCCAACTCCAGTGTATATTTGGGCTCCTGCTGCTGCTGCTACTGTCAACTCCTGCCAACTCCAGGGTGTGATTCATCCAATTTTTGGGCTCCTGAAGCCAACTCCAGTGTATATTTGGGCTCCTGCTGCTGCTGCTGCCAACTTCTGCCAACTCCAGGGTGTGATTCATCCAATTTTTGGGCTCCTGAAGCCAACTCCAGTGTATATTTGGGCTCCTGCTGCTGCTACTGTCAACTCCTGCCAACTCCAGGGTGTGATTCATCCAATTTTTGGGCTCCTGAGGCCAACTCCAGTGTATATTTGGGCTCCTGCTGCTGCCAACTTCTGCCAACTCCAGGATGTGATTCATCCAATTTTTGGGCTCCTGAAGCCAACTCCAGTGTATATTTGGGCTCCTGCTGCTGCTACTGTCAACTCCTGCCAACTCCAGGGTGTGATTCATCCAATTTTTGGGCTCCTGAAGCCAACTCCAGTGTATATTTGGGCTCCTGCTGCTGCTGCTGCTGCCAACTTCTGCCAACTCCAGGGTGTGATCCATCCAATTTTTGGGCTCCTGAGGCCAACTCCAGTGTATATTTGGGCTCCTGCTGCTGCTGCTGCCAACTTCTGCCAACTCCAGGGTGTGATTCATCCAATTTTTGGGCTCCTGAATCCAACTCCAGTGTATATTTGGGCTCCTGCTGCTGCTACTGTCAACTCCTGCCAACTCCAGGGTGTGATTCATCCAATTTTTGGGCTCCTGAGGCCAACTCCAGTGTATATTTGGGCTCCTGCTGCTGCTGCTGCCAACTTCTGCCAACTCCAGGGTGTGATTCATCCAATTTTTGGGCTCCTGAAGCCAACTCCAGTGTATATTTGGGCTCCTGCTGCTGCTACTGTCAACTCCTGCCAACTCCAGGGTGTGATTCATCCAATTTTTGGGCTCCTGAAGCCAACTCCAGTGTATATTTGGGCTCCTGCTGCTGCTGCCAACTTCTGCCAACTCCAGGGTGTGATTCATCCAATTTTTGGGCTCCTGAAGCCAACTCCAGTGTATATTTGGGCTCCTGCTGCTGCTGCTGTCAACTCCTGCCAACTCCAGGGTGTGATTCATCCAATTTTTGGGCTCCTGAGGCCAACTCCAGTGTATATTTGGGCTCCTGCTGCTGCCAACTTCTGCCAACTCCAGGGTGTGATTCATCCAATTTTTGGGCTCCTGAAGCCAACTCCAGTGTATATTTGGGCTCCTGCTGCTGCTACTGTCAACTCCTGCCAACTCCAGGGTGTGATTCATCCAATTTTTGGGCTCCTGAGGCCAACTCCAGTGTATATTTGGGCTCCTGCTGCTGCTGCTGCCAACTTCTGCCAACTCCAGGGTGTGATTCATCCAATTTTTGGGCTCCTGAAGCCAACTCCAGTGTATATTTGGGCTCCTGCTGCTGCTACTGTCAACTCCTGCCAACTCCAGGGTGTGATTCATCCAATTTTTGGGCTCCTGAAGCCAACTCCAGTGTATATTTGGGCTCCTGCTGCTGCTGCTGCCAACTTCTGCCAACTCCAGGGTGTGATTCATCCAATTTTTGGGCTCCTGAAGCCAACTCCAGTGTATATTTGGGCTCCTGCTGCTGCTACTGTCAACTCCTGCCAACTCCAGGGTGTGATTCATCCAATTTTTGGGCTCCTGAAGCCAACTCCAGTGTATATTTGGGCTCCTGCTGCTGCTGCTGCCAACTTCTGCCAACTCCAGGGTGTGATTCATCCAATTTTTGGGCTCCTGAAGCCAACTCCAGTGTATATTTGGGCTCCTGCTGCTGCTACTGTCAACTCCTGCCAACTCCAGGGTGTGATTCATCCAATTTTTGGGCTCCTGAGGCCAACTCCAGTGTATATTTGGGCTCCTGCTGCTGCTGCTGCCAACTTCTGCCAACTCCAGGGTGTGATTCATCCAATTTTTGGGCTCCTGAAGCCAACTCCAGTGTATATTTGGGCTCCTGCTGCTGCTACTGTCAACTCCTGCCAACTCCAGGGTGTGATTCATCCAATTTTTGGGCTCCTGAAGCCAACTCCAGTGTATATTTGGGCTCCTGCTGCTGCTGCTGCCAACTTCTGCCAACTCCAGGGTGTGATTCATCCAATTTTTGGGCTCCTGAAGCCAACTCCAGTGTATATTTGGGCTCCTGCTGCTGCTGCTACTGTCAACTCCTGCCAACTCCAGGGTGTGATTCATCCAATTTTTGGGCTCCTGAAGCCAACTCCAGTGTATATTTGGGCTCCTGCTGCTGCTGCTGCCAACTTCTGCCAACTCCAGGGTGTGATTCATCCAATTTTTGGGCTCCTGAAGCCAACTCCAGTGTATATTTGGGCTCCTGCTGCTGCTACTGTCAACTCCTGCCAACTCCAGGGTGTGATTCATCCAATTTTTGGGCTCCTGAGGCCAACTCCAGTGTATATTTGGGCTCCTGCTGCTGCCAACTTCTGCCAACTCCAGGGTGTGATTCATCCAATTTTTGGGCTCCTGAAGCCAACTCCAGTGTATATTTGGGCTCCTGCTGCTGCTACTGTCAACTCCTGCCAACTCCAGGGTGTGATTCATCCAATTTTTGGGCTCCTGAAGCCAACTCCAGTGTATATTTGGGCTCCTGCTGCTGCTGCTGCTGCCAACTTCTGCCAACTCCAGGGTGTGATTCATCCAATTTTTGGGCTCCTGAGGCCAACTCCAGTGTATATTTGGGCTCCTTCTGCCCCTCATAGTGATGCCACTTCAACTCTCTGCAATTGTGCCGCTCTGCGATTCTATTAGCGATGCCTCTGATCTGCATGTGATATTTCTTCAAAGTATTATTTAACTAACCCAGCACGCATCCTGTGCGTGTTACAGCAAGGCTGAATGGTTTACAACCCTATTGAGGCTCTAGGAGGCTCAGAAATAGCCATTTTTAATAGCGATTCGTCGCGAATTTATTCGGGTCGAAACGATTTTTGTCGGAAAATTCGGCGAATCAGTCGAATCGAATTTTTCAAAAGTTCGCTCATCTCTAATGAGGACCATCAGAGGCATGAGGCAGACCCCTGCTTATAAACAAAGAAATTGGCAGACTGATAGATCTATGTGCTTGTTTATATGAGTGAACTTCTAGTTCGTTTTGAGCAAGGAGGAGATGAGACAAATACTAAAAACCCTAAGTCAGCACTTCGAGACTGAGGATCTTCAAGAGCAGGGACTTAAGTTGAGTTACTTTATTGCCCTGCTGAGTATATGACAGGTGGAAACCTTATAAAAAAGCATGGGTTTAACAGACTAAGCCTCAGCAGTTGAGCTAAGGAGTGTTGGTGATACAACAGACTTGGCTTAGTATAAGATCTGCATCTATATTGCTGGGTTAATGCAGTTTGCCTTTATGATAGTGGATGGTGATGTTACATATATCTGTGTGTAGTCTCGTACATTCTCTGTTGCATGCGTTTCCTGTATGTTGATGTGATTTCCAGGACTTTTTTCCCGTCTGTTATCCACCTTGTAAGTTGACCTTCTCTTACTGCACCCATGTTCCAGTAAAGCCAGTTCCTGTTACACCACAAATGGCTATCTGGATTTGACTCCGCTGCACCCAGCACTCACACTCTGTAAGACAGAGTACATATTGGTTAAATTCAATTGGTATAAAAAAAAAAAAACCTAAAAACCATGCACCATGTATTTTTCATCAAAAACATGCCGCCAATTGCAGCACAGCTTTTTTCAATGAAAACAGTTCGTGAACACAGACCTCTTTCTTGCTGAGGCATGAGGAAAGCATGAGGAAAATACCTGCAGATATTAACCTGATTGGGCAGCCAGCAAAACACTCCTTTAACCCTTTAAACGCCAGCCACGTAAAATTTATGTGGCTGCCTCCCCTGCAGTTAACCGCCAGCCACGTAAATTTTCCGTGCCTGACTTTCCCCACTTACAGCAAAGAAAGTAAAAAAAAAAGTCACTTACCTGACTCCTCGTTCGATCCGGCCGGGTCTCCTCTTCAGCCAGAGGGGCTCAGATCACCCATTGGGGCTCCTCCGGCTGCAGGGGAGTGCCCTAAATAGGGTCCCCCCCCCGTTTCAGCAGCCGCCGGAATTGCCTGTAAAAAAAAAAACATTTACTTACCTTCGTGCCCGATGGCTCCCCTCTTCATGGGGGGGTGGAGGGGCTCCAATCACCCTCCCCCGCTCTTCCATCTTCTGGAGGGGGCATAACAGCCCTCCTCCCTCCGGAGCTCCGATGGCCGCCGCCATCTTGACTTCTAGCCCCCCCCTTCGGGGGTGGGGCCGATTACATCACTGCCGGGTGTCATCGGGGCACCCGGCAGTTCAGCTCTCAGATGCCGGTGACGGCTGGGCAGAGAAGGAGGGAGGTAGCCGATGCTCTGATTTTTTTTCTTTATTTATAAAGTTATTTTTAACGTGTGTGTTTGTCTGTTTTACTTTTACTTTTAACCCTTTGTGAACTGGTAAGGGGTCCATGTGACCCCTTTACCAGTTCACAAGGCTCGGGGGTCTGGCAAGGCACCTGCGGCTAGCGGGTGACTTGCCATTAACCCCTGGCCCCCCAAATTACCTGCCTCCCCAAAGCCCAGGGGGGGGAAGAAGAGCCGTGGCCCTAGGCCATGCCGGCTTGTAGCCTGCAGGGCCAGGGGCCACTAAAGCTGGCCCCTGCGCCCTGTTCTACAAGCCCCCATAGCTGGTCACAGGCTGGTTATGCTGGGTAGGGGGGACCTCACGCCATTTTTTTGGGGGGGGGGGATTTTTAAGGGTTTTAACCCTTAAAATTGAAAAAAAAAAATGTCATTTTTTTTTAATTAACCCTATGTTACCTGTAACCCAGTAGGTATAAAAGGCTTCCAGCAGCAGGAGAGCAGAAGCCTAAGTGATCAGTGTGGGACACAGGGATGGATGGAAGGTAAGTATTAAAATAAAAAAAAATGTATGTAAAAAAAGTGTAAAAAGTTATTTTTAAAGTGTGTCTCTGTGTGTGTTTTTTTTTTTTTTACTTTTAACCCTTTGTGAACTGGTAAGGGATCTATGAGACCCCTATACCAGTTCACAAGGCTCTGGGTCTGGCAAGTCACCTGCGGCTAGTGGGTGACTTGCAATTAACCCCGAGACCCCCCATTACCTGCCTCCCCAAAAACCCTTAAAATTCCCCCAAGAAATGATGTCCCCTCCCCCTGTGAAGGGGGACCCCACACCAATTTTTTTTTTATTTAACCCTTTATTATGTGGATAGTAGCCTAAACTCTGCCACAAAAAGAAAATATGCCATTTTCTTGGAAATTCCTGCAAAAATCACAGTTAAACATCTCGCAGAATTGTGAAATATATCCTGTCAGCAGAGGGTGACAAAATCTCAAGTAGGCTGGCAGTTAAAAGGTTACAGTTGGGTACATGATGGGTATTGTTCTGCTCGGGGGACCTTGCGCTTTCAGATTTAGCTTGTTTTTTCTTATTTGCATATTGATATTTTAGGAAAAGGTGTTTTTTATACATTTTTGTGAAACCCTGTGTAACCTAAGAATTCTTCGAGATATTACTTCCAGAAAGATGAGCCCACTACAACAAGCTGGGTACGCTTAGAAAGCTTAACATGTGTACTTTCAGGAAATATATGGTTTATGGGGGGTATTCCAAATGTAAAGGGTTGTTTTGGTAGAAAAAGCACAAGGCGCGCACTTTGTCTGCAGAGCTGAAATTTTGAAGTAAAATGACCGTTATGCGCATGCTTTATTTTGGGGTATTCTGTTTGGGGGATGTTGCTTTTTCAGATTTTCAGTTTTTTTCTTGTTTGCATATAGTTGTTTTTTTTTTAGGAAAATGTGTTTTTGATTCTGCTTTTTTATTCATTTTTAGGGAAACCCTGTGCAACCAAAGAATACATTGAGGGATTACTTCCAGAAAACTGCACCCATGTCAACAAGCCTGGTACGCCTAGAAAGCCTGAGGTGTATACTTCTAGGGAATATATAGTTTGTTGAGGGTATTTCAAATGTAAAGGGTTGTTTTTCTTGAAAAACTGCAAGGTGCGCATATTGCATAGCATAGTTGTATTTTATCAGAAAATCTCCTAAAGCGTTGTTTCAGTTTGGGGGAGTCTCCTGGGCAGGAAAGGGTGTCTACCTATAGATATGTGGTACCGCTGTAACCGGGAGAAATTGGGGTTTCACACGCAATAAGATTTTATTGACAAACTTACATTTTTTATTACAAAAAAACACTACAAATTGTACATTTATATTTGTACTTTTTTTGCACAATTTTCACTTATTTTTTGCACAATACACTTAGAAAATGACAAACAAGACATTTTATGTTAAATCCCAGGCTCTGCTGAAAAAACAATATCACTTTCCTGGGAAATACCTGGAAATCCCTTCAAAAATCACAGTTCAACATGGGGAGCGCAAAATAGTGTAAAATGGCCTGGCAACAAAGGGTGACAAAATCTCAAGGCAGGCTGGCGGTTAAAGGGTTAATCATACAAATTTACACTTATGAGTCAATTCCCATATGAGATCTGGCTCCAAGCAGAAATTAAACAAAAAAAAAAAAAACTTGCATGCAAAAAAAAAATTCTGGTGAATCGGAAAAAATGTGCGGAAACTGATTTTATTCATCAGAAAACATGCACAAATGCCTTGGCAACTGATACTGAATTGATCCTAATCAGTCAAACACTATCAGTCTGGAGGTCTCGCAATATAGGATTTCATTTTGCATCGTCTTTCTAGTTTCCGATTGTTCCTTTAAAAAAGCAAATATATTTAAAAGAAAATGTTCAGTTATTCTTTGTCTAGTTCAAAACTTTTTTTTCTTAGTTATGAAAAAGTTTATTTTATTACTTTTCTATAGGTTTTCTCTTTTTGTACTTTTTTTTTACCTTAAACATGCTCCTATCTTTACACTTTGTCGCCTCCTTTTTTCTTCCTAGTAGAAAAAGGACCCCCCCCCCCCCAGAGTGGCGTAAGCATCACCTGCATTCACTGAAACCGGCTATGGAAGGCAGAAGGGCAATTTCTGGGCCCGGCCCAGGAGTCTAAAAGGCTCCAGGCCTGGCCGTTAGCCTTCCCCCGGGGCATTCGAAATCAGGATGCCCACATAACTCCCCTTTACCTGGGCTCCAACGATGCTGTTGCTGCCCACTATCACATCCCTAGGCCCAGCAATACAGATGGGAGAGGGAGCAATTCCCAGACTAGAGGGAAGCCAGGGATGTGGTCAAATGCCTGGAGGGCATGGCCATGGATCTTGTTTTTATTTTCTTTTTTTAAACCCAGGCCACCACCGAGTAATTGGGCAAGGGGGTGTCTAAGGGTTTTGCCCCGCTTCTAAAGGGTAGGACATCCTGGGTACTTTTTTTTCCCACCAATATGTAGTCAACAATTTATTGTAAATCTATGAATAACAAATCAACTAATAAATAATACATTCTAAATAAATAAATTAAAAATCAATACTACAGGTTGAAGAACACTGTGATGTGTTATCTCTTTGAAATTCATTTAAGAATCAGAATTTTAAAGCAACAACAGTTATTATTATAGACAATAATAATAAATAATAAATATTTCCAATAATAAGTGCTTGATCACAGTGACACTTGGGAAGTTATTACGCCCACCCCCATTGATACATCTTAACCCGGACCTTCACCATGATTTATTGAAAAGCCCAAACCCTTAAAAAACATAGAAGGTTGACGGCAGAAGGAGACCATACGGTCCATCTAGTCTGCCCTTATGTGTATACTGTATGTACTCTTTATCTTAGGATAGATGTGTGCTTATCCCAGGCATGTTTAAATTCAGTGACTGATGATTTTTCAACTACCTCTGCTGGAAGTTTGTTCCAAGTATCTACTACTCTTTCTGTAAAATAATATTTTCTAACATTGCTCCTGATCTTCCCCCCGACTAGCTTCAGGTTGTGCCCCCTTGTTCTATCATTAAGTTTCTTCTTGAAAACACTTCCCTCCTGAACCTTATTCAATCCTTTCACATATTTAAAGGTCTCAATCATGTCCCCCCTCTCCCTTCTTTCCTCCAGACTGTACAAATTAAGTTCTTTAAGTCTCTCCTGATAAGTTTTAATAAGTCCTTCCACCATTTTTACAGGTAAGGTCTCCAGAACTGCACACAGTATTCTAGCTGTCCACAGTATTTAAAGTTAATATATTTTAAGTTTTTAGTCACTTTTAACGTGAGCAATCTGTATGCACAGGGTGTAGGAAACATATAAGGTAAACTCCTATTCCGCTTTAATGGCAACATAATCTGGAAATAGAGAGTTTAATTTAATGAATGCACTGGATATCACCGTAATCACACGTTCTGGACTGCTTGATTTGGTACAGTTATACCTAATGATTTCCAAACCTTCAAATAAATGTTCCTAGTAACTTCCTTCCTACTTAACACTAGGGTTCTAACCACGCTCTTTGAAAACCCTTTCCTCAACAGTAGTGTGATCTCAGGGTCCAGAGGGTTAACTCCCACTTCTGCGGATCCTGGCACAACACAGGGCCCTGGGTGAGAAAGTCTGGACGTGTTGGCAGATCCCAAGGATCCTGAATGGACATCTTCCTCAAGGCTGAAAACCAAGGTCTTTTCGGCCATCAGGGGCTATCATTAGCACAGTAGATGGCTGACCCTGAATTTTTGACGTATGTGAATTGGAGGGGAGGCGTACACCAGACTGTAAAACCAATGAGCTAGAGCTTTTACTCCCAAAGCCTGGTCAGCCACGTTGAGGGAAAAAAATGTCTTCACCTTGTGGTTCACATTGGAAGCAAAAAGATCGACTTCTGGTACTTTCTGCAAGGCAAAGATCTGATCGAATATCTCCTGATTGATCGACCACTCCACTTCCTAAACTTTTGACCAGCTGAAAAAGTCTGCCACCAGATTCAGTGAACCTTTCAGATGAATGGCTGATAGAGAGAGCAGATTCAGCTCCTCCCATCTCAATTTCTTCTGCTAAAGTCTGTAGTGTTATTGATTTAGTTCCCCTCTGCCGGCTTATATATTCGACTGCTGTGGTATTGTCGTATTGAATTCAAACATGATGGTTCTTCAGATGAGCAGAGAAAGCGAGAATGGCCTCCCTTATTGCGTTTAAAGCCCTCAGATTGGAGGATAGGCAACTCTTCCTGGACCACTTTCCCTGAGCTGTCAGGGGTCCACAGTGAGCTCCCCCCACCCCCAGGAGTTGGTATCCGTGGTAACTATCAATTCTTGAAGGTTTGACCAATGTAGGCCACTTAACAATCTATTCTCTTCCATCCACCAATCTAGAGAGGTTTTTACTAAATTGGAAATTAGTTGAAATGTTAAGTCCAGAATTGTTGGAGATCCATTACACTGTTGGATGATCAGATGCTGCAGAGGTCTGGCATGTAGCTGCCTCCATTTTACCACTGGGAGGGAGGAGGTCATAAGACCCAGTACACTCATGGCTTGCCAAATTGTAGCTGCTGGGCTTGATTGTAGAAAAGGAATTGCTTCTCTGAGAACTGATGCTTTTGTATGGGGCAAAAAAAGCTGAGGACCGATCTTGAAACCCACCTACGGCTTGACTTCCAGGACTAAACTGGATTTCTCGTAGTTTAGGAACCAACTTAATTGTTACAGGAACCATTTTGTTAGATCCAGGTCTTGCATCAATTTTTCTGAACATGGAGCAAAGAGTAACAGATCATCTAGGTAGGCAATGACCCCCATTCCTTTCTATCTCAGAGCCACCAGGGGCTTTGCCAAAACTTTCGTAAATAGCCTTTGCCCGAAAGGGAGACAAACTAAAAATGGATGGTCTGGCTATCTAGTACTACTGAGAAACCAAAAAAAAGTCTGTGCTGAGAAGTTCTTTGGGATCTGCCAATAGGCATCCTTCAGATCCAAAAGATACCATAAAAGAATCGGGAGAAAGAATGTTCCTTACAGAAAAGATTGATTCCATTTGGAATCTCCGGTAACGAACTTGAGGATTCAGAACCTTCAGATTCAGGATAAAGTGACAATCCCCTGAGTATTTCTTGACCAGAACCCTCCACCCCCGAGTAGAACCCCAGGTGGAGTTGACTTGGGGGAAACGGACCTGATCACTTCCCTGAGGAGCATAGGAGCTCACAAAATCTCTCAATGCTGCACTTTCTCCCCTTCCTATAGGGAGCCGAGAACCTTTGAGGAGCAGTCGAGACAAATTCTATTGGGAACCCTTGCCAGATACCCCTTGCTATGAAAGGGCAGTTCAATAGAGTTTCCTAGTGGAAACAAAATTGCTTCAGCCTGGCTCCTATAAAGGATCCAACCTCACTGTTTTCTTGGTACATTTTGGGGGGTGCCAAATATGGTGGAACGTCTAAATCTGCCCTTTCCAGTCGAATCCTTGCCAAGAAAGGGGTGTCTTGAGGAAAAATGGTTTGAAATACATTCTCCGGCTCCTAGCCTTATGTTTTATTGGGAAGCACTTCTTCCTATCTGCTACCCTATCTAGTACTTTCTCTTCAGGCCAAAATAGGAATTCCTCAGCAAAATGCAGAAGATAAACAATTTTTGGATCCTGTATAGCCAGACCAGGTGCGCAACCAAAGTGTTCTACACACAGAATAGGTCAAAGCAATTGAGCTAGCCACAAATCTTACCGATTCCGTCAGAAATGCTGCGGCTGAGGATTGGAAACGCTTAAGGTTTTTCCTCCATACTTGTCTGCTTAAGTAA
Source organism: Gastrophryne carolinensis (assembly GCA_027917425.1). Lineage (NCBI taxonomy): Eukaryota > Metazoa > Chordata > Amphibia > Anura > Microhylidae > Gastrophryne > Gastrophryne carolinensis. The sequence goes on along the minus strand of CM051242.1, from coordinate 80,232,108 downwards.
AAAAAACTTTGATCGTTGTAACCAGTAGTTTAGGTTTCTAGCCACACAAGTGAGGCTTGTGTGGCTAGAGGGGCTTAAGAGAGCCAGAGTGCACTTACCAATCCCCTTTTAAAAGAGTCCATTCGCTTATCAAGTGGATTATTTAGGACGCCAAAGTCCTCAAAGGCTAGATCTACGCCTTCGGAGTCTTTGAAGAAGGCAGCGATTTTCCCAAGCCTTAAAGTTGGCAAAAATACAGGATTTTGACTATCCTGGGTTTTGGTCCTTGCCTCCAGGGCACCCTGATTGGGGATGCCTTGCTCTGTGAAACCCCCCAGGTCCTCTGATCTCACTCACTGTGCCAAAAATATAACCTCTGTAGGGCAGGGAAGCCAGATCTGCACCTCCCCTTTAACTATTTGCCCCAGCAAAAAAAGTGCAGATGCGCTTTCATTTGCCTCTGTGCTTTCAAGAAGGAATGTACGAGGTCCTCAGCTTATTTCCGCAGTTGCACAGGATGACATTATTAAGCCTTCCTCCCCCCTTTTCCATAAGCGACGGTATGTGCGTGCGAACCTCTGCAGAGATTACTAGAAAAATACCATTTTGTGAATACTCACCTTGTAAAATGGGTATTATAAGTATGTCACACACCCCGCTTCAAGATATTCATTACCTGTGGGTAGTATGGTCCTGTAGAGGGCTTCTGCAGAGATAATTGGAGGAAAGAAAGCCCCTCCCAGTCCATAAGTACCTGGGACCTCCCACTCATTACCCAGTATAAAGAAAGCAGTAAGGTAAAGGACCAGGAAGAGCCAAATATCAGTCATAACAACGCAAAGTTCACCATATGAAGGATGCAGAATCCAAAGGGCGGGTTGAAGCGGGGTGTGTGACATACTTATAATACCCATTTTACAAGGTGAGTATTCACAAAATGGTATTATTCTAAGTATGTCACACACCCCGCTTCAAGATATTCATTACCTGTGGGACATCCAATAGCAGTGTCCATAAAGGGTGGGGATCCAAAAACAAGGTATAAAGCACAACTCAAACTACTGCAGCCAGCAGAACTTTGCGGCCAAAAACAGCATCCGCTGAGGCCCGCACATCAACCTTGTAAAACGTTGAAAAAGTGTGAACAGAAGACCAGGTAGCGGCCTTGCAAACTTGCTCAACAGAGGCCTGGTGCTGAAAAGCCCAGGAGGCCCCAACCGCACGAGTAGAATGAGCAGTAACACGAAAGGGAGGATCTCTCCCCTTAGCAGAATAGGCCCCTACAATGGCCTGACGGATCCATCTGCTGATGGTAGACTTTGTGGGTGCTAGACCCTTCTTGGGCCCAAAAGGCACCACGAAGAATGCATCAGTCTTGCGAAAGGCAGACGTTACCACCAAATAATACTTCACAACACGAACCACATCCAAAGAATGCAGGACCCTCTCCTTGTCATTGCTGGGGTTAGGACAGAGAGAGGGCAGAACAATATCCTGATTTAAATGAAAGGACGAAACCACTTTATCCTGATGTCTTTCAAAATATGGAGCTTGAATAGACAGAGCCGCCAACTCAGAAACACGTCTAACTGAAGTGATAGCTACCAAAAATGCCACCTTCTGCGTAAGGGAAGACAAAGGACTATCATGCAAGGGCTCAAAGGGGGGACCCTGTAGCGCAGAAAGAACCAAATTCAAATCCCAAACCGGAATCAAAGGCTTCCTAGGAGGCCGCACATGCGTAACCCCCTGGAAAAAGGTCTTAACCAAAGGATGTAGTGCAAAAGACTTTTGGAAAAATACCGCCAGGGCAGACACCTGCCCCTTCAGACTACTGAGTTGGAGCCCTAAGTCCAGACCATGTTGCAAGAACTCCAAAATTCTAGAAACAGAGAATTCCCTACAAGGGAAGGCCCTAGCCTCACACCAATCAATATAAGACCTCCAAGTCCTATAGTACACGGATGAAGAAGACTTCTTTCTAGCACGAATGAGAGTCTGAATAACAGCGTCAGAAAGACCTTCCTCCTTCAAGATGGAGGTTTCAGCAGCCACGCCGTCAAAGCCAGCGTTGGTAAATTGGGGTAACGAAGATGACCCTGTGTGAGCAGATCTGGCAGCAGGGGCAGAACGAACTGATCTTCTGCCAACTTTACCATGTCTGCGAACCAGACCTGTCTTGGCCACCTTGGAGCTACCAGAATTGCTGTTGCTCACTCCAGAGCAAGCTTGCACACTACTCTGGCCACCATGGGAAACGGAGGGAACAGGTAAAGAAACCCCAGATCCCTCCAGTTCAGGGACATGGCGTCCGTCGCGAGAGCCAGCGGGTCCTTCGCCAGAGACACAAAAGCCGGAAGTTTGTGATTGTGACGGGAGGCAAATAGATCCACCGCCGGTGACCCCCACCTGAGATAAATTGAGTGAAAGACCCGGGGATTGAGGGACCATTCCCCCTTGCGGGCTGACATCCTGCTCAGAGAGTCCGCCTCCGTGTTCTCCACACCTGGGATGTAAACTGCTGAGATACACGGGACATGTCTCTCTGCCCAGTCCAGGATCAGAGACACTTCCTTGAGGGCATTCCTGCTGCGGGTTCCTCCCTGGTGATTGATGTAGGCCACCGCCGTCCGATTGTCCGACCTGACCTGGACCGGCAAGTCTCGCAGTTGATGAGTCAAATGACAAAGAACCAACCTGATGGCCTTCAATTCCAGAACATTGATAGACTCGTGAGCTTCCAGGGGACTCCACAAACCCTGAACTTGCAGATCCTTCCAAAAGCCCCCCCATCCTGAGAGGCTGGCATCCGTAGTGACTATCTCCCACTGAGGAGTCCGAAAGGATCTGCCCCTCAGTAGGTTGGTTGAGTTCAGCCACCACCAAAGCGAGCGGCGAACCCGGGGAGACATCTGAAAAAGATGATCCAGCGACTGAGGAGACCTGTTCCAGACTGATAACAGATGGAGCTGAAGTGTCCTTGTGTGAAACTGAGCAAAGGGAACCGCCTCGAATGAGGCCACCATCAAACCCACCAGTCTCATCCCTAGACGGATGGACGGTCGAGGCATGGACATGAGCGACCGAACCAACTCCTGAATCAGAAGAACCTTGGACTGAGGAAGGAAAACTCTGGCCAGATCTGTATCCAGAGACATTCCCAGAAAGGATACTGTCCTGGACGGGTGTAGGGAGAACTTGGGGTAGTTGATCACCCAGCCGAACCTCTCCAGAGTGGATATTACCGTCCTGGTGTCCAATTCTGCCTGGCTGAATGACGGTGCCATGATGAGGAGATTGTCCAGATATGGCACAATGCGAATCCCCTGCGCTCTGAGGAGAGCCATCACCCCAGCAAGCACCTTGGTGAAAACTCTTGGAGCTGTGGTGAGACCGAAGGGAAGAGCTACAAACTGCCGATCCTCCACCGCGAACCTCAGAAACCTCTGGTGTGCGGGAAAAATGGGAACATGGAGGTAAGCGTCCTGAATGTCTATGGACGTCATGAAGTCCCCCTGACGAAGAGAATGAATAGCCGAGCGCAACGTTTCCATGCGAAACCTTCGCAGTCTGACGAACTTGTTGAGAATCTTTAGGTCCAGTATGGGCCGGACGGAGCCATCCTTTTTGGGGACCGTGAACAGATTTGAGTAAAAACCCCGACCCCGGTCTAATGAGGGAACTGGGCAAATGACTGCCATTTCCAGAAGACTCGATACTGCCGCCCGGAGCTGCTGCGCAGCCAGTGCCTCCGGGGACACCCGAGACCTGAGGAAACGCGGGGGAGGGTAGGACTCGAACTCCAGCTTGTAGCCGGAAGACACCACTTCCCTGATCCACCTGTCCGAGACCTTTCGGTTCCAGACCTGGGAGAAGTGCTGTAGCCGTCCCCCCACCCGCACGGGTGAGGGCGCCCCCTCATTGTTGAGCGGGCTTGGCCACGGGTTTGGGTTTTGAGCCCCAACTGTATCCTGAACGGGCACGTCCTCTGCCCCTATTCCAGGAATTTCCCCTTGTAGAAGGGAAGGCGAAACCTCTTCCTGCTCTAGATCCCCGAAAGGAAGGAGTGAAGGAAGACGCTCCTCGAAAGGGGCGACGTTGCTTCTTGCGTTGAGGTAGTTTGCCCCCCTTGGCCACGGCATCCAGCTTGTCTCCAAAGAGCCGTAACCCAACGAAGGGAAGAGCTGTTAGTGACTTTTTTGACCCAAAGTCAGCCGCCCACTGGCGTAACCAAATTGAACGCCTGATAGTAACCATTAGAGCAGAGGCTCTACTACTCATCAAGGAATCATCCAAAGCGGCCACCATGAAGGACAAAAACCCCTCACATTGTTTTAGTTCACGAAATTTCTCACTGTCCAGATTCAAACCGGAGGAGGATAAGTGCCTGACCACCTTTCTCGTAGCCACCGCCAACAGCGATGAGGCACAAACAGGCCTTATTGCTGTCCCAATACTGGCAAAACCATGACAAGCCAGCTGGTCCATGCGTTTATCCTCACCATCCTTGAGAGGAACAATCAGGGTTGTTCAATACGGCTGAGTTGGATAACCCCAAAATAGGGGCGTCCACCTCGGGGGGAGATGCCCAGCGCTTAACCGTATCCACTGGAAAAGGATACCTCTTATCCCAACTTTGGGGAATGCCTGGGAGCCGGGCAGGCCTTTCCCATTCCTTAGAAATAATATTATCAAAATGCTTTTGATTAGGGAATTCCAACTGCGGCTTGGATTCGTCATAAAACTCCCCTTGCTGTTGAGGAACCTCCGCCGGAGGCGAGATAGCAAGCACCTCAAAACATCTGAGTCAGAACATTAGGAGTATCCAAGGAAGTCCCTGAGCTCCGATCGGAATCAGCACCAACAAATTGCTGATCATCAGAAATATCTGAATCCTCAAATAATTCCCCTTCTTCTAGAGGGGAATAATCTGACCAATCCAGGCCGTCCTCGTCATCATCATATTCAAAATGATTAACCGGTGATAAATGCTTCCTCTTAGCCGGTGCTTTCTTGGCAACCGTGGAGGAAATGAATTTTCCAATACTGGCCAACCTGGCACACACATCAGATTGCGACTGCCCCCCCGTGGCAATCTCACACAGGGCACGGGTCAAAGTGGGAGAGGATGAAGCCGGCTGCGCTGACCCAGATGCCTGGGGACCGGACTGCCGTGTAATAGTCTGATGTGCACATGATATACATAGGAAAAAATCATCCCCCGTTAGGGATACCCCACAACCCATACACTTCCGGGATTGTCCCGAGGGGAGCCCGGAATCTTGGGATGCCTCCATAAGGTGAACTTGAATAGTCGCTATGAGTGAGGGAATTACGCTATTAAGCAACCCGGGATGCCCTTATATTGTCCAAGTGGGAGGTTTTGTAATAAATAGCAAAAGTACCCAGGTACTCTAGGACCAGGAGAAACCTGAAAAAATTCCTGGCAGTTCAGCCTGAAAAACATAGAAAAAGACAGTAAGAGGTTCTCCCTATATAAACCTATATCTATTGTACCTATATATATATACATATATATATGCAAATATGTACAGATAAGCAACGGCCGCAGGGCCACTCACTGAGTCTTTGGGCGCCAATACACTGTGTCCTCTGCCTGAGGTAACACAGATCAGAGCGGGAGACGCAGCAGGGGGGCGTGGCCAGCGTGGATCGCGCGCTGCAAGGCTCCGCCCAGCAGCTCCAAACTCCTAAAGGGCGCGGGCTGCGGCCTCATACCGAAGGCCCGGCCCCGCCCCCTCACTGAAGAGCGTGAGGGGAGAAATCCTCCCCTCAGCTCTGAGGTAAAATCCAGTGTCTGTCAGCAAAAAAGATTGCAACAAGTTTACATTATAACTATTCATACCAGAAAAGTAAACATTTTAAACAAACATTTCAAATAAATCTATTTTCCAGGCGCCCCCATAGAAAAACACCAGAAGCTGAATAAGCTGAAGGTAAAATCCAGCACCTGTCTCAGCTCTGAGGAAAAAAACCCAGCACAGTGTCTGTCAGACGTGAGGGGAAGCTCCCCTCCATTAACACTCGCGCACCGGTGCCGCAGGCGGGCGCATAATAGAGCCGGTAGCAGCCCGCATAACAAGCGGAGCTGCTCCCCGCTCGGTCATGCTACCAGCTCCAAACTCCTAAAGGGCGCGGGCTGCGGCCTCATACCGAAGGCCCGGCCCCGCCCCCTCACTGAAGAGCGTGAGGGGAGAAATCCTCCCCTCAGCTCTGAGGTAAAAATCCAGTGTCTGTCAGCAAAAAAGATTGCAACAAGTTTACATTATAACTATTCATACCAGAAAAGTAAACATTTTAAACAAACATTTCAAATAAATCTATTTTCCAGGCACCCCCATAGAAAAACACCAGAAGCTGAATAAGAGGCCTCCACACAACAAAAAAAGGGGAATAGGCCATTTAAGGGGAAAATTAAACTCTTGGACAGGGCATCCCAAACCGGAGTCACCAACCCGGTATAACCGCCTACCCTCTTTATAGGGTCTCGCGGTGGAGCATAGCTCCTGAGCACCTGAGGTGCGGTTATACCCTCGCTCGGACAGCAGTCAAGACTGGGAGGCATTTAAATAGCTATATATTAATAAAGGGAATAAAGAGTCCGAACGGAAATAAAAATATATATAGGCCGGGAGTAGACCCGGCTACCTTTAAGTCCCCCTGGAGGAGATATCATCTGCTGCTTGCTCGCCGTCTGCAGAGATGAAGACTGGGTAATGAGTGGGAGGTCCCAGGTACTTATGGACTGGGAGGGGCTTTCTTTCCTCCAATCATCTCTGCAGAAGCCCTCTACAGGACCATACTACCCACAGGTAATGAATATCTTGAAGCGGGGTGTGTGACATACTTAGAATAAAAAGGAAGCCCTCCCGGCCCACAAACACGTGGGACCTCCCACACATTCTCCAGTATAGTAAAGCAGTAAGGGGACCAGGAAGAGCAAATAAACTTTACCAATAAAAGGTGCACCATATAGAGGATCCAAGATACAACTCAGGGTGGGGCGAAGCAGGGTGTGAGACATACTTGCAATACCCATTTTACAGGTGAGTAATCACAAAATGGTATTATTCCAAGTATGTCTCACACCTTGCTTCGGAAGTATTCATTACACGTGGGACATCCAATAGCAGTGCCCAAAAAGGGTGGGGGATCTCAAAAGGCAATAATGCACAAATGAAACCACTGCAGCTTGCAGAACTTTGCGGCCAAAAACAGCATCCACCGAGGCCCGCACATCAACCGTATAAAACTTGGAAAACGGTATGAACAGAAGACCAAGTAGCAGCCTTACAAACTTGTTCAACAGAGGCCTGGTGCTGAAAAGCCCAGGAAGCCCCAACAGCTAATGGTAGACCTGACGGCGCCAAACCCTTCTTGGGCCCAGAGGGCACCACAAACAAGGCGTCCGTCTTATGAAAGGAAGAAGTAGCAACCAAATAGCACTTCACACAAACGAACAACATCCAAAGAGTGCAGGGCCCTCTCCTTGTCATTGCTAGGCTTAGGACACAAGGAAGGGAGAACCACATCCTGCTTGAAAAGGAGGGCAGAGACCAGTTTAGGTAGGAAATCTGGCTTAAAACGGAAGACCACCCTATCCTGATGTCTTTCAAAGCAAGGGGCCTGAATAGACAGCCGCCAACTCAGAAACAGAGGCAATAGCCACCAAAAAAGGCAACCTTTTGCGCGAGAATGAAAGTGCAACATTCTGCATCGGCTCAAAAGGAGGCCCCTGGAGAGCCGACAGAACCAAATTCAAGACCCAAACAGGCAACAAAGGCTTTCGAGGGGCCGCACATGAGTGACCCCCTGGAAAAAAGTCTTAACCAAAGGGTGGAGAGCAAAAGATCTTTGAAAGAAAACCACCAGGGCGGAGACCTGCCCTTTCGAGGTACTAAGCTGAAAAACCCAGGTCCAAACAGTGTTGAAGAAACTCCAAAATCCTGGGAACCGAAAACACCCTACAAGGCAAGGCCCTAGCCTCGCACCAATCAAAATAGGACCACCAAGTCCTGTGGTAGACGTTAGAGGAAAACTTCTTCCAAGCCCAACAAGTGTCTGCATCACGGCATCAGACAAACTTTCATCATTTAGAATGGAGGTTTCAGCAGCCACGCCGTCAACGCCAGCGTTTGTAAATTGGGGTAACAAAGCTGACCCTGAGTGACCAGATCCGGAAACGGGCAACCTGTACAGATTGACCGCCAGCCGCACGACGTCTGCGAACCACACCTGCCTTGGCCTCCTTGGAGCCACCAGAATTGCTGGCACATCCTCTTGAACCAGCTTGCGCACTACCCTGCCTACCATGGAGAAGGGAGGAAGCATGTACAGGAGACCCAGATCCCTCCAGGCAAGGGACATGGCATCCCCGCCAGAGCCAGAGGATCCTGAGACAGAGACAAAAAAGCAGGGAGCTAGTGGTTGTGACGGGAGGCAAAGAGATCCACCTCCGGGAACCCCCACTGTGACAAAATGGATAGAAATACCTTGATATTGAGGGACCATGCCCCTCGACGAGAGGACCCCCTGCTGAGGGAGTCCGCTGCCCTGTTCTCCACACTTGGAATGTACACCGCCGAGATGCATGGAACATTGCTCTCGACCCATGCAAGAATCAGAAAAAACTTCCCTGAGGGCACTCCTGCTGCGAGTCCCGTCTGATTGTCTGATCGAACCTGACCCGGTAAACCTTGGAGGTGGTAAGTCAAGTGCAACAGCACCAACCAGATAGCCCTCAGCTCCAAGACGTTGATGGGGGTGTGAGTCTTTTGAGGACCCCGCAGCCCCTGGAACTGATGTTCCTTCCAGAAAACCACAAATGACTGATCCAAAGACAGAGGGCATCCGTCCCAAGCCACTAACAGATGAAGTTGAAGAGGCCTCATGTGAAACTAAGCAAGGAGAACCGCCTCGAAGGAGGCCACCCTCAACCCCACCAGCCTCATCCCTTGCCTAACGGACAGGCGAGGGTTGGACAGAAGAAGACGTATCAGATCTTGAACCATCTGCACCTTCGACTGAGGCAGGAACACCCTGTTCTGAATGGTATCCAGATTCATGCCCAGAAAGGAAACTTCCCTTGACGGGGAAAGAGCAGACTTGGGGTAATTGATCACCCAACCGAACCTCTCCAGCGATGTCACCACCGTCCTGGTATCCAGCTCCGCCTGGCTGAGAGAGGAAGCCGTGATGAGAAGGCCGTCCAGATACGACACAATGCGAAATACGGGGCCCTGAGAAAAGCCATTATACCCGCCAACACCTTGGCGAATACCCTGGTGCCGAGGGCAGCCCGAATGGGTGAGCAACCAACTGATAGTGTTGATCTCCCACCACAAACCTGAGAATCCGCTGAAGACCTGGGAAGATCGGCACACGAAGGTAAGCGTCCTTGATGTCCATGGACGTCATAAAATCCCCTGGACGAAGAGGATTGATGGCCGAGCGCAGAGACTCCATGCGAAATTTCTTGGTCCTGATGAACCTGTTGAGAACCTTAAAATCCAGAATAGGTCTTAAAGGAACCATCCTTTTTGGGCACTGTAAAAAGGTTGGACAATAGCCCTGGTGTCTCTCTGAGAAGGGCACCGGGCAAATTACTTCCAACTCCAGAAGATTATGAACTGCCAACAACAGCCCCTGCGCAGCCCGGGGGTCCGAAGGAACCCGAGACCTGAGGAATCCGGGAGGAGGCCGGAACGCGAACTCCAGCTTGTACCCGGAAGAGACCACTTCCAGGATCCATTTGTTAGTGACCTCCCGGGTCCAGACCTGGGCGAAGTGCCGTAGCCGTCCCCCCACCTGCGAGGGTGAGGGCGCCCCCTCCTTGCTGAGAGAGCTTGGCAGCAGCCTTGGGTTTGACACCCCAGGCAGTTCTGGGGCGGGCACGTCATCTGCCCCTAGCCCAGGAGTCACCTCTGAACGCAGAGTAAGCAACTCACCTGCTTGCTCGAGAGCCACGAAAGGAAGGATTAAAGGAGCCTGCACCCCGAAAGGAGCGGCGTTGCGTTTTGCGTTGTGGCAGCTTTCCTCCTTTTGGAGATTAATTGGACTCTGTGGCAAACAGGCGCATACCCAAGAAGGGTAGCCCTGTGAGCGCCTTCTTAGCCCCCATATCAGCAACCCATTGGCGCAACCAAACCGATCGGCGTATAGCTACAAACAAAGCCGAGGTACTGTAACATCGTCCAAAGCTAATAATTCAAAGGTCATGAACCAATCACACCTCGTAAGCGCTGCAAACTCATCGCTAGCAGGGTTGAGATGGGGACCATTCAACAGGCCCCTAATTACAGATCTGGTAGCCACCGCCGTGAGAGCTAAAGCACAAACAGGATGCAGGGCCGAACCCAAACTGGCAAAGGCGTGTGACGCCATTTGATCAAGACGACGGTCCTCACCGTCCTTCAGCGTGGTGGAGTCTGGTGAATACACAACCGATGTGTTGGACAACCCCAGAATCGGAGCGTCGACTTCTGGGGGTGACGACCAGCGCTTCACCGTGTCCACCGGAAAGGAATACTTCCTATTCCACCCCTGAGGGACCCCGAAAAGCCAGCTGGGCCTTTCCCATTTCTAAAGAATCAATTTGTCAAAATGCTTCTGAACAGGAAAATCAAGGCGAGCCTTACTGGCCCCCGAAAAATTCCCCCTCTGCGCAAGAACCACAAGAATATGGACCAGAAGTCTGGGGGTATCCACAGTATCCCCATGCTCCTACCCAGCATCAGCATCAAGGAACTGCTGATCATCAGCCCCTTCAGAGTCTGAAAACAATTTTCCCTCCTCAGTCGGGGAATAACCAGACCAGTCAAGGTAATCATATTCCTCATAATCAAAACCCGGCACAGCTGGTGCCAAATACCTTCTCTTAGCTGGCTAGCAATTAATTTTTCCAATGTTGGTCAATCTAGCACAGACATCAGATTGCGACTCCCCACTACTGATCACATCACTTGGGGTCAAAGCCAGGCGTGGGGGTGTAGGTGATGAGGCTGGCGGCGCTGACCCAGACACCTGGGACCCGGACTGCCGCGTAATGGCCTGCTGAGCACATGGAATGCAAACATGCACATTATCCCCCGCAAGGGATACCCCACAAACCACACAACGCCGGGGTTGCCCCGAAGAGATCCCGAGCCCGGTATCCTGGGAAGCCTCCATATGGGGATTTTTTATGGTAGTCGCAATGACCAGTGGGAATTACGCTAGTAAGCTACCCGGGATGCCCCTTAACACCCGTGAGAGGATTTTTAATGCCCAAATTTGAGAGAGGGACTTAAGGACCGGGAGAAAACCCCCCCTTTTGTCTATATCAAGGAAGGAATTCCCCCTAAAGACATATCAAAAAAGGGGTACCATAAGAAATCCAAAAAGCCATGTACAGCAAGCATACTTCTATAAATGTATAATATTAATGCATATAAAAATAGCACACATGTAGCATGACAAGGCACCCTCAAGACACACATTCCGTTTGTACAGAGAACAAACAGTTAATGCCATGACACAACAGTTAACAAGCCCCGCAGGGCACTCACAGTTTATGACCAAGGAAAATGACGTCCAGCTCGTAGCAGCAGCCGCAACAACACCAAGCCGAGTGAGGAAAGGAAGAAGGGCGGGCGAGCGCTGATCGCGTGCAGCGGGTGGCCCCGCCCCCTCCTGTGGAAGATAGGCGAGCCGCGGTTCCCAGCCATTGGTTGGGAACCGCCGAGAGCGCCAAGAGAGGGGCGGGACGCATCAGCGCGCAGAGCGCCCAGCCCCGCCCCCTCTCCTACAATGTCAGCCGTCCATACTAAGGAGAAGTTCAAAAAAGCATGGCCGCACACCCAGCAAGGCTGCGGCATCTCTGCAAAGGTTCGCCCTCTACTGGACATAACCCACGTGTAATGAATACTTCCGAAGCAGGGTGTGAGACATACTTGGAATAAAAAAAAAAAAAGTCAGGAAAAATGTTATATAGGAGACTCCCCTGCATCCTTGGCAGACTGCCACCAGGGACAAGGGGTGGGTCCTGCCCCCCCAAAAAATAAGGTACCCATGGCACCCGGTATACTCACTTAGTCTGCGATCCCTGATGTTGCTGATGGTTTGGTCCCGACGAGGCAGGAACACAAAGAACTGGTGCTGGTCTTTGGGAGCCATGTTTTTGTAAGTTCTTTTGCTGGTGATCGAGTGTTGCTGCCTGAGGATGTTTTGAGAAAAACAAGATATGCAATAACAGGGGGTGTTATAGTAGACTGAAGTTCCACCTTAAGTCAGAAAGTTACTAACCCATTTCAAAAAGATCTTAATTCAGATATATTAGCCAAAAAAAGTTTATTTTTATCAGCAGAATGTTTTTAGGCGTCCAGTAACATTTTTATTTTATGAGCAAACAACAGTGTGACTCCAATGAACAGATAAATATATCAACAAAAGAATAAACTTTTCTAAAAACCCTAAAAGGAGTATATTTGTTATGGAAAGTTATCAGTGTGTAACTTGTATGCTACATAGAGAGCTGACTAACCTTGCCTGTTAGAGATTATCTAAGCCATCAATGCAGGTAGATTTGTATGTTAGAACAGAACTTTACTGGCGTGATATGTTTACAGCAGCCATATCTAGGGAGGAGAAACATAATGGCTGGCGTTCATTTCAAATACCTTGAAACAGTCATAGCAGGGGAATAAATGAAAGATTGGAACCTTTCGCTGCAGCTGGTTTTAGCTTCCAATTTTTAGGAATTTTTAACACAGCAATGTATTAAAATAGTAGTTTAGTTGGTTTTATGAGGATGTCAGCAGTGTACTGCCAGGCAGGAAAGGTGTCCACATGTCCCTTTTAATTGTTACCATAATAAACACAGCACAGGCATTTGACAAACTTCACCTTCACTAACATTGTACAAATTTCGGATGCACAGGTCCCAAACTAAAGAATTTAGCGATCATTTAAATGCGGAGTTTATGGTTTAGATCCTTTGCCACATTTGAATTGCTGGCTTGTAAAACATGGTTAGTTTAAGTTACAACCCAAGTGCAATCTTGGGACTTGGAGGTTTTGGTTAGAAAATTGGAGCGCATGCGAAAAAGTAAGTTCAAGCGATTCAGCAAAGCCGATAAATTCAATTTGTCCAGTTCAAGGCTCGAAAATGCACCCGAAAAATTGACGTTTCCAAGCAAAAATTTCTGGAAAATCTCTGAAAGCATCTCTGGTGCCTTTACCTGAAATGATACATTTGTTTTCTACATTTCACATAGCTTAGGAATGACCAGGTGGTGCCCCATGTAATATATCGTGAATTTTTTTATGTACTTGTGCAACTAGTCACATTGTTATGAAGGGTCATATTCATTTATGTAATGCTAGATATGTATTTAGTAATAGATCAAGGCAACTGGACGTGCTGTTTTGTTTTGCTTTGCTAACATGTTTTGTTATCTCACCTGTTAGGAAACCTGTTGAAGTAAAAACAAACAGCAATTGCAGTTGCCTAGATTTATTCCTACAGATATGCAGGAGGTAACAAAAAAGGAAAACAGCCAGCCCTGACAACATACCAGCCCCATGGCCTTTGGCCAAGGTTTAGCGCTTTTCCTGGGGTATCCACTTTTTTTATTTTATTTTTTTTTATTAAAACGGTAATTAAAAGATTTAAAATAAAGAGATGTATTGAGTAAAAGATCAATGAAGATAAATCATTGTCATATTACCAGGCTGGTGCACCAGTCTAGTCCTGGCCACTCACTACCCCCTTTAGCCTTTGACCCAGGTTTGGTGTCCTGTCTGGGGAGTCGGTAGTATTTTTTTTAAAATAAAAAATATAAAAGTTAATGCCACGTCTTTTACACCGATGAAAAAACATGCTGGCAATTGCTTACCCAGCTTTTTAGGTAAAAAAAAAACCAAGGGAATATGTTAAGAACCTTTTACGCCTGCTCAAGAGTCAAAACAGTGCTGAATCACAGTATTTTTTATACAATTGTAAAACTTCAGTTGTATTCTTTTCACTTTATAACTAAAAGGCAAGTGAAATAAAATTGTGTGGAAAATTATACATATTTTCTTTGCTGAATCAAATGAATTTGAAAAAGCTAGAAATGTTGTATTTTTTTCTAAAACAAATTTCTTGTTACAAACTTTGCTGAATCGAGGCCTTGTTCTGTAAAGCATCTTCTCCAAATATTCACAAGAAATCCACAGGGAAACCAATAGCCCTGTTATTAAATATCATTTAAAAAGGTATGGGAAAGTATAATTTCTGTTCACAGCAATTGTGCGGGCAAGAAGAAAATAATCTCCACAAATAGGACACAGGCAGCAACAAAAAGGGGAAAAAAAATAGATCACGTTAGGAGGTGTGTTACCTTACAAGTGCAGCCTTCTAATGTCTATTGGTATGGAACAAGTTTCCCTTGTGCTGAAGAAAAAATTTAAGTGGACCAACACCATTTTCCCTGCTAACGGCTGTTGGTCTGGTTCCAGCCTCATTCAGACAGGCTCAGCTTACAGCATGTTAGAGCCCCCCTGTGCATCTCCCACAATTCTTACCTCTTTTTCGATCATCGTGCGTGAATGCAGACCCGTGACTGGCCACCAGCATGACGCGGGTCGCGATCTCCGTTTCAGCCTCCAAAAGGGCCCACCCACGCAACTGCCGGCGGCCAATCATGGGGCTGCATTCCCGGTCGAGGAAGAGGTAAGAATTGTGGGGGTTCAAGGCCGGCAGACTAACACCTGTTGAGCATGGAAACTCCCTCGTCCTTATGTCTCCCTTCTATTGACATAGAAGCACCCCTCCTGCTGGAGAAACTATGAAAAACATATCCATGTATCTAACTTCTTCCCCCTGCTGAGGCAGGACCATGAAAATTCCATCGCCCTATATCTACCAACTGTGGGCATCCCGCACTCGCTGCTTCATATCAAGCGTTGGGTTGTACGAAAACACCTTCAGCTGAAGTAGGTCCTTAAAAATAACATGTCTTTATATTTCTGTTGGTATGTTGAAGCAGGACCATGAAGACTTCACTCCTATATCAATCTTCTGCTGACAATGATCACATCATGCTGAAGCAGGACCAACCTATGACTACTGTACCTTTTCTTGTATGGATTACCCGTCCTATCAGAAAACTACCCTCAGAGAAATCTACTTTCTGTTGGTATGAAACAGCCCCTACTGCTGAAGCATCTTACCTCTGCTGGGGCCAAAGCTCGAGTGACAGGACAAGGCCACTTTTCTTTTAACGCTGCAAGGCACATTTTATGCGTAAGTGCTGTATAGGCACCTACACTTTACCATTACTGATCATTTTGGTTCATCTGTAACTAGCATGAACTTGGGACACCACTAGATTCCATGTATATGGAAGAGAACAGGGCAACAGCAAAGATTTAGAGAATTACATAATAGATACTGGTATTTCATTTTGGTATGTACTTTTTAACAGTAAACCAATTAAATTTTGTTAAAACTGTACAGGAAAGTACTGTAATAATTCACTAGAAAGAATGGCTTTACTTACAATGCGACCTAAATGGTGTCATACACCTTAAATACCCAGTGTTACAGTTAAATATTACGTATTTTTCTGATAAGCAAAATAGGACTTTGTGTGGCCGACTACAGAATGCATTAACGCCATTGAGAAAAAGAAGGTTCCATGAGCTGCAGCTAAGTTCCTATCGGGTGAGATAGCTTTTGTCCCTCTAGAAGAGTTGCTGCTGCAGCAAGTTTTTCCATTTTGTGTACATGGCGGTGCTTCTTTAATCCATATGTATTGTTAAAAGCCTCACCACAAGTTCCACATTTAAAAGGACGCCCCCCTTGGTGGGCTTGAACATGTTTACTGAAATACTTTGGATCCTTAAAGAGCTTTAAGCAACAGGAACAACGAAGATCAGCTTTGGCATCGTGAGATCGTTGATGTCGCAAGATGGATGAAATGTAAAAGAAACTTTTGCCACACTGATCGCATCGGTAAACCTTTTCCCCCAGATGTACTCTCTGATGTTCTAAGAGATTGGATCGATATCGGAAAGTTTTACCGCACGTTAGACATCGCTGCGGCCGAGCCACTATATGGAGTCTCTGGTGTTCTGCTAAACTGGAGGACTGAGCAAAACGTTTGTTGCACAATGCGCACTTGTATGCCCGCTCCCCAGTGTGCACAACTTTGTGCTGGCGAAGGTACCAAGAATGTAAGAAGCCACGTCCGCAGATCGTGCATCGGTAAGGTCGCTCCTCAGTGTGACAACGCTGATGCCGCATGAGTAATGTTGCCTCCCAGAAGCGCTTGCCACACAGACTGCAGGTGAAATGTCTTTTTTGTAAGTGGCTACGCCGATGGAGTAGCAGGTCATATGCACCTGCAAAGCTTTGCCCACAGACGTTACAAGCTAAAGTGCGTCTGACCAAGTGCACATATTTATGGGTTACTAAACCCAAGAAATGTTTAAAACTCTGACCACAAATACTGCAAGAAAACCTCTCACCACTGGGTATCATTGGGTGCTCATCAGAGGCAGAGCCCGCTGGTCCGGGGGCTACACCTGCCGATTCGGATGGAGGGACTACATCATTGGTGAGACTATTCTGAATACAGTTTACCTGACCACCTTGTGTTTCTTCATGACCCTGGCTTACAGGCAGAAGCCGCTCTGTAGCAGTCTGATGTACAAGTTTGTGCCACATCAGGTTTTCAATAAAGCCAAAACACTTTCCGCAAGTATCACAAACGTATGGCTTTTCACTCATGTGCAGTTCTTTGTGATTCATTAGGTGAAAGGAGTCTGGAAACCTCTCTCCGCAATCCGTGCAGCCAAATGTGAGCCGATCAGGTGGAATGGCTCCTGCTGGTAAAGTACAAGGCAGCTGAAGCCTGTGGATCTGCTTATGGCGTGTCAGACTCTGGGGGTAGCCAAAAACCTTCCCACATAGCTCGCACTTATATGGTCTCTCTCTCGTGTGCACCACATGATGTTTAGTGAGATGAAAAGATTCTCTGAACCTCTTACCACAAACTGAACACTGATGGGGCTTCTCACCGGTGTGAATGCGTTCATGGCGCTTTAGAGTTTCCCGTCTCCCGAATCCACGCCCACAAACATTACAACAGAAATGTTTGCTTGCGTTGCTTGAAAGTGAAGATTGCCTTCGCAGCGAAGACTGAGCAAAAACAGAGCCAATTCTCTCAATCACACTGACCGCTGCTGGATCAGCTTGGGCGACGTCTGCGGCAAGCAGAGCTGCGGCCTCAAAAGGAACTGCTGACATTGCTTCTTTGACTTCAACACTTAGGGCTTGTTGAGGTGGTGCCAATGCTTGAGGCAGCGTAGGACTAGACTCATGCATTTGTTTATGTCTCAGAAGGCTCTGAGGTGCCGCATAAGATTTCCCACAAATATCACATTTGTAATCTGGTCGCTCTTCAGTATGGGTAGCTTGGTGCTTTAATAAATAAGTTGTGTCACGGAAGGCTTTGCCACATACTTCGCACTGGACTTTCAGCGAGTTCGAATGGGTTTTCACATGGCGCTTTAAGCTCTCCCGCCGATTGAAACTTTTTTCACATATACTACAACTAAAAGGTTTCTCCCCAGTGTGGATTATCTGGTGCTGGTGAAGGTGACTTTGCTTTTTAAAGACCTTCCAACACAGGTTGCAAGTAAACGGCCCATCCTGCTGCACCATCGCATTTTGCCCTGCTGCAGCTGCAGGCACTTCACCAGACCCCCCTTGAGGATCTGACATAGCCGCTGTCGCAGCGGCCACCACAGCAGCGGCGGCAGCAGTTTCGACGTCTGTGGCAGTCAAGGAACTGTTCACATCCACCCCTGCTTCTTCTCTGTGGCAGCGCCTGTGTCTGATTAGGCTAGAGATATGATTGTATGTACGCCCGCAAATATTGCATTCATAAGGCCTTTCCCCAGTGTGAACCAACATGTGCTGCATTAGATGAGAAGACTGCTTGAAGGACTTCTGGCAAACAGTACAAGGGAAGCGGCGATCGATTAGATACTTAAGCCGGCGAAAGTAGTTCTTATCGTCCTTTACTTCCTCTTCAGCCTGCACCTGCTGGGGTAGTGGCAAGGAGCGCTTTAAGTTATTAAAAAGATGCTGATGGCTAGACAGATCAACAATGCCCCACTGCTGGGCGTTATAAGTTCCATCGAAAACTGTCTGGGTGCTGGGAATGGTAGGTTGGGCGTTATATTGTGGGAACTGCACAGGTTCTGATTTTTTAACTGGCGACACAGAAGAAGAAACTTCTACTTTGAAATCTTTCGCTTTGGAAGTACCGGCACCTGCACCCTGAACGTTGTTGGCCTGGGCCTGATGGACATAGTCATACTGAGGCGTTGCACAAGGAATGGCAGCTACTGCTTTGGCATGCTCATGGTGGTTGTACAGTTCCATAGGCTCAAAGCGCTGGTGGTTTAGGAATTCCAGGAAGTCAAAGGGGTAGCTTTGAAAGTGAACATTCTCTTCTCCTGCATTAGCTTCCATCTCATATATACCAACTACCCTGAAACAGAAGAAAATAAATACCTGTTAGTCTTACCGGTAATGGTATTTCCTCCCCGTTAGTCCTTCAGGATGGCCACTTGAGAGAAGGCTCCTCCCCCTAGACAGGATACACACACACACACACTGGGATGAGTTTAAAAGCCCCACCCCATCCTACCAGCGCTCAGTATATTAACAAGTAACCAAGAGAAACCAAAGGACCATATGGGGAGGGTAGCTAGGGCCGTCCTGAAGAACTTTTAGAAATACCGTTACCGTTGTCCTTCAGGATGGCCATTTGAGAGGATAAACAAGTAATCTAGATTAAGGGCAGAACACTGAATGAAGAACTCTTCCACCAAAGGACTGTTGGGAGTTAGACTTATGATCAAGCCGATAATGCCTAAGAAAGGTATGAGGGGAAGACCAAGTGGCTGCCTTACAGATTTCTTCCAAGGAGGCCCCTGATCTTTCTGCCCAGGAGGTGGATAATGCCCTTGAAATATAATGAGCTGGAGTGTCCATTCATGTGTAAGCTAAGGAGATGGCCTGCCTAATCCACTTGGCTATTGAGGCTTTATAGGCATCTAAACCTCTATTCTTGCCACTAAAGGAAACAACCTGTCTGTCTTCCTCCTGGTATGTGTGCGCTCTAAATACAAATCTTCAAACATCTGGAAACTGTATGTTGTCCTACACATCCTCCCGGTTGCCTTGAAAAGATGGGAGAACTATTTCTTATGACCTGTGAAAGATGGAGGCTATCTTGGGTAGGTAAAGTGGATTAGGCTTGGGAATGGCCTTATTTGGTAAGATTATACAAAAGGGCTCTTGAATGGAGAGGGCCTGTAAGTCACTAACCCCCCGTGCTGAAGTATTGGCAGGCAGAAAACACAACTTTAGAGTTAAAATTTTGTCTCACCATTCATCAAGTGGCTCAAAGGCAGCTTTAATTAGACCCTTAAGAACAAGAGTTAGATCCCACGTAGGACATCTGCGGATGGAGACTGGTCTTTTTCTAGGATTGACTATGAAGAATCTATTAATCAGGCTATACTTTCTTAAAGCTTTACCTAGAAAAAACAAAATTGCCGAAGCCTGGGTCTTAAATTCCAGGACAGAAGACAACTTGTTCCTGTTCAAGATGTTAAACTGGACCTTCATCATGATTTAATGAGAAGCCCAAACCCTTAAAAAAACTATTCCCCAGCATCTAAAATGAATATATGTTAAGTTTTTAGTCACTACTTATTTTTTTCCCCCACTGGGCTGCAACTTTGTTCAGGACTTGGGCACCGCCATCTTGCCTCAGAAGAATCACACGTACTGAAGAGAAGAGGATAAAGTGCAGGGGACGGGGTTATAGATGTGTTTTGCACAGACAGAGCATAGCTGGGGTCAGGGAAAGAACAGCAATCCCAGAATGCAGAGCGGCACAGGCAGAAGACACTTTCTGTTTGCAGGCTGCCTGATGCTCCATGAGCCGCCATCTTGGATGTTTAAAGGCTCATAACATGCAGTAGATGCAGGTAGGATGATTTTATTGTGAGCAATCTGTATGTACAGGGTGTGGGAAACATAAGATATGCTCTTATTCAGGGTGAAGGTCCGCTTTAACTTCACAGAATGAACTGAACCTCTTCCATGTTTTCAGGTAAATACTTCTAGTGGACTCTTTCCTGCTTCCTATAAAGGTTTCAATTACCCTTGAGGACAGCCTATTCTTTTTCAAAAGTGCCCTCTCAGGATTCAGGCTGTTAAATTTAGATTCTGTAGGGTAATAAATAGGACCCTGGACCAGTAGGTTTTGGTGTCTGTGGAAGTTGCCTCGGCGTGTCCCTGGACATGTTCTTTAGAACTGCAAAGCAACATTTCCTTTCGGCCAGGAAGGAGTGATTAGGATCACCATTGCTTTTTCTTCCTCAATCTTTTGTATCACCTTAGGTAACAGCTGAGGGGGGGGGGGGCTAGAGGAAAGCTCCAAGGCTGTGCCGGGGCATCCACCCCTAGTGAAGGTTCTGCACTTTGTATTCTGAGCTGTCGCAAAGAAATCTGTCTGGGAAATTCCCCACCTGTGGGTTATTTGACAAAAAAAACTCCTGATCAAGCACCCATTCAGCTCAGGGCAGTCTGCCACCACATTTAGGGATCCTTTCAGATATACTGCTGCTAGGGATCGCAATTTGTGTTAGAGGGGGAGAAGAAAGGCATATGTCAGCTCCCGAAAAGCTGTGGATCTGGTTCCCCCAGTTCCCTGTCGATTTACATATGCTAATCGCACCTGAACATCCCTTGCGGTCAGTAGATGACGGAAATGGAAGAGGGTCCGTTCTACTACTTTTAGCTCTCTGAAACATCTTTTGACCAGTTCCCCTGAATATGTAGGGCATCTAGGTGGGCGCCCCAACCCCAGACACTGGCATCTGTTATAATGACTGCACGTCCATAGCATACCCTTTTTGATAACCAGTTCCCCTGAATATGTAGGGCATCTAGGTGGGCGCCCCAACCCCAGACACTGGCATCTGTTATAATGACTGCACGTCCATAGCATACCCTTTTTGATAATTCAGCGCTGGAATTATTACCCGGTAGTTTAAAGACTATGGATTGTGATCCCAGGTCCGCAAAAGGAAGGACTGAAGGGGTCTGGAGTGCAGCTGTGCCCATGTCATAGCTGGGATTGCCAGTCATGAGGCCCAGTATCCTCATGATCTCCCGCAGCGAAGCGGATGGCTGCTGAATTAGCCAACCAAATTGAGCAACCAACCTGTTGCTTGGTTGTAAAATTATTTTCTGTTCTACAGGGTCTATGTAGAAACCAAGGAACCTGCATTTCTTGGGAGGGGACTAGATTGGATTTCTCTAGGTTTACTATCTAACCAAACCGGTGCAGTAGCTCTAGAGTCACGGAAAGACTCAGAAGAGAGGCCTCCGTGGTCCCTGTAACCAGGAGATACTCTATATAAAGGAAATACTGAAATCCCCTGGCTCCTTAAGACACTAATGGCTCCTGCCAGTACCTTTCTGTATATCCTGGGAGCCGAGAAAATTCCAAATGCCAAGGCCCTGTACTGAAAGTGCAGGACTTCCGAATCTAGGTGGATTTCAAACCTTAGAAACCTGCAGTGAGCCTCAAAGATAGTTATGTGCAAACAGGCTTTCTGAAGGTCACTATTCACCATAAAGTCCCCCGCCCTGAGTGAGTTTCTTATTGTGAATATTGACTCCATCCCAAATCTTCTGTAAACAATAAAATAATTAAGGTCCTTCAGGTTGAGTATCATTCTGAACACGCTTCCCCCGAAACGACACCATCGGGTGCGACAATGCACTTCCCCCAGCAGTGAACGCCAACCGGAAGTAAAGCCCAGGGACCCGGAGAACTGGAAGCCAAACTTTTCACCAGAGGCTGGAGCGAAGTACCAGCCAAACCCAGGAAAGACGACCTCCAATGGAAGGTTGCTGGTGACACCAGGATCCTCAACACCTTCAGACAGCAGCAAAACAGGTGGGAAAGAGGAAGACTATTCTGTGGAAGTAAAGCCAAGTGTTAGCAAGCCCCACCCTAGGAACTCCTGGGGGTAAAAAATTAAAAAATAAACTGGACGTCGTTTTGGGAAGAAGGGGTGGAGCTTTTAAACTTGTCCCGGTTCGTGTTTCGTGTCTAAAGGGGAGGCGCCTTCTCTCAAGTGTCCATCCTGAAGGACGAAAGGAGAAAATAACATGTTATTATAATTTTCATTAA
The DNA here is from genome assembly GCA_027917425.1 of Gastrophryne carolinensis. Taxonomy (NCBI): domain Eukaryota; kingdom Metazoa; phylum Chordata; class Amphibia; order Anura; family Microhylidae; genus Gastrophryne; species Gastrophryne carolinensis. The sequence continues at coordinate 80,209,855 of CM051242.1, read as the reverse complement.
GAGAAACTCCACCTTCAAGGAAATGTTTCCACATAACATATCAGATATCACCACCATCAGCTGAGGCAGCAAGTTCTACCAATTTCTAGATGTGTGGCTGTGACCCAGCATCTTATTCCTGATCGTGGAGGTCTGTGGACGGCTGCATATGTCAGCATGCAGAAGCCCAGCCTAAGCTCACTGCCAGTCCACAACAACCACTAGTGATGTCTACTAGAAGGGTTATACTTCTAAATATGGCAAGAGGGCATACTGCAGCTTTTTTTAAAAATGGGCCAAAATGCTACATAATTCTACTGATTGGTTATTGAAAAGTCTGCAGGTATTACCTCTTCCAAAATTATTACAGTAAATAACCCCCCACCCAAGCAGGGTTGCAGGCATAGATATGCATTGATTCTACCCTGTAGTATTAGTTGTAGGAGCACTTTTGCTATTGTGAGACGGTATTTCAGTCTCATTCATCCAACCAGCCCTCATGCGCTTTGTGTATCAGTCTTTCTTTCATTGCACTAAGAAGCAGATCACCGGGTGTATAGCCATGGTAGCGCCCCCACAAGATATGGTGTGAGGAGTACAAACATACATTTCCAGCCAATGAAATTCACTAGGGCACCGTTAACCACTCACCTCTCCCAGCTCCAACAGCGCATGTGCGGGCTCTCATCCAATCAGAGCAGTTTACCTTTCAGCAAATAGCTTTGATCATTGGCGATGGAGAGCGGCTGCATCTCTTGCATTGTCGGGCAGTGCCAGAACTTCCGTCCCAACAATTCAGACTGGCTGGGATGGGAGCACGTGAGGCTAGGGATGCGCCCGCTCTCGCGCCCAAATCAAAGCCCTTTTCCAAAGGATGTAAACATGGCAAAGAGATCCGATTATACAAGAGCCCATACATGAGTTTTACTGGGTGAACTGGGGGGTTTCACATAGAACAAAACCCTGAAAAGTCAAAAACCTAAGTTAGTTACCTAGTAACTTCTTTTTTAAAGATCCGAAAGGGACAACATACCACTGAGTTATTAAGGCTCTGCCCAAGGTAGGAACACATGACCACCAGATTACACAAAAGCTTTAAACCGGACCTTCAGCATGATTTACTGAAAAGGCCAAACTCTTAAAAAACGGTTCCCCAGCATCTAAAATTAATATATTTTACGTTTTTAGTCACTAACTTATTATTCTTTCCCCCACTGGGCTGCAACTCTGTTCAGGAATTTAGGATACGGGCGCCGCCATCTTGACTCAGAAGCATCACACTTACTGAGGAGGAGAGGAGAGTGGGATAAGGTACAGGGGGGCGGGTTATAGCTGTGCTTTGCTCAGACAGAGCAGAGCTGGGGTCAGCTAAATGTCAGCAGTCCCAGAATGCAGAGCAGCACAGTCAGGAGGCACTTCCTGTTTGCAGGCTGCCTGATAAGATGGCGGCTTCCATAAGCCGCCATCTTGGATGTTTAAGGGCTCATAACATGCAGTAGATGCAGGTAGGATGATTTTTAATGTGGACAATCTCTATGTACAGGGTGTGGGAAACATATAAGATAGACTCTTATTCAGAGTGAAGGTCCGCTTTAACTCCTCCTCCAGACACCAGTAGTTTAAGAGATCTGACAAACAAAGGCAGACAAAGCACCAACTGGTAAATTAGTCAGATAACAAAATAACGCAGCCTAAGGGAAGCCTGTATGCTGATGAAAGTAACTTAAGTTTTCTCAAACATCCTTAGGGCAGCATACCACTGAGAGGATAAGCTAGATACTACCTCTATTGGGTGGGAAAGGCTGCATGCACCACACTCCTGCCACTCCTTGATTTTGCAAGGTGAGTAGATCCAGTCAGTAATGATTAATAACTGTCTTAGCTGAAGACCAGGTTGCCTACAAATCAACAAATCTGTTCAATAGAGGCACCAGCTTGCTCCGCCCAAGATGTAGAAATACTTTTTGTTGAATAGGCTGTAATCCGCCCTGGAGAAGGAGATCCGTTGCAAGCAAAACTAATAGTGCTTTTCATCTATCAGGCCAATGTTGCCTTTGGAAACAAGCTGACCCTTGCTTTGACCCGAGAAGGAAACAAATAAGTAATCAGCCTTCCTCCAATCCTTTCTTTGTTGGAGGTATTCCAGCAAACAGGCCCCGACATCCAAACACTTATCTACAGAACCCATGGAGGAATCACTATCCCCGGGAGATGGAAGGATGATCTCTTGGGTCCGATGAAAGTCAGAAGAGATCTTAGGAAGGTAGCAAGGATCCACCTGTAATATTATCCATAATGGTGATGGCAGGATAGAGCCTGGATATCACTGATTCTGCATGCTAAAAATTACTGCCACCAAAAAGAGAGCCTTTCATGTAAGAAAATTGATATGAGAGCTCGACAGAGGTTCAAAGGGTGGTGAGGTCAAAGCTTTAAGGAACCGGGCGAGATTACGTTGAGGATCTAACCTTAAATGGACCGGTCTGGACCTCCTGACAGCTAGCAAAACATGTTGGACCAATGCGAAAGATGAAAGTCTCTAATCCAAAAATACCGAAAGGGCTGCAAATTGGATCTTCAGGGTACTGATGCTGAGACCCAGGTTGACTCCTTCCTAAAGGAAATCCAATACGAGTAGAAGGGGATCTGTGATTACGCAGCTTCCAGGTATTAAAAGTTTCCACATTTTCAAAAAAAAAAAAAAAAAAAAATTCTTCCTGGACACCTCCTTTCTGCTGGAAGCAGAGTCTTGAATACCTCCCTTGAAAACCCCTTTTTCAGGAGTATCGCAGTCCAAAATGTCAGACGCCACTTCTGCGGATCCTGACAAAACACTGGTTCCTGGAATAGAAGGTTCCCAAGGCTCTTGGACCGAGAGCATCTTCAGAGTTGAAAACCATGGTCTCTCTAGAGGTTAAGCCAGAATTTTGGTAAAAATTCTGGGAACGGATGTCAGCCGAAGAGTAGGCATACAAATTGGAAGTGGAGTATTTAGTCCCCCAACTTAACTGCAAAACTCAAAAAGGCTTGAGTCGCCATCGATACCTGCCAATGGCCATCCTTCAGGTCTATTGAAACCATGAAGGAACCAGGCAGGAGCAGATTCCACACAGAGAATATGGACTCCATGCGGCAGCATCTGCAACATACCGAAATATTCAGCTTCTTTAAATTAAGAATGAAGCTTAATGCTTGGCACCCTTTGGTGACAGGGAAACAGGACAATCACTCCGATATCCAAGATAGAATCTAGACTGCTGCGAATGGCCATTTTCAAACTGCCCCTTGGAGAGGATTAACAAAACAGTTCCTGGGAGGGTAGTGCATGAATTCTATTCTTCCTTATCAACACAGTCTCCCACCAAATGTGGAATTGTTTTAACTGGGCACCTATTAAGGACCCGGCATCTTGCTTCTTAGGGACTGACTATTGGGTACCAAACAGAGTGGATACTCTAAATTTGCCTCGCCTAGAAGTAGAAGGGGCCCCTCCAGCCTCTCTAAACGAGTAATTGCTAAGAAAGGTCCGTCTAAGAGGACTGACTAGAAAAAAATGTCTATTCCTGAAATTCCTACTATTAGTGGGAAAATACTTATTTCTGTCAGCAGGCCTGTCTAACACATTCTCTAGTTCTGGGCCAAAGAGGAATTCCCCATTAAAGGGCATGGCACACAGACACAACTTTGAGACGGCATTCCCTGACCAAGTCCTACACACCGGATTGGTGAGGGCTATGGCCCGGCCAAAAATCTCACAGATTCTGCCATGGCATCGACAGAAAAGAGGCTGCCGAGAAGAGAATCTCTAAAGCCTTCATAATCTCATTAATATCGGTTTGCTTCAAGAGACATGATTTAAGCTGATGAAGCCAATAATTTGTATCCTGGTAATGCAAGTAGAGGCTAGAATCGGTTTGAGAGTACAAGATACAGCCTGCCATGCTTTTTTTCAACAGAAAATCCATCTTCTTGTCAAAAGTATCTTTGAGGATACCAACGTCCTCAAAGGTTAAATCCATCCCCTTGGAGACCTTAGAAAAGGGTGACTCCAGAAATACATGAAATACCACAAATATATGAGTCTTCCTATGAGCAGATAAAACCTCTTAAACCGGACCTTTACCATGATTTATTGAAAAGCCCAAACCCTTAAAAAAACAATTCCCCAGCATCTAAAATTAATATATTTTAAGTTTTTAGTCACTTACTTATTATTCTTTCCCCCACTGGGCTGCAGCTGTGTTAAGGACTTTAGGATACGGGCGCCGCCATCTTACTGAGGAGAGGAGAGTGGGGTAAAGTACGGGGGGGGGGGGGGGGGGTTATAGCTGTGCTTTGCTCAGATAGAGCAGAGCTGGCGTCAGGAAAAGGTCAGCAGTCCCAGAATTCAGAGCAGCACAGTCAGAAGGCACTTCTTGTTTGCAGGCTGCCTGATGTTCCATAAGCCGCCATCTTGGATGTTTAAAGGCTCATAACATGCAGTTGATGCAGGCAGGACAATTTTTAATGTGGACAATCTGTATGTACAGGGTGTGGGAAACATACAAGATAGACTCTTATTCAGAGTGAAGGACCGCTTAAAGAGCCCCTGGTCTATAAACCTCCTTAACTGAGACATGAATATGTAAAGTTATAGGGGAATCAGGAACAACATCAAGATAAAACCCATCAGGTTTAGATTTAGGGGTGCAACTCCTATCCTCAATGCCCATAGAAAGATGAGCCATATGCAGGACATATGGTAAATCCTCTGGAGGAAAAAGGAATTTTACTCATGAAACTGAATGAGAACTGAACAAGGGCCCTCAACCCCCTCAGAAACGGTGGTATCCGAGACCTCTGACTCCTGCCCTCTAGTCCAGCCAAATCCTGTGGGGTCCTAAGATTCAAAGGAGGGGGGTAAAGTGATCCTTCAGAACTCTAATCATATCTGTCATACAGGGCCGACATTCCTTACTCACGAACATATCAGTACAGGGCTTGCAAAGAGGCTTCCTATAGGAATCTAGTAGCTTGATTTCACATCTGGCATCTCTTATCCTTAGACTTGGAGCCAGTTTTAGTTTTGGACACTTCCTTAGAGCGCTTGGTCTAAAATATAAAAGAAGTAGTAGACCGTAAGGATCCTATATAACCTTCCAAACACAACAATAATTCAAAGTAGCCCTTAAAACTGTAAGAGCGTGCCCAAAAATAAAAAGGGTCTTACCGGAGCAGAGCTGGATCCCTTCTTCCCAAGCTGAGCGTCTGACAGAGTTTCCGAAAGAAATAGGATCAATCGAGTTGGAAGGATGTTGATCCACAGCAAAATCTCCCAAAGCAGATGCTAGAGGAGTAGGGACTTGCAAGGATTCCCCCTGCCTGATCCGCCATTCTGAAGTCTGGTGTGGGGTAAAGGCGCCTCTCACCAAACTCAATTAATAAGCAAGCAGGGAGGTTCCTAATTGCAGAGTCTTTTAACCCTCAAAAGGTAAAATGAGAGGGAGGCCAGAAAAAGACACTTAAGATTAGCAGAGTGCTTCCCCTTTAACCCGGGAGCACTTGCATTAGCTGGGTCTCGCAACGACACCTAGCGCTGACATCATTGAGCGTCGCCAATTGAAATCACCCCCTGCAGCAGATCCCTAGTGAGGAGTAGTGGGCTGGGGACCCAAAAATCCCCCCTGATGATTTCCACATTACCTCAGAGTTCGCATACTTAGCCTGAGGCTAGCGCTGACCCCTGGCTCCTGCCTCCTCCTGTGGGCTGGCTCCTGCCCCAGGCAGGAACACAAAGAACTGGTGTGTAGAGGAGGAGCTAAAGCTTGTGTGTATTCTGGTGGTCATGTGTTCCTACCTTGTAGCCTTAATATCTCAGTGGTATGCTGCCCTAAGGATGTTTTGGGAAATACTGTGTTTTGTCCCATTAGTAAGTAAACCCGCCCCTTGTCATTTAACATTTTATGTTGATTTTAGTAATAGAGTATTCGAGTTGTAGTTTTTCTTTAACATCTGAAATGTTGATTAGCTGCGCTAGAACGCAGATCCCCAGAAAATCTGGCCGTCACCACATGCCCCACTACCTGGGCATCCTGAATGTCTGGCTGCTATAAAGTTCTTAGCAATGTGTGGAATCAGGCTAAACGACTCACCATGTCCAGCTGCAACTGCCTTGTAGGAATTCAGGACAATTGTGATTGCTGGGACTTTGACCAACTTAGTAGCAGACAGACTATTAAAGGACATCTGTCTTAGTCCTGACAAGCACCAGACTGGTGGCATGTCACCAGCTGCTACTGTGGAGGATGAAGGCTGTGCAGGGTTAGGGGAGTATAGCAGTTTTTTTAGCCCACCAAGTGGAAGCCTAATCAAAAGATTGGATTCTTCCTCCCCATTCCCCCAGAAATATACTTGATTAAAGAATTTAAAATAGAAATAGCTTATCTCTAGACCCCTTCCTATGCTGCCACTCCCAATGAGGCTCTCTTAAAGCAGACCTTCACCCTGAATAAGAACCTATCTTATATGTTTCCCACACCCTGCACATACAGATTGCGCTCCTTAAAAATCATCCTACCTGCATCTACTGCATGTTATGCGCCTTTAAACATCCAAGATCTTATCAGGCAGCCTGCAAACAGGAAGTGCCTCCTGACTGTGCTGCTCTGCATTCTGGGATTGCTGACCTTTTCCTGACCCCAGCTCTGCTCTGTCTGAGCAAAGCACAGCTATAACCCGCCCCCTGTACTTTATCCCACTCGCCTTTTCTCAGTCAGTGTGATGCTTCTGAGTCAAGATGGCGGCGTCCGTATTCTAAAGTCCTGAACAGAGTTGCAGCCCAGTGGGGAAAGAATAATAAGTGACTAAAAACGTAAATATATTAACTTTAGATGCTGATGAATTGTTTTTTTAAGGGTTTGGGCTTTTCAATAAATCATGGTGAAGGTCCGATTTAAGAGTCACCAATACACTAACGTGCGTCACTGATTGGTTGACTCAGAAGTCATTGCTGGAAACCCAGAAAAGCTGCTCTTCACGTGGGGAGTTGGAGACTTAGCAAGTTATTTTCTTTAAAGTGATTCAGCAGCCAAATAAACAAAAATGTGTACAGCTGATTGGTGCCAATCTGGCAATTAGCAACTTACCTGATTGCTGGATCCGAGCCCGCTCGCAATCCACACCCTCCGTGGCCAATACATGGGGCCAGGATTGAAAGGGGGTTGCTAACCAAACTCTGTCACAAAGCGATGCCACATCCTCTCTATTCATTTCAATGGAGGTAGTGTCCCAAGCCCTGCCGCCCCCCCCCCCCACTGTAGTGAACTGAGGGGGCGTGGCCGTACCCCTGTGACTGCAGACAGGACCTGTCTCGCAAATGTTAATGAAGTTCAGGCCCCAGTGTGAAAGCGAGATCCGGCACAGGCTCAGATCCAGCGGTCAGGTGAGTTACTTATCGCCCACACAGGGATGTTTTGATAAAGCAGACTGACAAACCCAGGTGGGTTTTGGTCAGCTTTTGTCAAGCTGTGCCCCCCTGCCTCCCTCCCATGGCGCTGAGGCAGGGCAGGCAGTTACAACAAGAAAATCTACTTACCTCAGTCAGGATCCAGCACCGATTCCGATGCTGGATGCAACCACCACCGAGTGGGAAACTCGCTCCTGTCTGCCTATTCAGGTAAATGGGCAACGGGGCTGGACCCGCTCTGTGCGCAGCCCAAAGTTGGCTGCGTCTTGAATCGTTCCACGATCATAACCACCCACCTCAGCAGTAGGGGAGGAGGCAGGGCGAGGGGTACTTTGGAAACTTAAAAATGTCTAGGCAGTCCCTTTAAAGTGGATCAACACCCATTTTCCAGCTATCTGGTACAGGTTGTACCCCGTCGCATTACCTCTGCATTCACTGCAAGGTTCAAGGCAAGAATAGCTGGTGTTCATGTAAGGGGGGGGGGGAACGCATCCAGAATTCTGCATGCCCCCTCCCTCGTTTTATCGCAGTGGTACCAACACCCACATCCTATAGCGGGAAAAGACCAATTACCCCTCATGGCCAGACTCCAGGGTCAAACAACTAGGTACCTCCAGGGCATGCCCCACTGTCTGACCCCCCTGCAGATCACCCTTACCTGGCCCCCGTCAGCTGCATCCCTGCAGCTGTGCATGCTCCCACGCCCAGCCATTCAGATCAGCATTCCACAGGGGAGCCACGGATATGCGCACCGCTCCCTATGAAAGGCTCAAAACATTTTATGCCCAGCATTAGTATGTATGGCATAAAGCGCTGATTAGATGAATGCTTGCACATGCGCCGTGGCAACACCATGGAAGCAGAGTGCGATCTGTGAGATTTCACACAGCGGGGCATTCCAAACCAGGGTGCTCCAGGGAGACAGACCAAAACCTGGAATAGTAACAATCCTGGGTTTTGGGTCCACTTTAAGTCAGCTACTTGCCATTATTGAGGTAATTTTAAAGAGGAACCACCACTCTCTCAAATTTCTTGGGGCAGTGCAGTGGTCTAACTATTTATGGGGCACCCCAAATTCCCGAGCTGTATTAAACCCCAGGGGTTGCCCTATAGACTCACCTCTTCCCTGAGCCCTTGCAGCACCCCCACTATACATCTAGTTAGACTTGCACTGGCGCCAGGCCTTTCCTGAATGGCAGGTGTGAGCATGCTCACAGCTAGAGCGGGGATCTGACTGGAATGACTGACAACTGATTGGCTGAGTGAACGAGAGAAAGGCAAGTTTACAGGCAACCCAGAGGGATACACACAGTGGGGCATCCCAAACCTGGATGCCACCATCAAGAGCTTCAAAACCCAAGATTTGGGGTTTTATTCCCCTTTAAAGTGACAGTCCAGGCAAACACATACCCACGTCTCTCCTGCAGCTGGTGGCGTGATTCTCACTTGATCTTAAAGTGGACCAACACCCAGGATTTTGACTATCCTGGGTTTTGGTCCACTTCGGCGGGGCACCCCGATCGGGGGTGCCCCGCTGTGTGAAACCCCCCAGAAAGCCCCAAAATCTTACCTGTCCCCGCTGCCACGTGACTGGACGGTCCAATCCCCGCCAACGTCCAAGCGGCTGCCGCCGCCGCCCTCGTGTCACTTTCGCCGCGCGCGCGCCCCCGCCGGCCATTCGCAGACGGCTGGCGCGGGCACGTCTACAGGGGCGCGAGGGAGGCGGCGGCGGCCGGCCGCCGCTGAAGATCAGGTAAGCGGTTTGGGGTGTCTGGGGGGGTTTCACCCCGCGGGACATCCCGATCTCGGATGTCCCGCGGGGTGGGAGGTGATCGGCCCGGGAATCTTCTAGATTTCCGGGCCGATCACCTCTCGGTGTTGGTCCACTTTAAGAAAAAGTCCTGCGCACCAGGGCAGTATTGGCCTCTGCAAATGGTTAACAGAGGAATGTGGGACTCGATCTTGTGATAGGTAATACACATCTGAGCCCCTGAAAAGGAGCAGAAGAGGTATAGGTTGTTTGTTTTGTTTGCCAAGACTCTCTAAAGGTTTTCTGGGGGAGAGAATAAATACCATACATTCACCAGACATGCTAGAGAGAGGATCAGAAGGGGGAGTAACACTGCTGTTACATCCATCATCTCTTTCCTATCTGCAAACTCTAAGCTTGGAAATAGTAAAGGGGTGATGGGAGGAGCAGATCGCTGTTCCCCCAGGAATTAGGGGGGGGGGGGGGGGTCGCTTTTCAGCATGTTGGGCAATCTGGTCAGGCAGATGAATGATTTGGAGCAGCCATTCCCGCACCTGTCAGGAGGAATCCCCGGGAGGGGGGCGCAGTCACCAGCAGTCAGATGGCAGAATGCAGCGGCCCGGCCATCACAGCACGCAGCCCCTCGCTATGTAGAGAAGGGGGGAGGGGAGCTTTCATGACATCTTCTCCGGCCATGGCCTTCCCGCCGTCACCCGCCTCCGCCGCTCATGGCTGACCCGTAGCTTCCAGCGCCGGCCGCTCCCTGACCGGGGGATTATCGCCCAATTTGGAGAAGACTCCGAAAACGGAAACTGCGTCTTTCCCTCTCCCGGAACCAAAAACAAAGTGACGTCAATGAGGGAGGAAGAAGCTGCGTTACTCAGGCGGTTTCCGGCGGGCGCCACAGATTATTCGGCCTCCCCTGCTTCCCTTGCTGTCAGGCATGCGCACTTCTTGTGCACAGCTCTGGTCTATTGATAGCCGACCCCTCTCCAGCCCCGCCCACTAGTGCAGCACGTTTCCCGCATACCTTCCAACTTTTCCGGATGGAAAAGAGGGACCACTTCTAAATGAAGCCACGCCCCTCATCGAGGGATGGCTAGGAAATAGATTGAAAGAGTTACAACAATATAAACACTTTGAATAGACAAATTAATTATTTATTGATGCAGATCTGCATGTTACTCCTCAAAGAGGGACAAATGGGAGCAACGAGACAGGAGGACATGGACTCCAAAGAGGGACAGTCCCTCCAAATCAGGGACATTTGGGAGGTAGATATATTGTAAGGGTTACAAGACAAACATTTTAAAGAGGCAAATAAATAATTTATTGATGCAGATCTACATGTTACACCTGAAAGAGGGACAAATGGCAGCAACAAGAGACAGGGGGACATAGACTCCAAACAGGGACAGTCTCTCCAAATCAGGGAAACTTGGGAGGTATGGACATAGATTGTAAGAGTTACAATATAAACACATTGAATAGGCTAATAAATCATTTATTGATGCAGATCTGCTTGTTACACCTCAAACAGGGACAAATTAGAACTATGAGGGGCAGGGGGGCCATGGACTCAAAAGAGGGACAGTCCCTCCAAATGAGGGACACTTGGGAGGTATGCGTTTCCAGCCTGATTAGTCTCCTTGACAGTCTTATCACTGGCAATCATGAGGCAGCCAGGAGGTCACCTGAGGCCTGTCCCATTCCTCTTTATTTCCTGCAGCATGTTGTAGGTGCTGTAGCAGGTCTCCAAAGTTTGTCCTTCCATTTTTTCCCAACCATGCTGTAAATGTAGTCGTGTGGCCATCCTTGTTCCATAGTGTTCTCTGATTGGCTTAATATTCTCACTCATAATGGAAAAAAGGGCGAACGATTTGCTACAGCCTTCAAATTGGACAAAAAACCTCTGATTTTCCATCTTCTGGGTTGTGGTCTGCTTTGCGACACCCCACAAATCTTACTCTGCTCCAATCAGAATCAATTACTGTGCGGCAAGCAAAGCTGAATGGTGCGTGCGCTGCTGGCCAACCCCTCACTCCTCTACATGCCCACCCCAGCCAATCAGAGATGCCAGTCACAGGTACATGCCTCACATAGCACTATAGCAGGCATGCGGCTGCTGCCCCCATGCATGCACCATAGGATCACTGGTAAGGTATTACAGTGACCGGAAGCAGACCAATCAGTGGCAGGGTCAGCTGACTAGGTGCCCCTGGGTTATCCCAATTTGGGATGCCGGACTGTGAGTCCCCCAGGTTGCCGCAAACCTCTTACCTTTCTGCTGGCCCCTCACTGAGATTGCAGACGCATTCCTGCAGCTGGGTGTGCTCCCGTTTCCATCCATTCAGATAGGTCAGTCGCGGGAAAACCAGGGATGTGGCTCTCTATGCTGCCGCTCAGTCCAAAACAATGTGCTGATTGGATGAGAGCCCGTGCATGTGCTGTGGCAACAGAAGAGAGGTAAGTTGAGTGGGCAATCTGGGGGGTTTCACAGTGGGGCGTCCGAAATCGGATAGTGAAAATCCTGGTGAATGGTCCTCTTTAAAGTGGACCAACACCCAGGATTTTGACTATCCTGGGTGTTGGTCCACTTAGGTGGGACACCCCGCCCCGCTGTGTGAAACCCCCCCGATCGCCGCAAAAACTCACCTCTCCCCGCTCCCACGTGACCTCGTCCGGCCAATGACAGCGCTCAGAGCCGCTCTGGTATGCGTGTCCAAAGCTGCTTGGACGCGCATACCAGAGTGCTGTCATTGGCTGCGTCTCTCGCTTCCCTCTAACAGGGAGCGCTCCTGCGCCTGCCATTCACAAAGCGGCCGGCGCGGGAGCGCGCCCTGCTAGAGGGAAGCGAGAGACGCGGCCGCGTCTCGCGCATGCGCCGTTGGATCGCCGGTAAGGTAAGGATTGTGGGCCTCCTGGGGGGTTCCTCCCCGCGGGACATCCCGATTTCGGATGCCCCGCGGGGAGGGATCTGATCGGTCCGGGAATCTTATAGATTCCCGGGCCGATCCCCCCTGGGTGTTGGTCCACTTTAAGCAGACGAGCATCTAACAAAAAAGTATAATACTGACTTTGTTGACTTTAGGTCCTCTTTATCATGCCAAATTAGGATGGAGGAATTTAAATAAGCTCATACCTTATATGTTCGCTCATTCCAGTGCAATAAAAAGTCTAAGCAACTGGACTTACTGCATTTCCCATTGCCTCCTATTGGAGAAGATGCAGAAGCAGCAAGCTATGGAGCTGGGCACAGGGCTGTTTCTGGGGGCACCTATCTCCTCTATATTGAGATCATTTATGCACTGCCTTCTGCTATGGTAGAGGCTCAGCATGGCACATACTGGCATTGGACAGAGGCAGCACCATAGACGAGTAAGGAGGGGGCAGAATTGTTTGCTTCCTGAGTGCTAATTTGCTTAGAAACTGCCTTGACTTGGTCCCCAGCAGCATGGAGTGATGCAGATAAAGGGTAATGAAGATCATACCTGAGAGTGAATAAGAAATATAAATCCACCAGAGCTCATATATTTGCTTTGCAGTGTCCCAACATTATGGTGTTGCCTCCAGACGCCCGCACCCTAAGAGGCTGCATGCTGGAACTCCTCCAATACCAAGCCCCATCTTGCAATGCTGGCAGAAGAGCTTGCGCCAGGTAGAGCACATACATTACAGGCTCTCTAATGCAGATCTACACCCTCTGTACTAAATGGTACTCAAGGTGAATGGGTAGTGACTAGACACAAATATTTACCATTAGGCAATACATTAAAAAGATGCGCTTTAAAACTAGATTAAACCGGACCTTCAGCGTGATTTAATTAAAAGCCCAAACTCTTAAAAAACGGTTCCCCAGCATCTAAAATTAATATATTTTACGTTTTTAGTCACTAACTTATTATTCTTTCCCCCACTGGGCTGCAACTCTGTTCAGGAATTTAGGATATGGGCGCCGCCATCTTGACTCAGAAGCATCACACTTACTGTGGAGAGGAGAGTGGGATAAGGTACGGGGGGCAGGTTATAGCTGTGCTTTGCTCAGACAGAGCAGAGCTGGGGTCAGGTAAAGGTCAGCAGTCCCAGAATGCAGAGCAGCACAGTCAGAATGCACTTCCTGTTTGCAGGCTGCCTGATAAGATGGCGGCTTCCATAAGCCGCCATCTTGGATGTTTAAAGGCTCATAACATGCAGTAGATGCAGGTAGGATGATTTTTAATGTGGACAATCTATATGTACAGGGTGTGGGAAACATATAAGATAGACTCTTATTCAGAGTGAAGGTCCGCTTTAAAGTGGACCAACACCCAGGATTTTGACTATCCTGGGTTTTGGTCCACTTCAGGGGGGCATCCCGATTAGGGGTGTCCCGCTGTGTAAAACCCCCCAGAACCCTGAAAAACTCACCTCACCACGCTCACGGACAAGCGGCGGACAAGATAGTGCGCCCGCCGCCGCCTCCCGCACGTCGCTCTGACCGGGCGCGCGCACGTCTAGAGGAGCGCGCGGGAGGTGGCGGCGGCGGCAGGTGAGGTGAGTTTTGGGGGGGGGTCTCGGATGTCCCGCGGTGAGGGAGGTGATCGGCCCGGGAATCTTATAGATTCCCGGGCCGATCAGGGGTGGGTGACAGTCCACTTTAAGTCTTCAGGTCCATTACAAATTGGAATCTCACTCCTGAACATAAAGATTGCATTTTTAAGTTGTTTAAAGATCTTGTTTAAAAAAAAAAAAAAAAAAAAAAGACCCAGATCTGTAATATGCACACACCCCTGCAGTCTCTTTGAATGCTCAGCTGTGCGCATGTGCAGAGGGGGCATGGGCCTCCTCTTCACAAGATCCAGACTGGAAGGCATCACCTGTGGGGGTAAAAAGGGACTATAACTGAGATCTGTATTCTGGACCAAAATAGGCTTCTGGAAGTGCTGTCTCTAGATAATCTCGGGTCCTGGGCGCAGCCATCTTGGTTAGAATGCACATGTAGCCGTGGGACAGTACTGGTCATTTACTCATAGTAACTGTCACTCAGGTCTATGGCTGCAATTCCCACCCATGAGTCCCACCCCCGCCAGAATCAGGGAAAGATTACGGAGATCAGGTGAGGAGTTAATATTTTTTTTCATTCTATTTTCCCCAACTCAGTACTGATCTCTGTTTGGTGATTCCTTCATTTAATCATTTTCTTTTCATAAACCGCAAGATCATAGGCATTTTTATATTTTAAGACCCAAATTGGGCTTAGCACGGGGGAGGGCGGGGTGGCTTGGAGTTCTTCTTAATGGATATCATGTTGCACCATTTGGAAATACCCCATTCAAGAGGAACCATTAAGGAAGCCTATGGCCACGTTCACACCTGATTGGTTGCATTTGCGTTACACATTTTGAGTTAATGGCCTGTGTAGGCATTTTTTGTTTTCCAGCCAAATATAAATGCATTTGACATGTTTTTCTTGTGTGTTTTTTTTTTTTGCATTGACGTCCCCCTTCTCCAAGGCTATGAGCCGGGCACCAGGCATAATGGATGGGGTCCCCCTGGCTCAGAGGCCCCAGCCATAGCAGAACACCAGCCTTTATGCCCTTTGGCACGGGTCAGGTGACCTTCCAGGGGATAATACCATCTCGCTTAACAGAACGTTGTACTGAACACTACATGCATCATGAAAGCATTATGGGATGAATACCCCCTCAAGCCAATGACATCTCTTCAAATGCAAGATTTATGGGCAACAGTTTGTGAGTTTGAATAATGTAGGTCTACTTGTCGGAATGTCTTGAAAAAGAAAACATGGGGGGGGGGTGCAGCTGACTGGTTGAGGTAGACTGCTGAAACAAAACAGCTCCCACTCCTACCCCTGAAACACCAACTTCTATGATGAACAACTAAGTAGGATCCTAAAAAATGAGAATAGGAGGGGGGAAGCTTGCTTTAGGGTCTCAAAAGCTAATATGGCAAGCTAATTCTGATGTTCCTCTTTAACTGCAAGTTATAACAAGCAGTCAACAAGACAATTTAGGAAGCAGTTTGACCAAGCCAGCACATTATCTAATCAGTTGGAATGCTGATCTGCCTCAGTTCCTGCATAACACTGGTTGGTGTAGAGCAAGAGCATCTTTAGAGGCGTCAGAGAGGCCCAAGTAGAATAGCTGTGAAGAGCCAGGTCATCACACCCTTAATCAGGATGAAACCGAGCACAATAATTCTTTGCAGGTGAATGTAAAGAGAGTAAAGATATTATTCGCCATGTATATACAGTGTACATGCTAGGAATTTTACATGGCAAGACAAATTGAAAATCTATTGTATATCAGTGTATAAACTTGAAGGTTATGAGCTACAGGGTACACAGTCCATACTGGTTCCTTGGTTCCCCAATGCCAGCTTAGACCTCTGCTCATTACCCTGCCTCAGGTCACCATGTTCACTCTTGCCACCCCCACCACCTCAGGTGACCACTTCACTGCTGCCACCAGGATGGACTGACCATTGGTAGACCCAGGCAGAGGTGTAACTTGGGAGGGTGCAAGGAGTGAGACCACACCAGAGCCTGGAAGGTCAAGGGGGGGGGGGGCATCATTGTTGCTCCCCACCTTATATCATAGTTGTGCTCACTTGGCATAATTATCATTATCATATAAAGAAAGCACCATTTTCCTCACCTGTTTCAGTCTTTACATTCAACTGAAACTGAAAAAAGTTTACTGTATAAGCCATGAAAAGGTCCCATTTAATGTTCATACCAGGGCTGGACTGCTATTTCTAACACCCTCACTCAGCCCTATATCTGCCCAACCCATTAAAGTTGACCTCCAGTCAAAAATCAAAGTTTAGTAATTGCTCACAATCAGTGATGTAATATATTTGAGAGGGTTCAAATTCATTCAGATGTGGAATAGCAGGGAGAGTCTATGCTATTGAACTGCATGGGGCAGCCATCTTGCCACAATTCTGACAGGCCTGCTTATGAAAAACCCAGTCCTACAGTCAAAATTACCCTAAATCTCCTTGAAATAATGCTTTATCTCTGGCCAAAAGTAAAAAGCCGTCAGCTGTAATGATTTAGCACTGCTCAGAAAACTTTTAAAGCATTGTACCATTGTAAACAACTCTGGGCAGCTGAGCCCTTTGACTTACATTGATTGATACATAGTTACATTCATCCCATCCAGCAGCAAGTGATTGTGTGGGTGTATAACATGAGAGATGCTGATCCTTTTTCTGAGGTAAATCTCAGTTTGGTGTTGGGAGAGAATATCACACATACTGCAGCCATGCCGCATACCTACCAAATTTTCAGGGTGGGAATAGATAGGAGTTATAATAGTTAAAACAATATAAACAGTTGAATTAGGCAAATGAATTATTTATTGATGTAGTTCTGCATGTTACACCTCAGAGAGGAACAAATGAAAACAACGAGGGTCAGGGGGGCACGGACTCAAAAGAGGGACAGTCCCTCCAAATCAGGGACACTTGGAAGGTACAATGCTGATCTTCAATGCAGCCAGCATTATCTTCTTCTAACATTCTGTGTGAAAAAAGGATATAATCTCTCTGTGGCTGGTTGGGCTGATCTTAAGGAAGATCTCAGATCAATTGCAGTGTATGTGTGCTAGCAAAAGCTCTCCCCCACCCATATGTAATCATGTTTAATCAGGGCTCTTAAATGTGATCCAAAATGGCAGCTCCCATGTAATCTTAGGAGTACAGCTAATCCACAACATCTGCATGTGGTTAAAGTGATCTTGCAGGCAAAGGTAATTGTTACACCATTGTGTCCGATTACATTTGGCACTGTCCTAAACTGTTTTCCATTTTTAAATTGAAATGGCCGAGATATCTAGGTTCAGGTTCAGCCAAAGACATTTCATCCCGTCCCCCAATCAGCTCAGTAGAGCAGGACAGGATTGCTGGCCCGCCCCTCCTTCTCTGGATTCATCACATTGCTGTCAGCGCAGAGAGATGATTATTATGCAGCATCACAGAGAGAAGGAGAAATATAAACTGAACCTTTAAACCTTGATATCTTGGCCATTTCTTCTTCAATTTAAAAAAACGGAAGTTTAGAACAGTGTGAAATGTAGCCCGACACAATGGTGTAACAATTACCTTTGCCTGCAGTAGCACTTTAAGCACTAACACCAAAAACACTGATCATCAAAGGGGGGCTTTAGGGAACCAAATTACTAATCTTTATTTTTTTGACTGGAGGTCTACTTTAAAGAAGCCTTCGCAAATGTTCTCTACCAGTGCTATAGCCTCAGCATTGGAAAGCATGCAATAACCTGCCAAGAAGGCGAGGTTGGTTATGAGCTGGTAGAATCCCACCATTAGCTGCCACCTTGGGCCTTTGATTAACACAGCTCAGGCACTTTTCCACCACAATCACTGATTCATTCAACCTGATCTTATGCAGCCTGGAGCCAGAGCCAGTGAAACTGAAGCCGCCAGAACCACCAACATTTTTAACTCAATCCTCACTTGCATGGTGCTTGGGTGGGCCTCATATATGAAGCCAAAGGGGGCGGTGGAAGGCTTTACGGCAATCCATTTATTCATAACAGACTGCCGGGCAATAATCTATTCTGATTGTCTGGAAGCCAATGCATGCATCTTGAGAGCATGGCACAAGGTAAGAGTACCAGCAATCCTAGTGGTATAAAACAAAGGGCATCCTAAATTGGACCAAACCCAAGTGGGGCATAAAAACTGGGTTTTGGTTTGATCTAAAGCAGCATGACCTGACCCCCCGAGTACTGTGGGCGATGCAGCAGGCGCAGTTTAAAAGCTTTTCAATCGCCGAGGTGGCCGCACGGCACTTTTGAGATTGCTGATTGGCTGAGCTCAAGAGAGCTGGCTGCTATGACCATCTATGGCTTCCTTGTATAATTGGGAGGGCTCCCACCCCCCAGCCTATCTAATTGGCTGTGTAAGTGCACCATGGCTACAGGGAAGCCGAGGATGTGGCGATACCAGGGGTTTCCACACAGTGAATGGCTTTTATTCCACTTTAAAGTGAACCAAAACCAGACCACCCAAGCCCATGTACCGCTGGCATTTCTCACATCTTACAGCACAGGCATTGAGTTGCTGCGGGTGGCCACACACAGCCGTGAGGGGATGCATGCAAGTGATGCCGCTGTGCATGTGCCGTGGGCTTAGCAGAAAGAAATTCGGGCACATGGGGGGTGTCACACAGTGGGGCATCCCAGTTTGAGGTGAGGGAAGCAGCCAGCCCTGGAGTCTCATAGACTCCAAGGCCGGTTTTGGCAGCAGCACAGTATTGCCATTATCAGGAGGGCTGTATGGAGGCTCCATGAGGGAGCTGCAGGTGATTAGTGGCAGGAAACACACCACCCGCGCGCCCCCTGCTGGCCAAGCCAATAATAGAGCACAGAGCAGGGCCAGGCTGCTGGAATTTATGTATATTCACACAGTGACCTCCCCAATTGTTTGCCTTATGTGTGTGTAAAACGGGTGACATGAAATGCTGGCCCTTCCGGCATCAGTGGAGCACCGGTAAGTGGAACATGGCGGTGGGCACCGGTAAGTGGAGCATGGCGGCGGGCACTGGTAAGTGGAGCATGGCGGGCACTGGTAAGTGAAGCATGGCGGGCACCAGACTCGGGATTCCTTCCCCCTCCCCCTCTGGCACCGCAGGCGCCATCCCCGGGTCCTAGTGCCCGTCTCCCCACTGCTTTCCATTGTTCCATGGAGCCAAGGACGCGCAAGACCAGAAGGAATCCTCCCCCTGTGACCCCCGAAGCCCGCTCAGCCGCCCGGCCATTAGGATGTCGAGAGGTGAGTAGAGCCGGAGCATCGCCACTGCGCCTCGCTTATGTAACCTGCCGCCGCCATCATGTAATGCTGCTGCTGTCCTGCAATGCCTCACATCTGGCCGCCGCTGCACGGGCCCGGGTAACCTCACCCCACACACCCGCTATTCTCTATCTCCAGATGTGCTGCAACTACAACCCCCAGCATGCCTCTCACGCCAGGCATCAGAGAGTGGCAGGGCATGCTGGGAGTTGTCGTTGCACAGCTGGCTAGGAAATCCTCCCTCCCATGTATTACTAAAGCCTGGTAACTGCCGGAAATGATTTATTATAAACACTAATAAGGGTTATATATATATATATATATATATATATATATATATATATATATATATATATATCCAGCACATTCATGTGCACACACCTCTGAAATGATTTGTTTGTATTTTAAAAGGCACATAAGAATGTGCATATATAAATACGCAATACTGCAATTGGGGGGCGGGGGTTCCAGAACACCAGATATGTAGGGAAACGACAGAAAAGGGCTTGCCTAACCCCACAGTGAACCATAACCCAGGATTTTGGGTCAATGGGCTTTGCTGGGATGGTCCTGATGTGTGAGACGCCCAGGATTGCCCTAATTCCTACCTTGATCCCTGTCCTGACAGTCCATGCAAGGGTTCACCACTAATCAGCCTGCAGATTCCTGGGTATATTAAAGAGGACCAAAACCCACCCTGGAGTCTATGAGACTTTGTTTCCGATCCATCTGCGCTTGCACGAGCAGCATCCACATCCCCGCTACACCACCAGCAGGGCGCGTGCCCGCAGTAGGAATTTGTGAATGGCCGGCACGGGCACACTCCCTGTTAGAAAGTAGCGGGGGATGCGGGCAGCAGCGCGCTCTGATCCACTTGCATTAGATGAGCTCCTGGGCGAAGGGGCTCTAGCAGATCCAATCACGCTGATTGGACGAGAGGGCTGCGCATGCGCCATAGTACCGAGAAGAGGTGAGGGCAAGCTGGGGGAATTTTACACAGGGGTTTCACACGGGAAATGGAAATTCCTGTGTTCCACTTTTGACTTTCCTGGGTTTTAGTCCTTGTGAAAAAGCGGAATCTCGTGTGTTGTTCCTCGGGGTGGGGGGCATCCCAATTCGCTGACCTTTTGTTTCTACTGCGCAGGCTCAGCCGAAACCGAGCACGCTGAGAGGCCCCGCTTAGCCAATCAGAAAGCTCGATTTAATTTGGTTCTCTTCAGCGTTTCTTAGGGATGAGGAGTCATGCAGACCTGATCCAAGAAGCAGGTGAGCTTTATGGCACCCCAGGAGCCTTACCTTAGCCTTAAAGAGGGATCACACACAAGAAACCGAGTATTGTTTCTCTTTGGCAGGGGGGATGACCTACTGTGTGGATCCCTGGGATTGCCTCAGCTCTTCTCCATTCCCATGGCCCATGCATGGCTACTCAGCCAATCAGCGGTGTTCATTCCATTCAGGTTTCTGAATTCAGTACCTGAATGGAGTGAGCACCACCAGCTGAACCTCCACCTCTAGCTGTGGGCTTACTTGCACCAGCCATTCAGGAAGGCCTGGTTCAGGTGCACACCTAGCTAGAGGTATGCTGGGGATGCCATGCGGGCTAGTGGAAAAGGTGAGTTGAGTGGGCAATCTGGGTGGTTTTACAGAGCGGGGCATCCCAATTTGGGAGGATGGTGTTGCTTCTCCTTAAAGTGGACCAAAGGTGGTCCTGAAGTCTATAAGATTCCAGGGCTGCTTGATCCCCCCCCCCCCCCCCAGGGCATTCAGATTTAGGATGCTTCACTGTGTGAACCCCCTGGAGTCCCCTGTAAAGCTCACCTTCTCCCCTATCTAAAGGCTCATGTGCGAGCCACGTCCGCTGTCTGCTATATCTTTAGCAGGGCCCGCGCCAGGCACTTTTGAACAGCCAGCGTGGGCATGCACCCTGTTAGAGGGTAGTGGGGATACAACAAGCGCGTTCAGCTCGACTCGTGGCTTAGCCAGTTTTGTCGAGTGCTGCCGAATGCGCTGATTGGATGAGAGCCCGCACATGCACCATAGGACTCAGCAGTTTACTGGGCGACCCTGGGGGTTCACACAGTGGGGCATCAATTAAATCCCAGGATAGTAAAAATCCTGGGTTTTGTTCAGCTTTGAAGGGGACCTAAAGTTCCCCCTGCACAGTGACTGCGACACACATTTGGGTGCGTGGACATGACGTGCCCGGCCCTGTGCACGCTCCACCATCAATTGGTTGTCGCCCATCATGTGAGTTTCAGGAGTGCACAGATAAGTGAGTATTCCAGCCTGTTTTGTGACATTTCTAATTAGTTTAAAGTGGACCAACACCCACGGGTGATTGGCCCGGAAATCTATAAGATTCCCGGGCCGATCACCCCCCACCCCGCGGGACATCCGAGATCGGGATGTCCCGCGGGGTGAAACCCCCCCAAACACCCCAAACTCCTTACCTTATCTTCCCTCGCGCTCCTGTAGGCGTGCGCGTGCCCGCGCCGGCCGTCTGCCGAAAGTGACGCGAGGGAGGCGGCGGCGGCGGCTGCCGCTTAGACGTTCCTGATCCTCGCTTGTACGTCGGCGCGGGGAGAGGTGAGTTTTTCGGGGGGTTAGGGGGGGTTTCACACAGCGGGGCACCCCGATCGGGGGTGCCCCACCGAAGTGGACCAAGACCCAGGATAGTCAAAATCCTGGGTGTTGGTCCACTTTAAAGAGTCACTAAAGTCATTTAACAAGTTGTCTTCCCTTGTGCTCAGTCACTGCAGATGGTTCAAATATATAAAAAAAAAGAAAAAAAAAAGAAAAAGCGTCCTGGGAGCCAGCACATTCCCGAGTTACTCCTGGGGACGGCTGCTGAGAGAATGCACGTCCGCTCCTCCACTGTGCTCCCACCCGCTTTAGGCCGGAGGCCACATGCAGAATGGGAATGCCAGGTCTATACAGCCTCACTGTGGCCACTGCTGGAAGCTCTGTGAAAACCTGCTGGCTGCCTGGTGAGTATTTTTTTTATTTGAACCACCCGCTGTGACTGACCAGGGGAGGAAGCTTTAGTGTCCCTTAAAAAAATCAGACAGGCACCCTAGCCCTGAGGGTTGTTTAGTTGTAGGTGTGTTTTAAGTGGACCAGCATCCCTATTTGGCATGCCTGAGGAAGGGGTTTCCCGTGGGTTACAAGACTGTAGGCCTGCTTTAATACAGTTTTCCCCACTGGTAGTTAATTGTGCTTTCAAACACTTATTAAGTTCATTTTAGTTTTTGATGATAGTACTACCAGCATGACATATATTCAGGGAGAGTGTAGGCCTTGGATTGAAGCAGACCCAGCACCTAGTGCTTAAACCGGACCTTCACCATGATTTAATGAAAAGCCCAAACTCTTAAAAAACGATTCCCCAGCATCAAAAATTAATATATTTTACGTTTTTAGTCACTAACTTATTATTCTTTCCCCCACTGGGCTGCAACTCTGTTCAGGAATTTAGGATACGGGGGCCGCCATCTTGACTCAGAAGCATCACACTTACTGAGGAGAGGGGAGTGGGATAAGGTACAGGGGGGCAGGTTATAGCTGTGCTTTGCTCAGACAGAGCAGAGCTGGGGTCAAGAAAAGGTCAGCAGTCCCAGAATGCAGAGCAGCACAGTCAGGAGGCACTTCCTGTTTGCAGGCTGCCTGATAAGATGGCGGCTTCCATAAGCTGCCATCTTGAATGTTTAAAGGCTCATAACATGCAGTAGATGCAGGTAGGATGATTTTTAATGTGAGCAATCTGTATGTACAGGGTGTGGGAAACATATAAGATAGACTCTTATTCAGAGTGAAGGACCGCTTTAAAGGCACTGTAAACCAAAGTTAAAGAAGCACTATTGCGAAAAAATGGCCCAGTGATAAAAATCCATATAAATATGCTAGATGGTGGGAGGAGGGGTCACTTATACATCTGGCCTCAAGAAATTTCCATCCAAGCTTGTTTTTTTTTATTTTAATGTAAGACAAAGGACATTAGGGGTGATAGGTTCTGTCACCCCTGATAGACTAAACCTGTCAACCCTGGATTTTATTCCAACCAGAAGAAAACCACAAGTTTGGCTAAAGTTTTATTCAGTTTGGGTGTATAAGTGACCCCTCCTCTCATTAGCCAATGTGTTTATAGGGATTTTTAATATTTCGCGATAGTGCTCCTTTAAGAAACTAACAGGAGCTTACCTTCTTCTCCCCCCTCAGCAGCTCCCAGGGTGCCACAAGCATTTGCCCCATATTTCTTTGGGCCATGACCAGGGCTTGCTGACATCCTGGCCCCACCAGTCACAGTTCCTGTGCACAGCCTTTTCCATTCATTTCAATATAGGGAAGTGCCAGGCACTGCCTTGGCACACCCCCTCCATTACAATAAATGAATGGAGGGAACGTACAGTGCACCGTGGGTGACCTGAGGGGCAGGGCAGTGTGCGAGGAGCCCCATCGTTGGAAACCAGAGCGTTTCTGATTGGCGGACTGGCCTGGAGCTGCTGCGGGGGAGAGAAGGTAAGTTTTTTTTAAAGCAGCAGTTTAGTCAAAAATTGACCCTCCTGGCGCTCTGGATCCTGGCCGGTGCTATCTTGCTTAAAAGCACAGAGCCGCCATAGAAAATGCACAAAGCTGCATCCCCTGGGTCCACGGCTTTGTGCTGTTTCCGTAGCGGCCGCACAGACACCGGGGGGAGCTGCGCTGGTCCAAGGAGAAGATAAGGGGTCTTTTTCTTTCTAACCCCCCCCCCCCCCCCCCCCTCCTGCCAGGAGATTCACTCATATATTTAGAAATATCAGGCGCACACCAATTAACTTTTTTTTTTTTAATAGTTTTTTTACTTTTTGTTCTGCAATTATAGACCTATATTCAGTTCATACAGGCAAGAATTAGATGGCACATCATCGCAAACATATATACAGGGACAGTAGCATAACAATTGCAACATATTAGTTGTATATGTGCAGGTAGGTTAAATGTCAAACAATCTCATTTTGTATGTGAGCCCCTTCTGTGATATCAATAACAAGTAGAATGACTGCTATATAGCTACAAAGATCAGCAATCGTATGGCAATAGAAACAATGGTATCAACAGTATGGGCTCACCTGCATATTGAGAGCAAAATTATACAAGGCAACAATCCATGGTATTTACAATTAAACAGATACATTTAGATACATAAGCAGACACTATCATAATGTGCTGCGTGGCAGAACCCGAGATGCTGTTATTTATGAACAGACTCTGTCACAACATACTGAAGGATGTAACATGGAATTCTATTATAAATATACATAAGCAGCAAATTGTAAGCAATAAAGTATTACCCAAATGTTTATATAGCAAAGGTGGGGGCGGTCCTCCCGCGTTTCGACGATCACGTCCCCTTTGTCAAGGAATAGCGCCCTCCTTGACAAAGCTTACTATTTGCTGCTATGTATGCATTATATATTGTAACTAGTTGTGGGGTACAATTGCAAGGCTTATGCTAAAACGCAATGACTGCACATATATTATTGTCTGTGTGCTGCAAGCTGTAAAAATATAATGCTTATGTATATTTATAATAGAATTCCATGTTACATCCTTCAGTATGTTGTGACAGAGTCTGTTTATGAATAACAGCATCTCGGGTTCTGCCACGCAGCACATTATATAGTGTCTGCTTATGTATCTAAATGTATCTGTTTAATTGTAAATACCATGGATTATTGCCTTGTATAATTTTGCTCTCAATATGCAGGTGAGCCCATACTGTTGATACAATTGTTTCTATTGCCATACGATTGTTGATCTTTGTAGCTATATAGCAGTCATTCTACTTGTTATTGATATCACAGAAGGGGCTCACATACAAAATGAGATTGTTTGACATTTAACCTACCTGCACATATATAACTAATATGTTGCAATTGTTATGCTACTGTCCCTGTATATATGTTTGAGATGATGTGCCATCTAATTCTTGCCTGTATCAACTGAATATAGGTCTATATTTGCAGAACAAAAAGTATAAAAACTATTTAAAAAAAAAAAAAGTTAATTGGTGTGCGCCTGATATTTCTAAATATATGGTCTGTGGGATAAGAAGAATTATCCAGACAGGCAGCACCCTATAAGTTGATATTTTCATGCTTAGTTTTTAATGAAAGTGTGCCACCAATTACTTATCTAGGAGGTTCACTCATACCCTCCCCCAACCCCTGGGACATCCCGATTTTGGACTGCTCCCACATTAAAATGGACCAAAAGCTGCCCTGATTCCCTCTTCCCCGGGCATCCCGATTTGGGATGGTTTGCTATGTGAAATCCCCCACCCGCCTGATATGCTTACCTCGCTAATGAACTCTCTCGACAGCGGCCAGCAGCGGCATCTCTCATGTCCTTGGGCTGTGTGCGGTCATGCCTGCCATAACTTAATGGCTGGCTGTGCACAGCGAGTGATGCCACCCGCCGATCATCTGTTCCATTCAGCTTCTCCAGCTGCACATCAGAGAAGCTGATTGGAGGAGAGCCGCACCTACGCCGTTGGCTCATGGAAAGATAAGAGAAGCTGGCAACTGGTATTCCAAGTATACAGCACGTCCTGTTCCAGAATAATCCTTACACATGAGTTATACATCCACAAGATGGCACTGGACTGCAGAAAAAGACTTGTGGCCACTCCCAGCCCCTTAATTAGCCAGGAACCTCCCACTAATTCCCAGTCTCTTTCTGCAGTCTGGACTGCAAAGATGAAGATGGCTCTCTTCTGCGCAGGGAGTGGACTTTGCCTAGGGCCCTGCAGGCTTATTTCCACCCGTTCTGGACCCACTGCCTCCCAGCCACGGCTGACTAGGGTCAGTTTCTGAAGGAGCGTTGCTCCGGGCTGCAAGACCCTGTACCAAAGGGTAGTCGGCGACATGCTTTTTATGGTGAGCCTCATTGGGATGCCCCCAGCTCCTTTCTCTCGGGATATTTATCCTTCCTCCCCCCCTCCCATCTTTTCACGCTATTGGTTGTGCATTCCGCGTGATCGGAAGGGGACGCCCGGGGAGTACACTCTGGTGTTTTTATTACTGTGTTTTTTGTTACTTGTGTTTGGTGTGTGTGGAGGCCGTTGTACGGCGCTCTGCGGTGGTCGACGCTTTTACTGTGTTTTTTGTTTAACTGTCATGGTTCCGGCACGTCACGTGGTCTTGTTTTCGCGCTCTTCTGGGGGGGCAGGTACCGCGGTTGACGCGTTCCGCGTCATGTGCCCGCGGCCCGCCCCTCTAGGTACTGCTGTCGGCGCCATTTTGTGGCCCTTCCATTGCGGTGCTGCGACGCGGTTGGTGATCGGCTTATCTGGGCGCTTGCCGGCTTGGTCCGTGAGTCCCTTACGGGGGTTTTATCTTTGGTTATTATTGTTTGGCTAGGGATGCTTATGGTGTACATTTTGTGTCTTGCAGGCGGGTCCCTTGACTGTGGCTCTCTCGGCCCTGCCTATTCCCAATCTCCCACTTCCCCTAACGGGTTTCAGGGGCATCCCAAATAGGGTGGCTGTTTAGCTGTGTCCCTGTTCTGATTATTGTGCATACTTTTGTAAAAATCACCATATGGAGGCTTCTGGGGATAATGTGCTTGGGGTTCCTTTCGGGAAAAGCCCGGCTGTGTGTTGCGTGTGGGGTTTCCCCTATAGGTGAAGATGTCAGGGTATGTGTAATCTGCGCCCAGCAGGTACTTGCGCTGCAGTCTGGGTCGCCTGCTACGGGCCCTGGTGCGGCGCCCCCTCTGGCTTCACCTACCCCCCCACTCTTGCATTTGACCCCCAATGATGGGCATACTAGCGGTGAGCCTCAATCGGGTTTGGCTGCACGGGTGGCCAGCATTGAAAAGCATATTGCTGGGTCGGGCCCGCGTAAGGCTTCTGCCAAGAAGTGGCATCTATCCCCCGCTGTTTCCCTCTTCCCTGTTGAGGCTGAGGAATTTTTTGACATCTCAGGTTATGGTCCCCTTGAGGAGGGGGAACTATTCTCTGATTCAGAATCATCTGAGGAACAACCATGGGTCTATGATGATATCGGGTCTCCTTTTGGAGAAGACCAATGGTCCTCAGATGACACTGATAGGTTGTTGTCTCACATTTTTGAGGTGCTTTGTATTTCCCCTCCTGCCGTGGCTCCGCAGCAGCAGGGTGAGCTTTTTCATACAGTGAAGCCACGCTTGGAGTTCCCTAAGCAGACTCACTTTAATAATCTGGTGCTCAAGGAATGGGAACGGCCTAGCAAGCTACCTGGGGTGCCCAAGAGTTGGGACAAGAGGTATCCCTTTCCTGCTGATGTGATTAAGCGTTGGTCATGTCCTCCCGAGGTGGACGCGCCTGTTCTGGGGTTGTCAAATACATCTGACATGCATTCTCCTGACACTACTACCCTGCGGGATGGTGAGGACCGGCGCATGGACCAGCTGGCTTGTCATGGATTTTGCCTGTGTGGGGACTGCACTGCGCCGGTTTGTGCCTCTGCCATTACAGCTATTGCTATTAAAGGGCTGCTTAAGAGTCTCTTAGATGGGGCTTCTGATGTTGTGGGAGGAGAGGAATATAGATCTCTACTGCTTTGCTATGAATTTGTTTCATATGTTCTATTTGCTAAGGATGATGCCATTAGAATGTGTGGGCGGACGTCTGCTCTGTTAGTGGCTATACGTCGCTCTGTCTGGCTGCGTCAGTGAGTAGCTGATAACTCTGCTAAGAAGGCTCTCACTGGTTTTCCCTTTAAGGGGCTGTGCCTCTTTGGTGAACGCTTGGACTTGTTTGCCAGGGGTGGTAGGTTACCTCAACGTAGGAGGCCTTCTCGGCACTTTCGGGGCACTGGTGCCTCTCTCCCCTCCTTCCGCGCTTCCAGGGCTGGTTGAGGAGTTTCCTTTGCTGAAGCACATGGAGATTATTTGGGCAGGGGCAGAGGGCGTGGCCGCCCCGGCCTCTCCTGGGGTCCCAAGCCCAAATCCTCCCATAAGCTCCCTCAGGCATGAGGAGGCGCCCTCAACCATTCGGGTGGGGGGACGGCTTCGGCTCTTTGTTCACGTCTGGAGGCGACGTGTAGCAGACAGATGGATCCAGGAGGTGGTTTCCTCCGGATACAAGATAGAGTTTGCAGCTTGGCTGCCCCCAAGATTCCTCAGATCCGGATGGCTCAAAACCCCTGGTCAGCTCAGGGCCTGTGCCTTGCGGTCCAAAACCTTCTGGAGTTGGGGGTCATCTGCCCTGTACCTTTCAGGGAAAGGGGCAGAGACTTCTATTCCAATCTCTTCACGGTCCCCAAAAAGGATGGGTCCCTCAGGCCCTCAGGGGATGCAACTGGTGGGCCTGATGGTGTCTTGCTTTGAGGCGGTGCCCTATGAGACCTCTGCAGCTGCACCTCTTATCAGTGTGGGATCGGGACCCTGTGTCCCTGGATCAGGTGTTTGCTCTGTCCCCCCTGGCCAGGCGGTCCCTCTCGTGGTGGCTGGACTCATGGAACCTCTTGGTAGGCAGAACCTTTCTGTCCCCTTGCTGGGAGACTGTAACCACAGATGCCAGTCTGACAGGTTGGGGGGGTTTCTGGAAGTCCTTGAAATTCCAGGGTCAGTGGGGCCCCAAGGAGGCCCATACTCCTATCAACATTCTGGAACTGAGGGCGGTAAGGTTGGCTCTCACCCAATTTACCCCTCAACTTCGGGGTCGGGCTGTTCAGATTCGCTCGGACAACCAGACGGCGGTTGCCTATATCAATCATCAGGGAGGGGCCCTCAAGGAAGTGTCTCTAATTCTGTCATGGGCGGAGGAGAATGTTCCCTGCATCTCGGCAGTCTATATCCCGGGGGTGGAAAATCTGGAGGCAGACTCCCTTAGCAGGGGGACTTCTCGTCTGGGAGAAAGGTCCCTCGGCAGCAGGGTGTTTCGCTCTCTGTGTCACCGCTGGGGTCAGCCGGATGTGGATCTGTTTGCGTCCCGTCACAATCACAAACTTCCAGTCTTTGTTTCTCTGTCCCAGGATCCTCTGGCCTTGGCCATGGATGCACTAGCATTGTCTTGGAAGAGCTTTCAGCTCCTCTATGTGTTCCCTCCGTTTCCTCTGCTGGGCAGGGTGCTGCGCAAGATAGCCCAGGAGGTGGTGCCTACCATCCTGGTGGCCCCCTTTTGGCCAAGAAGGGTGTGGTTCGCAGACATCATGCAGTACTGTAGTACCAGATCTGCTCACTCAGGGGCAGCTGTGCCATCCCAGTTTACAAACGCTGGATTTGACGGCTTGGCTGCTGAAACCTCCATCTTGATGGAAAAGGGGTTGCCTGCCTCTGTGGTTGACACCATGATTAGGGCTAGGAAGAAGTCCTCGTCCTTTATCTATAGGGTCTGGCATGCTTACATTGCCTGGTGTGAGTCTAAGTCTTTTCCCTGTAGGGTGTTTTCTATTCCCAGGATTCTGGAATTCTTGCAGCATGGTTTGGATTTGGGCCTTCAACTTAGTATCCTCAAGGGCCATGTTTCAGCCTTGGCTATTTTCTTCCAAAGATCTTTTGCCAACCACTGTTTGGTTAAGACTTTTTTCCAGGGGGTTACTCACGTGCGTCCACCACGTAAGCCTTTGTTACCAGTCTGGGATTTGAATTTGGTTTTATCTGCCATGCAGGGTTCTCCTTTTGAACCTATTCGTGAGGCTGCCTTGCCTATTTTGACTCTTAAGGTAGTCTTTTTGGTAGCTATCACTTCTGTTAGGCGTGTTTCTGAGTTGGTAACGCTTTCCAATAAACCTCCTTACTTTGAGAGACACCAGGACAAGGTGGTGTTTCGGTTCAAGCCAAATTTCTTGCCTAAGGTTGTGTCTGCATTTCATTTCAATCAGGACATTGTCTTGCCTTCCTTGTGTCCTAATCCTAGTAACCCTAAGGAGAGGGTATTACATTCTCTGGATGTGGTTAGGACTTTTATCTGAAAATTTTATCTGGTAGCTACTGAATCCGTCAGGAAGACTGATGCTCTTTTTGTTATTCCTTCTGGACCTAGGAAGGTTTCCCTCCGGCTAAATCCACCATCAGTAAGTGGATTTGTCAGACGGTGATACAAGCCTATTCTGCTAAGGGGAAGGAGCCTCCCTTCCGCCTTACTGCTCATTCTACTCGTGCTATTGGTGCCTCTTGGGCCTTTCGGCACCAAGCTTCTGTTGAACAAGTTTGCAAGGCCTCTACTTGGTCTTCTGTTCATACTTTTTCTAAGTTTTACAAGGTTGATGTTAGGGCCTCAGCGGATGCTGCTTTTGGCCGCAAAGTTCTGCAGGCGGCACTGGTTTAAACTGGCCGCTGTTACTTTTGGGGATACGGACACTGCTATTGGATGTCCCATGTGTAAGGATTATTCTGGAACAGGACGTGCTGTATACTTGGAATAATACAATTCTGTGAGTACTCACCTGTAGAATTGGTATTATAAGTATACAGCACGTCCTGTTCCACCCCGCCCCTTGTTATCATTGTTCTTAATTACTTCTGTATGGTGATTGTTCATTTGGATTTTTATTCATTTTGATTCTCACGGCTTCTTGTTAACTGCTTGTCAATACTGGGAATTAGTGGGAGGTTCCTGGCTATTTAAGGGGCCGGGAGTGGCCACAAGTCTTTTTCTGCAGTCCAGCGCCATCTTGTGGATGTATAACCCACGTGTAAGGATTATTCTGGAACAGGACGTGCTGTATACTTATAATACCAATTCTACAGGTGAGTACTCACAGAATTGTATTTTTATGCAGCTGGGCATTATAAATCGGACAAATTGCTTACTGGGTCTGACACTACACATGACTGTCTGCTTGAGGTCACATGGGGGGCACCACAGTGGCTGGAACCATTGATGACACCAGGCATCACTTGCAGTCATGTACTTAGAAGGATTAATCCCCCACAATCCAGCAGCATGATTAGCTTTGGTTCATTGACTGGAATCAGGGTGCATCACATGATTGTCCACCTATGGTATGTTTATTAACTGTGAATTAGTGCCTTGTAAGACAGTCAGAAGTGCGCTGGCAGCATCAGAACCAAACCAAGTAATGCAGCTGGACTGTGTGGGATCAATCCATTGGAAGGGAAAGTAAATATATGCCCTGTTGATGTCTTCGGTTTCTTTACAATCCTTTAGCTGTCTGTGACCCGTTGTAAAGATCAAGCCTCACAGGAAAGGCAGCGATATCTGTGAGATTGAAAGATGGTGTGCTGTGCATATTTTGGTCCTTTATAGTCCATCCTCTGATACCTAACAGAAGATACATAACAGTTATGTGATGATCTAACCCCCTGCTGAGACATGGAATTATTTAGTGCTTCTCCCAGGAGTTTTAAAAAAAGGTGCTGGTCTGTCAGTCTTCTAGAACGTCCATAAGAATTATCTTTGCCATATTTAATTACGATGCCCTCCACAGGGACATGTAATGTGTGGATAAACACTACCTGTCTCACCTCACCTGCGTTCCCAACACTGACTAGAATATTTTACATGATCACAAGGGAATACCTGTACCTGCTGCCGCCCTGCAAAATACATTTCAAATACCATCTTATATGGAAGCATTTATTATTTGTTTCTATTATTTATAGTATATATATATATATATATATATATATATATATATATATATATATATATTATAATATATGGATCACAGTGGGAGTTCTATGGCTTTGAACCGGTAAATTTAATAATTGACCTTGTTTTAATCACCTTGCTTTCTGCAGCCCTGATATAATGAATCGCCAGTTGCTGAAATCCAATTGGCTCCATCCGGGGCTACAGCCGATGGCTCCCATAATTGAGGGCATTCTAGTGGCAGTACTGGCTCTAGAAATGTCCTCACTCAAGACCAGGAAGAGGATCGCGGGGCAGAGGTAAGCTACAGCAGCGCTTCCTACTGCACACTCACCAGAGAAATAGGCCTAAAATATTCCCGAATTGGGATGCCCCACTGTGTGAAACCCCCAGTACGCCTGTAAAATCCACCTTTCCACACTCCCAACAACGCATGCGTGGGCTCTCGTCCTATGAGAGCTGTCCACTGCATCCCTGTTGGCATATGCACGCTCCCGCCCCAACCACTCAGATAAGCTCCCCATTCAAGTAATTGAAAGCCGTCTGCCAAATGGCGTAGTCACGACAGGCGACTCTTGTTGTACGTTGGAGTGTGTAAAGGTGAGTTTTTACGTGGAAACTGTGGGGTTTCACACGGGGGCATGGAACAAAACCCGGAACAGCTGACCTAAATACATCCCTCAGGCTAATAACTGGGGGGTCACACTCTGTATAATGGTTTCTCAGCACATACTCAGGGCTGTTCTTTGACACTTGTCTAGTATCAAGTTACACAAAAAAGGCGGCTATATATGCACACAAGAATTCCAGATACACGGGTGACAATTACTTCAATAGGTAAGTAATTTGGGTTCAGACTGCACACCACCACGCCCTCGGTGGCTATGGAATTTGAAAATATTAAAGAGACACACACGAGATGCAATTAAATGGCAATAAAAGTGTATTTAAAAAAATCGCAGAAAGCTATTGCAATACAAAGGTGAAAGATCGGCAGTTGTGAAACATAGAGGTCTGCACTATTGTACTGTGGCCACCAGAGGTCGCCCTCCATTTTATTATGCAGTAGTTAGAATTATAAACAGATAATTGACCACTACACATAATATATAACAGATATAATATGGTAGTTATGGCAACCAAGCCCAGGTGTCAAGCTTAAAGCGGTCCTTCACTCTAAGAAGAGTTTATCTTATATGTTTCCCACACCCTGCACATACAGATTGCCCACATTAAAAATCATCCTACCTGCATCTACTGCATGTTATGAGCCTTTAAACATCCAAGATGGCGGCTTATAGGACATCAGGCAGCCTGGAAACAGGAAGTGCCTTCTGACTGTGCTGCCCTGCATTCTGAGACTACTGACCTTTTCCTGACCCCGGCTCTGCTCTGTCTGAGCAAAGCACAGCTGTAACCCTCCCGCCTGTACTTTATCCCACTCTCCTCTCAGTAAGTGTGATGCTTCTGAATCAAAATGGCGGCGCCCATATCCTAAAGTCCTTAACAGAGTTGCAGCCCAGTGGGGGAAAGAATAATAAGTAAGTGACTAAAAACTTAAAATATATTACTTTTAGATGCTGGGGAATCGCTTTTCAAGGGTTTGGGCTTTTCAATAAATAATGGTGAAGTTCCGGTTTAACACTGTATCCTTAAAACCTTTTTTGATGTTCCTCTCTAAACATCCCTCCCTCACTGCCTTTTGGATGTTGCTGTTATCTACCAACATCCGGCAGCATTCTTGACCCTTTGCACTCCCCCTCCCCCCTTAGCCATTGCTGAGTGAAGGCTGTTAGCCTTTGCCATACTTACCCTTCAGGGTCCCTCTTCAAATCTTGCGTGATTTGTGCCAAGTGTCATTGCAGCCTATGCAGTGACCCTGCGCATGCGCGAGATCTGAGGGGAGGCGCAGAGCTTGAAAGGATGACTGCGCAGGGAGATGCCAGAGCAGAGATGTGAGCTAAAAGTTGTGAAATCTGAGGTTTTTACACACACATGTGTGCACTCCAAATTACATTAGCACACTTCCAAATGCGCATGGCATGCACCCCCGGAGGTGGCTGGGTAGGTGAGTGGGCAGGCGGGTGAGTGGCTAGGTGGATAGGCAGCCAGGTGGCTGGGTCCCTGCTGGAGGTGGCAACTTCTTGGCAGTCTCTTTAAAGTGGACCAACCACCTACATGGTCAGCCCTGGAGTCTAAAATAGTCCAGCATATTAACCACTCCTGCTCCCTTATACTGGGCTCTGTGTCTAAGTAATATGCACAGCATACAGTGCTGATTGGACAAGAGCCCGCACAGGCACCGTGGGACCAGGCAAAGTTCAGGTTTTGGGGCGATCTGTGGGGGCGATTTACACATTGGGGCAAGGCAGTTGACCACCCCTACAAAGGTGGGCCATCCTGTCACCACTGCAACCTTTAAGGATCTTTAGAGAAGCTGCTGGAATCTCCGTTCTCTTTGTAAATGTTCTATTTAAGCCATATTGACGCGTTTCCTTCCCCAGACCTCAAGTCTTATGGATTTCGGAATTGGATATTGGATATAAATAGTAGGTCAATATTGTAGTCAAAATGCTTATATGAGCCCATGCTATGTTCGATGTTATATAATTTTGTTTTTTACACTAAAATATGTATTGACAATAAAATTCACTGAAAAAAAAGATTTGCATCGGAACAGAATAGAGGTATATTTGAACAACACTATTAGTAATAATAATTTAGTGACCCACAATATTTGTTTATTCTTAGTATACAGTACGTCCTGCTCCAGATTAGATTACTTACACTTGGGTATTACTCCGCCAGATGGCGCTGGACTGCAGAGACAGTGAAATTGGCACCTCCCGGCCCCTCAAATACCCGGGACCTCCCACAAATCCCCAGAATTTCTCTGCAGTCTGGACTGTGAAGGACAAGAAGATGGCTCTCTCTTCTCGCAGGTGAGCGGGGCTATTTGCCTGCGGCCCTGTAGGACTATTCCCACCCGTTCCATTATTAATGTGCCTCCCAGCCTTGGCTGCGCTGGTCAGGTGATGATAGGCAGCACCGCTGTCAGGCGCTTCTACTGTGCTCTGCGCTTGGCGGCGGCGTTACCTCAGGCGCTGGTTATTGGCTGCTTGTCACGTGTGCTGCTTCGCGCTCTTCGGGGGGACGGGACCCGCGGTTGGCGCGTTCCACGTCACTGTCTCCGCGGCCCGCCCCTCGAGGTATACCCGGCTCCATTTTTTCTGGATTCCTCTGCTACGTGACTGGCGTCTACCTACCGCGGTCCGTGAGTGCCCTCGCGGGCGGTTCTTTATTATACATGTCACTTACGGGGTTCTCTTCGCTTATGTCTTTCAGACGGGCCGACCTTTATTGGTTTCTCCCGGCCCTACTCCCACAAACTTGTGAGGCCTAGTGTGTAAATTACTCCCACTTCCCTAGCGGGCTATTGGGGCATCCCGGGTTGCTTTTATAGCGTGAATCCCTATCGGCCTGTGGTGCCGCTATAATCATCATATGGAGGCGTCTCAGGATCATGTGCTCGGGGTTCCTTCGGGACAAGCCCGGCTGTGTGTAGCTTGTGGGCTGTCCCCACAACTAGTGCTGACAATGTGCGGGTCTGTGTACCTTGTGCCCAGCAGGTGCTTGCGCTGCAGCCTGGTTTACCAGTGGCTGGGCCTGCGCCTCGTATGGCTTCACCTACTCCCCCAAGCTTAAATTTGACTCCCATTGAGTTGCATACTAGTGGGGATTCTCAGCCTGATGTGTCTTCCAGACTGGCTAGTGTTGAGAAGTTGCTTGCTAATACCTTGGCGCGTAAGGCCGCTGCTAAAAATCGGCACATGACGCCTGATGTCACTCTTTTCCCTATGGAGGCTGATGAGTTTTTGGAACTGTCTGGCTATACCCCTTTCGAAGAAGGGGAGTTATTCTCTGACTCGGAGTCATCTGATGAGAGGCCCAGGGGTCATGATGATTCTGGCTGTGACCCCTGGGCCCCAGATGATACTGATAGGCTGTTGGCTCAGATTTTTGAGGTACTGTCTATCTCTCCCCCGGTTGCGGCAACCAGGCAACAGGGGGATTTGTTTTATACTGCTAAGCCACGTTTAGAGTTTCCTGAGCAAGCCCATTTTAATAATCTCGTGCTCAGGGAATGGGAGCACCCCAGCAGGCTTCCCAGTGTACCTAAGAGTTGGGATAAGAGGTATCCCTTTTTTGCTGAAGTGGTGAAGCCTTGGTCATCCCCTCCTGAAGTGGATGCCCGGTCCTAGGGTTATCTAACACCTCTGTCATGCATTCCCCTGACTCTACTACGCTGCGGGATGCTGAGGACCGGCGTATTGATCAGCTGGCGTCCCATGCCTTTGCATGTGTGGGGACGGCACTGCGCCCGGTCTGTGCCTCTGCCATTACCGCTGTTAGGACCCTGCTTAGAAGTATCCTAGATGGTGCCCCTGATGATGTGTCTAGTGAGGAGTTTAATGCACTTTCTCGTTGTGAGCTTTTTGTGACTTATCTCCTCTCTGCCTTGGATGATACTATTAGGATGTGTGGCAGAACCTCTGCCCTGGTGGTAGCTATACGCCGCTCGGTTTGGCTGCGCCAGTGGGCTGCTGACAACGCTGCCAAGAAAGCTCTCACTGGTTTTCCCTTCAAAGGACTACGCCTGTTTGGGGACCACCTGGACCTGTTTGCTAAGGGAGGCAGGTTACCCCAGCGCAGGCGGCAGTCTCGGCCCTTTCGGGGACAGGGCTCCTTTTCTTCCCCCTACCGTGGTGCCAGACAGGGGAGGGGGGTCTCCCTTACCGGGGCCCGAGGAGATTTCTGGGGTAGGGGCAGAGGCTGTGGATGCCATGGCTCCTCCTGGGGCTCCAAGCTTAAGTCTTCTCCCAAGCCCCCTCAGGCATGAAGGGGCTCCCTCACCCATCTGGGGGGGGGACGGCTTCAGCACTTTGCTCACGTCTGGAGGCTTCATGTCTCAGACCGGTGAATTCAGGGGGTAGTGTTCTCCGGTTACAAAATAGAGTTTGCTGCCTGGCCGCCCCCAAGATTCATCAGATCCCGGATTTCTCAGGACCCTGTGTCAGCTCAGGCTCTAGTTCTGGCGGTGCGAAGCCTTCTGGAACTGGGGGTCATCTGTCAGGTCCCCTTGCGAGAAAGGGACAAAGGGTTCTATTCCAACCTTTTCACCGGGCCCAAAAGAGATGGGTCAGTCAGGCCCATCCTGGACTTGAAGATCCTCAACAAATTTGTCAGGTGCAGGCGCTTTCGCATGGAAACTCTGCGCTCTGCCATCAGTTCCCTGCGTCCAGGGAACTTCATGACGTCTGTGGACATCAAAGATGCTTACCTTCATATTCCTGTGTTTCCAGGTCATCAAAGGTTCCTCAGGTTCGCTCTGGAGGATCAGCACTACCAATTTGTGACATTGCCCTTCGGTCTCACTTCAGCTCCCAGAGTGTTCACCAAGGTGCTGGCAGGAGTGATGTCTCTGCTCAGGTCTCAGGGCATTCGCGTGCTGCCCTATCTGGACGACATTCTCATCACTTCCCAGTCCCTCCAACAGGCTGAGTTGGATACTCAGCTGGTAGTGTCCACTCTGGAGTCATTTGGCTGGGTGATCAACCATCCCAAGTCTTCCTTGTCTCCCTCCTTGGTGACACCCTTCCTGGGAATGAATCTGGATACTGTTCAGGCAGGGTTTTTCCTCAGCAGAAGGTGGACAGTCTGCTAGCGCAGGTTCAGTTTCTGCTATCTTGCCCTCATCCCTCCATCAGGCAGGGAATGCAGCTGGTGGGCCTGATGGTGTCGTGCTTCGAGGCGGTCCCTTATGCCCAGTTTCACATGAGGCCTCTGCAACTCCACCTCTTGTCAGTATGGGACAAGGATCCTACGTCCCTTGTCACCACGGATGCCAGTCTGACAGGTTTGGGGGGTTTCTGGAATTCCCTGCAGTTCCAAGGGCGGTAGGGCCCTCAGGAGGCCCACACACCTATCAACATTCTGGAACTGCGGGTGATCAGGTTGGTTCTGACTCATTTGACTCATCACCTTCGGGGCCTGCCTGTTCAGGTACGCTCGGACAACCAGACGGCGGTTGCCTACATCAATCATCAGGGAGGGACCCGGAGCAAGAGGGCCCTCCAGGAAGTGTCTCTGTTCCTGGCCTGGGTGGAGGACAATGTTCCCTGCATATCAGCTGTGTACATTCCGGGGGTGGAGAATCTGCAGGCAGACTCTCTGAGCAAGGGGACCTCTCGCCTGGGAGAATGGTCCCTCTGCAACTGGGTGTTTCAATCCCTGTGTCACCGTTGGGGCCAACCAGCTGTGGATCTGTTTGCGTCCCGTAACAATCACAAGCTCCCGGCCTTTGTCTCCCTGTCCCAGGATCCTCTGGCCTTGGCCACGGATGCTCTAGCAATGTCATGGCAGGACTTTCAGCTCCTGTATGTCTTTCCTCCATTCCCCCTGTTGGGTAGGGTTCTGCGCAAGATTGCTCAGGAGGGGGTGCCAGCAATACTGGTGGTCCCCAGGTGGCCAAGAAGAGTGTGGTTCGCAGACGTGGTGCAGGTGGCAGTAGATCAGTACGCTCTGCCCAGGGTGCCAGACCTGCTCACTCAGGGTCACTTACGCCATCCCAATTTACAAACTCTTGCTTTGACGGCCTGGCTGCTGAAACCTCCATCCAGCCTCCAGGCTAGGAAGAAGTCTTCTTCTTCTATTTACTATAGGGTTTGGCGTGCCTACATTGACTGGTGTGAGTCTAAGTCTCTTCCCTGTTGTGTGTTCTCTATTCCCAGGATCCTGGAGTTCCTGCAGCATGGGTTGGAGCTGGGGCTCCAACCCAGTACTCTGAAGGGTCATATTTATGCCCTGGCTGTTCTCTTCCAGAGGTCCTTTGCCCAGCATTCTCTAATCAGAACTTTTTTCCAGGGGGTTACTCATGTGCGTCCCCCACGTAAGCCTATGTTGCCTGTTTGGGATTTGAACTTGGTCTTGTCTGCCTTGCAGGGTGCTCCCTTTGAACCTGTGCAGGAGGCTGCCCTGGCCATTCTTACTCTCAAGGCTTTTTGGTGGCTATCACCTCTGTTAGGCGTGTGTCTGAGTTGGCGGCGCTTTCCATCCAGCCCCCCTACTTTGAGAGACACCAGGACAAGGTGGTGTTTTGCTTCAAGCCAGATTTTCTGCCTAAGGTCGTGTCTGCCTTTCATTTGAATCAGGACATTGTTCTTCCTTCCTTGTGCCCTAATCCTAGTAATGCTAAGGAGAGAGTCTTGCATTCTTTGGATGTGGTTAGGTGTCTGAAGTACTATCTGGTGGCTACTGCTCCATTCAGGAAAACTGATGCTCTTTTTGTGGTCCCTTCTGGTCCTAGGAAGGGTCTGGCTCCTGCTAAATCTACTATCAGCAAATGGATCCGTCAGGCTGTGATTCAGGCCTACTCTGCTAAGGGGAAGAATCCTCCCTTCTGCCTTACTGCTCATTCTATTCGTGCTAT
Source organism: Gastrophryne carolinensis (assembly GCA_027917425.1). Classification (NCBI taxonomy): domain Eukaryota; kingdom Metazoa; phylum Chordata; class Amphibia; order Anura; family Microhylidae; genus Gastrophryne; species Gastrophryne carolinensis. Next base: position 80,170,800 of record CM051242.1, on the reverse strand, counting down.
TGGTGCCTCTTGGGCTTTTCAGCACCAGGCTTCTGTTGAACAAGTTTGCAAGGCCGCTACTTGGTCCTGTTCAAGCCTTTTCAAAGTTTTACAAGGTTGATGTTAGGGCCTCAGCTGATGCTGCGTTTGGCCGCAAGGTTCTGCAAGCAGCAGTGGTCTGACCTGTCTGTTGTTACCTTTGGGGATCCCACCCTGCTTTATGGACACTGCTATTGGATGTCCCATGTGTAATGATTCTTATCTGGAGCTGTATACTAATAATAATACAATTCTGTGATTACTCACCTGTAGAATTGATATTATGAGTATAGAGTACGTCCTGCTGCACCCCACCCTTGGTTTTGCATTATCCTGGATCCCCTGTATGGTGATTATCATTGTTATAGTTACTAGTTGGTTCTGTTTTAATTCTCCCGGCTTCTCGTTAACTGCTTTTCAATGCTAGGGATTTGTGGGAGGTCCCGGGTATTTGAAGGGCCGGGAGGAGCCAATTTCGCTGTCTCTGCTGTCCAGCGCCATCTGGCGGAGTAATACCCATGTGTAATGATTCTTATCTGGAGCAGGTGAGTAATCACAGAATTGTATTTTTTTAACCTTGTACTAATATGCCATGTATTTATTTTATCAGGTGCATCCATCCCTTCTTCAGCAGATATTAACTGAACATTCCCCCAACATAGCAACTAATGGTGACTGAGAAGAAGATCCAGGAAAGGCCAAGGCAGATGTTCTTTATGTGTAATATGCAGCAGTGTGTAACCCACAACCAATATTACAAACAAGAACAGGGATGTCCCAGGCACCGCTATGTTACCAGAGCAGTATTTGAAGGGTTCATCTTCTCAGGTACATGAGCACTGACTGATATCTATATCAGTCTAATTACACATTTTGTTTTGCTTCTGGCGGGGTCACTGACATTAGCGTTTGTGTAACTTTAAAGCAAGCCAAAACCCAGGTATCCAGTTTCTAAAGTCGCAAAGGCTCTAGCACTTGCTGACAGATTGCCCTTTGGTGCATCTCGATTTGGGATGCCTTGCTTTGTGAACCCCTCAGCTCCCCTCGATCCGGTGATCCCATGGCACAAATGCAAGACTGGTCTACACATCCACCACACCAGACAGACACTCGGCGGCAGTGATGAACGTGCTTTCAACGCAACACTAACACAGGCAAATTAAAGTCTGTGGTACTGTGCTTTAACAGTGGCGTGCTCATGTTGGAAACATGGGGAGTTACTGTGCAACAAAAGCACACCACATATATTCTTAGTATACAGTACGTCCTGCTCCAGAAAGATTACTTACACGTGGGTATTACTCCGCCAGATGGCGCTGGACTGCAGAGACATCGAAAACAGGCTCCTCCTGGCCCCTCAAATACCCAGGGACCTCCCACAAATCCCCAGAATATCTCTGCAGTCTGAACTGCAAAGGACGAGAAATGGCTCTCTACTCCCAGGTGAGCGGGGCTATTAGCCTGCGGCCCTGTAGGACTGTTCCCACCCGTTCCATTAGTAATATGCCTCCCAGCCTTGGCTGCGCTGGTCGGGTGAAGGTAGGCAGCAACGCTGTTAGGTGCTTAGGAGCGCTGCTCCACCGCAATCCCCCACCAAAGGGTAGGCGGTTCAGGCTTATGGTGAGCCTCTATGGGATGCCCCTCCCGCACTATTGCCCCTGCCTATCGGTGGGCCCTATTTTTGTGGCCACTGTCCTCCCTCATTCTCCTTGTAGCCTTCGGGGGAAAAGAGGGGGGGGGTGTATATGTGTATGCTATGCATTCTGTGTTTTACACCCTATACTTTATTCTTTCTGCCTTGTGTCAGCCGCCGCGCTGGCTTGCTTTCCCTTACTGTTTTCAAAATTACCGCCGCGCGCCTTTTATGTCACTATGTCCCGCGCTTGGCGTTACCTCAGGCGCTGGTGCGCCGTCATTGACTGCTTGTCACGTCCTGGCTTTGCACTCTTTGGGGGGGCGGGGCCCGTCTATGGCGCGCTCCGCGTCATCATTGATACCGGCCTGCCCCTCGAGGTGTACCGTCGCCATCTTTAACCTGCTTGGTTGGCCCATGCGCGACGGACCTCTACCTACCGCGGTCCGTAAGTGCCCTCGCGGGCGGCTGTATTTTTTTCTACTTTTTATTACTGTGTGCTTACGGTCTTCTCCTCTTATGTCTTTCAGGCTGGGCGAACCCTTTGGCTTCTCCCGGCCCTCTATTAGTTATTAACTTGTTAGGCCTTGTGTAATACTCCCACTTCCCTAGCGGGTTATTGGGGCATCCTGGGTTGCTGTATAGCGTTAATCCCTATCGGCCTATAGTGCCGCTATAATCACCATATGGAGGCATCCCAGGATAATGCGACCGGGGTTCCTTCGGGACAAGACTGGCTTTGTGTAGCGTTTCACTTCGCCTACACCCCCAAGCTTAAATCTCACTCCTACTGAGTTGCATACTAGTGGGGATTCTCAGCCTGATGTGTCTTCTAGACTGGCTAGTGTTGAGAAGTTAATTACTAATACCTTGGCGCGTAAGGCACCTGCTAAAAAGCGGCACTTAACGCCTAATGTCACTATTTTCCCTATGGAAACTGAGGAGTTTTTTAATCTTTGTGGCTATACCCTGTCTGATGAAGGGGAGCTTTTCTCTGACTCAGGCTCATCTGATGAGAGGCCAAGGGGTCATGACGATTCTGGCTCTGACCCCTGGGCCCCGGATGACAGTGACAGATTACTGACCAGATTTTTGAGGTCCTGTCCATATCTCCCTCTGTTGCGGCTCCCAGGCAAAGGGGGGAGCTTTTCCATACAACAAAATCACGTTTGGAATTTCCTGAGCAGGCTCATTTCCATAACCTTGTGCTCAAGGAATGGGAGCGCCCCAGTAAACTTCCCGGGATTCCTAAAAGTTGGGATAGGAAGTATCCCTTTCCTGCTGATGTGGTAAAGTGTTGGTCATCCCCTCCCGAGGTGGATGCCCCGGTCCTAGGGCTATCTAACACCTCTGTCATGCATTCCCCCGACTCTACTTCCCTGCGGGATGCTGAGGACCGGCGCATTGACCAGCTGGCATCCCATGTCTTTGCATGTGCGGGGACGGCGCTGCGCCCGGTCTGTGCCTCTGCTATTTCTGCTGTGGCCACTAGAACCCTTATCAGAAATATACTTGATAGTGCCCCTGATGATTTGCCTTGTGAGGTGTTCAATGCACTCTCCAGTTGTGATGTTTTTGTAAATTTTGTCCTCTCTGCCATGGATGACACCATCAGAATGTGTGCCAGAACATCTGCCCTTGTGGTGGCTATACGCCGCCCGGTTTGGCTGCGCCAGTGGGCTGCTGACAACGCTGCCAGGAAGGCCCTCACTGGTTTTCCCTTCAAAGGACTGTGCCTGTTTGGGGACCGCCTGGACCTTGTTGCTAAGGGAGGCAGGTTACCCCAGCGCAGGCGGCAGTCTCGGCCCTTTCGGGGTCAGGGTTCCTTCTCCTCCCCTTAGCGTGGTGCCAGACAGGGGAGGGGGGTTCCCTTTCCTGGGTCCCGGGGAGATTTCTGGGGTAGGGGCAGAGGCCGTTGACGTCCTGGCCCCTCCTGGGGTCCCAAAGCAAAATCATCCCCCAAGCTCCCTCATGATGGGGCGCCCTCACCCATCCGGGTGGGGGGACGGCTGCAGCACTTTGCTCACGTCTGGAGGCTTCATGTCTCAGACCGGTGGATTCAGGAGGTAGTGTCCTCCGGTTACAAGATAGAGTTTTCTGCCTGCCCCCTCCAAGATTCATCAGATTCCGGATTCCTCAGGACCCTGTGTCAGCTCAGGAGCTAGTGCAAGCAGTGCAAGGCCTCCTGGAGCTGGGGGGTCATCTGACAGGTCCCTTTAAGAGAAAAAGGCAAGGGCTTTTATTCCAACCTATTCACAGTACCCAAAAAAGATGGTCCATCCTGGACTTAAAGATCCTCAACAAATTTTTCAGGGGCAGGCGCTTTCGCATGGAAACGCTGCGCTCTGCCATCAGTTCCCTGCGCCAAGGGGACTTCATGACTTCATGACTGCGGGCGATCAGGTTAGTGCTGGCTCACTTGACTACTCACCTTCGGGGCCTGCCTGTTCAGGTGCGCTCGGACAACCAGACGGCAGTTGCCTACTTCAATCATCAGGGAGGGACCCGGAGCAAGGGGGCCCTCCAGGAAGCGTCTCTGATCCTGACTTGGGCGGAGGCCAATGTTTCCTGCATATCAGCTGTGTACATCCCGGGGGTGGAAAATTGCCTGGCGGACTCTCTGAGCAGGGGGACCTCTCGCCAGGGAGAATGGTCCCTATGCAGCAGGGTGTTCCAATCCCTGTGTCACCGTTGGGTCCAACCAGATGTGGATCTGTTTGCGTCCCTTCACAATCACAAGCTTCCAGCCTTTGTCTCCCTGTCTCAGGATCCTCTGGCCTTGACCACGGATGCTCTAGCAATGTCATGGCAGGACTTTCAGTTTCTGTATGTCTTCCCTCCGTTCCCCCTGCTGGGCAGGGTTCTGCGCAAGATTGCTCTTCCCTTCCAGGGGTGCCAGCGATTCTGGTGGCCCCCAGGTGGCCAATAAGAGTGTGGTTCGCAGACGTGGTGCAGCTGGCAGTAGATCAGTACACTCTGCCCTTGGTGCCAGATCTGCTCACTCAGGGGTCTCTACGCCATCCCAATTTACAAACTCTGGCTTTGACGGCCTGGCTGCTGAAACCTCCATCTTGATGGAGAAGGGGCTGTCTTCCTCGGTTGTGGATACTTTTTAAAGGCTAGGAAGAAGTCTTCTTCTTCCATTTATTACAGGGTTTGGCGTGCCTACATTGACTGGTGTGAGTCTAAGGCTCTTCCCTGTCCTGTGTTCTCTATTCCCAAGATCCTGGAGTTCCTGCAGCATGGGTTGGAGATGGGGCTCCAACTCAGTACTCTGAAAGGGCAGGTTTCTGCCCTGACTATTTTCTTCCAGAAGTCCTTTGCTCAGCACCCTCTGATCAGGACTTTTTTCCAGGGGGTCACTCATGTGCGCCCCCCACGTAAGCCTATGGTGCCTGTTTGGGATTTGAACTTGGTTTTGTCAGCCTTGCAGGGTGCTCCCTTTGAACCTATGCAGGATGCTGCCCTTGCCATTCTTACGCTCAAGATTGTCTTTCTGGTGGCTATCACTTGTTAGGCGTGTGTCTGAGTTGGCGGCGCTTTCTATTCAAGCCCCCTACTATGAGAGACACCAGGACAAGGTGGTTAGTTTCAAGCCAGACTTCCTGCCTAAGGTAGTTTCTGCTTTTCATTTGAATCAGGACATTGTTCTCCCTTCTTTGTGCCCTAATCCTAGTAATGCTAAGGAAAGGGTCTTGCATGCTTTGGATGTGGTTAGGTGTCTGAAGTACTATCTGGTGGCTGCCGCACCCTTCAGGAAAACTGATGCTCTTTTTGTGGTCCCTTCTGGTCCTAGGAAGGGTTTGGCTCCTGCCAAGTCCACTATCCGCAAATGGATCCGTCAGGCTGTGATTCAGGCCTACTCTGCTAAGGGGAAGAATCCTCCCTTCCACCTTTCTGCTCATTCCACTTGTGCTATTGGTGCTTCTTAGGCTTTTCAGCACCAGGCTTCTGTTGAACAAGTTTGCAAGGCCGCTACTTGGTCTTCTGTTGATACCTTTTCAAAGTTTTACAAGGTTGATGTTAGGGCCTAAGCTGATGCTGCTTTTGGCCGAAAGGTTCTGCAGGCGGCAGTGGTTTAAACTGTCTGCTGCTACTTTTTCTTGGGGATCCCACCCTACTTTATGGACACTGCTATTGGATGTCCCACGTGTAAGTAATCTTTCTGGAGCAGGACGTACTGTATACTAAGAATAATACAATTCTGTGATTACTCACCTGTAGAATTGGTATTATGAGTATACAGTACGTCCTGCCCCACCCCACCCTTGGTTTTGCATTATCTTGGATCCCCTGTATGGTGATTATCATTGTTATAGTTGATAGTTTGGGTTGTTTAATTCTCCCGGCTTCTCGTTAACTGCTTTTCAATGCTGGGGATTTGTGGGAGGTTCCCGGATATTTGAGGGGCCAGGAGGAGCCTGTTTTCGATGTCTCTGCAGTCCAGCGCCATCTGGCAGAGTAATACCCATGTGTAAGTAATCTTTCTGGAGCAGGACGTACTGTATACTCATAATACCAATTCTACAGGTGAGTAATCACAGAATTGTATTTTTACACTGCATCTCTAACGTTACTGTTGTTTTGGGTAAACCAGCCATGTAACCATCAGCATCCATAGGTCAGCAGGGGGCCAACTATATTTACTATGAATGTTAGTGTTCTGTTGTGGCTCTCATATTGTGCACAGCAATAATTCTTCCACCTGTGCACACCAGTCACTGAAAGTAAGGGGAATTTCTTCTTCCTCTGCCTCCAGCGGCCCCCCCGATCCTGACAGCAAAGCCTGAGGCTTGTGTCAGGTTGACACCCGCTTTGTTAGTGAAAGGCTAGAATGGTACCCTGCACACGGTCGGTTAAGCCCAGCTTGCGCTAATGCAAAGCATACAGTGTGCTTGCATCACTCAGCCCTGCCATTCCATTCATAGTATGAGAATACTTTTGAATAACCCTGGACAATACAATGACTTTAAAGCAGGCCTTAAGTCATACATTTTTATAAATCCTTTTTTAACAATCAGCCCACGGGAATCCAGATATGAGATTCCCCTACAGTTGCAGATCTTTTAGAGGTCAAACTGAGTGATGATGAGTATCTCTCTTTTGCAGGGCTTACTGATGATATGAGTGGATTCGGGTTAGTTCCTGTGAATGAGGACCTTCTCTGGTATAGTGCTAGGAAGAATGGAGGTCTGCTTTAGGGGGTTCCCCAATGACTGTGGCAAGCAAGGAAAAAAACACAAGGTATTCTGACTCACCATATGGCAGTAATGTGAATCCTGTAGACAGCTCCACGTTCCCTGTGTGTGTCTGTGATGGATGTTTTCTTTACTCCATAAAGTTTGGCAGATAGCTTACTCAACTGCTCAAGGATCACGTGGATAAGTTTCAAAGCTTTATTTCAGTACAGAATCTTGCAGCAAAGCTTTTTACAACTTTACAACAATCTTCACGTTCAATACAACAGGAAACTTGAGATGTAACCCATACAAAAGCAGTAGGCAGAAAGACTGTAGCTGTAGAAGGGAGCAGCAGGTGTGGATTGCTTGGATTCCAAACTAGAAATGGCTGAGGGAGAGGGGAAGAAGGGAGGAGTTACTTGCATCAGAGCAAGACTAAGGGAGGCAGGAAGTGACAAGGGGAATTAAATGCATGCTGCTTAGACTATGCAAATAACTATTATATTAAGCAGTTACCCAGAGTAATATAAAATGTTATGGGACATGACACAAGGACTGTCCTTTCTTCCCTCTGGGACTTTGAGCAAAGGGTTCATGAGGGTCCAGGCACATGAAACATACAAAAACAAAACCCAGCTACTAAGACCTGTTTCCCATATCAACCTTTCCGTTCTATTTGGCCTGTGCTACATCGGTAGTAGCTAAATGACCAAAAATGCCCATCACTAAAATGTTTAGGAGGAAAAAGGGGCTTTCTTATACTAAAGTAATTGCATGGTGCATACTAGCTAGGATAACCATTTCTCGTAGCTGGTGGGCAGAGCCGTATAAATCATGGCCCCTGGTGGTCATGTGACCACCTAGCTGTTTTGGCTAGTGCTTTTCCCCCAGATGTTCCCCTAAAGTCTGTCTATATGTATGTGTACTATTTGATTCTGCTTTAAAAAGTTTAATTTCTTAATTTTATACGGTTGTGTTTATCCTCTCTAATTGAACTTTTCGAGGGACCTAATCTGGGCCAGAGAACTGTTAAAGTGATTTTCTGGGCGAAGTGTAAAAACAAATCATGGTTTCAATCCTGCATGTATACATTTCGCTGAATCAAGCTGGAAATGAAATGACATTTCCCTACTAGAAAAGAATAAAAACTTTGAATGAGGTTATTAGAACTGAGGATTTTATTTTAGCCTACAGTTGTCTTTTACAACAGGGATGTTTAGTATTTAGAGGGAGGATATAAGAAAAAAGAGTTGGCGAAAAATAATTCTTCACCTTACCCCAAAAAGGGGAGCACCACATTTGAAATATTTTATGCTTTCTTATGTGATTTCTTTGTGAGTGAGCACACAACAAAGGTGTTATAATAGATGGTGCATTTCTTTGTTTGGTTAGTTAAAGGGGGGAGCTATTATTCTTAGTATACAGTACGTCCTGCTCCAAATCTAATACTTACAGTTGGGATATACTCCGCCAGATGGCGCTGGACTGCAGAGACATTGAAAATAGGCTCCTCCCGGCCCCTCAAATACCCAGGGGCATCCCACAAATCCCAGAATTTCTCTGCAGTCTGGCTGCGAAGGACGAGAAATTGTCTCTCTACTCGCAGGTGAGCGGGGTTATTAACCTGCGGCCCTGTAGGACTATTCCCACCCGTTCCACTTGTAATATGCCTCCCAGCCTTGGCTGCGCTGGTCGGGTGAAGGTAGGCAGCACCGTTGTCAGGTGCTTAGGAGCGCTGCTCCACCGCAATACCCCACCAAAGGGTAGGCGGTTCAGGCTTATGGTGAGCCTCTATGGGATGCCCCTGCCGCACTATTGCCCCTTGCCCCTGTCTATCGGTGGGCCCTAATTAAGTGGCCGCCGTCCTCCCTCATCCTCCTTATAGTCTTCGGGGGAAAAGGGGGGAGTGTGTGTGTGTGTGTACGTGTATAGATATGTAGGTTATGCAGTCTGTGCTTTCACCTTTCACATGTCTTTATTCTTGTGTCAGCCGCCGCTCTGACTTGTCTTTATTTCTTTTAAATTTACCGCCGCCGCACGCTGACTTGGTTCCGCGCTTGGCGGCGGCATTACCTCAGGCGCTGGTGCGCCATCATTGGCTGTTGGCCTTCTGGCTTCGCGCTCTTCGGGGGGGCGGGGCCCGTCTTTGGCGCCTTCCGCGTCATCGCTGTTACTGGCCCGCCCCTCGAGGTATACGGACGCCATCTTTTCTGACTTGGTTGGCCTATGTGCAACGGTCTCCTACCTACCGCGGTCCATAAGTGCCCTCGCGGGCGGCTTTATCTGCTTCACTTTTGTTACGATGTACTTAAGGTCTTGTCTGCTTATGTCTTTCAGGCGGGACTAAACCTTCTTGGCTTCTCCCGGCCCTGCTTTTAGTATATTACTTGTAGGCCTTGTAAAAATTATACTCCCACGTCCCTAGCGGGTTATTGGGGTATCCAGGGTTGCTATATAGCGTTATTCTCTATCGGCGTATAGTGCCGCTATAATCACCATATGGAGGCATCTCAAGATAATGTTACCGGGGTCCTTTTGGGAAAAGACTGGCTGTGTGTAGCGTGTGGGCAGCCTCATGCTGACGCTGACAAAGCACGGGTCTGTGTACCCTGTGCTGAGCTGGTGCTTGCATTGCAATCTGGCCTGCCAGTGGCTGCACCTCGTTTCACTTCACCTACTCCCCCAAGCTTAAATCTCACTCCTGCTGAGTTGCATACTAGTGGGGATTCTCAGCCTGATGTGTCTTCTAGACTGGCTACTGTTGAACAGATTATTGCTAAGTCCTTAGCGCGTAAGGCCCCTGCTAAGAAGCGGCACTTGACGCCTAATGTCACTGTTTTCCCTATGGGAACTGAGGAGTTTATGAATCTGTGTGGCTATACCCCGTCTGATGAAGGGGAGCTCTTTTCTGATTCAGGCTCATCTGATGAGAGACCAAGGGGTCATGACTATTCTGGCTCTGACCCCTGGGCCCCGGATGACACTGACAGATTATTGACCCAGATTTATGAGGTTCTGTCTATCTCTCCCTGTTGAGGCTCCCAGGCAAAGAGGGGAGTTTTTCCATACAGCAAAATCACGTTTGGAATTTCCAGAGCAGGCACATTTCCATAACCTTGTGTTCAAGGAATGGGAGCGCCCCAGTAAACTTCCCGGGGTTCCAAAGAGTTGGGATAGGAAGTATCCCTTTCCTGCTGAGGTGGTTAAATGTTGGTCATCCCCCCCCCCCCCCCCCGAGGTGGATGCCCCGATCCTAGGGCTATCTAACACCTCTGTCATGCATTCCCCTGATTCTACTACCCTGCGGGATGCTGAGGACCGGCGCATTGACCAGCTGGCATCCCACGCCTTTGCATGTGCGGGGACGGCGCTGCGCCCGGTCTGTGCCATTACTGCCGTGGCCACTAGAACCCTTATCAGAAATATGCTTGATAGTGCCCCTGATGATTTGCCTTGTGAGGTGTTTAATGCACTCTCCAGTTGTGATGTGTAAATTTTGTCCTATCAGCATTGGTTGACACCATCAGAATGTGTGCCATAACTTCTGCCCTCGCGGTGGCTATACGCCGTTCGGTTTGGCTGCGCCAGTGGGCTGCTGACAATGCTGCCAAGAAGGCCCTCACTGGGTTTCCCTTTAATGGACTGCGTCTGTTTGGAGACCGCCTGGACCTTTTTGCTAAGGGAGGCAGGTTACCCCAGCGCAGGCGGCAACCTCGGCCCTTTCGGGGTCAGTGTTCCTTCTCCTCCCCTTACCGTGGTGCAAGACAGGGAAGGGGGGTGTCTTTCCCTGGGGCCCGGGGAGATTTCTGGGGTAGAGGCAGAGGACGTGGGCATCCTGGCTCCTCCTGGGGTCCCAAAGCTAAATCCTCTCCCAAGCCCCCTCAGGCATGAGGGGGCGCCCTCACCCATCCGGATGGGGGGACAGCTGCAGCACTTCGCTTACGTCTGGAGGCTTCATGTCTGAGACCGGTGGATTCAGGAGGTTGTGTCCTCCGGTTACAAGTTGGAGTTTGCTGCCGACCCCCCTCCAAGATTCATCAGTTCTCGGATTCCTCAGGACCCTGTGTCAGCTCAGGAGTGCAAGCAGTGCAAGGCCTGGAGCTGGGGGTCATCTGCCAGGTCCTTTTTAGAGAAAAAGGCAAGGGCTTCTATTCCAACCTATTCACAGTACCCAAAAAGGATGGTTCTGTCAGGCCCATCCTGGACTTAAAGATTCTCAACAAGTTTGTCAGGGGCAGGTGCTTTCGCATGGAGACTCTGCGCTCTGCCATCAGTTCCCTGCGCCAAGGGGATTTCATGACTTCTGTGAACATCAAAGATGCTTACCTTCATATTCCTGTGTTCCCAGGTCATCAAAGGTTCCTCAGGTTCGCTCTGATGGATCAACATTACCAATTTGTGGCCTTGCCCTTCTGCCTCACTTCAGCTCCCAGGGTGTTCACCAAGGTGCTGGCTGGCGTGATGTCTCTACTCAGATGTCAGGGCGTCCGCGTGCTTCCCTATCTGGACGACATCCTCATCACTTCCCAGTCTCTACATCAGGCAGAGTTGGATACTCAGCTGGTGGTGTCCACTCTGGATTTATTTGGATGGGTGATCAACCACCCCAAGTCCTCACTGTCCCCTTCCTTGGTAACTCCATTCCTAGGAATGATTCTGGATACAGTTCAGGCAAGGATCTTCCTTCCTCAGCAGAAGGTGGACAGTCTGATTGCACAGGCTCAGTCCCTCCTAGCTTGCCCCCATCCCTCCATCAGGCAGGGGATGCAGCTAGTGGGCCTGATGGTGGCGTGCTTCGAAGCGGTCCCTTATGCTCAGTTCCACATGAGGCCACTGCAACTTCACCTATTGTCTGTATGGGACAAGGACCCAGCGTCCCTGGACAGGGTCTGTGTGCTCTCCCCCCTGGTTAGGAGGTCCCTCTTGTGGTGGATGGACTCGAGGAACCTGTTGGGGGGCAGATCCTTTCTTGCCCCTTCTTGGGAGACGGTCACCACGGATGCCAGTCCAGGTTGGGGGTGTTTCTGGAAGTCCCTGCGGTTCCAGGGGAGGTGGGGCCCTCAGGAGGCCCACACACCTATCAATGTCTTGGAGCGGCGAGCGATCAGGTTAGTTCTGGCTCACTTGACTACTCCTTTTCAGGGCCTGCCTGTTCAGGTGCGCTCGGACAACCAGACGGCAGTTGCCTACATCAATCATCAGGGAGGGACCCGGAGCAAGGGGGCCCTCCAGGAAGCGTCCCTGATCCTGACTTGGGCGGAGGCCAATGTCCCCTGCATACCAGCTGTGTACATCCCGGGGGTGGAAAATCGCCTGGCGGACTCTCTGAGCAGGGGGACCTCTCGCCAGGGAGAATGGTCCCTATGCAGCAGGGTGTTTCAATCTCTGTGTCACCGTTGGGGCCAACCAGATGTGGATCTGTTTGCGTCCCGCCACAATCACAAGCTTCCAGCTTTTGTCTCTCTGTCCAGGGATCCTCTGGCCCTGACCTCGGATGCGCTAGCAATGTCATGGAAGGACTTTCAGTTCCTGTATGTCTTCCCCCCAGTTCCCCTGCTGGGCAGGGTTCTGCGCAAGATTGCTCTGGAAGGGGTGCCAGCAATTCTGGTGGCCCCCAGGTGACCAAGAAGAGTGTGGTTCGCAGACGTGGTACAGCTGGCAGTAGATCAGTACGCTCTGCCCTTGGTGCCAGATCTGCTCACTCAGGGCTCACTACGCCATCCCAATTTACAAACTCTGGCTTTGACGGCTTGGCTGCTGAAACCTCCATCTTGATGGAGAAGGGGCTGTCTTCCTCAGTTGTGGATACTTTGATTAAAGCTAGGAAGAAGTCTTCCTCTTCCATTTATTACAGGATTTGGCATGCCTACATTGACTGGTGTGAGTGTAAGTCTCTTCCCTGTCATGTCTTCTCTATTCCCAGGATTCTGGAGTTCCTGCAGCATGGGTTGGAGATGGAGCTCCAACTCAGTACTCTGAAGGGTCAAGTTTCTGCCCTGGCTATCTTTTCCAGAAGTCCTTTGCTCAGCACCCTCTGATCAGGACTTTTTTCCAGGGGGTCACTCATGTGCGTCCCCCACGTAAACCTATGGTGCCTGTTTGGGATTTGAACTTGGTTCTGTCAGCCTTGCAGGGTGCTCCCTTTGAACCTGTGCAGGATGCTGCCTTGGCCATTCTTACGCTCAAGGTTGTGTTTCTGGTGGCTATCACTTCTGTCAGGCGTGTGTCTGAGTTGGCGGCGCTGTCCATTCAGCCCCCCTACTATGAGGCACCAGGACAAGGTGGTGTTGCGTTTCAAACCTGACCTTCTGCCTAAGGTAGTGTCTGCTTTTCATTTGAATCAGGATATTGTTCTTCCTTCTTTGTGCCCTAATCCTAGCAATGCTAAGGAGAGGTTTTTGCACTCTTTGGATGTGGTTAGGTGTCTGAAGTACTATCTGGTGGCTACTGCACCTTTCAGGAAAACTGATGCTCTTTTTGTGGTCCCATCTGGTCCTAGGAAGGGTTTGGCTCCTGCCAAGTCTACTATCAGCAAGTGGATTCGTCAGGCTGTGATTTAGGCCTACTCTGCTAAGGGGAAGAATCCTCCCTTCCGCCTTACTGCTCATTCCACTCGTGCTATTGGTGCCTCTTGTGCTTTTCAGCACCAGGCTTCTGTTGAACAAGTTTGCAAGGCCGCTACTTGGTCTTCTGTTCATACCTTTTCAAAGTTTTACAAGGTTGATGTTAGGGCCTCAGCTGATGCTGTTTTTCGGCCGAAAGGTTCTGCAGGCGGCAGTGGTTTAAACTGCCTGCTGCTATTTTTTCTTGGGGATCCCACCCTACTTTATGGACACTGCTATTGGATGTCCCAACTGTAAGTATTAGATTTGGAGCAGGACGTACTGTATACTAAGAATAATACAATTCTGTGATTACTCACCTGTAGAATTGGTATTATGAGTATACAGTACGTCCTGCTCCTACCCACCCTTGGTTTGCATTTTCTTGGATCCCCTGTATGGTGATTGTTATCATTGTTATAGTTGATAGTTTGGATTGTTTAATTCTCCCGGCTACTCCTTAACTGCTTTTCAATGCTGGGGATTTGTGGGAGGTCCCTGGGTATTTGAGGGGTCGGGAGGAGCCTATTTTCGATGTCTCTGCAGTCCAGCGCCATCTGGCGGAGTATATCCCAACTGTAAGTATTAGATTTGGAGCAGGACGTACTGTATACTCATAATACCACTTCTACAGGCGAGTAATCACAGAATTTTATTATTTGCTTTAAAAGGCATTTATTTATTCTAAGTATATAGCACGTCCTGTTCCAGAAGATACCTTACACTTGGGTTATACATCCAGTAGATGGCGCTGGACTGCAGAGTCAGAAAAGTGGCTCCTCCCTGCCCCATATATACCCTGGACCTCCCACAAAATCCCCAGATCTTCTCTGCAGTCTGGGCTGCGATGACTAGAAGATGGCTCGCTCTACTTGCAGGTGAGCGGGGCTATGAGCCTGCGGCCCTGTAGGACTATTCCCACCCGTTTCCTTTTATTGCCTCCCAGCTTAGTCTTCACTGGTTCGGGTGAAGGTAGGCAGCACCGCTGCTAGGTGCTAAGGAGCGCCCTCCCCTGTCCCCGCAGTTGGCTCCCTTAGGCTGGCCTTTTTTTCCCCTCGCTCTCCCTGGTAGATTTCGGGGGGTGCATGTCTTTATATGTATATAACGTATGTTTTATGTGATGATCCCTTTTTGAATTGGTTGCATTGGTTTTCTTTGCCGCCGCCGCACGCTTGTACTCCACTCTGCGGTCGGCGGCGACATCACCTCAGGCGCAGCTGCGCTATCATTGGTTGGCTTTGTCATGTGGGCGCGTTTTCGTGCTCTTCGCCCCTCGAGGTATATCCGGGCGCCATTTTAGTTTTCTGCTGCGTTTGTCTGCCTATCGCGGTCCGTAAGTGCCCCTGCGGGCTGATTTATTTTGTATTCTCTCTATTGCACATTGCTTACGGGATCTTTTTGCTTATGTCTTGCAGGCGGGTTAAACTTTAGTGGTTTCTCCCGGTCCTATCCCCTCTATTTAGTGTTAACTCCCTATTGGAGGGCTATTGTATTTATATCTCCCACTTCCCTAGCGGGCTATTGGGGCATCCCTGGTAGCCTTATTGGCGTCAATCCCAATTGGCCTATTGTGCCACAATAATCGCCATATGGATATGGTGCATACCAGGGCTGCTCGGGTGGCCAGCATTGAGAGACATATTGCTGGCTCTGGCCCGCATAAGGCTTCTGCTAAGAAGCAGCATTTATCACCTTGTTTTTCCCTCTTTCCTATGGAGGTAGAGGAATTATACCCCCCTAGAGGAGGGGGAATTGTTTTCTGATTCAGAATCATCTGAGGAACATCCCAGAGCGTATGGTGCCGATTCTGGGCATGACCCATGGGCTTCAGATGATACTGACAGACTTTTGGCTCACATTTTTGCTGTACTCTGTATCTCTCCTCCTGCCGTGGCTCCGCGGCAGCAGGGGGAGCTGTTTCATACTGTCAAACCACACTTGGAGTTCCCTGAACAAGCTCATTTTAATAATCTGGTGCTCAAGGAGTGGGAATGGCCTAGTCGGCTCCCCGGGGTGCCAAAGAGTTGGGATAAGCGGTATCCCTTTCCTGCTGAAATGGTGAAACGGTGGTCATGTCCTCCCGAGGTGGATGCTCCAGTTCTGGGGTTGTCTAACACATCTGTCATGCATTCCCCTGACTCTACTACACTAAGGGATGGGGAGGACAGGCGCATTGATCAGCTGGCTTGCCATGCTTTTGCCTGTGTAGGGACCGCGCTCCGTCCGGTCTGTGCCTCTGCTATTACGGCTGTTGCCATTAAAAGTCTGCTCAGGGGTCTCTTAGATGGAGCCCCTGATGATGCTGGTAGTGAAGAGTATAGAGCTCTTCTGCGTTGTGAGGAATTTGTTGCATATGTTCTCTCTGCCTAGGATGATACCATTAGAATGTGTGGCAGGGCTTCTGCCTTGTTGGTGGCGATATGCCACTCGGTCTGGCTGCGCCAGTGGGCAGCTGACAACGCTGCCAAAAAGGCTCTCACTGGGTTTCCCTTCAAGGGGCTGCGCCTCTTTGGGGAACGTTTGGACTTGTTTGCTAAGGGAGGCAAGCTGCCACAGCGTAGAAGGCAGCCCCAGTCCTTTCGGGGTTCAGGTGCCTTTTCTCCTTCCTTCAGGGGCTTGGATTGGATGGGGAGCTTCCTTTGCTGGAGCCCGTGGAGATTTTTTGGGCAGGGGCAGAGGACGTGGCCGCCCTGGCTCCTCCTGGGGTCCCAAGCTTCCTCTCCCAAGCCCCCTCAGGTATGAAGGGGCGCCCTCACCCATCCGGGTGGGGGGACGGCTTCGGCTTCTGGCTCATGTCTGGAGGCGTCATGTATCAACCAGTGGATTCAGGAGGTAGTATCCTCCGGTTACAAGATAGAGTTTGCAGCCTGCCCCCCCCCCCCAAGATTCATAAAATCTCGGTTAGCTCAAAACCACTTGTCAGCTCAGAGTCTGTCCCTGGCTGTCCACGGCCTTCTAGATCGAGGTGTCATCTGCCGGGTGCCCTTGAGGGAAAGGGGTAAAGGCTATTATTCCAATCTTTTCATTGTTCCCAAAAAGGATGGGTCCATCAGACCTATCCTGGATTTAAAGCTTCTCAACAAATTTGTCAGATTCAGGCACTTTCGCATGGAGACTCTGCGCTCAGCTGTGACTTTCCTACGCCCAGGGGACTTCATGACCTCCGTAGAAATCAAGGATGCTTACCTTCACCTTCAGGGATTCTGGAAGTCCCTGAAATTCCAGGGTCAGTGGGGCCCATGCCCCTATCAACATTCTGGAATTGAGGGCGATCAGGTTGGTTCTCGCCCACTTAACCCCACACCTGAGGGGTCGGGCTGTTCAGGTCTACATCAATCATCGGGGAGGGACCTGGAGCAAGAGGGCCCTCAAGGAAGTGTCCCTGATACTGTCCTGGGCGGAGGAAAATGTTCCCTGCATCTCAGCTGTGTACATCCCAGGGGTGGAGAATCTGGAGGCAGACTCTCTGAGCAGGGGTACCTCTCGTCTGGGAGAATGGTCCCTCAGCAGCAGGGTGTTTCGCTCCCTGTGCCACCGCTGGGTCAGCCTGATGTGGATCTGTTTGCGTCCCGTCACAATCACAAGCTTCCAGTCTTTGTCTCTCTTTCCCAGGATCCTCTTGCCTTGGCCATGGATGCCCTGCCAATGCCTTGGACGAGGTTCCAGCTACTGTATGTGTTTCCCCCGTTTCCCCTGCTGGGCAGGGTGCTGCGCAAGATAGTTCAGGAAGGAGTGCCAGCCATCCTGGTGGCCCCCTGTTGGCCAAGAAGAGTGTGGTTCGCAGACATCGTGCAGTTGGCAGTAGATCAGTACGCCCTGCCCCGGGTTCCAGATCTGCTCACTCAGGGACACCTACGCCACCCAAATTTACAAATGCTGACTTTGACGGCCTGGCTGTTAAAACCTCCATCTTGATGGAAAAAGGGCTGTCTGCCTCGGTTGTAAATACCATGATCAGGGCTAGGAAAAGGTCCTCTTCTTCCATCTACTACAGGGTTTGGCGTACTTACATTGACTGGGTGAGTCTAACTCGCTTTCCTGTCGTGTGTTTTCTATTCCTAGGATTCTGGAGTTCTCCAGCATGGTTTGGATCTGGGTCTTCAGCTCAGTACTCTGAAAGGCCATGTTTCTGCTTTGGCTATTTTTTTCCAAAGATCCTTTGCTCAGCATCCCCTGGTCAAGACCTTTTTCCAGAGGGTTACTCACGTGCGTCCCCCACGTAAGCCTATGTTACCAGTCTGGGACTTGAACTTGGTCTTATCTGCCCTGCAGGGGTCTCCCTTTGAGCCCTTGCAAGGGGCTCCTTTGTCCATTCTCACGCTTAAGGTGGTCTTTTTGGTGGCTATCACTTCTGTTAGGCGTGTTTCTGAATTGGCGGTGCTTTCCATCAAGCCTCCTTATTTTGAGAGACACCAGGACAAGGTGGTGTTTCGTTTTAAAGTGGACCAACACCCAGGGGTGATCGGCCTGGGAATCAATAAGATTCCCGGGCCGATCACCTCCCTCCCCGCGGGACATCCCGATCTCGGATCCCCCCCCCAAACACCCCAAATCCCCTTACCTTGTCTTCGGCGGCGCCTCCCTCGTGCCCCTCCAGACGTGCGCGCGCCCGCGCCGGCCGTCTGTGAATGGCCAGCGCGGGCACGCACGCGTCAAGAGGGACGCGCGGGAGGCGGCGGCGGCGGAGGAGCCGCTTGTCCGCGGCTTGTCCGTCGGCGCTGGGAGCGGGGAGAGGTGAGTTTTTCGGGGGGTTCGGGGGGGTTTCACACAGCGGGGCACCCCGATCGGGGGTGCCCCACCGAAGTGGACCAAGACTCAGGATAGTCAAAATCCTGGGTGTTGGTCCACTTTAAGCCAGATTTTCTGGCTAAGGTTGTTTCTGCCTTTCATCTCAATCAGGACATTGTTTTGCCTTCTTTGTGTCCTATTCCTAGTAACCCTAAGGAGAGGGCTTTGAATTCTTTGGACGTAGTCAGAACTCTGTTGTTCTATTTGGTGGCTACTGAATCCTTCAGGAAGACTGATGCTCTTTTTGTGCTTCCGTCTGGACCTAGGAAAGGTCTGGCTCCGACTAAGTCCACTATCAGCAAGTGGATATGTCAGGCTGTGATACGGGCCTACTCTGCTAAGGGGAAGGAGCCTCCCTTCCGCCTTACTGCTCATTCTACTTGTGCTATTGGTGCCTCTTGGGCTTTTCAGCACCAAGCTTTTGTTGAACAAGTTTGCAAGGCCGCTACTTGGTCTTCTGTTCATACCTTTTCTAAGTTTTACAAGGTTGATGTTGGGGCCTCAGCTGATGCTGCTTTTGGCCGCATGGTTCTGCAGGCGGCAGTTGTTTAAACTGTCTGCTGTTACTTTTGGGGATCCCAACCTACCTTACGGACACTGCTATTGGATGTCCCAAGTGTAAGGAATATCTTCTGAAACAGGACGTGCTGTATACTTAGAATAATACAATTCTGTGATTACTCACCTGTAGAATTGGTATTATATGTATACAGCACATCCTGTTCCACTCCACCCTTGTTATCATTATTTTTAGTTAACTCTTTATGGTGATTGTTCTTATGTTCAAAATTTTATATATTGGTTTTGGTTCTCCCGGTCTCATTTTAACTGCTTTTCAATACTGGGGATTTTGTGGGAGGTCCCGGGTATATATGGGGCCGGGAGGAGCCACTTTTCTGTCTCTGCAGTCCAGCGCCATCTGCTGGATGTATAATCCAAGTGTAAGGAATATCTTCTGGAACAGGACGTGCTGTATACATATAATACCAATTCTACAGGTGAGCAATCACAGAATTTTATTTTTTCTTTCAGGTTAGTAAATAACGCTTGTGTATAGAAAAATCAAATGATGGAGTCTGCACATTATAACATGCAATATCATCAGCCATGGGTGGGGCCTACGTTGTATCACAAGGAGTGGCCGAATATGATTAACCCAGTGAACAACCCTGTTACATGGAAGCAGTCCTGGCTATCTGACATAGAACCAATGGAAAGAGAAATGTATGAATCGCATGCAAAACCTGTTCCCTTACAGATCTATAGCTGCAACAGCAGTCCACATATATGTGTTACTAACGAAATCCATGCTCGTTGTGGCCTGCAACATTTACCTCCAGCCAGCTCAGATATTAGATATGAGCACAGTTTCTCCCTCCCATACAACCACGTTCATACTGTGCATCATAAAGATGTACTTGAAGAAGTTACATCCCAATGGATAACAGCTGGAACAGAATTAATAAAGGTGGCTACAATACCGATATCCAGGCTGTTACTTAAAGCTCCTGAAAACATGATAGGGAATGCATCTGAGCCATTGAGAGATTATGAACCTGACTTTATAGAGGAGCAGCCACAAAAAGTCAATGGTGCCATTTCAATACCCAATGCAGAAAGAGACACAGGGAATATCCCATCTTTTTTAGATTCTATAGCTGAGGATCCTGGTGCTACCAAGATGAATTTAAGTTCTGAACAGAATGATTCATCAAACACAATGGCCATTTCAAACACTGTTGAAGAAGAGCGTGAAGATGACAAGGTCAGTGATTGCTCTTCAGCTCATAAGGCTCCTCAAGAGCAGGACGATGCTTCAGTTACAGAAGAAACAAAGTTCCTTTTAATAAATGATCGTGGGATTCCATATATAGTATTTAAGGATGATGTATTGTCTTCCGTACAAACTGATGACCTTGATGATCTATCACAGGGACCCAGAGGACTTAATTACTGTCCCATTTGCTTCAGATCCTTCTTGTACCTTTCCGATCTGGAACGACATAGCATCACCCACTCAGAACGCAAACCCTATGAATGCAAAGTGTGCGGTAAAAGTTTTAAACGCTCGTCACACCTGCAGCGGCACAAGCATATTCATACTGGTGAGAGACCGTTCATATGTGAGGTATGCCATAAAGCGTTTAGAGTAACTGGTGAACTACAAAGACACAAAAGAGTACACACTGGGGAAAAGCCTTATCAATGCGAAATCTGCTTTGTGCGCTTCACTGAAAGAAATACTCTCCGTAGACACATCAAGAGAAAACATTCAGTGCAAAATCTGCTTCAGCAGTATGCCGCAGAAAGCAATGACTGGGAGGAATCGCTTAAACATCTTGTAGAGGATGGCATGCTTTGATTCCTCAACTGATACAGAGAGATGATCTCTATGGCTGCGTAAAATATAGATATTCTAAGTGTGCCATACACTCCACTTCGATCTTCATGACATATGGGTAATCTCCAGTAAAGGGCGAACTTCTGCAGAGATGAATATGCAAAAAAAAAAAAAAAGAAAGCCCCTCCCAGTCCATATATACCTGGGACCTCCCACCAATTCCCCAGTTCCTTCTCTGCAGGACGGCGAGCAAGTCAGAAGATGGATATCTCCTCCTTGCAGTCTGCTTGGAGAAAGGTAGCCTATTACTGTCTGGACCTCTTTACCTTAACCCATATCATGCCTCCCAGCCTTGGCTGCTCTGGTCCGGGCGAAGGTAGGATACACCTCCGTGGTGTGTTAGGGAGCCATGCTCCCCCGTGAGACCTCATTTGGGGTAGGCGGTTCCGGGTTGGTGATCCCGGTTTGGGATGCCCTGTCCCTGGCCATTATTCCCTCCACTTGGTGGTGCAGATTTCCCTCCTGGTCCCTTGTCCCTTGGGGGGGCGCTGTCACTACCTCTTGTGCCTTTATTGTTTTATTTTCATTGTTGTGTGTGAGAGTGTGGTGCTTGGTGCGCACTGTTGAGGGCATGCTGGCTGTTATCCCTCATGATTTTGGTTGCACGCTCGGTTCTGCGGGGGAGCGTCTCCCCCTCAGGCATGGATTCTCTTCTGAGGGGGGGGCGGGGCCGGGCGATTGGCGGGCCGGGCGATTGGCGGGCATCGCGCGGCCCGCCCCCTCTCCTTCTGGTGTCTGAATGGAGCCCAGCCACGGGCTGGGAGCGCGTTTCCATGGTAGCGGGGGGGCGGGGCCGGGCGCTCGGCATTCTCGCGCGGCCCGCCCCCTCTCCTTCTGGCGCCTGAATGGAAACGGGTTTCCATGGTAACGGGGGGGGGGGGGGGCTGGCCCGCCCCTCTTCTTCCCAGGCTTGTTCTCCAGCTTGTCAGGGGGACGCCATTGCTGTGCCGTGAGGGCCCCTGCGGGCCCTTCATTAATATTCTACTGTGTGCGCCTTGTCTGTTAAATTGGCTGGACGCTTGATTAACTTAATGTATTGATTTTTATTTGTCATCACACGATGCTTGGAATGTATGTTTTATGTACTATACGGAGTTCATGGCCTCCCTTGGTTGTGTCCTTCAGAAGGATCCCTTTCACTTGTATTAAGGGGGATTCTCCCGTTCCTAGGGTCCCTTGGGTCCAAATTGGGTATCATTCAAATCCTCCCGCGCTGGACTTCAAGGGGCATCCCGGGTTGCTTACCAGCGTAATTCCCTCTGGTCATTACCATTTAAATCACCTTATGGAGGCTTCCCAGGATACTGGGCTCGGGCTCCCTCTGGGACAATCCGGGCCATGTGTGGGGTATCCCTTACGAGGGAGAATGTGCTGATCTGTATACCTTGCGCACAAAAGGCCATAACACGGCAGTCTGGTACCCAGCCTTCTGGGTCGGCTCCTCCCGCTTCATCGCGTTCCCCTCCCCGCCTTATCTGTACCCCAAGTGGCATTGGTGCCAGCGGGGAGTCGCACTCTGATGTTTGTGCTAGGTTGGCCCGCATCGAGAAATGTATTGCTAGCACGGTGGGCAAGAAGGCCCAGGCTAAAAAGAGACATTTGTCATCGGCCCAGCCCTGGCGGAATGTTGACGACGATTCCGTTGTTTTGTCAGATTATTCCCCGTTAGGGGAATTGTATGAGGAAACAGAGGCTGACTATGTTCAGTCTGGTGATGCCGATGTCGGGCAGGCGCTGGGGGATGCCGTGGATACGGCCACTGTTTTGTCTCATCTATTGGAGGTGTTGGATATTGAACCGCCTGAGGCGCCTCCTCTCAAGAAGGGGGAATTTTTTTGGGTCCGCAAGCCCCGTCTGGAATTCCCTACCCAGGGTCACTTTGAAGCGCTGATCCTTAGAGAATGGGAGAGGCCCAGTCGGCTTCCTGGTGCTCCTCAGGGATGGGATAAGAAGTTTCCTTTCCCGGTGGAGGCGGTTAAGCGCTGGTCTTCTCCTCCCGAGGTCGATGTGCCTGTTTTAGGTGTGACCAACTCTTCTGTGCTGAACACCCCTGACGCCACTTCCCTTTAGGATGGCGAGGATAAGCGCCTTGATCAGATGGCGTGCCACGCATTTGCCAGCGTGGGCTCGGCCCTGCGGCCTGTTTGTGCATCTGCCCTGGTGTCGCTTGCTACCAGGTCTCTTATCAGGGACTGGCTGAATGACGCTCAGTTTAATCCAGCTAGCGCTGAGTTCGCTACCCTCAAGAGATGTGGTAGGACTTCAGCTTTATTGGTGGCTATGCGCAGATCGGTCTGGCTCTGCCAGTGGACGGCGGACTTTGGAGCCAAGAATTCTCTCACAGCTCTTCCCTTCTTGGGTACGCGGCTGTTTGGAGATAAATTGAATGCTGTTGCTAAGGGAGGTAAGTTACCTCAGCGGAAGAAATAGCGCCGTCCCTTTTGAGGGGTTTGGCCTTCTCGGTGTTAGGGGCTCATCCTGGAACAGAGGCAGAGGTCGGGCTCGTACCACGGCTGCCTGGGGTTCCAAGCCCAAGCCTGCCGTTAAACCGGCTCAGCAATGAAGGGGCGCCCTCACCCGCCTGGGTGGGGGGACGGCTGCGGCTCTTCTTCCAGGTCTGGGCCCGGGAGGTCACAGACAATTGGATCTTGGAAGTGGTCTCCTCCGGGTACAAACTGGAGTTTGAGTACTGGCCGCCCCCAAGATCCTTAAGGTCTCGGGTGCCCTCGGACCCTCAGGCTGCACAGGGGCTCCTGTTAGCAGTGAAAAACATTCTGGACATCGGGGTTATATGCCCGGTGCCTCCGTCAGAGAGAGGCAGGGGTTACTACTCTAACCTTTTCACGTTTCCCAAAAAGGGGGGTTCGGTGAGACCCATTCTAGATCTCAAGGTTCTCAACAGGTTTATCAGAGCCAAAAAGTTCCGCATGGAGACTCTGCGCTCGGCTTCTCTTGTTGCCGGACCTGCTATCTCAGGGTCATCTACTTTACCCCAATTTACAAACGCTGGCTTTGACGGCTTGGCTGCTGAAACCTTCATCTTGAAAGAGGAAGGTTTGTCTGAGGCTGTTGTCCAGACCTTGATTAGGGCTAGGAAGCGGTCCTCTTCTGGCATTTACTATATGACTTGGAGGTCCTATATTGATTGGTGTGAGGCTAGGGCCTTGCCTTGCAGGGTTTTTTCGATACCCAGGATTTTGGAGTTTCTTCAGCATAATCTGGATCTTGGGTTCCAGCTTAGTACTTTGAAAGGACAGGTTTTTACTCTGTCGGTTTTCTTCCAGAGGTCTTTTGCTGTACACCCGCTGGTTAAGACCTTTTTCCAAGGGGTTGCGCATGTGCGGCCCCCTCGGAAGGCTGTAGTTCCTGTTTGGGATTTGAATTTGGTTCTTTCGGCTCTGCAGGGTCCTCCTTTTGAGCCATTACAGGATATTGCTCTTTCGGTTCTCACCCAGAAGGTTGCTTTCTTGGTGGCTATTACCTCCGTTCGGCGCGGCTCTGTCGATTCAGGCCTCTTACTTTGAGAGACACCAGGATATGGTGGTTTTTCTTTTTACGCCAGATTTCCTTCCTAAGGTGGTGTCTGCTTTCCACCTCAATCAGGATATTGTTCTCCCTTCCTTGTGTCCTAAGCCTAACAATGACAAGGAGAGGGTTCTGCACAATTTGGATGTTGTTCGCTGTGTGAAGTACTATTTGGTGACTACTTCTTCCTTCCGCAAGACGGACGCTTATTTTCGTGGTGCCCTGCGGGCCCAGGAAAGGCTTACCGCCTGCTAAGTCTACGATTAGGAAATGGATTCGTCAGGCCATTGTTGGGGCCTATTCTGCTAAGGGGAGGACTCCCCCTTTTAGGGTTACTGCGCACTCTACTCGTACTGTTGGTGCATCCTGGGCTTTTCAGCACCAGGCTTCTGTTGAACAAGTTTGTAAGGCTGCTACTTGGTCTTCCGTTCATACTTTTTCCAAGTTTTACAAGGTTGATGTGCGGGCTTCAGCGGATGCTGTTTTTGGCCGCAAGGTTCTGCAAGCTGCAGTGGTTTGAGTTGGTACATTCTTTACTATTTCTGGTTCCCACCCATGACGGACACTGCAATTGGATGTCCCATATGTCATGAAGATCGAAGTGGAGTGTATGGCACACTTAGAATAATACCGTTTTCTGAGTACTCACCTTTAAAATGGATATTATGAGTGTGCCATACACTCCACTTCGCCCCACCCCTTTTTTCAGGTATTCTGGGGCTTTTATATGGTGAGCCATTGGTTTTGATTGTTAAGGTTATAATTGGTTCTTCCTGGTCCCTTTACTGCTTTTATACACTGGGGAATTGGTGGGAGGTCCCAGGTATATATGGACTGGGAGGGGCTTTTTTTTTTTTTTTGCATATTCATCTCTGCAGAAGTTCGCCCTCTACTGGAGATTACCCATATGTCATGAAGATCGAAGTGGAGTGTATGGCACACTCATAATACCCGTTTTAAAGGTGAGTACTCACAAAACGGTATTATTTCTACATTGTGCTTGAATTCAAATTCCAGCGTTTAATTGATATTGATGTCCACCACGCTTATGATAAAGTTTACCAGCAATCTTTTAAAACTAGGTTAGATGAAATATGATTTATCAACACAGCTATGGGCAGGAGGGTTCAGTCATATTTTATTTTATTTGCATCTTACGAGGAAAGAAAACAAAATACAGGGTTAGTACTGGGTGCCCATTGTATGTAAAAAGAAAACAAAATAAACAGGTTACTCTCCTTTGTTTTCCTTCAATCTGTCTCTTCTGTGCCTGGACTGTGCCCTTTGAGATAATTTAGCACTGAGATCCATGCTTGCTATTGGATTCCGGGCACACTGTTCAGGAGCCAAGGCCAAAAGTGCACCCCCTGCCAACATCTGTGTGGAGAGCTAGGCACTGCCTTTCTCTAAAGCAGCGAGGGGAATGTTTGAGACTTAGACCCAGGTGTCCATAATGGGCAAATACTTAATACTTGAGGTATGTTGTTGAAAATCTAAGGTAAGTATCTTTTTTTTTTTCTCTTTATTGGCTTTAAAGTCTAACTCCATAGAATTGATTTTTTATTCTGAAAAAAAGTATACAACCACAGGAAATGTGATTTGCTGTCTATGAGAACATGAAATACAGCAAGAAGTTAGGGTATCACTGGGGCTAAAGTGGCATCACTGGCAAAAGATTTTGACACCATGGACAGAAAATCCCTAACTCATGTCTGTTAACAGGGGTGGATTATGAGGTGCATGCGCCCCGGGGCCTCCACCTTTTGCCCTGCAAAGGGAGCCTCCACCAACCTTTGGGTTATGGTCTGGTCCAGGAGGTTTTTCAGTCTTTGGTCTGATGGGCTGCATAAAAGCTTTCGGCGGCAGTGGGGGCCCCCCATGCACCTGGGTAAGCCTTTTTTGGTTTTTGCAAATGTGCAGCCAAAGCCACCACAGGGCAGGATGGAGAGTCTATAGCAGCAAAGCCACCGCCAGCAATGCTACAGGGATTGGTAGGTGCAGAGCTGTCAATCGACGTCCGCTCACTGCACATAAGCTACCAAGCACAGCTGCTGGCAGCTCAATGCAGGGAACTGTTTTCTGCTGGAGCAGCTGGGCAACTATACTACCTTCTATACTACCTTCCACCCAGAATGGCAAAGGAGGAGTTCCCGAGCAGCACGCACCCACAGAAGTGTGGCACAAGGGACTCAATCTGACGTTAAGTAGGCGGGTGCTAGACAACCACCAATCAGTTACTTGGCTGGACTATTATTTTAAGGGAAAAAAATACTGTATCCGGGGGCCTCCACCAGATTTTGTGCCCAGGGGTCTCCACCACACTTAATCTGGCCCTGTCTGTGAAAAATGGCAGGTCTGGCTCTTCCTCCCTTGTTCCAGTTTTTCCTTTATGATTTTATTGACTTGTAGAACTTCTTGTTAAGATAGGCATTATTAAAGCTTAGCTGCAATTTTCTCTTGAGCACTGCAGCTAGAATTCTGCAACTAATTAACGGGTCCACTTGCCTAATGTCATTCTACAGGTAAACAAAAAACATAAGGCTACTTACCTTTTGTCGGCGAGGCTGTGCCACGTCCTTCGCTTCCAGCATCACCCCAGGACCTGTCCACTCCATCCACTGGTGCTTGGGAGCCAGGTCCTGACCCCTGCCATCAGGACATGGACACACCCTCTCCATTCACTACAATAAAGGGGTGGCGTGTCATGTCTCGGCACACTACCTCAATTGCAATGAATGGGGAGGGCATGGCAGTACTCTTTGAATGATGGCAGGTTGCCGACTGCTGCTCAGGTCCAGCAATCAGGGGAGTTACTGGTTGCTGCACTATCACCGATCACGATCAGCTGCGTGGGACATAAGGTATAAGTACCTGTTAATTTGTTTTATTTGGCTGCTGAATAATTTTTACAGAGAAGCAAGCCACATCGAGGAGATACCCATAGTGGGCGAAAAATGACTCAAAATCTAGAGTAGTTTTCCTAAAACTTAAGAAAATATTTACATGGTGCATACAAACCAAGAATAATAGGTCTTTCATTGCTATCTCAAGTGCTTAAAGCTACTAATGCTCAACTATAGCTTTTAATATTTACACGGCCAATGTCTTCCACTTCTGACCACATGTTTTGGGCTTTTGACCCTCATCTAGCTATTTGGAGATGGGGTGCATGGGGGGGGGGGGGGGGGTGAGGTTTGGAAGTGCCATAACAGAGGAGCCCTATGGCTATGCCTGCTCACTAAGTGTAATGAGTAACCCAGTTATTCTTGGTCTGTATGTGTCAAGTAAATGTTTAAAGACCCAGGGCTGGCTGCTAGTTTTCCTCGGAGTATCCCAATGCCTGGGGTGGAGGATGCTGTGGCTTTGAGGCTGTGAGTATTGTGTGGGTTGCATTCAAGACCACATTCATAAATTCCTAATTGGCCAGCCCATACAGAAATGGGAGCAAGAGCTAGGCATACAGTTATTACAAGGTGAAATTTATAACTGTGTTTTGTATTCCAACCTACTTAGCAACTTTTTAACTAGCTAGGAAATGATGCCACAGATGTTTAAAAGTGACAGGGGCAATTTTAAGATGTCTGATAGAGAAATAAGCTGCTCTCCTTGCATATATTAGTAATGTTAGAAAAAAATGATATTGGTGAAACACTGCACAATTGTGTCTAAATAATTTAGATCTACTTAGTTATTTGACCCATGTCTTTGTTATCTGTGGGTAGTCAAATGAGCCTTAAAATGTAAAAAAAAAAAACAAAAAAAAACACCTGTGTAGTATTGTGATGAAGGCCACTGGAGCAATGGTGCTACGTTGGAACTGGGGTACCACTGGGCCCCAGAACTTGGAAACTGGATTCGACAAAAGATGCTTTGTTTTAAAATATAAGATATAATCAGAGAACCTAAATTACTTCCACAAAATTAGCATTGTGGCAAGGTGCATTGTACTATGGTAGTATTATTTGTTTTTATCGTATATCCCTGTCTGTACATAAACATTGTATGTAATTATGTTATTTGTATGGTTGAATAAAATGAATAAAAAAAGAATGCCACAACCTATAGACCACTGTAGCTTTTGCAAGCTTATAATTGAAGGTTTAATATTACAGAGACGAGACAAGAGACCCTACCAGTGTCGGACTGGAATACTGTATCTTGGACCCATCCTTCAGCTGTATAGGAATAATGCTAATCTTAATTATGTAGTAAAATGTAATTTGCAGAACACTCCAAGCAAAACAAAAACTCTGTGATAGTCTTGGATCCTGGAGCAGTGCCTATTCGAAGCCACTACCGATACTGGACCATCCTCAGTGTAATTCAATATAGAGCGCACTATGTGAATGATATATTTATTTTTAAATTGATGGTTTTCCTGATATTATGATTTTTAGTATAATATCCCTGCATAGTATTTATGTTTTGTCCCTTATTGTATTTTTAACATGGCAGAGGGAATATCTTACGTCTGTGAGAACCAGGGAAAAGTGGGAGTGGGGAACTAAATTAAAGCGCCAGACCACCCTCCACTATCTGTGCTTTACTATTCTAAGTATACAGCACGTCCTGTTCCAGAATATTCCTTACACATGGGTAATACCTCCACAAGATGGCTCTGGACTGCAGAAAACGTCTTGTGGCTCCTCCCAGCCCTATATAAGTCAGGGACCTCCCACAAATTCCCCAGTTTTCATCTGCAGTCTGGACTGCGAAGATAGAAGATGGCTCTCTATATACACAGGCGAGCAGGGCTTACCAGCCTGCGGCCCTGCAGGACTATTCCCACCCATTCAGGACCCACTGCCTCCCAGCCTCAGCTGACTGGTTCGAGTGAAGGTAGGACAGCACCTTGAGGAGCGCTGCTCCGACCGCAGTCCCTGCTTGGACATGGGTAGGCGGTATAGGCCTGTGGTGAGCCTTGTGGGATGCCCCCTCCCGCTTCCAGGGTTCCCCCTTAATCCCTATCCCCCTTAGGTGTCTGCCCCCTCCTCTCCTTTTTATTTAACTTTGGACGTTATGTGACTGCGGCTCCCTTGCCTCGCTCTCCCTGGGGAGACCTCGGGGGGGGGGGGGGGGTGTGGTATGTCAAGCAGCCTGAATTGCTTACTTTACTTGTGCTTAATGTGTTTTACTGTTAGCCGCCACCGCCGCGCGCTTGTACAGCGCTTCGCGGACGGCGGCGACATTACCTCAGGCGCTGCCGCGCCGTCATTGGACGGTGGGATCACATGGGCGCGTTTCACGCTCTTCGGGGGGGCGGGCTCTGCGGATGACGCTCTGCCCCTCGAGATATATGCGGACGCCATTTTTACCTTCTCAAGCTGCGTGTCTGCTGTTTCCTACCGCGGTTCGTGAGTGCCCCTGCGGGGTGGCTTTATTATATATCTTTTATTTATATATTTTATTGTTATATTCTTATGGAATGTATTCTTATGTCTTTCAGGCGGGTAGACCTCATTGTGGTTTCTCCCGATCCTTTCACTTTTTTGTTAAGGCTATTACTATTATATCTCCCAATTCCCTAGCGGGCTTTTGGGGCATCCCGGGTCGCTATCATTAGCGTTAACCCTATATTGGTCTGTTGTGCCACTCTAATCACCATATGGAGGCTTCTGGGGATAATGTGCTTGGGGTTCCTTCGGGACAAGCCCGGCTATGTGTTGTGTGTGAGGTATAAGTGATGATGTCAGGGTATGTGTACCCTGTGCCCAGCAAGTGCTTGCGCTGCAGTCTGGGTTGCCTATTACTGGGCCTGGTGCTGCTCCCCCTCTTGCTTCGCCTGCCTCCCCCCACGCTTACATCTGACCCCCAGCGAGGGGCATACTAGCTGGGAGTATAAACCTGATTTAGCTGCACGGGTGGCCAGCATTGAAAAACATCTTGCAGGGTCTGCCCCGCGTAAGGCTTCTGCTAAGAAGCGGCATTTATCACCCGCGGTTTCCCTCTTCCCTGTAGAAGATGAGGGCCCTTTCTCACTATCAGGCCTTTACCCCCTTGAGGAGGGGGAATTATTATTTTCTGACTTTTTTATTTACATAAAAATCCTTTAGCACCGCCCGGGAGACCCATAGTGTCAGGGAATAGAGGACCACTTGAAAAGATTGCCAGATTTATAGATGAAAATCTGAAACCACTGGTAAGGCTCCTTCCCTCCTTTGTATTGGACAGCAGTGACCTACTGCATAAGTTACAACATGTATCAATGGAAGAGAACTGGCTACTGGCCAGTGTTGATGTTGAGAGCCTGTATACCTCCATCCCTCATGCGGTGGGTCTCCAGGCGGTGGAGGAAACCTTGGAGGCATTAGGTCCTGGTGATGCAGCATATAACTTGGAATTTGTTCTGATTAATAATTTTTTTTAGATTCAATGGAAGTTTTTACCAGCAAATTTGTGGCACCGCTATGGGGGCGGCATGTGCTCCTTCGTATGCCTGCCTCCACCTTGGACGGTGGGAGAGTCTGGAGGTGTTTGGGCGGGCGTCCTTCGGAGCACATGCCGCCCTCTGGCTTACATATATTGATGACGTGCTGCTGATATGGAAGGGGACGGCACAACAACTAGAGGAGTTTATATCCTCACTTAATGAGAATCAGAGGAATATTAGATTGACATATAAGTATAGTTCTACCACCATTGAGTTTTTGGACCTCTTGATCACCAAGGAGGCGGGCAGGTTGGTCACTACTACCTATCACAAGCCCACCGCGGGGAACACCCTCCTGCACTTCACGAGTCACCACCCTGGCCCCCTGAGGCGTGGTATACCCCTGGGGCAGTTCCTGTGAATTAGGAGGAACTGTAGCTCAGTGGAGGGCTATGTGCGGGAGGCCAGGGTGTTTACTAGGCAGTTCAGGGATAGGGGCTATCCTCATCGATTGTTGCGGACTTGCTTTCACAAAGCCCTGGAGTCCACGAGAGAAGGACTATTGGGCGGTAGTAGATCCAAGCGGTTGGGTGGTGACCAACAGGTCCGCCTCATTACTCAATATAGTGTTCATTGGGAAAAATTTCGGAACATTCTTCAGTCACACTGGAATATCCTCATGCTAGACCCCACTATAGCTAAGCATGTAGGGCCTAGACCACTTATAACGGCCAGGCGGGCATGCAATTTGAGGGACCGGCTAGTGCATAGTGAGTATATGCCCAAGATAGAGGACAAGATAAATATGAAGGCCCTGAAGGGGTCATATAAGTGTGGACATTGTCATATTTGCCCACTTATGGAGAAAACATTGTCCTTTACGGGCCCTAAAAGTAAGTGTCCTAGACCGATTAAGAGTTTTATTAATTGTGCTATGAGATTTGTGATCTACTTACTCACGTGCCCCTGTAACAAGAAGTACGTGGGGAAAACTAAGCGTGAATTACGCATCAGGATAGGAGAACACATGAGGGACATCTGTAAGAGAAATGAAAAAAGTCCCGTTGCAGAGCACTTTAGGACACACCATAATAGCGATCCTTATAAATTGCGGGTGGCAGGAATATTTAAACTGGAAATTAGGGGGAGGAGGGGGTTTAGGGATACCATACTCTTGCAAAATGAATCCCGCCTAATATTTGAGTTGGGAACTATGATCCCGAATGGGCTCAATACGGATTTGGGCCTTAAGGCATTTTTATAAGCTAACAAAATGATGAGTTTGGGATACCCCCTGCCTATTCCGGACAGTTTGGTATTATGCCCCCTAGAATCCTACGCTGCTGAGTTTGTTGCTCATGCCATTTGGGACTTGGGATATAGATCTGGCTCTTTGATGTCCCGGAATATGAGTAAAGTGAGTGAATATATGGGCACACATCCTAGTGTGTGTTTTTTGTTTGGGGGGGGACTTGGGTATGGTTTATGTATATAGCCCACGGTTTGATTTCCAAGGCGATCATGGTGATGGATGTAAATACCTTCTGTAAATCTTGGGTGCTTTGGTGGTGGTGTCCGCGTATACTGGCCAAAAGGAAGTAATGTTTCTACTGAGTAGTAGGTGAGCCTTCAGCTAAATGCCGCCATTATAATGTTTGAATGTGCTGTGACAATGTATTTAATTGTTGTTGTCCCCCATTTACAATATTAAAAGAATTGATAGATGCATGCTGTGTTAGAAGTATAGAGGGGAGGGGAGAAAAGGGTTAATATGTGGCTTGGATAGCGAAGTGATTGTGCGCTTCTGCCTGTATAAAGGAGGAATGCTGATTGGCAGCAGTATTGAGAGCCGAGACATGAGTGGATGGAGTTAGCCAATAGGATGTGGCTTGATGTATAAAAGCATTACCTCACCCGGCCCCTCCCTCACCCTGATGAAACTCCCAATGGGGAGTGAAACGTGCATTGGTGACGGCCCCTAGCCACGCCCCTCGCGCTGACGCCACTACGCCCCGGCCGACGGTGTATTGCGGCTTGCTACAGGAGAGGAGATTTGTTTGGTATTCACCTCCTGGGACCCACGTGGGCTTCGCATCCAGCAGTGAATCTAAAGAGGAGGACTATGGCCGCATGACGTAGGCGTTGGATTTCGGCAAGCCTGTTATAGGCAAACATGATAGGTTAAGCCCAGGTTCCTACTGTATACAGCCTCCGGATTTCGTCCCCTCATTGGGTCACGTGAGTGCCTGCGGGCTATACTTGTAGCAGTCAAAGTTATCGTGACTATCAAAGCTTACACTGCGGGTGCAATATGTACATAGATAACAGCAGGCAGTTGGCTGATATGAAGCTTTGAGGACGTGGAGCCCCGACATCCCCCTGTTTGCCATTGAGTCCCCCGTTTTTGCAGCCCTATTTTTGTGGACATTGAGGGACGCTGGCCGGTGTGTGTATGTGATATGGTGTGAGTGCTTGGAGGTGTGGAATGGGGGCCCCTATTTTTAATAGCAATTGCTCTTTTAAAATTTTGTACAGTTATCGGTGTGTTATTTTCTAAGTATGTGTCATGTGCCACAGTGTATGCTATATTAAACTTGAATGTTAGTTGGCTTAATCAGACTATGGGTGTTTAATTGTGCCAGCCCCGCATAACAACCAGTGTTTGAGTGTGTATGTGGTATTACGGAATTATTTTCTGATTCTGAATCCTCTGAGGAACAACCTAAGATTTACGGTGGTACTGGGACTCCCTTTGGGGAAGACCCGTGGTCCCCTGATGACACTGACAGATTGATGAGTCACATTTTTGAAGTGCTTTGTATTTCCCCTCCTACAGTGGCTCTGCAGCAGCAGGGTGAGCTTTTTCATGCGGTTAAGCCACGCTGGGAGTTCCCTGAGCAGTCTCACTTTAATAATCTAGTGCTCAAGGAAACGGCCTAGCAAGCTGCCAGGGGTGCCTAAGAGTTGGGACAAGAGGTATCCCATTCCTGCTGATGTTGTTAAGCGTTGGTCGTGCCCTCCCATAGAAACATAGAAGGTTCACGGCAGAAGGAGACCATACGGGTCCATCTAGTCTGCCCTTATGTGTATACTGTATGTACTCTTTATCTTAGGATAGATGTGTGCTTATCCCAGGCATGTTTAAATTCAGTTACTGTTGATTTTTCAACTACCTCTGCTGGAAGTTTGTTCCAAGCATCTACTACTCTTTCTGTAAAATAATATTTTCTAACATTGCTGCTGATCTTCCCCCCGACTAGATTCAGGTTGTGCCCCCTTGTTCTATCATTCTGCGTCTTCTTAAAAACACTTCCCTCCTGAACCTTATTCAATCCTTTCACATATTTAAAGGTCTCAATCATGTCCCCCCTCTCCCTTCTTTCCTCCAGACTGTACAAATTAAGTTCTTTAAGTCTCTCCTGATAAGTTGTAAGTTTAAGTCCTTCCACCATTTTCGTTGCCCGCCTTTGGACACGTTCTATTTGAATAATGTCTTTTTGCAGGTAAGGTCTCCAGAACTGCACACGGTATTCTAGCTGTGGTCTTACCAGGGCTCTATACAGCGGCATCACAACCTCCCTCTTCCTACTGGTGATGCCTCGAGCTATGCAGCCGAGCATCCTGCTTGCTTTTCCCACTGCCTGGCTACACTGTCCACTCATCTTGCAGCTATCAGTAATCAGTACCCCTAAATCTCTCTCCTCCGAGGTCCTGGCTAACACAGTGCTGCCCATACGGTACTCGGAGCAGGGATTCCTTCTACCCAAGTGCATGATTTTACATTTAGAGACATTAAACTCTAGTTTCCACATCTTGACCATCTATCCAGTAAAGCTAAATCATTTTCCATGTTGCAGACACCTCCAGGAATATCCACCCTATTACTAACCTTTGTATCATCAGCAAACAAACAAACTTTTCCTACCAAGCCTTCTCCTATGTAACTTACAAATATATTTAAAAGAATGGGGCCCAGGACAGAGCCTTGTGGCACACCACTTGTAACTCGCCTTTGTTCAGATGACATGCCATTTACAACAACACTCTGATACCGATCCCTCAGCCAACTGGAAATCCACTGAACTATCCAGGGATTGAGTCCTACCTTCAATAACTTATCTATGAGCTTCTTATGTGGTACAGTGTCAAAGGCTTTGCTAAAATCCAGATAGGCGATATCCACAGCACCACCTTCATCTAACACTTTAGTGACATTGTCAAAGAATTCAATAAGATTGGTCTGACATGATCTGCCCTCAGTAAAGCCGTGCTGTTTTGGGTCCAATAGGTCATTAATTTTTAGATGGGAAATTATCTGTTTTTTTTTAAGAGTGTTTCCATTAATTTGACCACTATAGATGTTAAACTAACTGGCCTGTAATTACTGGCTTCTTCTCTACTCCCCTTTTTATGGATTGGTACGACATTGGCCATTCTCCAATCATCTGGAACCTCACCAGTTGAAAGGGAATGGTTGGGGGTGCTCGTGAGCAGCCAATGGAGAAGGCTGCTGCTTAGATCGGCACCTCGCTGGGCGGGGATTACTGCCGTTTTAACGGCCACCACAGCAGCGGTTTTTGGCCCTGGGGGTCGGGGAACCCCCCGAGACTGCGGGGAGAAGAACGGGGGAGAGGGGAGAGCCGACCTCCCGCAGTAGAGGAGAGTGTCAGCACGGCCGCCGGATCCAAGATGGCGGCCGCACGTCAGTGAAAACAACACAGCTCACCAGCCTGCCAGCATAACTCCCAGACAGTCAGCGCAGCACGCTTCCGGATCCAGGCGCAGGTCCGTCGGGTCCCCCAGGGGCACGGGACATATCAGGAGGGGAAGATAGAAGCCAGAGGCGCGGTGTATCTGCCCATGACCCCCTCCCAGTAGAATCCACGATGGCGGCCGCCCCAAGCTAACTGTGCAACCTCCAACAATCCGGCCAGCGCAGTGTATCACCAGGCCCCTGTGACCTGTGGGACAGTGTCCTGTAAGCATTTGACCCTGGGAGAAACCGGGAGCACCTGGAGAACGGACGTCAGGGAAGCAGATCAGGCATCAGGAGGTACAATTTCCCCACCTGGGGCCCTCCTCTGAATCCAAACTTGCGATCATAGCCTCTGCATAGCAGCTACCCTGTTCTAAGCAATCATATCTGAACTCCAGGGGCCACTGCTCTCTATACGCTTACTACGCAGGCCTGAGCAGCGAATGGGGCGCAAGGATCGTGGCAAGTTGGCGCAGACCCCGAGGCCCCCCACACGCACAGCGAGCGCTAGGATGGCAGCTTCCTCAGGATCCATACCCAGACCACAGTTGTCCCCATCTCCAATACCATCGCCGGAATTGATAGAGTCACAAGCAGAGTCGCGGCCGGGATCCCAGATGGTGACCCCGGAGCCCCCGCCATCACCGCCGGCTAACCCAGGCATAAGAGATGCTGAGCTTTTGGAAAGATTTTAACTTGTTCTGCAGCAGGAGCTGGAAACGGCCACTGAGAAGCTCTCCGCTACATTTAAAGCTGAGCTTAGAGATCTGAGGTCCTGTACGTCGGAACACCAAATGATCGACACTACCTCTGTCCTGGAGGAGCATGACGCGGAAATCCAAAACAACAGTGCCGAGCTGTCCTCGGCCCTCCAAAAGATAGAGGACTTGGAGAACAGATCCCGGCGCAGCAATCTGCGCTTCAGGGGGCTGCCGGAATCTATCATTGACCTCAAATCTACTATCACGGCCCTAATTCAAGAATTGGTCCCAGCGATCCCGATTGAACGACTGGAAATGGACAGGGTCCATCGCGCCCTGGGTCCCCCTAGAACGGATGGCCAGCCCAGGGATGTTATCGCCAAGTTCACTTTCTACAATACCAAGGAAGTGATCGTTCAGGCAGCCAGAACCCGCAACAACTTGGTCTTCCAAACTCATCAGTACCAGATTTACTCGGACCTAGCCCCAGTGACGCTACAGAAACGCCGCCTGTTGAAGCCGCACCTCTTAGTCCTCAAGTTGCGCCAGATAGCCTACAAATGGGGATTCCCGTTTAGACTATGCTTTACATACATGGGCCGCTCGTATGCGATTACAACTCCGGAGGAGGCCTCCGATTTGTTGGAACGCCTGGGCTTGACCACAGCAACTGAGTCATTGTCAACACCAAGGCCGCCCCAGGAGCAATGCACACGGGCTACACGGAGGGATCAGCGGACCAGCAGCCGGCATCCCTACCCGACATCAACCTCATCTCGAGCAGCAACAACCCACCTCCCTGACAATGGCTGACTCAGGCGCTCTCCCCCCCCCCCCCCCCCCCCCCCCCCCGAGGGATCCCATAAATTTATTTTTTTTTTTCCCTATAGGTACTGTTGGGACCCTCGGTGGACTGTATAGAGGTAATTGGCCTGGTCGGGTTGGGGGCGCTCGCCTGCTGCCGGGGGGGAGAGGTCATTCTCCTCCCCCTTGGGTTGGCAGGGGGTGGGCGTTCCCATCACTGGCAAATCTGTTGTTAAACGCTTTGCTTCTGTTCTTTGTTGCATAATTACCTATTACCATAGGACAGCTGTTGTTTCTTTTGCATCTTAAATTGCTGTATGGTCGGCCTGCGCAGGCGCTTTTCAAGGTTCCATGACTTCGCGCCACGTCGGGAGGCTGGCCATGCGGAAAGTGACATTCGCAGACCGCGGTGGCGGCCTCCCGACTGGAGTGAACTTATCTTTTTTTATTTTAGGTTAAACGTACCAGATAGGTACAACACTTCCCTGGAGTGACCTAACTTATAGCTAAATAGTCGGTTTTAAATGTTTCAACTGTTCCACGACTTTGCACCGTGTCGAGAGGCTGGCCATATTGAATGTGACATTCGCAGACGGTAATGGCGGCCTCCCGACAGGGGTGGATCTATTTTTTGAGGTTAAGCATACTAGATAGGTATAACGCTTCCCCGGAGGGGCCTACCTTATTGTTAAACAGTCCGTTTTCACTGTTTTAAACGTTTCATGACTTTACACCACGTCGAGAGGCTGACCATGTGGAAGGTGACACTCGCGGATCGTAATGGCGGCCTCCCGACGGGGGTGGATTTATTTTTGGGTTTAGCACACTAGATAGGTATAACATTGGTAGATGACCCCTGGTGGAGTGCTGGCGTTGGGCTGGTCTTACACCAGTCTCGGAGTTTTTTGGAAAAGTGAGAAGGATAAAAGTGTGCAGACCCTAGTTTGAGTTAAGGTTGATGTTTTGCAGCATGGAACGGTTTGATGTCCCAAACAAATATAAGCATGAAGCTCTGACCCGAATGCGGTCTGTCTAGGCTTGTGCCCCCTCTCCTCTCCCAGATTTTACTACGCACTATGCTGACCCCGAGCCGCTGCAGATAACTCTACAATCGCAGGCGACTCCCCGCCCAGAGGCTACCCCCCTCTAGATACCCAGAAAACTTCCGGTTGTGGGATACCCCCGGAAGGCAACTACTGACTCGCTCGAGTCACCAACCCCCCCTTCCCCTTTGTTCCCCTGTCTTGAGACACCACCTGAACCCGCGGCTCCCGGCGGCCCCCGTAATACTCGGGGAACACCTGGGGCACTCTATTACTTGATACCTGCAGCACCCACTGCCACCCCTCCTACCCTACACGCACTTACCAATCCCTAGTCTCTCCCTGATTCAAGAACCCTACCCTCTTCCCCTCCCCCTTTTTATTTATTTATATTCTTCTCTCTTTCTCTCTCTCCCCCTCTTCCTTTTTTTTTATTTTTTTTTCTTCTCTTAGAAAGCCTCTTCCCACTCTTCTTAACGCTTGGCCCTGCCTGTTTTTTAGTGAAACTGCCATCATGAGCCAATTGCAAAGATCATCAAGCAGTGCTGGTCTTAACTTTAAATTGCTTTCGCATAACGTGCAGGGGTTTAACTCCCCGCACAAACGGACTAAAGCGTTCCACTATTACAGGCAGATGCAAGCTGACATACTGTGCCTTCAGGAGACGAGATTTTCCACAACAAGCTCCCCAAAATACCTAAATTCACAATACCCCACATTCTTTCTAGCTTGTTATACGAAGAAAACCAGGGGTGTGGCCATTGCATTTCGGCGAAATATCCAATTTAAATGCGAGACGACGATAGCTGACCCAACTGGCCGGTACCTGATTGTAATAGGCAGCTTAAATGACACACAGATGACCTTTGTATCGTATTACGCACCCAACACTCATCAGGCAAATTTTTTCTCGCACCTCTTGGGAAAAATTAAAGAACATAGCAAAGGGCTACTAATTATGGCCGGAGACTCCAATGTAGCACTAGTCCTAAGTTTGATAGGTCACCCCAGCAGGGTAGCGG
Source organism: Gastrophryne carolinensis (assembly GCA_027917425.1). Lineage (NCBI taxonomy): Eukaryota > Metazoa > Chordata > Amphibia > Anura > Microhylidae > Gastrophryne > Gastrophryne carolinensis. The sequence continues at coordinate 80,131,957 of CM051242.1, read as the reverse complement.
GTCCTTCTCGCCATCCGTGCAGCACCCTCCAAATCGTATCAATGCCATGCTGCGGGACGCGACTCTGATGTGTGGCGTGAATTGAACCCTAAAACACGGGATTACACCTTCTACTCGAATCCCCATAATTCTTTTTGCAGAATTGACCATATCATGGTGCCCCAGAATGTTATACCCATGATTGGCAAATGCCAAATTCTAGCCACGCCTTGGTCAGACCATGCCCCAGTACTCATGAGGTTCGCTGCTACCCCCCCCATTACCAGACCGTTCAAGTGGAGACTAAATGACTCCCTGCTTACACGCAAGGAAACCCATGACCAGATCCTCCAGTCACTTAGGAATTACTTTGCAATGGTGAGTGTATGGGAGGCCCATAAGGTAGTGATAAGAGGAGAACTCATTGCGTTAGCTACCTCTATCAAAAAGAGCAGAACAGAAAAGATTACCCACCTAACAACCAATTTAGAACAGCTACAAACTGCATGGAAAGCGAACCCCTCAAGGGAACTTAAGAAAAAGGTAGATGAGGTCAATATGCAACTTAATGTAGCATTGGACGAGATAGCAGAGAAGAAGCTTAGATGGGGTAGGCAGAAGATGTACGCATGGGCCAACAAACCTGATACCCCTTTAGCAAATAAGCTCCGATACTCAGGACCGAGACAATCACGCTGCGGTCTGCAGAGGGGACCAGTACTGCAAACCCCGTCAAAATTGTTGACATTTTTAAAAAAATGTTGGGCAAGCTTTATGCGGCGCCCTATGCGTTCCCTCGGGAAAGAGCTATCAAATTTCTAGACTCAATCTCGCTCCCTGAGGTGGCAGAAACTCATAGAGCCAACCTCGAAGCAGAGATCTCGGTTCCGGAAGTCTTGAGGGCGATCAAAAGCTTTAAGGCCTCCAAGGCACCGGGGCCCGATGGCTTCTCAAACTTGTATTATAAGAAATATGCTGCAGAACTAGCCCCTCACCTAGCTAGAATGTTTAATTCCATTAAAGATGGAAGCACATTGAACCAAACTTCCCTGGAGGCATTCATAAGCATGATCCCGAAACCGGACAAGGATCACCTGAACCCACAGAATTATAGGCCCATATCCTTGCTCAATGTAGATCTTAAAATCCTGGGGAAAGTTTTGGTCTCTAGGATTAATGAATTTTTGGGCATCCTGATTGGGAAGGACCAAGTGGGGTTTGTACCTAATAGGCAAGCCTCAGATAATATTCGTAGAGTTATTCATCTGATCAAACTAGCCCAGCAGAGGGGCATCCACAGTCTTCTCTTGTTGCTGGATATGCAGAAGGCCTTTGATTCCCTATCGTGGGATTATATGTCTCTTGCCCTTTATAAATGGGGATTTGGAAGCAATTTTTTAACATGGATACGATCCATATACTCGTCCCCTTCAGCAAGAGTTCAGTATGGGGGATACCTTTCAGAGCCATTCTCAATCAGCAGAGGTACGCGACAAGGGTGCCCCCTCTCTCCAGTGTTATTTGTTTTGGCCCTGGAACCGCTGGCTGTTGCAATCAGGACACACTCGGATATAACGGGGATAGAGTTAGCGGGATATCACCATAAAGCATGCCTTTTCGCAGACAACATCCTATTAGTCCTCTCGCGACCCCATATCTCGCTACCCAATGTCCTCCACCTTCTAGATGTCTTCTCGCAAATCTCTGGCCTCAAGGTTAACAAAGAAAAATCCTTGGGGTTAAACTTAAATGTTCCTTCCCAGATACTAACATCGCTTCAATCCAACTTTCCCTTCCGTTGGGCCCCGGGGACACTATCATATCTGGGGGGTCAAGGTCACTCCTCACTACCACACTCTATACCAGGCTAACTACCCCCCCCCTTCCGATCGCTAAAAGCCATGCTTGACTCTTGGCAGGGACATGGGATTTCGTGGATAGGAAGGATCAATGCAGTAAAAATGACCCTATTACCCAAATTGCTCTACCACTTTAGGACGCTCCCTGTTCAATCCCCTCATACCAGATTAGAAGCATGCAGAATAGCATAATGAGATTTGTCTGGGGAAGAATCAGACCGAGGGTAACTAAAACCACTATGTTTAGACACAGGACGGAAGGAGGGCTGGGGGTTCCGTGCATGAACAAATACAACTTGGCCACCCAAATTGCGCAGTTACATAGCCTACATCTCGAAGTAGAAACTCCCCTTTGGGTATCCTTAGAGGCCATGGCATGCGACCCCATCCCCATAGATAGCCTGCTCTGGACCCCACCACAATTTAGGCCCCAGATTGCTTGTCCTGTCCTAAACCATTCCCTCCGTGTGTGGGACGGGGTGAAATACTCGGGGAAGCTAATTTCGCCGCACCTCCCAGCTATGCGTCTATTCAGGAATCCCTGGTTCCCTCCGGGGATGGAGAATCCTGGGGCATTCACGTGGTGAAGGCGGACAGGTATTAATAGATAGGGAGGAAATAGTTTCTTGGCCCACATTAGTGTCAAAAGCAAATGCACCAACTGCTGAGTGCTTCAGGTACCTCCAGATCCGCCACTGGTTAGCTCCCTTGCTAAAGAACAAGACCCCTGGGATGGATAAAATGACTTTTGAGGAGGTGTGCCTTCGGGGGGCACCTACACCAGGCCTTATTTCTATGATATATGCCCATCTTACGACATTACCGGCCAATCTAAAGCATGGATATATGATAAAATGGGAAACAGATCTGAACCTGGTTCTAGATAGAAAAAAATGGACGGACATTTGGGCAGGGATTAACAAATGTTCTATAAATATCACCACGTTGGAAGCAGCATATAAGATGCTCACGAGATGGTATCTGGTCCCGTCCGGCGTGGCGAAAGCAGTCCCAGGGTACCCGGCAACCTGCTTCCGCGGCTGTTCTGCAGAAGGGACGGTTCTCCACATTTGGTGGGAATGCCCGAAGGTTAGGAGGTTCTGGTCTCGGGTCTTTGGCTTGCTATATACTCTCCTGCGCAATAACCTGCGAAGGGACCCCTGGGTCGCTTTGCTACATGTGAAGCCAGAAGGTATTACCATGCCCCAGCATGCCTTGCTGACCCAGGTCATGCTGGCGGCAAAATTAGCCATCGCTAGCTCATGGAAAAAAGGAAATGTCCCATTTCAGATGGTAAAAGAGAGGCTGAATGGCATTTTTATTAACGAAAAACTTACCAGCATCCTGAGAGACTCCCATGAGAAATTTATGAAGATTTGGGGCCCTTGGGTGGAATATTCATTTCCAGATCTGAGAGAGGCCCTGCTGCAGTGAGAGATGGCCAGCAGACCCTTCCCTTTAGTTATATATACGTGTATATATATGTATGTATATGTATGTATATATGCAGGTATGACCCCTTTTTTTTTTTTTTCTCTTTTTCTTTCTCTTTTTCCTCTCTTCTTTCCCCTCTTTCCCTCGTGTCTCCCGTCTGTCTCCCCCCTCCCTTAATGTCGTTCGCCATCCCCCCCTCCTGCCCGGACCCCTTGGCCCCCCTCACCCCCCTGATACCGGAGGGGTGGTGGTGCGGAGGGTATGGGGCGGAGGGAGATAATTTACCTGCCCGACAGTTTGAGTAAGATAGGCGATCAGTTAATAGATGTTAATTTTAAGCTGCTCATGTTGGCGCATAACTAAACTCTAGAAGCGCAAAATACCCTAAATGTGCCTTAGTAACTCGCTGAAAATGACATGTCTGTATGAGCAAATGCATAAAGAATGACAACCTGTATCCTGCAACTCTTTATTTGTAAAAGAGATATATGTCATACTGTTTATCTTTTATGCAGAAAACGACAATAAAAAAGATTGAAACAGAAAGGGAATGGTTAAGTAAATCAGTCAGAGGGGCTGCAATCACAAACCTAAGCTCCCTTAGAACTCTGGGGTGGATTCCATCTGGACCCATCGCCTTACTTACCTTTAGATGTGCCAGCTCGGATAGGACATCAGCCTCCAGAAACTCCGGAGCTGTGCCCTCCCAGCGGGATGCTGTGCTATGGCCATGCCTGCTACTATCTGAAAATACCGAACAAAAGTAGCTATTCAGATGGTCAGCCACAGCCTTATCTCCGTCAATATAATTATTTTCCCTATTTCTAATTTTTGAGACTGCATTGCTTTTCTTCTTTCTGTCACCAATATATCGGAAAAAGGTTTTATCTCCCCTCTTCATAGATTTGGCCATATCTTCCTCCTTTTGCCCTTTAGCAGTCCTTATAATCAGTTTTGCTTCCCTCTGTTTAATTTTATACGCCTCTCTGTCAGCTACACTTCCACTTACTTTATACTTCTTATAGGCAGACTTCTTATCTTTTATGATAGTGCTGACTTCCCTAGTAAACCATAATGGTTTCTTCTTCCTTTTATTCTTGCTAGTTTGTTTTACATATTGCTTAGTTGCCTTTAAGATGGCCATTTTTAATAGTGACCACTGGGCACTCACTTCTGCTACTCTGTTCCACTCACCTAATTATCTTTCTACATACTTCGCCATGTCTTTGAAGTTTGTCTTCCTAAAGTCTAGCACTTTGGTTCTGGTGTGTGATTGCACAATGTCTTTTTTATTCTGAACCATAAGCATTGATGGTCACTGGAACCCAGATTTTCTTCAACCCTGACCTCGGACACCAGATCCCCATTGGTCAGAACTAAGTCCAGAATGTTATCTCCTCTAGTTGGCAATGTCACAAGTTGTTTTAGAGACACTCCATTAAGTGCCTCTAATATAGTCCTGCTCTTGCATGTCGATGCACTTGGGATATTCCAGTCCACATCAGGCATGTTGAAGTCACCTGTAATTACAATGTCCCCCTTCTCTGCCATTCCACTGATTTCATCTATTAACAGGTTATCTAGATCCTCAGATTGTCCAGGGGGCCTATATATCACACCAATTCTGATCACAGCTCCCTCCTTAGTCTGCATGGTAACCCAGAGAGTTTCTAGTTCATTATGTGTATGCTGAATTATTGTTGATTGAAGTGTAGTCTTGACATAAATGGCTACTCCACCGCCCTTTCTATCCAATCTGTCTTTTCTGTGCAATGTGTAACCGGGTATGGCTATCTCCCAGTCATTGTGATCCTTGAACCAAGTCTCTGTTATTGCAACAAGATCCAATTCATCTCTGGATATGATATCCATTAATTCACAGAGCTTGTTGCCCAAGCTGCGAGCATTGGTACACATCATGTGGATGTTGTTGGTATTGTATTTTAGTGTGTCCTTGATCTTTTCCACCTCTAGCCTACCACTGACCGGGCTTCCTGCTTCAATGTCCTGCTTCATCCTAATTGGTAGGGGACAGAAATCACCCTTACAAGTTACATCTCTGTCCCCTTCCTCTAGTTTAAATCAAAAAATGCTCTGAGTTCCACTCCAAGTTTTTCTGTGCCTTTCTGTGAAGGATGCAAGCCATCCCTCTTAAACAACTCATTGTTCGACCACCTTCTAACATCATGACTAATACATCCAAAGCCTTTGTCTTCACACCACTGATGTAACCACAAATTGAACTTGGCGATGTTGAGTGCCTTTTTTCCCTGATTACATACTGGCAAAATTTCAGAAAAGGTGATAGAACCTGTTATTTTGCAAAGTTCCTGACTAAAATTTTAGAAGTCCCTCTGTACAACAAACAAATCTTTTTGGGATAAGTCATTTGTGCCAAGATGTAGCACTCGGTTATGTTTGCTTGCAGACTTCACAATATTTATAATACGTTTCTTATCCCTATTAACCGTGGCACCTGGGAGACACCTCACTTCCTTTAGCTCATCTTCATTTTGTCCAAAGTCCACACCTCTAATTGTTGAGTCACCAACCAGAATATGCCTTTTCCTATTGGTTGGCTTGGTAACTGTTCCTTGCTGCCTTTTTGAACTCATTTTATATGGTCCCTTACTTAAGTCCACTTCCTTTGATCTTACCAAATCCTGCCCAGACTGAGCATTAGCAGATGCATCCACATCAAGCTCAGAAAGAACAGCAAATGGGTTATATTGGCTTAGTCCAAAATGTTGATGTTTTTGTTCTACATTGCGCAATCTTCCAGAGCCAACAGTCTTCCACTGTGCCCCTCTCTTGTGAAGTCTTTGTGGGAGTGGTGGCTGTATACTAAGCTGCTTTACTGGCTGGGATAGCTTCGCAACTTCAGACTGAACAGTAGAAACTAAAGACTGTAATTTTGAAATCTTGTCATACAACCCCTTCATTTGCATACAAATTGGACAGCATCGCAAGTTCCACAGAGTACTACGAAACACAACGGCCAGGCAAGAGTTACACTGCACCAAACCAGACATTCTAGATAATAAGAATAGGTACGGCTAAAAAGTAAATGCTGTACTCACCACAATTTCTTGTGTACAACCCCTGCTGTTTTCAAATTACTGCAGTTTTTAAAACTACACACTTCTGTCCTGCTGCACTTATGTCAAGCTGCTCTCACACAGGCTGAAACTCCACAGAGCAGCTCACCTATTTATATACAGGTGGATGCGCCCGTTCTCCAATACATCTGTCATGCACTCTCCTGATACTATTACCCTGCGGGATGCGGAGGACCGGCGCTTGGACCAACTGGCCTGTCACGCCTTTGCCTGTGTGGGGACGGCGCTGCGCCCGGTTTGTGCCTCTGCTATCACGGCTATTGCCATTAAAGGAGTGATTAAGTGTCTCTTGGACAGGGTATCTGAGGATGCGGGTAGAGAAGAGTATAGATCTCTCCTGCTTTGTGAGGAATTTATTGCATATATTCTTTCTGCTATGGATGATGCCATTAAAATGTGTGGTAGGACTTCTGCCCTGTTGGTGGCTATACGCCACTCTGTCTGGCTACAGTGGGTAGCTAATAATGCTGCTAAGAAGGCCCTTACTGGTTTCCCTTTCAAGGGCCTGCGCCTTTTTGGTGAACGTTTGGATTTGTTTGCCATGGATGGTAGGAGGCCGTCACGGTCCTTTCGGGGGATGGGTGCCTTTCTCCCATCCTTCAGTGGATCCAGAATTTGCCGAGGAGTCTCCTTTACTGGGGCCCGTGGAGATCACTGGGGAAGAGGCAGAGGACTTGGCCGTCCTGGCCTCTCCTGGGGTCCCAAGCCAAAATCCTCACCCAAGCCCCCTCAGGCATGAAGGGGCGTCCTCACCCATCTGGGTGATCTCTTTGCTCACGTCTGGAGGCTTCACGTCTCAGACCGGTGGATTCAGGAGGTAGTGTCTTCCGGTTACAAGATTCAATTCAACAAGATCAATTCACTACGCCCGGGCGACTTCATGACCTCTTTAGACATCATGGACGCTTACCTTCATGTACCAATCTTTCCAGGTCATCAGAGATTCCTCAGGTTCGCTCTGGAGCACTACCAATTTGTAGCCTTGCCCTTCGGTATCACCTCGGCTCCCAGGGTATTCACCAAGGTACTGACGGGCGTAATAGCTCTGCTGAGATCTCAGGGCATTCACATCCTTCCTTACTTGGACGACATTCTCATCACGTCTCAGTCCCTCCAACAGGCCGAGAGGGATACCCAGCTGGTGGTGTCCACACTGGAGTCCTTCGGCTGGGTGATCAACCACCCCAAGTCTTTTCTGTCACCGTCAATGGTGAGGTCCTTTCTGGGCATGACTCTGAATACATCTCAGGTCAAGATATTTTAAGTATACAGCACGTCCTGTTCCAGAAGATATTCCTTACACTTGGGTTATACATCCAGTAGCTGGACTGCAGAGACAGAAAAGTGGCTCCTCCCGGCCCCATATATACCTGGGACCTCCCACAAAATCCGCAGATCTTCTCTGCAGTCTGGGCTGCGATGACTAGAAGATGGCTCTCTCTACTCGCAGGTGAGCGGGGCTATTAGCCTGCGGCCCTGTAGGACTATTCCCACCCGTTTCCTTTTATTGCCTCCCAGCTAAGGCTTCACTGGTTCGGGTGAAGGTAGGCAGCACCGCTGGTAGGTGCTAAGGAGTGCTGCTCCAACCGCAGTCCCCCACCAAAGGGTAGGCGGTATAGGCCCATGGTGAGCCTTATGGGATGCCCCTCCCGCATCTTATGCCCCTCGCCCCCTGTCCCCGCAGTTGGCTCTCTTAGGCTGGCCGTCGCTTCCCCTTTGCTCTCCCTGGTAAATCTGGAGGGGTGCATGTCTTTATATATGTATAACATGTGCATGTGTCGATCCCTTTTGAATGGTTGCACTGGTTTCTTTGCCGCTGCCGTGCGCTTGTACTCCACTCCGCGGTTGACGGCGACATCACCTCAGGCGCAGCTGCGCCATCATTGGCTGGCTTTGTCACGTGGGCGTGTTTTCGCGCTCTTCGGAGGGGGGCGGGCCTTGCGGCTGACACGTTCTGAATCACTGTCTCCGCGGCCCGCCCCTCGAGGTATATGCGGGCGCCATTTTAGTTTTCTGATGCGTGTGTCTGGCGTCTCCCTATCGTGGTCCGTAAGTGCCCCTGCGGGCTGACATTTGACTCATAGTGAGGTTCATACCAGTGGGGAGTCTCAACCTGATTTGGCTGCTCGGTTGGCCAGCATTGAGAGACATATTGCTGGCTCTGGCCCGCGTAAGGCTTCTGCTAAGAAGCGGTATTTATCACCTGGTGTTTCCCTCTTTCCTATGGAGGCAGAGGAATTTTTTGATGTTACTGGTTATACCCCCCTAGAGGAGGGGGAATTTTTTTCCGATTCAGAATCATCTGAGGAACATCCTAGAGCATATGGTGCCGATTCTGGGCATGATCCATGGGCTTCAGATGATACTGACAGACTTTTGGCTCACATTTTTGATGTACTCTGTATCACTCCTCCTGCCGTGGCTCCGCGGCAGCAGGGGGAGCTGTTTCATACTGTCAAACAAGCTCATTTTAATAATCTGGAGTGGGAACGGCCTAGTCAACTCCCCGGGGTGCCAAAGAGTTGGGATAAGCGGTATCCCTTTCCTGCTGAAATGGTGAAACGGTGGTCATGTCCTCCCGAGGTGGATGCTCCAGTTCTGGGGTTGTCTAACACATCCGTCATGCATTCCCCTGACTCTACTACACTAAGGGATGGGGAGGACAGGCGCATTGATCAGCTGGCTTGCCATGCTTTTGCCTGTGTGGGGACCGCACTCCGTCCGGTCTGTGCCTCTGCTATTACGGCTGTTGCTATTAAAATCTGCTCAGGGGTCTCTTAGATGGGGCCCCTGATGATGCTGGTAGTGAAGAGTATAGAGCTCTTCTGCGTTGTGAGGAATTTGTTGCTTATGTTCTCTCAGCCTTGGATGATACCATTAGAATGTGTGGCAGGGCTTCTGCCTTGTTGGTGGGGATATGCAGCTCGGTCTGGCTGCGCCAGTGGGCAGCTGACAATGCTGCCAAAAAGGCTCTCACTGGGTTTCCCTTCAAGGGGCTGCGCCTCTTTGGGAAACGTTTGGACTTGTTTGCTAAGGCATAGAAGGCAGCCCTGGTCCTTTTCTCCTTCCTTCAGTGGCTCCAGAATTGGACGGGGAGCTTCCTTTGCTGGAGCCCGTAGAGATTTTTGGGGCAGAGGCAGAGGCCGCCCTGGCTCCTCCTGGGGTCCCAAGCTTAAGTCCTCTCCCAAGCCCCCTCAGGCATGAAGGGGCGCCCTCACCCATCCTGGTGGAGGACGGCTTTGGTTCTTGGCTCATGTCTGGAGGCGTCATGTATCAGACCAGTGGATTCAGGAGGTAGTATCCTCCAGTTACAAGATAAGAGTTTGCAGCCTGCCCCCCCCCAAGATTCATCAAATCTCGGTTAGCTCAAAACCCCTTGTCAGCTCAGAGTCTCGGGGAAAGGGGTCAAAGGCTATTATTCCAATCTTTTCATTGTTGCCAAAAAGAATGGGTCCATCAGACCTATCCTGGATTTAAAGCTTCTCAACAAATTTGTCAGATTTAGACACTTTCGCATGGAGACTCTGCGCTCAGCTGTGACTTTCCTACGCCCAGGGGACTTCATGACCTCCGTAGACATCAAGGATGCTTACCTTCACGTACCTATCTTTCCAGGTCATCAGAGATTCCTCAGGTTCACTCTGCAGGATCAGCACTACCAATTTGTGGCCTTGCCCTTCGTTCTCACCTCGGCTCCCAGGGTATTCACCAAGGTTCTGGCAGGAGTGGTGGCTCTGCTGAGATCTCAGGGCATTCGCATTCATCCCTACTTGGACGACATGCTTATCACCTCTCAGTCCTTCCATCAGGCAGAGCTGGACACTCAGAGGGTGGTGTCCACACTGGAGTAATTCTGCTGGGTGATCAACCACCCCAAATCTTCCCTGTCTCCTTCCATGGTGAAGTCTTTTCTGGGCATGATTCTGGATTCAGCTCAGGTCAAGATCTTTCTTCCTCAGCAGAAGGTGGAGGTCGTTCAAGAGAAAGCTCAGCTCCTGCTGTCTTGTCCTCATCCATCCATCAGGCAGGGATGTAGCTGGTGGGCCTGATGGTGTCCTGCTTCGAGGCGGTTCCACATGCTCAGTTCCACATGAGGCCTCTTTAGCTTCACCTCTTGTCAGTATGGGATCGAGATCCTGTGTCCTTGGATCAGGTGTTTGTCTTGTCCCCTCTGGTCAGGCAGTCTCTAGCATGGTGGCTGGACTCCAGGAACCTGCTGGGGGGCAGGTCCTTTCTGGCCCCCTGCTGGGAGACTGTCACCACGGATGCCAGTCTGACAGGTTGGGGGGGATTCTGGAAGTCCCTGAAATTCCAGGGTCAGTGGGGCCCTCAGGAGGCCCATGCCCCTATCAACATTCTGGAGTTGAGGGCAATCAGGTTGGTTCTCGCCCACCTAACCCCGGGGTTGGGCTGTTCAGGTCCGCTTGGACAACCAGACGGCGGTTGCCTACATAAATCATCAGGGAGGGACCCGGAGCAAGAGGGCCCTCAAGGAAGTGTCCCTGATACTGTCCTGCGCGGAGGAAAATGTTCCCTGCATCTCAGCTGTGTACATCCCAGGGGTGGAAAATCTGGAGGCAGACTCTCTGAGCAGGGGAACCTCTCGTCTGGGAGAATGGTCCCTTAGCAGCAGGGTGTTTCGCTCCCTGTGCCACCTCTGGGGTCAGCCGGATGTGGATCTGTTTGCGTCCCGTCACAATCACAAGCTTCCAGACTTTGTCTCTCTGTCCCAGGATCCTCTGGCCTTGGCCATGGATGCCTTGGCAATGCCTTGGACGGGGTTCCAGCTACTGTATGTGTTTGCCCTGCCTGGGCAGGGTGCCGCGCAAGATAGTTCAGGAAGGGGTGCCAGCCATCCTGGTGGCCCCCTGTTGGCCAAGAAGAGTGTGGTTCGCAGACATCGTGCAGTTGGCAGTAGATCAGTACGCCCTGCCCCGGGTTCCAGATCTGCTCACTCAGGGACACCTACCCCACCCAAATTTACAAACACTGGCTTTGACGGCCTGGCTGTTGAAACCTCCATCTTGATGGAAAAAGGGCTGCCTGCCTTGGTTGTAAATACCATGATCAGGGCTAGGAAAAGGTCCTCTTCTTCCATCTACTTCAGGGTTTGGAGTACTTACATTGACTGGTGTGAGTCTAACTCGCTTTCCTGTCGTGTGTTTTCTATTCCTAGGATTCTGGAGTTTCTCCAACATGGTTTGGATCTGGGTCTTCAGCTCAGTACTCTGAAAGGCCATGTTTCTGCTTTGGCTATTTTTTTCCAAAGATCCCTTGCTCAGCATCCCCTGGTCAAGACCTTTTCCAGGGGGTTACTCACGTGCGCCCCCCACGTAAGCCTATGTTACCAGTCTGGGACTTGAACTTTGTCTCATCTGCCCTGCAGGGGTCTCCCTTTGAGCCCTTGCAAGGGGCTTCTTTGTCCATTCTCACACTTAAGGTGGTCTTTTTGGTGGCTATTACTTCTGTTAGGCGTGTTTCTGAGTTGGCGGCGCTTTCCATCAAGCCCCCTTATTTTGAGAGACACCAGGACAAGGTGGTGTTTCGCTTTAAGCCAGATTTTCTGCCTAAGGTTGTGTCTGCCTTTCATCTCAATCAGGACATTGTTTTGCCTTCTCTGTGCCCTAACCTTGTAACCAGGAGCTGGTTTTACACTCTCTAGATGTGGTCAGGACTCTGAAGTTCTATTTGGTGGCCACTAAATCCTTCAGGAAGACTGATGCTCTTTTTGTGCTCCCGTCTGGACCTAAGAAGGGTATAGCGCCAGCTAAGTCCACTATCAGCAAGTGGATCCATCAGGCTGTGGTACAGGCCTATTCTACTAAGGGGAAGGAGCCTCCCTTCCACCTTACTGCTCATTCTACTCGTGCTATTGGTGCCTCTTGGGCTTTTCAGCACCAAGCTTCTGTTGAACAAGTTTGCAAGGCCGCTACTTGGTCTTCTGTTCATACCTTTTCTAAGTTTTACAAGGTTGATGTTAGGGCCTCAGCTGATACTGCTTTTGGTCACAAAGTTCTGCAGGCGGCAGTGGTTTAAACTGCCCACTGTTACGTTTTGGGGATCCCACCCTACCTTACAGACACTGCTATTGGACGTCCCATGTGCTGTATGCTTAGAATAATACAATTCTGTGATTACTCACCTGTAGAATTGGTATTATATGTATACAGCACATCCTGTTCCATCCCGCCCTTGTTATCATTATTCTTAGTTACCTCTGTACGGTGATTATTCAAATGTTCATTTTTGAATTCCTGTTATTATTGTTCTCCCGGCTTCTTGTTAACTGCTTGTTAATACTGGGGAATTTGTGGGAGGTCCCTGACTAATATAGGGCCGGGAGGAGCCACAAGATGTTTTCTGCAGTCCAGCGCCATCTTGTGGATGTATTACCCATGTGTAAGAAATATTCTGGAACAGGACGTGCTGTATACATATAATACCAATTCTACAGGTGAGTAATCACAGAATTGTATTTTTCGTTGCCCTTGTCGTTTTACAGTAACCGGATTTAAGCATATCAAGAGAAAAATAGAGTTGTAATTTTACAATGCAGACTAGCTGTTCGCGGTACATCAGTGCTGTAAACTGAAATTGCTTTGCTCTTCCATTAATATGTTCATCTCTCTCTAAACATTCCTAAGAAGGTGATATTTTGTATTTCAAATTTATTGCAAAGTACAACACAAAACTTTTTCATTCATGTTGAATGGAAAACATCCTCTTTCTTACTATAGTGTCCTTTTATTGACTCAACAAGGGCTCTTATCATTGTTAAATCACTTAAAGAAGCACTATCGTGAAATTGTGTAATATTAAAAACCCATATAAACACATTGGTTAATGAGAGGAGGGGTCACTTATACACCAAACTGAATAAAAGTGCTGCCAAGCTTGTGGTTTATTCTCTCAAGGTAGGAATAAAATCCAGGGGTGACAGGTTTAGTCTATCAGGACAGAAAAAATGTCCTTTTCCTTCCATTAAAAGAAAGAAAAACAAGCCTGTCTATATTTTTTGATGCCGGGTGTATAAGTGACCCCTCCCCCCGCCATCCAGCAAATTTATATGGATTTTTGTCATTGGGCCATTTTTCGCGATAGTGCTCCTTTAAGGACATAAGACCATATTCCTATTTCTTTGGGTCATATGGAAGACCATTCCGAATTTTCAGTGCTAGTTATGTCTGCTTTTTTAACACATGATAAAGTTGTTTCCGTACAATATCAAATCTTCCACTGGATCTGCGCAGTTCTGTCAAGTGTCCCTCCAGGATAAACATCTGCAGATTATCTCTATTAAACATGTTAAAATTCAAATGTTTACAGCATTGCTGCATTTTAGATATATTTCAGGCATTACTTAAAGACTGGCTGAGTGTAGAGTCAAAATATATTGCTCTACCTTCCAGACAGATGATTTTTGCCAGAAGAGTGTAGTTGCTTTCTTTCTCTTATTCTATCACCATACGTTTCTGCTGTTCAACAAACCCATTAGCATCACAGACTAAGCTGCTACATGCGGTGTGTGTGTATGGACCTATCTCCGGCTCAGTGTACTGCCAGCAAATTTATATATAACAGAATTAATTTTTTGCTGACCGTTAAAGTACTACTAAAAGCTATACTGACCTTTTGTCCCTCACAGCCGCTCCTAGTCTGATGCTGGAGCACTTACCTGACTCCCTGCACTGTGGCGATGCCACCAACATCAGTCACAGTGAGCTGCCCGCCCTCCTCCATTCACTGCAATGGAGGGGGGCTTAGCAGCTCACAGTGATTGATGGCGGGGGCGTCATTACAGCACAGGGAATCAAGAGATGACGAGAGAGAGCCACTGCGTATGGTGCTCGGCGGTGAGGGACCTGCATCCAGCCTTTGCAGGTAAGCTCTGCAGCCCCAGACTCCGAGCTACAGTCTGCAGAGGAGAAAAGGTGAGTATAGCGTTTTTTGGGGCTGAAAATGTACTTTAACTAAAGCAAACAATCATGCAGAGGAGGAAACTAACCCTTATGCAGGAGGAAGGTGTTGTCTGCCCCAGGAGGTAAGGAACCTGTAGATTTTACCCTAGAGAAGCTCTTACGGGAAACTTTTCAGGCTAGTTAGTGAAACATGTTGATAAAGTCTGTTTCTTCAGTCTAATTACAATATATATTACATACATACAATTATTTTTGTGGTAGTGGGTCCCAATACATTGAGTAGGGGGGGGTGTTACAACAAGAATAACAAGATGCTAAGAGTAAAGTGCTATAGTAGGCCCGAGCGTAGGTGTATGCAGGAAATTAGAGGTTCAGAGGTGTGGGGGACTTAGGGGCCACTTTCCCAGTGTAGCAGGCTACCAAGGTACTGCTAAACAGTAGATGTTCACATGTTTCAGACTACAGCTGTAAGACCACTGAGATGGCCTGAAGGGGCATTCCAACAACTGCCCTCTGTAACCAAACCTGGCCAGACAAGATAGCCAGTGGTCAGCATGATTTAATAGCAGTAGAAAATGTGGTTAGACAAAGCTGGGTTGACAACTGGCTTGGAGACACAGGCAGTGAAACCTGGTAGGGCAGCTGGAACAGCAGGACAATGCTACTGTCAGGAAAGTGATATATTGTTTTTTTCAGTAGAGCCTGGGGTTTAACATGAAATGTCTTGTTTGTCATTTTATAAGTGTATTCTCAATATTTTTGGGTGAAAATTGTGCAGAAAAATAAAAAAAAACTATTTTTTACAATTTGTAGTGTTTTTTTGTAATAAAAAATGTACGTTTGTCAATAAAATCTTATTGCGTGTGAAACCCCAATTTCTCCCGGTTACAGCGGTACCACATATGTATAGGTAGACACCCTTTCCTGCCCAGGAGACTCCCCCAAACTGAAACAACGCTTTAGGAGATTTTCAGATAAAATACAACTATGCTATGCAATATGCGCACCTTGCAGTTTTTCAAGAAAAACAACCCTTTACATTTGAAATACCTCCCACAAACTATATATTCCCTAGAAGTATACACCTCAGGCTTTCTAGGCGTACCAGGCTTGTTGACATGGGTGCAGTTTTCTGGAAGTAATCCCTCAATGTATTCTTTGGTTGCACAGGGTTTCCCTAAAAATGAATAAAAAAAATGAAAATCTGAAAAAGCAACATCCCCCAAACAGAACGATAAGCAACATGCATAGGTTCTGTCAAGGAAAGAGTTGCCAAACACACCAAAGTAAAGCATGCGCATACCAGTAAATTTACTTCAAAATTTCAGCTCTGCAGACAAAGTGCGCACCTTGTGCTTTTTCTACCAAAACAACCCTTTACATTTGGAATATTCCCCATAAACCATATATTCCCTGAAAGTACACATGTTAAGCTTTCTAAGCGTACCCAGCTTGTTGTAGTGGGCTCATCTCTCTGGAAGTAATATCTCGAAGAATTCTTAGGTTGCACAGGGTTTCACAAAAAAAATGTATAAAAAAGCTGAATAAAAAACACCTTTTCCTAAAATATCAATATGCAAATAAGAAAAATCAAGCTAAATTTGAAAGCGCAAGGTCCCCCGAGCAGAACAATACCCAACATGCATAGGTACCTGTAACCTTTTAACTGCCAGCGTACTTGAGATTTTGTCACCCTCTGCTGACAGGATATTTTTCACCATTTTGCATGATGTTTAACTGTGATTTTTGCAGGAATTTCCAAGAAAATTGCATATTTTATTTTTGTGGCAGAGTTTAGGCTTTAACATGAAATGTCTTGTTTGTATTTTTTCTCCTTTTTTTTATAATTAAAAAAAAAAATAAGTAAAAAAAAAATATATTTTTTAAATTGTCTCCTTTATTTTAACAAAAACATTTATTTTATTAAAGAAAACCATATTGCATGTGAAAGCCCCATTTCTCCCGATTACAATGATACCACATATGTATCGGTAGCCCCCCGTTCCTGTCCAGCTGATCCCCTAAACTGAAAAGAGCACTTTATAACATTTACAAATAAAAAACAACTACTATCCACATAATAAAGGGTTAAATAAAAAGAATTGGTGTGGGGTCCCCCTTCAAAGGGGGGGGGCACCATTTCTTGGGGGAATTTTAAGGGTTTTTTTGGAAAGCAGGTAATGGGGGGTCTCTGGGTTAATGGCAAGTCACCCACTAGCCGCAGGTGACTTGCCAGACCCAGAGCCTTGTGAACTGGTATAGCGGTCTCATAGATCCCTTACCAGTTCACAAAGGGTTAAAAGTAAAAAAAAAAACACACAGACACACTTTAAAAATAACTTTATAAAAAAAAATCCTTTTTTGTTATTATTTTTTTTTAATACTTACCTCCCATCCATCCCTGTGTCCCACGCTAATCACTTAGGCTTCTGCTCTCCTGCTGCTGCTGGAAGCCTTTTATACCTACTGAGTTACAGGTAACATAGGGTTAATTAAAAAAAAAATTACATAGGGTCCCCCCTCCCGGGGAGGGAGGCCCCAGTTTTGGGGGGAATTTTAAGGGTTAAAACCCTTAAAAATCCCCCAAAAAATGGCGTGAGGTCCCCCTTACCCAGCATAACCAGCCTGTGACCAGCTATGGGGGCTTGTAAAACCGGGGCGCAGGGGCCAGCTTTAGTGGCCCCTGGCCCTGCAGGCTACAAGCCGGCATAGCCTAGGGCCACGGCTCTTCTGCCCCCCCGGGCTTTGGGGAGGCAGGTAATTTGGGGGGCCAGGGGTTAATGGCAAGTCACTCGCTAGCCGCAGGTGACTTGCCAGACCCCCGAGCCTTGTGAACTGGTATAGGGGTCACATGGACCCCTTACCAGTTCACAAAGGGTTAAAAGTAAAAAAAACACACAGAATATCTTTATTATATCTTTATTAAAAAAAATAATTTTTTAAATATTTTTTTTAATATTTTATACCTACTGGGCTACAGATAACATAGGGTTAATTAAAAAAAAATTACATAGGGTCCCCCCTCCCAGGGAGGGGAACCCCATTTTTGGGGGGGATTTTTAAGGGTTAAAACCCTTAAAAATCCCCCCAAAAAATGGCATGAGGTCCCCCCTACCCAGCATAACCAGCCTGTGACCAGCTATGGGGGCTTGTAGAACAGGGCACAGGGGCCAGCTTTAGTTGCCCTTGGCCCTGCCTGCTACAAGCCGTCATAGCCTAGGGCCACGGCTCTTCTGCCCCCCCTGGGCTTTGGGGAGGCAGGTACTTTGGGGGGCCAGGGGTTAATGGCAAGTCACTCGCTAGCCGCAGGTGACTTGCCAGACCCCCGAGCCTTGTGAACTGGTATAAGGGGTCTCATGGACCCCTTACCAGTTCACAAAGGGTTAACAGTAAAAAAACAGACCCACACACTTTTCAAAATAAGTTTATTATAAAAAAAAATAAGTTTACTTACCTCCGATCTTCATTTCCTGTGTCCTGCAGCGATCTGATGTCAGTGACGGCTGGGCAGAGAAGGGGGGAGGCTGTAAGTGGGGAGTGGGGGGAGTCAGGCACATAAAATTTACGTGGCTGGCGGTCAACTGCAGGGGAGGCAGCCACGTACATTTTAAGTGGCTGGCGTTTAAAGGGTTAAAGAAGGCAACTACAGCTGGTAAATTAAAGGATTATTCTGGTGAGAAATCTTGAATAGTCCCACAAATATTCCAAGTATACATCACGTCCTGTTCCTGAATATTCCTTACACATGGGTAATACATCCACAAGATGGCGCTGGACTGCAGAAAACAGCTTGTGGCTCCTCCCGGCCCTATATAAGTCAGGGACCTCCCACAAATTCCCCAGTTCTTTCTGCAGTCTGGGCTGCGAAGACAGAAGATAGCTCTCTGTGGCGCAGGTGAGCGGGGCTTTTATGCCTGCGGCCCGGCAAGACTATTTCCACCCGTTCCGTCTCATTACTGCCTCCCAGCCTCGGCTGTTAAGGTTCGGGTGAAGGTAGGTTAGCAAGCACCAATGGTGCTGAGGAGCTAGGCTCCTACCGCAGTCCCTGCTCTAACAGGGTAGGTGGTTTAGGCTAATGGTGAGCCTTTTTGGGATGCCCCCACTGCCTCATGGGGTTTTGCCAGGTTATTCTGTGCAGTTAAACCTTATTCATTCCCCCTCCACCCTCACTTCTCATATTAGTCCTCTGAGCGCCATTGTCCCTGGGAATTCTGCTGTTATCCTCCCTCACTCTCCCCTTGGGGGATCTCCGGGGGGGGGGTTCGTCTAGTGATTCAACGCTATATTTCACTCTGACATGTTTTAGTGCTATGTAACTTTTTAATACGACGCCGCATCGCTTTTGTACTGCGCTCCGCGCCTGGCAGCCCCGTTCACCTCAGAGCTGCTGGGCCACTATTGGCCGGCCGGATCACGTGGGCGCGTTTCCCGCTCTTCGAGGGGGGCGGGCCCTGTGAATGATGCATTTACCATCATAACTCCACGGCCTGCCCCTCGAGGTCTGCGGACGCCATTTTGTCTCCTGCTGCGTGCTGCTGGCTCTCTGCGGTCCGTGAGTAACCCAGATGGGGTGATTTTTTTCTAAAAGTTTTTTCTAACTGCCTTATTCTCATGGGAATGTTGATTATGTCTTCCAGGCGGGTGAATACTTCAGTACTGTGGTTTCTCCCGGACATTTTCCCTCGCTAACTCCCACTTCCCTAGTGGTTCTTGGGGCATCCCGGGTAGCTCTTTAGCGTTAACCCTTGCTGGCTTATTGTGCCATTCAAATCACCATATGGAGGCTTCTGGGGATAATGGGCCTGGGGTTCCTTCGGGACAAGCCCGGCTATGTGTTGTGTGTGAGGTATCCCCCATAAGTGATGATGTCAGGGTTTGTGTACCCTGTGCCCAGCAGGTACTTGCGCTGCAGTCTGGGCTGTCTGTTACTGGGCCTGGTGGTGCACCCCCTCTGGCCTCACCTACCCTCCCACGCTTACATCTGACCCCCACTGCGGGGCATACTAGTGGGGAGTCTCAACCTGATTTAGCTGCATGGGTGGCCAGCATTGAGAAACATCTTGCTGGGTCTGCCCCGTGTAAGGCTTCTGCTAAGAAGCAGCATTTATCGCCCACGGTTTCCATCTTCCCTGAGGAGGATGAGGTCCCTTACTCTCAGGTCCCTACTCCCTTGAGGAGGGGGAATTATTTTCTGATTCAAAATCTTCTGAGGAACAACTTAAGATATACGGTGGTACTGGGACTCCCTTTGGGGAAGACAGATTGCTGAGTCACATTTTTGAAGTGCTTTGTATTTCTCCCCCGGCAGTGGCTCCGCAGCAGCAGGGTGAGCTTTTTCATACGGTTAAGCCACGCTGGGAGTTCCCTGAGCAGTCTCACTTTAATAATCTAGTGCTCAAGGAATGGGAACGGCCTAGCAAGCTGCCAGGGGTGCCTAAGAGTTGGGACAAGAGGTATCCCTTTCCTGCTGATGTTGTTAAGCGTTGGTTATGTCCTCCCGAGGTGGATGCACCCGTTCTAGGGTTGTCCAATACATCTGTCATGCATTCTCCTGACACTACTACCCTGCGAGATGCCGAGGACCGGCGTTTGGACCAACTGGCCTGTCATGCCTTTGCCTTTGTGGGGACGGCACCGCGTCTGGTTTGTGCCTCTGCTATTACGGCTATTGCCATTAAAGGGGTGCTTAAGTGTATTTTGGATGGGGCTAGAGATGGGCGAACTTTTGAAAAATTCGATTCGACTGATTCGCCGAATTTTCCGACAAAAAATCGCTTCGACCCGAATTTATTCGCGACGAATCGCTATTAAAAATGGCTATTTCTGAGCTTCCTAGAGCCTCAATAGGGTTGTAAACCATTCTGCCTTGCTGTAACACGCATAGGATGTGTGCTGGGTTACTGAAATAATACTGTAAATAATTAGGACATGCAGATCAGAGGCATCGCTATTAGAATCGCAGAGCGGCACAATTACAGAGAGTTGAGGTGGCATCACTATGAGGGGCCCCTATATTGCCTGAAAAACACACCCTGGAGCTGGCAGCAGCAGGAGCCCAAATATTGGCTGAAACACATCCTGGAGTTGGCAGCAGGAGCCCAAAAATTGGCTGAATGACACCCTGGAGTTGCAAGCAGCAGCAGCAGGAACCCAAACATAGCTTGAAAGAGACACTGGAGTTGGCAGCAGGAGCCCAAAAATTGGATGAATCACACCCTGGAGTTGCAAGCAGCAGCAGCAGGAGCCCAAACATTACTTTAAAGAGACACTGGAGTTGGCAGCAGGAGCCTAAAAATTGGATGAATCACACCCTGGAGTTGCAAGCAGCAGCAGCAGCCCAAACATAGCTTGAAAGAGACACTGGAGTTGGCAGCAGGAGCCCAAAAATTGGATGAATCACACCCTGGAGTTGCAAGCAGCAGCAGCAGGAGCCCAAACATTGCTTTAAAGAGACAGTTGAGTTGGCAGCAGGAGCCCAAAAATTGGATGAATCACACCCTGGAGTTGCAAGCAGGAGCCCAACATTGGCTGAAAGAGACACTGGAGTTGGCAGCAGGAGCCCAAAAATTGGATGAATCACACCCTGGAGTTGCAAGCAGCAGCAGCCCAAACATAGCTTGAAAGAGACACTGGAGTTGGCAGCAGGAGCCCAAAAATTGGATGAATCACACTCTGGAGTTGCAAGCAGCAGCAGCCCAAACATTAATTGCTTTAAAGAGACACTTGAGTTGGCAGCAGCAGGAGCCCAAAAAATGACTGACACACCCTGAAGTTGGCAGCAGCAGCAGCAGGAACCTAGAAATTGTCTGGAAGGCACCCTGAAGTTGGCAGCAGCAGGAGCACATACATTAGCTGGAAGGCACACCCTGGAGTTGGCAGCAGCATAAGCAGGAGCCCAAACATTGCTTGAAAGACACCCTGGAGTTGGAAGCAGCAGCAGCAGCAGGAGGCCAAAAATTGGCTGAGAGAGACACTGGAGTTGGCAGCAGGAGCCCAAAAATTGGATGAATCACACCCTGGAGTTGCAAGCAGCAGCAGGAGCCCGAACATTACTTTAAAGAGACACTGGAGTTGGCTTCAGGAGCCCAAAAATTGGATGAATCACACCCTGGAGTTGCAAGCCGCAGCAGCAGGAGCCCAAACATTGGCTGAAAGAGACACTGGAGTTGGCAGCAGCAGGAGCCCAAAAATTGACTGACACCCCCTGGAGTTGGCAGCAGCAGCAGCAGGAACCTAGAAATTGGCTGGAAGGCACCCTGAAGTTGGCAGCAGCAGGAGCACATACATTAGCTGGAAGGCACACCCTGGAGTTGGCAGCAGCATAAGCAGGAGCCCAAACATTGCTTGAAAGACACCCTGGAGTTGGCAGCAGCAGCAGCAGGAGGCCAAAAATTGGCTGAGAGAGACACTGGAGTTGGCGGCAGGAGCCCAAAAATTGGATGAATCACACCCTGGAGTTGCAAGCAGCAGCAGCAGGAGCCCAAACATTGGCTAAAAGGCACACCCTGAAGTTGGCATCAGCAGGAGGCCAAAAATTGGTTGGAAGGCACATCCTGAAGTTGGCATCAGCAGGAGCCCAAAAATTGGCCTAAAGACATAAATATGTTTTTTTTTTATAATTCTGTGTTTATTAAAGATTTTCAAGAGAGAAAGAACAGGCATTCCAAAAACAGTTCCAACATGCGATTTACAACAAAACATACAATGACCGTGTGTACTAACTCGTTATGTCTAATAAAGGAAAATGTGGTAAAATTCTTTACTGATATTTCTCACAATGTTCTTCTGTTTGGAGCAAAGCCCCCAATCTGCTGTCACCACAGTTACAGTCATTAACATTAACAAAAATCGGATAGGAAAGTATGGAGTTGGACACCAGAGAGAAAAAAAAGGGAGGAGAAAAAGGTAGGGAAGGGGGGGGGGGAGGAGAAATGGGTGGGGACCACCTTCTAGACCGGTTGGGACAGAGTTCTCCAGAAACACAATGCAGACCCAACACCTGTGACCGTCCGGCCAGGTCGCGACTGCATCGCCGTTCACGATGTTAGCTCAGCACTCAGAGGGGGAGGGCTGAGGAGGCGGGGGTGCCTGCTTTTGAAGAAGGAGTTCCCCCCCCCCCCCCGCAGACTCTGAATACATCATCCAGCCATACCAAGTTGTGGCAAATTTCTCTTGGGTCCCGTTGCGCGAGGATATAAGGCTCTCAAACCTCATGGTATCATTCACTAATCAGCACCACAGACTTATAGGAGGGGGGTCCCTGCTCTTCCACATTCGCGGGATGCAGGCTTTTGCTGCGTTCAGCAGGTGGCAAGCTATGGAGCTCCTGTAGCGTTTCAGAGGGATCTCCGAGACATGGAGGAGACAGAGAGCAGGGTCATCAGGTATCCCAAAGACTTTCTCCGTGACCTCCCTGACCCGGCCCCAAAACTCCCCAAGCAAAGGGCAAGACCAAAAGATGTGCAAAAGGTCTCCCCTCTCTCCACCACATCTCCAGCAGTTGGGGGGGCAGTCCGGGAACCATCTGTTGAGGTCTGTTGGGACACGATACCATCTTGAGAGCAACTTGTACCCGCATTCTTGAATCCGGGTACAAGTTGAGGACCTGTGCGGCAGCGCCAGTATTTTCCGACGCTGCTCAGGGGTCCATGACACGCCAAGGTCTCGTTCCCATTTTCCCAGGTATGGAGGGTTATCCAGGTCAGGTGGGGCCACGAGGAGTTTGTAGATCCTTGATAGGACGTGTCTCTCCACTTCGGTACTACGGCACATCTCCTCGAAGGGCGCAAGGACCTGCCTGCCCTCCCCATACTCCCGCAGAGAAGCCAGAAAATGGTTAAGCTGCATCCCTTGCCACCTGGAGAACTCCGGGACCCCAGCCCCCAGGGCCAGAGCACTTAGGTCCGCCCAACCGCGGCGAAATGACCCGTGCTATATATATTCGCTGCAATCCAAGTTCTTGCCTGATGGCCCTCACACCCCGGCACAAAGCGCGGGTTTCCCAAGACTGGGTACATGGGAGAGGGAGAGGGGGAGATCTCCCGGCAAAGGAAGGTGGTCTCACAAACCCCAAGAGTGGGGCCTATAGTAGGATGGTGTCTCCCAAGTTTATCTCCCTCGCCCGAGACTCAAGGCGCCCCCCTGAGAGGAACCTCAAGGAAGCTCTGCTCCAAGCCAACCCACTGTTTACTCCGGCCATGTGCACACCAGTCGACCACTCTACAGAGATGGGTCGCGGCATGATAGAGTATCGGATCAGGGACGCCCACGCCCCCCTGATCCTTCACTCTGGTCAAGATCTCCCTCTTCAGTCTCGGCCTCCTACCAGCCCAGATGAATCTAGTGAAGACCGAGCGTACCTTCAGGAGATATGACCGAGGAATAAACACCTGGAGAGCCTGCAGGAGGTATAGCAGGTGAGGTAAGAGGGACATTTTGACCGCGTTGCACCTTCCAAACCAAGAGAGTCTCCCCCCACCCCACCTGGCCGTCTCCCTCTCAAAATCTCCAAGTAGCGGGGGAAAGTTGAGGGCAAATATTTTTCGGAGATCACTACTAATGTTAGTCCCCAGATATTTAATGCTATTGCAGGCCCATCTGAAGGGGAAGGAATTTTTGATGTTTTCGAACCTGCGGGGGGGAATGTTGATATTAAGGGCTTCGGACTGGGGGTTGATCTTGTAGCTCGAGAGGCTCCCGTACTCCCTGAATTCCCTCAGAAGGTTAGGCAGCAAGACCTCGGGATGGGACAAACAGAATATAAGATCATCAGCATAAGC
This sequence comes from Gastrophryne carolinensis, assembly GCA_027917425.1. NCBI lineage: Eukaryota > Metazoa > Chordata > Amphibia > Anura > Microhylidae > Gastrophryne > Gastrophryne carolinensis. The sequence continues at coordinate 80,107,868 of CM051242.1, read as the reverse complement.
CGCGACCCTATAGTGTCCCGCTTCGTTCTCCACTTCCTTGACGTCCGGATTCCCCCGCACCCTGCACAGGAAGGGCTCAAGGAACAAAATAAAGATCAAGGGCGACAAGGGGCAGCCCTGCCTTGTCCCATTCCTGATTTCGAACGTACCTGACAGGAAGCCGTTTACTCTCACCGACGCCGAGGGGGAGCTGTAGAGGCTCCCAATCCAGCTTAACATGTTCGGGCCCAGTCCAACGTGACTGAGCACCGCTGACATGAAGCTCCAGTTCACTCTGTCGAAGGCTTTCTCGGCGTCTGTAGAGAGCAAAAGGGAGGGCACGTTCCGGCTCTGCACCAGGTGAATCAAGTTCAGAACCTTGGTGGTATTGTCTCTAGCCTCTCTCATAGGCATGAAACCCACCTGATCTGGCCCTATCACCGAGTGCAGGTGCGGGGCAATCCTAGCCGCCAGGACCTTGGCGAAGAGCTTCATGTCTGTATTAAGGAGCGAGATCGGTCTGAAGCTTGCACAAAGGTTCGGATCCTTTCCTTCTTTGGGGATGACCACAATGTGCGCCCTGAGTGAGTCCACAGGGAGGGGAGATCCCCTGATGATGTGGTTCAGCGTTTGAAGGAGCCTAGGGCCCAAAATGGGGAATAATTTTTTATAGTACTGGAGGTGCAGGCCGTCAGGGCCCGGCGTCTTGCCTGCAGCTGAGTTGGCTAGGGCGTTATGGAGCTCCAACAACGAGATGGGGCTCTCCAGTTCAGCACAGATCCAAGCCGGGAGCTTGGGCATCCCCGAACCCTCAATATATCGCATGCACTTTCCCATAAAGCCGCCCTCCCCAGGTGTGGGCAGGTTGTATAAATCCTTATAGAATTTGCGGAATACCTCAGCTATGTCCTCCACTCTATGAGCTAGTTTTCCCCCAGAATCGGTAATTTTGGGTACGTATGTCGTAGCCCTCTCTGCTCTCAGGGCCCTGGCCAACATTCTCCCACATTTATCCCCTGACTCATAAAAGGCCTGTCTACATTTTGCTAACTGCGCTTTCAGCCTGTCGCAGCAGGCTGTTTTCAGTTTTTCCCTTAGTGATGTAAGGGTCGCAATGTGGGCAGCTGCCAGAGATTCCTTATGTAGGGTCTCCAAACTCTTAATCTCCTCGAGAAGGCGCGAGACACCTTCCGACTTCTCTTTCTTGATTCGGGCCCCCTGGCTAATTAGAACCCCCCTAATAAAACATTTGTGGGCCTCCCAGAGAACTCCAGGCGACACCCCCGGTCCAGAGTTTAGCTCAAAGTACTCCCCAAGTGCTTTATGAACGACATCCAGAACCCTCTGGTCTTCCAAAAGTGACTTGTTTAGCTTCCAGGACCAACTTCTAGGGATGGGGTCAGGGTTCCTAATCGTGATCGCGACAGGTGCGTGGTCTGATAAGGTGATGTTCCCTATTGTGGTATCCTCCACTCTACCCAGGTGGATGTGTGAAATCAGGAAAAAGTCCAGTCTAGAGTAGGAATTGTGGGGGTGTGAGAAGAACGTGTAGTCTCGTGTATTTGGGTGTTGGATTCTCCAGGGGTCTACCAGCTGGAATGAACCAAGGACTGTCTTGAGGCGTTTTAATTTAGAGTACGCCAGGTGGGGGCCCCCCCTGGAGGTGTCCAGGAGCGGGTCAAGCGTCAGGTTGAAGTCGCCCCCCAGGATGAGTAACCCCTTGCGGAAGTCCGCCAGGGCCTCCAGCATGTTTTCAATAAAGGTGAGTTGTCCTAAGTTCGGAGCATATAGGTTGACTAGTGTGACCGTCTCAGAGTGCACCCTCCCCTTTACGAAGAGCCACCTGCCGTCCTCATCGGATACGTAGTCTACGAGTTCCCATGCGATAGATTTAGAAACCACTATGCTGACACCTCGGGATCTAGAGTCAGGGGAGTAGCTGTGGTAGGCCCTGATGAAGTTCCTATCCCCCAACGAGGGGGGGTTAGATGCTCTGAAGTGGGTTTCCTGGAGAAAACCTATCTGGGCGCCCAAACCCCACAGGTTCCTTAAAATCAGAGATCTTTTTTCGGGGCTGTTCATACCCTTGGCATTAAGAGAGACAACCTTAGTTCCCAACATCTTGGTCTTCCCCGGGATCGACGACCCGTCGGCGAGCCTCCTAGGGGGTTTGTTCCCTTCCATCCCAGCCGGTCAGTCCCCAGGGGAGGCGGAAAGGGGAGGGCAAAAGGGAAGAGAGGGAGGGAGAAAAGAGAGGAAAAGAGAAAGGTAACTCAAACGGAAACAGATAGAACCAATCAAACACTAAACTGTCCTAAATGGAAAAGGAAACTAGACCCAGAGGGTCCAAGAGACCCACGGGCCGACCCTAGTGGGGGGAAGGTGTCTGTCGGCGCGGAGCTGCAACAACAGTCGCCCTCCCCCGCACCAGGCAAGGAAATTTAGGCGGCAGTGCTGTAGCCCGCCGCCCCGCTAAAGAAGAGCAGCAAACCCAACACAGCAGCCAGTGCAAGCTTCAGCATTAACAATATGAATCAACTTTAAAATGTTATCCCCACCCGCCATTAGCAGCAGGATGGATCAGCCACCCCCCCCCCCACCGAAGGAGGCGCCCCCCACGAGCCAGGGACCAAGCGAGGAGTGCCAACAGCACCCCCAGGGGAAGGACATGTCCCATCGGTCCGCGTGAGCATGGTGGAGGAAGGAGAAAAAGGGGGGGCAGCCGGCGCACCCCACCGAACACAGTTCACTCTCTGTTCGGGCAGCGCCAAGCGCCGCCCCAAAGTCCCCGGAGCTCAAGTCTCTGCGTCGTAAGGTCTCGCTGGTCTTCTTCTATGACGCTGGCTCCCCGATCTTCTGGGAGCTATAGGGCCCCTCCGGGACCGGAGGGGGGGCATGACCACCCTGGCGGCCAGCCAATCAGGGACTTCAATTGGGTCACACTGAAGGAAAGCAAAGAGCCCCTCAAGGTCCATAGGTGTTTTAACCAAGAAGGCATTACGTTCCTTTCGGACAATTAAATGAAGGGGGAAGCCCCAGCGGTAGGACGCACCGTTTCGCACAATCACCTCCAGCAATGGTTTCAAGGCTCTTCGCATCAGCAAAGTTCTCCGCGAAAGGTCCTGCATAATTTGTATCTCAGCCCCATCAAAGTTGACACTCCCTTTCCTCCAAGCGCCGCGGGCGATGTGTTCCTTTAGAGAGTAGCGGTGGACCCTACAAATCACATCCCTGGGTCTGGAGGGATCCGGGCCCGGGGGCCCCAGAGCCCTGTGCACCCTGTCTAATTCGATTGGAGTGGCAGGGTCTCTCTCCAGCACAGAGTTAAAAATTGCCGTTGTGATGCGCCTCAGATCCTCGCCCGAGGAGGCCTCCGGGATGCCCCTCAGGCGCAGATTGTTCCTGCGGCTGCGGTTCTCCACATCGTCTAAGTGAAGCATTTGGGTCTGGAGCAGAGCCTCTTGAATGTCACATCGCTCCTCCAGCACTCTAAGTCGATTCGCGGTCGTAGACTCCTCGGATTCCAAAGCCGACACCCTCGAGGCCACCCCTGCGACTTGCTGCATGACCTCCCCCAGCTCACGCCGATGCGCCTCCGCATACTTCGTGATCAGTGCCTCGATATCAGACCTAGTGGGAAGGTTCCTCAGTAATGAGATTGTTGCCAAGTGGATATCTGCAGCTCCTGAGGTTCCAGGATTCATCGAGCTACTGGTCGCCGAGGGGGCGGACGCCAGCTGCCGCGTCCCATTGGAGGAGCCATGTACCCAAGGATCCCACGGCCCCCTCCCTGCTCGGGGGAGAAGCATGGCTGCAACGGCGACATCGGCGCAGGGCTGGGGCCATCCGTGGGCCACGGGATCTCTGGGGACGCCGACATAAATATGTTTTGCACCATTTGGAAAGTGTAAAACGTGGCGCCATGCTGAATCTAGTCGCATGCATCAGGCATTGGTGGGTGGAAATCCTGGCTGATCCATCCCTGATTCATTTTGACAAAGGTGAGTCTCTCCACATTTTTAGTTGACAGACGAGTTCTCCTCGCCATAACTTTGGCCCCCGCCGCACTAAACACCCGCTCAGATGGCCCACTACTTGCCGGGCAGGACAGCTTTTCCAGGGCAAACTCTGCTAGTTGCGGTCACAAATCAAGTTTGGCTGCCCAGAAGTCCAGCGGATCCTCAAGGTGTGTTGGCATGGTCATGTCAAGGTATGACATGACCTGCTGGTTGAGGTCCTGCTCCAGGTCTTCCTGCTGCTCATGAGTAGCCTCACTATGCGGGTGTAGAAAGCTACTGATTAGCGACTGAAGACTGAGGCTGCTGCTGATGGAGCTGCTGCTGATGGAGCTGCTGCTGCTGCTCCTGCCAACCCCCCCAGCAGCCATGGCAGTGGAAGGTGAGTGCAGAGGTCCCCTCGAGTCAGACCTGCGAGAGTATGGACCATGGCGCAGATAGGCATCGGCCAACTGCCTACGTAGAATGTCTTTGTAGTAGTTCAGTTTGTCCTCCCTCTCGGCGGGTTTAAAAAATGCCCCCATTTTGTGCCGGAAGCGAGGGTCCAATAAGGTGGACAGCCAGAAGTCATCCCGCCGACAAATGGAAACAATTCTGGGGTCACTACGCAAGCACGTGAGCATGCTTCCTGCCATTTGCGCAAGTGACTCGGATGGACTACCTGTCTCCATCTCCACTGCATACTGCCACGGTGTGTCCGGGTCCTCTGTCTCGCCTTCCTCAAAACCCTCTAGCTCCTCTGGCTGCTCCTGCTCCTCCTCTCCTGTTCGCTGACTAGATAAACCAGCCATTTCGCCAAGCCTAAACTGTGTTTCGCTGGGCAACTCCTCCTCCTCTTCCTCCTCCTCCTCCAGTTCAGCTCCAACGGGGTTCAGGTGGCCGTAAGATGTAAACGCCATGTCTCCAGTGCCCTGACCAGCCATGGTTTCCAACATGTGCTGTAGTACATGAAGCAGTGGAATCATGTTGTTCATCCCGTAATCCTGCCGACTGACAAATAAAGTGGCTTCCTCCAAAGGGCCTGAGCAAACGGCAGGTGTCACGTATGAGCTGCCACTGGTTGACATTGAAGTTACACAGGGGAGTCCCCCTATCCGCTTGGATCATCAAGAAATCCGTGATGGCTTTTCTCTGTTCGTATAGTCTGTCCAACATATGCAGGGTGGAATTCCAACGGGTGGAAACATCGCAAATCAGACTATGTTGGGGGCTACCCTTCTGACGCTGTAGCTCAAGAAGGGTGTGCTTGGTGGTGTATGAGTGGCTAAAGTGCATGCAAAGTTTCCTTGAAGTTGTTAGGATGTCTTGCAGATGGGGGGAACACTTCAGAAACCACTTGACAACCAGATTGAAGACGTGAGCCATGCAGGGCGCATGGGTCAGCCTTCCTTGTCGCAGCGCAGACAAAATGTTCTTCCCATTGTCGGTAACCATGATTCCCATTTTCAGTTTTCTTGGAGTAAGCCATGTTTGGATTTCTTGATGAATAAATTTAAGCAGTTCTTCCCCTGTGTGACTCCGTTCACCAAGACAAACCATGTGAAGCACAGCGTGACACCTCCGTGCCCTGCACACATGGTAGGCTGGAGGGGCACTGAGACTTGAGCCTAGAGTGGAGGGTGAGGAGATTGCGGAGGATGAGGAGGCCGAGTCGCACGGTGTCACAGGCACAACTGCCAGGGAGAGCGGAGGCCGAAGCGGCATGACCTGTCCAAGTTGCTGCTGCTGCAAAGGCACCACATTCACCCAGTGGGCCGTAAACGACATGTAACTGTCCCTGACCATAGTTACAGCTCCAGACGTCGACGCTGCCATGCACTTTGCTACACACCAACAGGCTCAAGGACTGGCCCACCTTCTGTTCAACAAAAGTGTGCAGCGCTGGTACTGCCTTCTTGGCAAAGAAATTACGGCTTGGGACTCTCCACCTCGGCTCGGCACAAGCCATCAGTTCTCTGAAAGGTGCAGAGTCCACCACCTGAAAAGGGAGCGGCTGCAGCACCAGCAACTTGGACAGGAGCACATTCAGCTTCTGCGCCGTAGGATGAGTGGGCGCATACTGCTGTCTCTTGGACATGGCTTCGCTGATGGATTGCTGGCGGGATGCATGACTTGGAGGAGGAGCAGGAGCATCTGGAGCGACAGAGGATGGGTATGACGCACAGCTGCCTTCGGCTGAGGTGCTGGAGCCTTGAAATTGGGAGCGGATTGCCACTTGGTGAGGAAGCAGCCTGGACCACCTCTTCGGAGCCTCGGTTCTCCCAGGTCGCTTTATGGTGATGCATCATATGTTGACGCAGGGCCGTGGTGCCAAAATTTGGGCCCTGGCCACGCTTCACCTTCTGCCTACATATCTTGTATGTGGCCATGTTACCCTCCTGCGGATGCTTGAGGAAAAACTGCCACTCTGCCGAGTAGCTACTTTTCCCACCAACAGCCCGCACTGATTCACTGCTACTGTCGCCAACTCCAGGAACCCCTGCTCCACTACCTCCCGATAAGGTAGCCTGCCGCGCAGCAGGTGCTCTACCCTGGCCCCGTTTGGCTCCAGGCTTTACAATTCTGCCCTCATGCTGACTGCCAACCATGCTGCTAACACCTTGCTGCCTCAGCTGCTGACTCCGGGGCAACCTGCGCCCCTCTTCTCCTGATGATGAGGATGAAGCCCCTTCTGCACCCGGCTCCCAAGTGCGATCGGCTTCATCATCATCATCACCGAGTTGTGGCTGCACGTCACTGATGTTCTTGGTTTCCTCAACAGTGTCTGGTGCAGGAGCTGGAACGCTCGCAACAACACCCACGCCACTCTCCACATCACTATTTGGCTGCCTAGCGAAGGAAGCCACCTCCATTTCTTGGCTGGGCAGTAGCTGCTGACTGTCCTCTATCTGATGGTCCTCCTCACTAAAGAGTAGAGCTGAACCCAAAGCATAGGATACATCACTGGGGGAGGGAACGGCGTAGGACAGAGGCAATGGGAGGACAGGGACTGCTCTCGGGTCATGCCAACTCAGGGTTGTGTCAGAGGAACCTACCGACCCTAGACTGGCGGTGTCAGATGTAACTTGTGATGATGTGGATGACCGCGTTAACCAATCTACCATGGCAGATGCGTTACTGGTGGAGACACGACCGCTAGCAGATACTGGCAGATCAGGTCTCTCACCGCGACTTCTGCTGCCACTCGCCCCTAGTCTGCTGCGACCTCTGCCTGCAGAATCTTGGCCTCTACCACTCCTCTTTGAACATCCTGGCACTTGTCTGCCTGACATTTTTATGTATTTGAAATGCACAATAGGCACTTAAAAAAATGTGTTTACTTTAAAATGCGGAAGCTAAATAAAGTGAGATACTGCTTCTCTGCACCAGATACTATGAAAATTGGCAATATGGGATACCCTGCGGGCTGGTGTTTTTACAAGATGCAAAAAAACAATTCAAAATGCAATATATTAATAAAACTGAGCCTGTAGAAGCTGCTTTAGTATAACAGATAGGATGAAATGTGCCGGTTTGGGATACCCTGCGGCCTGGTTTATCTACAGGACGCAAAAAAACAATTCAAAATGCAATATATTAATAAAACAGAGCCTGTAGAAGCTGCTTTAGTATAACAGATAGGGTGAAATGTGCCGGTTTGGGATACCCTGCGGCCTGGTGTTTTTACAGGACGCACAAAACCAATTCAAAATGCAATATATTAATAAAACAGAGCCTGTAGAAGCTGCTTTAGTACAACAGATAGGGTGAAATGTGCCGGTTTGGGATACCCATGCGGCCTGGTGTTTTTAAAAGACGCACAAAACCAATTCAAAATGCAATATATTAATAAAACAGAGCCTGTAGAAGCTGATTTAGTATAACAGATATGCCCATGCGGCCTGGTGTTTTTACAGGACGCACAAAACCAATTCAAAATGCAATATATGAATAAAACAGAGCCTGTAGAAGCTGCTTTAGTCTAACAGATAGGGTGAAATGTGCCGGTTTGGGATACCCATGCGGCCTGGTGTTTTTACAGGACGTAAAAAACAATTCAAAATGCAATATATTAATGAAACAGAGCCTGTAGAAGCTGCTTTAGTATAACAGATAGGGTGAAATGTGCCGGTTTGGGATACCCTGCGGCCTGGTGTTTTTACAGGACGCACAAAACCAATTCAAAATGCAATATATTAATAAAACAGAGCCTGTAGAAGCTGCTTTAGTATAACAGATAGGGTGAAATGTGCCGGTTTGGGATACCCTGCGGCCTGGTGTTTTTACAGGACGCAAAAAAAAATAAAAAATGCAATATATTAATAAAACAGAGCCTGTAGAAGCTGATTTAGTATAACAGATAGGGTGAAATGTGCTGGTTTGGGATACCCTGCCGCCTGGTGTTTTTACAGGATGCACAAAACCAATTCAAAATGCAATATATTAATAAAACAGAGCCTGTAGAAGCTGCTTTAGTATAACAGATAGGATGAAATGTGCCGGTTTGGGATACCCTGCGGCCTGGTGTTTTTACAGGACGCAAAAAAAACAATTCAAAATGCAATATATTAATAAAACAGAGCTTGTAGAAGCTGCTTTAGTATAACAGGGTGAAATGTGCTGGTTTGGGATACCCTGCGGCCTGGAGTTTTTACAGGACGCACAAAACCAATTCAAAATGCAATATATTAATAAAACAGAGCCTTTAGAAGCTGATTTAGTATAACAGATAGGGTGAAATGTGCTGAAATAGTATGCCCATGTGGGCTGGGGTTTTTACAGCATACAAAAAAAATTAAAACTAATCGAGTTATAAGAAATGCTTGTGTGTAACAGATAGGGTTAAATATGCCACTGCCAAGATGGGATGCACAGTGGCCAGGAATATTTACAGCACAAAAAAAAGCAATTTAAAACTGATCTGGCAAATGAAGTGAAGTGAAAATAAAAAAAAAGTTTCCCTGTCACTTTCTCTGCTGTCCCTGCCTGGATCGTTCCCGATTTTTCCCTATCTTTCCCTGTGTGGGTCTCTGTGGGTCTCCCTGACTCTCCCTGCCTGTCTGTAAGTCTCTCCCTGTCTGCAGCAACCTCCGTTCTGTCTGCAATGCAAGGCTGAAATGCGCACAAGCAAGATGGCCGCCGTTTATATAGCACTGTGATGTCACGGGGCTTCCTGGCTGCTGATAGGCTACATGTGACCTTCCCATGATAACTTGCCCCAGGGGATATGTCCGGGACATGTCCATTTTACAATGGCTGTAATTGAAATAAATGGAGTTTAAAGGAAAACTTCGATCGATCGAATCGCGGGGAAATTCGGATTAGTTCAGAGTGAATTCGGGTTCGTCTGAATCGATTCGCTCATCTCTAGTTGATACAGTTGACTGACCTTAGGGTTTTTAGGGAAGTTCAGACACGGGAAATTCATCTGTAACATACTCTGACTATCCCAAATGAAATTGATAGCATATGCCGGGTTCATTGCAGGAGGTTAAAGAAGCAAATAGAGCTGCACCACAAAATGAAAACACACAATACAAATACAAGTCAGAACAGCTGGCTGACCCAAAACAGACCGCATCACTCGGATGTAAAATCAAGGCATAATCTTTAATGGAAAATATGGCACACACAGACATACAATTGGAATCAGAACAGGGAAGAGGTAGCCCTCTGGTGGTGAATAATAGTTAATGCAATATAACACTGGTCCAAAAGAAGGTGCAGACAAATTCATCATAATATATATCATGTACAAAACAATAAAAGTGCTAGTGCAACAAAATTCCAACCGGTGTCTATTTTCCAGCACTGTAACTCTGAAACCTAAACCTCAACTGGCCTACAACCCAAAAATGGCTAGCAAAGGACATTGTCAGCTAAGGCTTCTCACCTGTGACCCTCATACATATTGCTTTATACAGTCAAAAAGGTATCCACAGAACATAGACTTGCGCTACCTTGTTCAACATGATGGTGTGCCCATGCTTGAGGATTTCCAAGAAAGAAGCATGGTGACCACTTTGATCATGACTTCTTCATTGCAGTAGTTTCGAGGGTGAAAACTAAACAGGCAGTTATTTTCAAAGGCCTGGAAATCCTGGCAGCTGCTTGAAAGCAGTTCCAGTAGCAGTATACATGGTTCAGACATGGATCCAGATGTAGGAACAGGCTTGTGGGCCAGAGCTGGAGACACGGTAGCTGAGACTCCTGAACAGTGGAAACAAGGTGTGCCATTGGATGTTGAGCTCTGTGTAGCGAATCCTAGCGACTTGAATGTGCACTTTCCATCAGGTTTAGGATAGTCAACTGCGGGACCATTGTGTCCTAGGGTCATAGATGTAGCCAGAAAAGGCATTGTTGGGAACAGGATTGCCAAGGATTTATAGCAGTTTGGTGAAAGATGTGGTCAGGAAGGGTCAGCAACAGCATTTAAAGCATAAGTCCCTTTTTGTTTTTGGTGTCCTGCCTAATTGTTTTCCTCTTTTGGAATGTAAATTAATCATTTGTGTAAAGATTATGCCCCCAAACTTGTGGTTCACTTATCTGCAAGCTGTTTCCAAAATATTTTCCATATTCCTGGGGCTCTGTTTTGTACAGTAGGAGTGGTTTTCATGGCCTTGAGTAAACACTAATGACTACACATCCTAGAATTCTTTCAATGTAACAGGTGAGCTCATCAGCAGCATTGACTTAGTCTAAGCAGCAGTTATCATTACCTCTCCAGGTGAGAACGGTGCCAGCAATCCTTAGTTACTGCAACACAAGATTGTGTTCCCTCTGATCTGAAGATGTTGAATAGGTTAAACTTGTATCTCTGCTTTAGCCAATCAGATGATTAGCAAGCCAGAGTGAGGAAGTCTGTGATCTGTACATCAAATGCATCAGCTGATGTGCATTGCTAAGGTAAACAATTGTTGCTAGAGAAAACAGTTTTTATTTATAACAAGCATATAGAAAATAAATAACCAATAAGATTAGCACATTGAAGACATCATTTTGGCACACGATAATGGAAACTTGCATCAAAAGTGGAATCACCCTTCAACACGAAAGAAGCTCAGCTCACCTTTCACCAGGATGACTACAAGTAAAGAAGGACCATAACAAGTCCAGATAATACTGTAGAATACAGATTGCCAGCTGCAGTGAAAATCCCTTTAAATATAACTTTTAATGGTTCCATTTGGAATCCTAATAATGATCCCATGCTATGTGCAGACGAGTGAGAAGTCCCCATCAGGTGACCCATTTGCGGGGTCAGAGCCCCTTAGCCATACCGGTATGATAGCATGAGATGATTATTGAGATTTATAATATAACTATTAAACATGATATTTTAAAGGAATTTCACTGCAGATGCCAATTCAGATTAATCAGAAACAGGCTTAGCAAGGGTTAGTAGCAGGCTGGCAGAAGAGGTGGTCAGACAAGGCCGGGTGGCCATCAAGTGGATAGCAGGTAAAAGGGCCAGTTGGTGCACAGCACCAATATAGTTCAATCTTGGAGAAATCCTAATGGAGAATAATAAATTTAGAATAACTCTTAGAATACAGTTGTAATATAGGGGGTTATGTGATTCCCAAGATATTTTGGGGCACCTGGGAGAGGCTCTAGGCCAGTTCCATGACTGGGGGTCATTTGCATGGGGATTTGATAGTTACAGGTTGCATAGTGTTGTTTTTTTTCAAGTAAGCATTTAAAGTATAACAAAACCCAAACAAACCTAACTGTAATCTTAGATTCCAGGGCCGGCCACTGGCCCTCCCCCTGGGGCATATCAAATTGGGATGTCCGACTGTTTCAACCCCCAGGGCCCAGGAAAACTCCCCTTTTTTGTTGGCTACCTCAGCAATGTAAGCAGTGGGGAGCGAAAGTGGCAGCATCCCCAGCATCTCTGAGTTGTGGTACACCTCTATGCACAGCCATTCAGAGAGGTTGGGGCAGGAGCGCACCGACGTCAGAGAGGGGCATTTTATACGACAGAGTGAGATGGCATCAGCACACTCCACAGGTATAAAAGGCCCCTCCCTGTTGCAGGAGTGAGCAGTGGAAGCCGAGACTGAATGTCAGGAGCGGGTGTGTTTTTTTTACACTTTATCCTTTGTGAACTGGTAAGTGCTCCTTGGGACCCCCATACCAGTTCACAGGACAGGATGGGCTGGCAAGTCACCTACCAGCAAGCAGGTAACTTGCCAAAACCCCTGCTCCATTATCTGCATCCCCAAAGGCCAGGGGGGTGAAGAAAAGCTCATGGGCTATGTGGGCTGGTAGCCTTCAGGGATAGGGCCCGGAGAAAGGAGACCCCATGAGATTTTTGGTGGGGGGTGGTTTTCTTGAAAAATGTACATGTTGTTATTAAAAAAACACCACAGAATTTAAAAAAATGTAAAAGCTTAAAAAAACAATATATAATAAATGGTTAAAGATAGCCTGACAATAAAATCTCTAGGTAGGCTGGCAGTGAAAGAAATTAGGGAAAGCGGGGAGATGAGATTTATAACCTGAAACCCTGGGCCAAGAGAAAGGGCTGTGGAGTGAACAGAGGGGTATTCCAGTTATATGGTCTCCTGGACTCTGGGGGGGGTGAAGGGGGTGGTAAGATGGGGGGCTTGGTGTTTCAATAATACCCTGAAAGGCAGGGTGTCACCAAGCTAGGTTACCCCAAGGCAGCAGAGGATTGTAGCCAGACCACCGCTGCTGACCCCCCCTTGTTCCCCCCGGGTGAGTAAGCCCCACCACCGCTGCTCCCCCTCCTCCTCCAGCCGAGTAAGCCCTGCTGCCACAGCAGTCTTCCTTCCCCCCCCACCGAGTAAGCTCTGCCACCACTGCTGCCCCCTCATGCCCCCCCCCGGTGAGTAAGCCTCACTGCTGCTGCCCCACCTCATGCCCACCAGGCATGTGGAAGTGTGCATGGGAGTGCATGCATTTGCGTGTGGAAGTGTGTACGTGTGGGAGTATGTGCATGGGAGTGCATGCATTTGCGTGTGGAAGTGAGTACATGTGGGAGTATGTGCATGGGAGGGCATGCATGTGCATAAGAGTGTGTGCATGGGAGTGGGTACATGTGCATGGGAGTGCATGCATGCAATTTGGGAGTGCACGCTTGTGTTGGCGTGTACATTGTGTATTGTGTATGTGTGGGAGTATGTGCATGGGAGTGCATGCATGTGGGAGTGCATGCATGTGGAAGTGTGTGCATGTGCATGTGATTGCATGCATGTGCATGGAAGTGAGTGTAGGAGTGTGTGTATGGGAGTGCGTGCATGCGCATTTGGAAGTGCATGCATGCACTTTGGGAGGGCCCGCATGCACTTTGGGAGTGTCAGCATGTACATTTGAGAGGGCATGCATGCATGCACGATTGGGAGTTCGTGCATGGACATTTGTGGGTGTGCACATGTACTTCTTTAGCACCTTGTAAAAGTGGGTTTGTCCCACAGAGCGCGTGGGTAAAGGGGAACCAGGAAGCAGCGGTAGATTCGGCCAGATTTATATGGTGATAGATTTTCTTATTACACTTGAGGGAGATAGCTTGAGAAAGTTTTCTCTTGTTGTATATATAGTTTTGCACATGCACTTTTTTCTGCTTGGCACTTTGTATAAGCAATGACACTTTCTTTATTAATTGCATTGTTTGCACATTGTATAAAATTTCTGTGTATATATTTTTGTATTCTTGGACACTAATGCATAATGACACTTTTCTGGCTTGGTAATCTCCTGCGGAGATAAATGTTTTTAGAAAAATGGATTGTGAGCTCTGTTTTAATTAATTTTTTCAAATAAATTCATGATTTGATATGTGATTTATTTGTAAATGCTTGACTTTGTGATTGTTTAGATTGGTGGTGCAGTCTGATAAAATCCCTTTTGTGGTACTGGGCCACATACTTGTCTATATTTACAAATTACACATGTACTTTGAGAATATGCAAATGGGAGTATGCACCTGCACATTTGGGAGAGCACGCATGTACTTTGGGGGTGCCCGCATGTACATTTGGGAGTGCGTGCATGCACATTGGGAGTGCCTTGATGTATGTTTGGGAGTGCACAGGCATATTTGGGGCATGTGTACCTGGGAGTGCTGGTCTAGACTCCAATATTGCCTAGTAACGGGGAGAGGGGAAAAGCACAGCCAGGGTGTCTGTAGCAATTTCTCAAGCTCTTACAGACCCCGTCCATTATACTTATTATTATTATGTTGACTATTATGCAGCATCACAGATCCAAGGGCCACGCCCACTTGCTTCAGAATAGAAATTATGGAGGTGAACATGTAAACCTTAATATCTCGGCCATTTCTTCTTCAATTTAAAAACAGAAGACAGGACAGTGCCAAACGTAGCCCGACACAACCGTCCAGGCCCAGCTGCAACTAAACTAGCCCAAACCATGATATCATATCATATCAACATGTTTTTACAGATGGAAGAATGTTTTCTTTGCTGCAATGCAGAGTTCTTCTTTCTCCAAACATATTGCTTCTGATTTAATCCAAAAAGCTCTATTTTGGTAACACCTGGTAGCAAACATTGTTCCAGTAGTCTTCTGATTCAGTTGATGCGCAAACTGGGTGGTAAACAGATAATCAGTGGTTCAGGATAGCAGGTTCAGTAGCAAGGCTGATCACTAGGTACCTACAGGGCACACAGTAGAGGGCGTGGGATGCCACTCTGCTTTATGCTGCAGTGGGTGTGGCCTCTTACTAAGTACTATAGCTTCTACATTAGCTTAGAGACGGAATTATAAGCCCTCACAAATGCTAATCGTATGTGTTTCCCTATCACACCAGCAACAACACATCTTGTAAATACTCCGTGTAACCCTTTAGGGCCAAAGGGTGTATTTAGAAGATAGATTCACAGTGACATGCTGACAAAATGATCTGTACCCTATCTCTCTACCCATCACTAATGCCAACCTGTTCCCAGCCTAAGATTGACTGTATTAAAAATGACTTAAATATATATATATGTCCTCAAATAAAATGTCAAAAATAGGGCCAGGAATTACATGCTAATAAGGAAAGATTGATTTTATATTATATGGGTGATTTTGTTTCCTAACTGAAAAGGGTGCATGTTCCTGATATTCTATGACTCAGCTCTGAGACCAGCTGAAGGATACGAAAATGAACAGAATGGAGGGGGTAGAGAGAATATCAAACAGCATATTGTTACATTGGTGGACAGACTCTACTGAGGTAGACGCAAGGGACAGCTTTCTGCAGCCAGAAAACGGATTTCGAATGACACCTGATAACCAAGGAACTGCTGCTTTAAATCAACAGGCTTGGACAAAAAAGCTGTCTGGCTGGTTGCTTCAGATTTTTCATGGGCTTGGATTTTTATGGAATGGCAGGTAGGTGGAGAGTGGGACTTACCGTTCCCCTCCTCGATCACAGGTGCTTCCTATGCTCCTGAGCCCAAACAGGCTCTAGATGGTCCCCCTGGTTCTGTAGTAGAAAAATAGCAATCGGTCCGCACTCCTTAAAAAATTCAAAACTTTAATCAATGAGAGTAAAAACATCCAAATAATCCAAAAAGGCAGCTAAAAACAAATAACAGACCCGGGATGGAAGAGTGAAAGTCTCACGTTCTAACGCGTTTCGGACGCGGAGAGGTCCTTAATCATAGATGCATGAGATACAGTACAAACATGTTTAAATAGCAGGCATAAGGGTCACTTACCTCCATCCTGTGCGTACCTCGAGACCGGAGCCGCATTCCCCAGCTGGGCGCGCGGCAGGCCCGACGGCCGGAAACCGCCCAGGATGCGTCACCCGGAAACGCCAGTGCACGCAACCAACCGCGCGAGAGCCAATCCGCCTGACAGGCACGCCGGCCAATAGGAGGAGAGAAAGGCTCAGGCACAGAAAGGAAGCGCATCACAGCGGACCACGTGACCGCACCACTCTGGCCAATCTTTACATGGGATGGTGGGAGCACCATTTCATTTTTGGGGAGAAGAATAGGTGGCGGACTGATATCACTTGCTATTACAGATATATTGATGATCTGTTCTTGATCTGGTCATCATCTCAGGAGGAATTATTGCTGTTTATTGACTACTGTAATACTAATAATCTTAATCTGTTTTTTACTGCAAACATGAATACCGAATCCATAGAATTCTTGGATCTTAAGATTACAGGCGACATTGTGACTAAACGACTACTCACTTCGACTTATAGTAAACCTACTGCAGGAAACAATATCCTCCGAGCTTCCAGTTGTCATCCCCGCCATACAGTTAGATCTATTCCGGTGGGTGAGATGCTCCGGAGTAGACGTAACTGTTCCCAGATTAGTACCTTCCAGGAAGAGTCAGCCCAAATTGAATACAGGCTGAGGGACAGGGGGTATCCCCCTTGGATGCTTTCCCGGGCAAGACATATAGCTACCAATAAGCCTAGGGAATTACTTTATGGTGTTAATATAAAAAATAAACATAGGACTCCTTTTCATGGGGTCACGTTTAGCACCCCTTACACTATGGAGTTTGGCGATATCAGTCGCATGCTTAAGAAAAATCTTCCTATATTAAATGCGGATCCCATCCTTCGGCAAACGGTTGATCAGGGTATACGGATAGTTAGCAGGAAGTCCCCGAGCCTAGGTAACATATTGTCACCTAGCTTTTTCAGTTCAGTAAGCATAGGTCAAACCACATGGTTGGCCACACTGGGTTTCTTTCCTTGTGGCGGCCAACGGTGTGGGATGTGCAAATTTGTCTACAAAGGGAAAGATTTTATATCCACTAACACAGGAGACAGGTTTTCGATTAAGTCTCTTCTTAACTGCAATTCTAAAATGGTAATCTACCTGATTACTTGTGGATATTGCTCTATCCAATATGTAGGTTGTACTACTAGGAAGCTCAAAGTGAGAATCTCTGAACATCTACAAGGGTTTGGAAAACCATATGTAGTGGGTATCTCTAATGTGGCATAGCATTTTAATTCCCACCATCTGGGTGCAGAGGTGTCCCTAAAAATTAGTGCCATCGAAAAGGTTAGTCTAGGCCCTAGAGGTGGGGATATTAGACGCAAGCTTTTGGCGCGAGAAGCATATTGGATTCTTAATTTGGGTACTCGCTCCCCGCATGGCCTTAATTATAAGTGGGACATATCATACATAACAGATAGATAGTCATCACCCCCTATGCCTGGGGGTTTTTGTACACCCATTAGAGGGTCTGGTCGGTCTCTCGGTTTGATTATTGATCCATTTTATTGGAGTGACAGTGGGCTTTTTCAATCTGCGCATTATATTAGGTATGCATATCCACATATGTTTACATTATGTATACCCAATTCTGATTCCAGGACTAGGTCCAGTCCAGGCAATAGTGTACAGGACCCAGCTCACCCACCACACCTTTGCTTGTTAAATATTCTCACTTTTATTCATTGCAAAAGTTAAAAAAAGACGTTACATGTACAACAATACATATTAAAATATTAATTCCTGTGTGTCATTCCTGACCATACATCTCCATTGTATGAATAGTTATTACTGACTCCCATATGCTAGATTAATCTTACTGGTTTGGGCAAGGGCAAACATGTTTCGCCACCTCGGCTTCTTCAGTGCCCTAGTGTGGGAGTCAGAAAAAGAGAGATATGTCTAGTAGATACATCAATAACAATAAATACAGATACAAGTAATACATATTCATGAGTAATATTACAATATTTGAAAATTGAGTTGTTAAAACGCATATTCTTAAGTCACACAGTTTTTGGCGGCACATCATATAAGTCATACTTCTGGGTATGGCCTTGCCTCTTCCTAGAAATCATACATATAGGAACTCAAACAAAACAAAGGACCAAAAAGCACAAGAACCAAGAAAAAAGGAAGGCAGACAGGAAAAACCTGGAAAAACATAAGGCATCCTCACCTGTACTTTTTAAAGTTTTCTGCCGCCGTATCAAACCCCAGAGGAGATGAGGAGCCACCTATTCACTGCCCACCGCCTGTTAGTCCATTTATGTTAGTCTGGACCATAATAATATATCCAGATGTTCTAAAGGATATGATAAGAAAGAAATTTGGAATGGATCACCAAAGAGGAAAGAAAAACCATTTGATTGAATATAAGGGGTAGAAGGGAGGGGGGAGGGGGGAAAAGGGAGAAAGAAAAAGAAAAGAAAGAAAAGAAGAAATAAGAAGGAGAAAAAGAGAAAGAAAGAGAAAAAAAGAGAAAAAAAGAAGAAAAGGGGCATAAGAAGGTAAGCAAAGTGTGGTACTCAGGTTGTGCTCTAGCCATACTTTTAGTATTTCAACCAACTATTACCTTAGAGCCAAACTGGATTCAAGAGCCATTTAGGGGTATCCTTCAGTTTCTAATGCTGGTCATAAGGGACAATATGTCTCACTGAAAAATGAGATAGACAAGACTTGGCTCTACTAGGAGAATGCATAGTAAATAGTAACAGGCTATTAGAGCATATTACACAGTTTAGGTACAAGACGGATGGACCCTTACCTCCATACAGGGCAGGCTGTGTTCACAGGTGCTGTTCTGCAGTGGAGTCAGCGCGCTCTGTGCCCTATGTATATGTCCCCGAGTATCAGCGGGAATACTGCCCGCTCTCTGAAGGTGGGGGTTCGCAGGTCCGATGTGTCATGGGGGGCAGTCACCCCTCCAGGCGCGCTGTCTCACGGCGCGTGTCTCTCAGCATCACGATGTTAATAGTGCTGAGTCTATACTTCCGGTCTATAGACCGGAAATGACCTCACGCGCCATCCTCCCCCGCACTCATGTCTGTAAAAACCTCCATTTTGTCAAAGTCCGGGCTGTCAAACCTCAGTTCCCGGCTTGGCATGTCTGCAGCATGTGATGTGTATATGTACAATTGCCCAGTAGAGCATGGAGATTGCTTCTAAAAGGCGTCTTGATATTGCTTCTAAAAGGCGTCTTGATATTGTGATCCATATCCCGGGCTACACTCTTAATGTTTTGCAGCCATAGTGTTCTAAAGTGGATCCTAGGCTGCGCCCTGCAGTAGCTTAAGGATTGCTATCTGCAGGCAGTTATTGCATTAAATACATGCATGTTATTAGTGTGTACTGGATCATAGTTGCTGGTATATACTCCAGCGCTATATTCCATAGAAATACCTTAGCAGCCGACTTATGATATGTGTATCTTAAATCATATTAGTCATGTCTTTAATACCGATCTCAATGTCTAATTATTATAGCATATAATTTGTGTCATTTCTTATTACTTATTGACAAACATGGAAAAACATGGTCCGGGAGAGCCACTGCAAAGTCACCCTATCCGTGAACCCTCCTTTGTCCTCCAGTATGGGGCCCCTACATTCCCTTTCCTCCCCATTATCCCTATGTCCCTAGGGTGGCAGTCATCTCCTCCTAGGTGTATGCGTAACTGAAAAGTCCAATTTGTATTGATCTGTATAGTTTATATAGTATTTCGTGAGGCGGGATGCCTTAGTTTGTCACCATAATGCAGTACATAGGAACCTATGATATCAGTGTATCAAAAATCATTATATATATATCATTATATCAGACATCATTATTTATTCTAGGTGGATCACATTTTATGGTGTTTTTACCCCTCTATCCTGTCCTTCCCTCTGGGTCCTCCTATTACTTCTCAGAGTTTTGAAAGACTCCTTTTAGCTCAGGGCCAGCCGATTTCCCACATCACAAAAATGGGGCAAATGTCAAGGTGTCATTCAATCCCGGGAATTTATGGGCCTTCAATCGGTGTATCCAGCGAGTCTCTATTTTTAAAGTGGCTTTCTCCAGATTCCCCCCTCTGATAGAGGGGTGTATCCGGTCCAATCCTTGAAATTGTAGGGTTGCCGGATTACTATCGTGATGTCTTTTGAAATGGCGTCCTATCGGGGTTTTCTCATTGTTAGATTTAATGCTATATAAGTGCTCATACATCCGTTTTTTAAAGGGACGGTTAGTCTTTCCTACGTAGAAACCGCCACACCCACACGTAAGTAAATAAATGATATTACTGGTGTTACAATTGACGAAATGTTTTGTATTATATGTCTTACCATTGAGTAATATTTCCTTGCCTGAAAGTATATATGGACACATACTACAGTTATCACACCTATAGGTGCCCCTAATACTACAACATTGGTCCCTTTTACCTCCAGAAAAATGGCTGTGCACCAGTCTATCTTTTAAGTTGTTTGGTCGTCTATAAATTATTCTTGGCTTCGGTGGTAAAAATGTTTTTAAAAAGGGGTCATTCAGTAGGATAGACCAGTTTGATTGCAAGATATTCCGTACTGAATTGTGTGCACTGGTGTAGGTAAGTATTAGGGCAGGGCCCATCTCATTTTTGGTGCGTCTAGGTTTATAAAGTAATCTCTGTCTATCGAGATGTCGTGCCTTCTTGTAGGCCGATTTTAGTATTGGCCTGCTATACCCCCGTGCATGTAGCCTCGACCAAATCTTTGTAGCTTCTGCTTTGAATGTTTGCACTGTAGAGCAGTTCCTTCGAGCCCGTATAAACTCCCCATACGGGATGCTGCGTAACAAATGAGCAGGGTGGGAACTTGTTGCCCGCAGCATGGTGTTGGCTGACGTTTCCTTTCTGTATAGGGTAGTACTAATTTGGCCCTGAAGATCTTTGTGTATACTGAGGTCAAGGAAAGTAACTACGTGTTTATCCCAGTGACTCGTGAATTTTAAATTCAAGTTGTTACGATTCAATGTGCATACAAAATCACGTAGTCCCTCCTCAGGCCCCTCCCAGATGACAAGGATGTCATCTATGTACCTGTGCCATGCCGAAACATGGCACAGGTACCCTGCCATCTCGTCCTCAGCCCACAACCCCCTCTCCCATCGACCCAGGTACAGGTTAGCGAACGATGGGGCACAAGTCGTCCCCATCGCCGTTCCCTGCACCTGGTGATAGAGCTGTCCATCGAAGAGGAAGACGTTGTGGGTGAGGACGAAGTTGAGGAGCCTGAGGAGGAAGAGGTTGTGATTGTGTTCTGACACATCGAGTTCATTAAGAAAAAATTCGACAGCTTTTATGCCCTTATCATGGGGGATACTGGAGTACAGGGCCTCCACATCCAGGGTTACCAAGAAAGCCTCCGGGTCCACCCACAGACCGTCGAGGACACGTAGAATATGTCCCGTATCCTTGACGTATGATGGCAGGCTCATGACCAGGGGCTGAAGATGTTGGTCCACGTATTTGCTGGCATTCTCTGTGAGCGCCCCCATACCCGACACTATTGGTCTCCCCGGTGGTGACACCAACGACTTATGGACCTTGGGTAGTGCATAGAATGTTGGCGTCATCGGGTTGGGGGTCTCCAGGAAGCCAGCAGTACGTGTGTCAATCACCCCCTGGTCATGAGCCTGTTTAATCATAGTGTGGTACTCCTGGGCGTTCACGGCCAGCCTGGATGTGGGGGCCCTGACGTACCACTGTTTATTATTGAGTATCTGTAGGCACATGTTTGTATACTGTTCCTTGGACATGATTACAATATTACCGCCTTTATCCGCGGGTTTAATGATGAGATCATTATTTGTTTCTAATTCCTGTATGGCAGAGGAAAGCTCCTGTGACATATTGGGTTGTTTTGCTGTTTTATATCTCAATTGTTCCAATTTCTCTATTGTCATATTGACAAATGTCGCTATATTGTGATTCAGGCCCAGGGGAGGGTAGTATGTTGAAGGTTTTTTGAACGGGGTCAGGGGTTTATCCCGTGTACAATGGCCAATGAACACAGCCTGCCCTGTATGGAGGTAAGGGTCCATCCGTCTTGTACCTAAACTGTGTAATATGCTCTAATAGCCTGTTACTATTTACTATGCATTCTCCTAGTAGAGCCAAGTCTTGTCTATCTCATTTTTCAGTGAGACATATTGTCCCTTATGACCAGCATTAGAAACTGAAGGATACCCCTAAATGGCTCTTGAATCCAGTTTGGCTCTAAGGTAATAGTTGGTTGAAATACTAAAAGTATGGCTAGAGCACAACCTGAGTACAACACTTTGCTTACCTTCTTATGCCCCTTTTCTTCTTTTTTTCTCTTTTTTTCTCTTTCTTTCTCTTTTTCTCCTTCTTATTTCTTCTTTTCTTTCTTTTCTTTTTCTTTCTCCCTTTTCCCCCCTCCCCCCTCCCTTCTACCCCTTATATTCAATCAAATGGTTTTTCTTTCCTCTTTGGTGATCCATTCCAAATTTCTTTCTTATCATATCCTTTAGAACATCTGGATATATTATTATGGTCCAGACTAACATAAATGGACTAACAGGCGGTGGGCAGTGAATAGGTGGCTCCTCATCTCCTCTGGGGTTTGATACGGCGGCAGAAAACTTTAAAAAGTACAGGTGAGGATGCCTTATGTTTTTCCAGGTTTTTCCTGTCTGCCTTCCTTTTTTCTTGGTTCTTGTGCTTTTTGGTCCTTTGTTTTGTTTGAGTTCCTATATGTATGATTTCTAGGAAGAGGCAAGGCCATACCCAGAAGTATGACTTATATGATGTGCCGCCAAAAACTGTGTGACTTAAGAATATGCGTTTTAACAACTCAATTTTCAAATATTGTAATATTACTCATGAATATGTATTACTTGTATCTGTATTTATTGTTATTGATGTATCTACTAGACATATCTCTCTTTTTCTGACTCCCACACTAGGGCACTGAAGAAGCCGAGGTGGCGAAACATGTTTGCCCTTGCCCAAACCAGTAAGATTAATCTAGCATATGGGAGTCAGTAATAACTATTCATACAATGGAGATGTATGGTCAGGAATGACACACAGGAATTAATATTTTAATATGTATTGTTGTACATGTAACGTCTTTTTTTAACTTTTGCAATGAATAAAAGTGAGAATATTTAACAAGCAAAGGTGTGGTGGGTGAGCTGGGTCCTGTACACTATTGCCTGGACTGGACCTAGTCCTGGAATCAGAATTGGGAATTTTGAAGGGACCAGCTCGTTCCAGACCCCCTGTCAATCTATAATAGGAGGGTCGCCATATGGGCAGACTAGTGTACCCCCCAGTGGGGTCCCTATTCTGACCAATACAGAGCGTTTCAAGTAGGTCAGGAGGATAATATATTTCCCCCTAGGCGTACCCCCTAAAATCAGCATATTAAGCACTTTGGTAGGCAGCGACAGTATTTTGGCCAACAATGACGGAATTAGGGACCACTGACTGGGACAAAATGATGTCCAATTTGACACAATGTAGAATTTCAAGTAAGGACACCATTGAGACAAATGAGCAAACTAATATATTGCTCAATACATTGTATAAATCCTTAGCCAAGAAATCGAGAACATGGTGGGATATTCAGTATCTCCAGGAATATCTCAGCAATGGCCTGGTGCCCAAGGGTCTTAGAATACGCCTTTTCCCCCAACTTCCAAATCCGAGTGATCAATTTAGAGAGCAGTGGGAGAGAGTTTTACAAAATTGCTCATTGCAACTTATAGAACTTCTCATTAAATTTCACACAGAACATCTGGAAGTTCTTGACACACAAATACAATCCACCATAGCGGAACTACAAAGCAAACCTAAAAATGAATTTTTCAAACAAAGGGATAATGGCATCAAGGAATCCATTGAAAGACTTAATAAAGAAATAATCCAACTAAAAGAACAAAAACTCTGTAGAGATAGAATGGCATATAAGAACAAGGAGGCCTATGTCTGGCCCCCAACACAGCCAGGCTCTAGAGGCAGAAGGGAGAGACCAGACAGATATAGTAGTTCCTCCGATACCTCCTCATCGAGGGAAAGGGGTCGGAAACAAATTTGGGGTAAGAACCCTGTCCCCCCGAATAGACCAGGCTCCCAAAAATGGGATAAAATATCAGGGGAAAAACAAAAGCACTATCAAAAACGGAAAATGGATCAGAGGACCCCACCCCCATTTGAAAATGACAGTGAATTAGAGAGGCCTAAACGTGATTTTTTAGAAAGCGGCGCAATGCGCGCCGCAACCAACGTAGAAACAAGGCAAGGGACAGACATTCCAGAGAGTGCCGCCCCCTCTTCACTACTAACATCACAGAGGGAAAAGAATCAGAGGCCTCTCTACCAACAACGACTGATGTGACGAAAGGGGAAAGTTTGAGACCTCTAGAAGGAGACAGAGAAATGGATATTATTAATCTAACTACATTTAACTTAACGCAAGAACAGGAGCAATTGCTCCGGTTGGGCCTGAATTTCTGTCCAGTGAAAGACCTGGACATATTTGACACAACTAAGGACATCCATCTTTTCGCCAGAAAAATACTTTGTCGGTTCCAATTTATGGATAAGGATGTATCAACGGATGTAACTAAACATCCACCAATACCATCGGAAACACAATTGGAACAAGATATGATAGATCTGGGGCTAGAAGTAGCGGGCCATTGTACACGGGATAAACCCCTGACCCCGTTCAAAAAACCTTCAACATACTACCCTCCCCTGGGCCTGAATCACAATATAGCGACATTTGTCAATATGACAATAGAGAAATTGGAACAATTGAGATATAAAACAGCAAAACAACCCAATATGTCACAGGAGCTTTCCTCTGCCATACAGGAATTAGAAACAAATAATGATCTCATCATTAAACCCGCGGATAAAGGCGGTAATATTGTAATCATGTCCAAGGAACAGTATACAAACATGTGCCTACAGATACTCAATAATAAACAGTGGTACGTCAGGGCCCCCACATCCAGGCTGGCCGTGAACGCCCAGGAGTACCACACTATGATTAAACAGGCTCATGACCAGGGGGTGATTGACACACGTACTGCTGGCTTCCTGGAGACCCCCAACCCGATGACGCCAACATTCTATGCACTACCCAAGGTCCATAAGTCGTTGGTGTCACCACCGGGGAGACCAATAGTGTCGGGTATGGGGGCGCTCACAGAGAATGCCAGCAAATACGTGGACCAACATCTTCAGCCCCTGGTCATGAGCCTGCCATCATACGTCAAGGATACGGGACATATTCTACGTGTCCTCGACGGTCTGTGGGTGGACCCGGAGGCTTTCTTGGTAACCCTGGATGTGGAGGCCCTGTACTCCAGTATCCCCCATGATAAGGGCATAAAAGCTGTCGAATTTTTTCTTAATGAACTCGATGTGTCAGAACACAATCACAACCTCTTCCTCCTCAGGCTCCTCAACTTCGTCCTCACCCACAACGTCTTCCTCTTCGATGGACAGCTCTATCACCAGGTGCAGGGAACGGCGATGGGGACGACTTGTGCCCCATCGTTCGCTAACCTGTACCTGGGTCGATGGGAGAGGGGGTTGTGGGCTGAGGACGAGATGGCAGGGTACCTGTGCCATGTTTCGGCATGGCACAGGTACATAGATGACATCCTTGTCATCTGGGAGGGGCCTGAGGAGGGACTACGTGATTTTGTATGCACATTGAATCGTAACAACTTGAATTTAAAATTCACGAGTCACTGGGATAAACACGTAGTTACTTTCCTTGACCTCAGTATACACAAAGATCTTCAGGGCCAAATTAGTACTACCCTATACAGAAAGGAAACGTCAGCCAACACCATGCTGCGGGCAACAAGTTCCCACCCTGCTCATTTGTTACGCAGCATCCCGTATGGGGAGTTTATACGGGCTCGAAGGAACTGCTCTACAGTGCAAACATTCAAAGCAGAAGCTACAAAGATTTGGTCGAGGCTACATGCACGGGGGTATAGCAGGCCAATACTAAAATCGGCCTACAAGAAGGCACGACATCTCGATAGACAGAGATTACTTTATAAACCTAGACGCACCAAAAATGAGATGGGCCCTGCCCTAATACTTACCTACACCAGTGCACACAATTCAGTACGGAATATCTTGCAATCAAACTGGTCTATCCTACTGAATGACCCCTTTTTAAAAACATTTTTACCACCGAAGCCAAGAATAATTTATAGACGACCAAACAACTTAAAAGATAGACTGGTGCACAGCCATTTTTCTGGAGGTAAAAGGGACCAATGTTGTAGTATTAGGGGCACCTATAGGTGTGATAACTGTAGTATGTGTCCATATATACTTTCAGGCAAGGAAATATTACTCAATGGTAAGACATATAATACAAAACATTTCGTCAATTGTAACACCAGTAATATCATTTATTTACTTACGTGTGGGTGTGGCGGTTTCTACGTAGGAAAGACTAACCGTCCCTTTAAAAAACGGATGTATGAGCACTTATATAGCATTAAATCTAACAATGAGAAAACCCCGATAGGACGCCATTTCAAAAGACATCACGATAGTAATCCGGCAACCCTACAATTTCAAGGATTGGACCGGATACACCCCTCTATCAGAGGGGGGAATCTGGAGAAAGCCACTTTAAAAATAGAGACTCGCTGGATACACCGATTGAAGGCCCATAAATTCCCGGGATTGAATGACACCTTGACATTTGCCCCATTTTTGTGATGTGGGAAATCGGCTGGCCCTGAGCTAAAAGGAGTCTTTCAAAACTCTGAGAAGTAATAGGAGGACCCAGAGGGAAGGACAGGATAGAGGGGTAAAAACACCATAAAATGTGATCCACCTAGAATAAATAATGATGTCTGATATAATGATATATATATAATGATTTTTGATACACTGATATCATAGGTTCCTATGTACTGCATTATGGTGACAAACTAAGGCATCCCGCCTCACGAAATACTATATAAACTATACAGATCAATACAAATTGGACTTTTCAGTTACGCATACACCTAGGAGGAGATGACTGCCACCCTAGGGACATAGGGATAATGGGGAGGAAAGGGAATGTAGGGGCCCCATACTGGAGGACAAAGGAGGGTTCACGGATAGGGTGACTTTGCAGTGGCTCTCCCGGACCATGTTTTTCCATGTTTGTCAATAAGTAATAAGAAATGACACAAATTATATGCTATAATAATTAGACATTGAGATCGGTATTAAAGACATGACTAATATGATTTAAGATACACATATCATAAGTCGGCTGCTAAGGTATTTCTATGGAATATAGCGCTGGAGTATATACCAGCAACTATGATCCAGTACACACTAATAACATGCATGTATTTAATGCAATAACTGCCTGCAGATAGCAATCCTTAAGCTACTGCAGGGCGCAGCCTAGGATCCACTTTAGAACACTATGGCTGCAAAACATTAAGAGTGTAGCCCGGGATATGGATCACAATATCAAGACGCCTTTTAGAAGCAATATCAAGACGCCTTTTAGAAGCAATCTCCATGCACTACTGGGCAATTGTACATATACACATCACATGCTGCAGACATGCCAAGCCGGGAACTGAGGTTTGACAGCCCGGACTTTGACAAAATGGAGGTTTTTACAGACATGAGTGCGGGGGAGGATGGCGCGTGAGGTCATTTCCGGTCTATAGACCGGAAGTATAGACTCAGCACTATTAACATCGTGATGCTGAGAGACACGCGCCGTGAGACAGCGCGCCTGGAGGGGTGACTGCCCCCCATGACACATCGGACCTGCGAACCCCCACCTTCAGAGAGCGGGCAGTATTCCCGCTGATACTCGGGGACATATACATAGGGCACAGAGCGCGCTGACTCCACTGCAGAACAGCACCTGTGAACACAGCCTGCCCTGTATGGAGGTAAGGGTCCATCCGTCTTGTACCTAAACTGTGTAATATGCTCTAATAGCCTGTTACTATTTACTATGCATTCTCCTAGTAGAGCCAAGTCTTGTCTATCTCATTTTTCAGTGAGACATATTGTCCCTTATGACCAGCATTAGAAACTGAAGGATACCCCTAAATGGCTCTTGAATCCAGTTTGGCTCTAAGGTAATAGTTGGTTGAAATACTAAAAGTATGGCTAGAGCACAACCTGAGTACCACACTTTGCTTACCTTCTTATGCCCCTTTTCTTCTTTTTTTCTCTTTTTTTCTCTTTCTTTCTCTTTTTCTCCTTCTTATTTCTTCTTTTCTTTCTTTTCTTTTTCTTTCTCCCTTTTCCCCCCTCCCCCCTCCCTTCTACCCCTTATATTCAATCAAATGGTTTTTCTTTCCTCTTTGGTGATCCATTCCAAATTTCTTTCTTATCATATCCTTTAGAACATCTGGATATATTATTATGGTCCAGACTAACATAAATGGACTAACAGGCGGTGGGCAGTGAATAGGTGGCTCCTCATCTCCTCTGGGGTTTGATACGGCGGCAGAAAACTTTAAAAAGTACAGGTGAGGATGCCTTATGTTTTTCCAGGTTTTTCCTGTCTGCCTTCCTTTTTTCTTGGTTCTTGTGCTTTTTGGTCCTTTGTTTTGTTTGAGTTCCTATATGTATGATTTCTAGGAAGAGGCAAGGCCATACCCAGAAGTATGACTTATATGATGTGCCGCCAAAAACTGTGTGACTTAAGAATATGCGTTTTAACAACTCAATTTTCAAATATTGTAATATTACTCATGAATATGTATTACTTGTATCTGTATTTATTGTTATTGATGTATCTACTAGACATATCTCTCTTTTTCTGACTCCCACACTAGGGCACTGAAGAAGCCGAGGTGGCGAAACATGTTTGCCCTTGCCCAAACCAGTAAGATTAATCTAGCATATGGGAGTCAGTAATAACTATTCATACAATGGAGATGTATGGTCAGGAATGACACACAGGAATTAATATTTTAATATGTATTGTTGTACATGTAACGTCTTTTTTTAACTTTTGCAATGAATAAAAGTGAGAATATTTAACAAGCAAAGGTGTGGTGGGTGAGCTGGGTCCTGTACACTATTGCCTGGACTGGACCTAGTCCTGGAATCAGAATTGGGAATTTTGAAGGGACCAGCTCGTTCCAGACCCCCTGTCAATCTATAATAGGAGGGTCGCCATATGGGCAGACTAGTGTACCCCCCAGTGGGGTCCCTATTCTGACCAATACAGTACATTATGTATATGTTTGCATTTACATATGTGTACATTATGCATTATTTGCATATGTTTGCATATGTTTGCATTAATGCTTTAATGTGCACCTTTTGTAGTAATTTACTATATGTCATCATTAGATTCCTAATTGGTTTACACTTTTTCATGGGCTGTCACGCCTTCAACAGCATCAAGCTTTTTATAGGCTGCATAATCATATGTTCATCCTTATTGCAATTGTGCATAATTACTTTTCCCAAGTTTGTGAGATGTGCTACCGCCTTGGTCGCTTCCCCCCTGTGCGTCCTTTTCTGGTTTCTGCGCTCCCGGCGGGATGTGTGGCGTCCTGGTTGCCTTGGTGACCGCTCGGTGCTGCGGTCACGTGGTCCGCTGTGATGCGCTTCCTTTCTGTGCCTGAGCCTTTCTCTCCTCCTATTGGCCGGCGTGCCTGTCAGGCGGATTGGCTCTCGCGCGGTTGGTTGCGTGCACTGGCGTTTCCGGGTGACGCATCCTGGGCGGTTTCCGGCCGTCGGGCCTGCCGCGCGCCCAGCTGGGGAATGCGGCTCCGGTCTCGAGGTACGCACAGGATGGAGGTAAGTGACCCTTATGCCTGCTATTTAAACATGTTTGTACTGTATCTCATGCATCTATGATTAAGGACCTCTCCGCGTCCGAAACGCGTTAGAACGTGAGACTTTCACTCTTCCATCCCGGGTCTGTTATTTGTTTTTAGCTGCCTTTTTGGATTATTTGGATGTTTTTACTCTCATTGATTAAAGTTTTGAATTTTTTAAGGAGTGCGGACCGATTGCTATTTTTCTACTGGACATTCAGTGGGGTTTAGGGACTCCCCCTGGTCTCGCACCCATCGGTCTCTAGTGCGGCTATACTTCTTGTTTGTTTGTAATTAGCCCCTGGTTCTGTAGCTCGAGAAAGATATAGGCATAAACTGTCTGTGCCTATAATTTACTAGCACAAAGGATTTGTGAACTTTGTCAACCCTGGGTTCTACGACTGTAACCTCACGAACAGCAAGCTTATAATTGGGACAGTTATCTGATGGCCTGTCATTACCACCAAGCATTTTATCACATATGGTAACCCTCTCTTCAGGCATTTTAACATGGGTTTTATGACTGCAAGTTTTAATGCATGCATTGTATCTAGGTAGCTCCTCCTCTGAAATTACACAAGATTGTCTGTCACTTTTTGCTTCTATGACATCATAACCTCTACTGGCATCAGATATACTACACCTGGGCATAAAGTGGAATCAATTTTCCTTTCACCAACTGTTCTAGTATCTGCAGAAGGCTTACTGTAGGTCCATATTGCTTTCCCAAGCTTAT
This sequence comes from Gastrophryne carolinensis, assembly GCA_027917425.1. Taxonomy (NCBI): domain Eukaryota; kingdom Metazoa; phylum Chordata; class Amphibia; order Anura; family Microhylidae; genus Gastrophryne; species Gastrophryne carolinensis. The sequence goes on along the minus strand of CM051242.1, from coordinate 80,077,593 downwards.
GGGCTTAGTGGGCTTTTGAAGACATCAACATAATTTGGAGAAACCATATACCTTCCTGACCTTCATCATTATGTTTCTGTGTCAGACAAGAACATACCACAGATATTTTAGCTGTGACATCATCTACATCAGATTCCACATTAACCCTGCAGTTTAGCCCCTAATTCTGCACAAGCAATTACCTATGTGTCTTAGTTAGCACCTGCTAAGATAACTCCACTTGAGCCTTTCTTTTTGAAGCTGCCTCACCTCCTGGTAGGATATTTCAATGGCTCTTTATACAATCTTTGGAGACAGACATACTATTTTTAGCACAATGTAGATCCTGCTCCAAGGTCTCTTGTTTTAAATCATTCTCATTGTTGCTTCCCAACACTTTAGGGCTGATTCAGCAACCTTGTAAATATATATTTTTATGTTGTGAATATATATTCACATTCAGCTTAAGTTTGAATGAGTGCTCAGAGAGCTCTCTTTCCAGTTTGAATGAGTGCTCAGAGAGCTCTCTTTTCAGTTTGAGGGGGGCTACCAATACAAAAATGAGGTACCATTATAATCGGAAGGAATTGGACTTTTATAGGCAATATGGTTTTCTTAAATAAAATGAAAAATCTTTACACAAATTTTTTATAAACGCATGGAAAAAATTACAAACAAGACATTTCATTTCAAAGCCCAAGCTTTTCCGAAAAAAACAATATATAATTTTCCTGAATATTCCTGCAAAATCACAGTTAAACAAATTGAAAAATGGTGAAAAAAGACATGTCAACAGAGGTTGACTAAATCTTAAGTAGGCTGGCAGTTAAAAGGGTTAAAAGTAGCTATGCGTGTTGAGTATTTTTCTGTTCGGAGGACTTGGGGCTTTCAGATCTTGCTTGTTTTTTTCTTGTTTGCATATTGATATTTTAGGAAAATGGAAACCCTGTGCAACCAAATCGATTACTTCCAGAAAGATGTGTCAACTACATCAAGCTGTGTATATCTAGAAAACTCAAGATGTGTACTTTTAGGTATTATATACTTTTTGCAGTGTATTTCATATGTTAAGGGTGGTTTTGGTTATGCAAGGTGTGCACTTTGTCTGCAGAGCCGAAAATTTTAAGTAAAATTATTCTTAAATGCATGCTTTACTTTCTGTACTGGGAACTTTGCTGTTTCAGTTTTGACTTGTTTTTTTTTTGTTTGCATCTCCAAAATTGGTTTTATTTCTGCTTATTTATTTATTTATTTTTTAGGAAAACCCAGTGCAACCAAAGAATTAATGGAGGATTACTTCCAGAAAACTAGAAAGCTTGAGGTGTGTTATTCGAGATAATATACATTTTGTGGGGGGGGGGGCTTTAAATGTAAAAAGTTTTTTTTTTTTAAACTGCAAAGTGCGCATAGTAGCTGAATTTTATTTTACTCTCCTAATGCACTATTTTGAGTTTTGGGTGTGTCTTGGACAGAATAGGGTGTCTACCAATAACTATGTGGTACCATTCTATCCAAGAAGAATGGGGCTTTTACACATAATATAATTTTATTGAAAAAAATCCCTGGAGATTCCGTAAAAAATCACAGTTAAACATGTATAGTGCAAAATGGAAAAATGGCCTGGCAGCAGAGAATGACAAAATCTATAGGTAGGCTGGCACTTAAACTGGACCAACACCCGTTTTTTCTTCAACAGCTAACATCAGACAGCAGACATCAAAATAAGCTTGGGGGCATCTAGATTGCTGGTGTCCCCACCACACATAACCCACCAAAACGCCCGTAATCCTCACCTTCACTACAAGCCAGCACCGGGAATGGAGTCCTGCGATTGGCCGGTGGGCGGTCATGGGGGTGGGTCATTTCTGTGGCTGGAACTGAGGACGCGACCATGGCCTACGTGCACGCCGGAAGCCAATCGTTTCTTCTTTCCTGCTGCTGGGTTGTAGTGAAAGTGAGGACTACGGGTGTGCTGGGGGTTATGTGCTGGGGGGACTCCAGCATTCTGGATGTCCCCCCCAAGCTTGTTTTGGTTAGCTGTTTTTTGGACCAACACCCGAAAAAACATGCATTTCTTCATTGTTCAACTGCTGTATTATATCAGTAAGCCATTTGTTTGGACTGAGCAGTTGTTCATCCTCCATTTACTGGGGATAGACTTTTGTTGGGGTATTTAGAGTCTCTACTTTCTATTCACTCTTGGAAAGCCATTCTTTTAGATCTGAAATAACGTCAGATCACTGAAGCGTGTTACTTTGATCTTGGAGACAATTTTTGTTGCTCTCTAAATTTTTCAGTTGTTGCACCCAACGTACTAAAAAGTCTCCGGCAGAAGTCAATGTGCTTGATGCTTCAGAATCCCGGTATTTACAAGTTGCTAGTTGCAGGGCTAATTTGGTCTCTGCATCTGGACAATTGTTTGGTATCCTTCAGCGATGTCTTACACAGAAAACATTTCCCTTGTCAGGCTGTAGCCCAGTATGAGATTCTGTTTTATATAGGAAGTGTTCAGGCATAGGTACAACAATAAACAGATTTGAATCTAAAATTATCATCTAGGATTCAACACTATTTGTAAATAGTTCACTACCTTCAATGGGTCGAGCCACTTGGGAAATCCAACACAAAGTTAGAGGTTTCCTCCAGGATCTGCATGCCAACGTTCTTCAAAGGAGATTTAATCATGAACATGGAGCCCCTCTCTTCAGAGGGGGGGCACTGTCATGGTCCAGCACTCCCCAGTCTGCTACTGCTTCTTTGTTATCTGTGGGGTGCAGTAGTGAGGGACATAATTGCTTGGCAACCTCCAGCAGTGTCTGATACAGAAATTATTCTTTCCCATGTCTGCCATCCACCATATCAGCTCTGGTGCTGCTGCAGCCTTGGTGCTCCTGTTGGCAACTGACCTGCATCCCAACTCATTGGAGGTGGCTAAAATGCAAGCTTCACGAGTGACTGCCATGGAGAGCCCCATAAACAGCAGCATGGAAATGAGGTTAGAGGTAAGCTGTTTTTTTTTTTTAACTCAAATCAATCATACTGGGGTGGGGGGGGGGGGGGTGCAGGCTGCAGATTGCTGTTTTAGATTGGACTTAGCAGTGTTTGAACATTCAGACAACCTGAACCAGATTTAAAGTATGATTCTAAGCAGCTGAAGTTTATTTTGGGCCACTTTAATAAGCCGCTGTATGTGAGCTATGCACGACAGTGGCCATTCACAGCTTGGTTTTTCCACTTCTCAGATCTGGGGGTCCATGTAATCACTTGCATTGGAGTGCGCTTAGGGACTCCACAAGCCTCTGTCGGAAGTTTAGGGATATTTTCTGTTAGGGTAAGATGACTGGATGTGGAGCTTTTGCTCATGATGGTGGTGTTCTGGCATGTTTATGGTTTTCAGCTATCCAGCAGCGGGTCTACTGGGTAAAGCTTTCTGCTGTACTGCGTTGAGTCCAGAGTTTTGGATTTAGTTTAAAGTGGGCCCACCAGTGATGTAAAACCATGCTAATAGTCCTATTTCCTCCTTCTGGAGTAGAAAAATTCTGTAAATCGCTAATTTAACTTACCGTGACATATTGTAAACCTCATTCTTGAGAGTCTATTCCCAGACTACTGCATCAACACATCACAGCCCTGGGGGCGGATCATTTCATACATAATGAAAGAGGATCCAGTTCAGAAAGATTTAGATATTGTCATATTCCAATCCCAGATGCTGGATCATGATGCAATCAGGCAATCACTTATCCTGCCAGTCAAACCCTCCTGGCAATCTGGATCCTCAGAGACATTTTCAGAGCTATTGCCTGGAAAGCAGAGAAGAGAGAAGTGAGAAGCTATCCAAAAGGCACCGCCTCCAAAAGGTGTGAGGGAATGTGGTTGAGATTGGTCACAAATATGGCTTATATTCTGCTTTACAGTCCATCTAAAGTCTATATTGACCCTTAATAAGTATTCAGTCTCTGGGCATGCAACTTGACTTGTCATTCTGCTCAAAACTGCAAACAAATGATACTTCCGCACCTCCACAGCACATTGTGGTAATGCAAACTGCCCATAGGGTGGCCATGTGAGAACATGGTTACTTGGGTGCCACCTTATATGGCCACCAAACCCCTTATTTGCCCCTATCTGTCAAGTCATTTGGTCACTGCTGTGTTGCAGGAACTTAAAGCGGACCAACACCCACCGAACTTGTGAAATACATTTGGCCATAGCCTCTGCCGATATTCCCTTCCTGGAACACTGATTTTTTGCTGCCCCTCTCTGTAAGATGATATACCTCTGGCACGTGACTGTTAGATGATGAAGTCACTACAGCGGCCACCCCCTTGGGTTCGCCACTGTAAAGATATATAAATATAATATATATATAAATATAGTCAGCCTTTTGCTCACTTTTTCCATATTTGCCTTCGTGCTTATTTAGGAAACTTAAAGCATCATCCTTGCTAAAACTTTTGATGACACAACTACCTTTGTATAATAATATCCTTCCTATTACACTTTCTTTAGAGAATAGCAGGGTCAATTAGACTAACCTATTATTACTTTAACCATAGTAGCAATTTACTTTTGCGTATCTAGGGAGTTGAAAAAGCATTTTCATATGAATACAGCAATATGTATCTCCCACTCTCTATATATACACCCAAGTCCCTTGCTGGGACTTTAGAAGAGGGACCCTGTCAATAGTTGACAGTGTACAAATGAAATATAGTTCTAGATAAAAATAGGGTATACTTTATTAGGCACACATTTAAAATATTAACATATTACTTTCAAATTATTTATTTTTCTGATTCAGTTAATTTATTAACACGGTTATATAAGATGGAACAATATATTTAGCAGAGTTTTATTGGGTTACTTTTAATATATTTTTATCTCACAAGATATAAATACCATAGATAATGACATTTTATGAACAAGCACTTTTACTGTTGTTGCTAACGTCACATTTTCAAACGTTCACTCATGCTGCTGTCTGTAACTTGAGCAACACTACTTTGTACAGCTCTTTTAATAAGGGCGATGTCATTCTAGGAGCAGTGGTAACACTGTACAGTACTCCTCTGCCTCGGAGAAATACCTACATCAAAACCCCTGTCACCTCATTGTGCGCTGGGTAAGCATGCAATTTGCCTGTAAAGTTTCATATGTTGAATAGTTGAATTTAAATCTGTGAAGGAATAATGGTTTGGGCCAAAAGGCCACATTCTAATGTGAGTTAAATGATTATGGATATGGGGCCCAATTTACAAAATGTACCAGCACAGGCAAAAAAATAAGCCATCTAGATAGCCAGCATGTGTTGAGCCAATGGGGGTTATGCTAATTATTTAGAAAAGCAATGTGCACTTTGGTGTGCCTTCCGGTGCGAATTCCAGTTTGCGTTTTTTTTTTACTTTAACGCACAAAAAAATGCAAAAAGTATTTATTTTACCATTTTGTATCTGGTATGGAGCATTTGTACAGGTGAGGTTCATATATTTTTTAATGAGACAAGGGATTTTTTTTTAGGAACTTAGAAATACCAGTGTCCTATGGTGTATGCAGAAAATAATATGCTAAATTGCGTAGCCCATAGGTTGCTGTTGTTTCCAAAATTTACTTTACTTCACTGGAAAAAGTATGTACCTCGCCTGTAAACATGTCCTATTGCAGGTACAGGTGATTTGGGGAAAAACATTTGAACAAAATTATTTTTTGCACTTTTGTGTACTAAACCTGAAAAGATCACTGAGGTGCAGGTTGCAATTCACACCGCATAGCGCACCTGTCCGCTGGGGGTCATGCTAAATATTTGGTGAAGCCAGTGTGATTTCTGGTGTGCATTGTGGTGTGGATTGCAACCTGCATCTTGGTGAGATTTTTAGCAACAACACAAAAAAGTGCAAAAAACTCTTATGCTACATTTTTCCCCCCAAAAATCACTTGTACCTGTGACGCCACATTTTACAGTTTAGGTACATTATGTTTTGTGATAGTGATGTAAGGATATATTTTTAAAGTTTGGAAATAACAGCACCCGATGGGCTATGCTAAAGAGTTCACCAATGTTTTCTGCATAGCCGATAGGGGTCTGTTTAGAAACATAGAAGGTCGACGGCAGAAGGAGACCATACGGTCCATCTAGTCTGCCCTTATGTGTATACTGTATGTACTCTTTATCTTAGGATAGATGTGTGCTTATCCCAGGCATGTTTAAATTCAGTGACTGTTGATTTTTCAACTACCTCTGCTGGAAGTTTGTTCCAAGCACCTACTACTCTTTCTGTAAAATAATATTTTCTAACATTGCTCCTGATCTTCCCCCCGACTAGCTTCAGGTTGTGCCCCCTTGTTCTATCATTAAGTTTCTTCTTAAAAACACTTCCCTCCTGAACCTTATTCAATCCTTTCACATATTTAAAGGTCTCAATCATGTCCCCCCTCTCCCTTCTTTCCTCCAGACTGTACAAATTAAGTTCTTTAAGTCTCTCCTGATTTTAAGTTTAAGTCCTTCCACCATTTCTGTTGCCCGCCTTTGGACCCGTTCTATTTGAATAATGTCTTTTTGCAGGTAAGGTCTCCTGAACTGCACACAGTATTCTAGCTGTGGCCTCACCAGGGCTCTATACAGCGGCATCACAACCTCCCTCTTCCTACTGGTGATGCCTCGAGCTATGCAGCCGAGCATCCTGCTTGCTTTTCCCACTGCCTGGCTACACTGTCCACTCATCTTGCAGCTATCAGTAATCAGTACCCCTAAATCTCTCTCCTCCGAGGTCCTGGCTAACACAGTGCTGCCCATACGGTACTCAGAGCAGGGATTCCTTCTACCCAAGTGCATGATTTTACATTTAGAGACATTAAACTCTAGTTTCCACAGTTTTGACTGATCTATCCAGTAATATCCACCCTTTTACTAACCTTTGTATTATCAGCAAACAGGCAAACTTTTCCTACCAAGCCTTCTCCTATGTCACTTACAAATATATTAAAAAGAATGGGGCCCAGGACAGAGCCTTGCGGCACACCACTTGTAACTCGCCTTTGTTCAGATTGCACACCATTAACAACAACACTCTGATACCGATCCCTCAGCCAACTGGAAATCCACTGAACTATCCAGGGATTGAGTCCTACCTTCAATAACTTATCTATGAGCTCCTTATGTGGTACAGTGTCAAAGGCTTTGCTAAAATCTAGATAGGCGATATCCACAGCACCACCTTCATCTAACACTTTAGTGACATTGTCAAAGAAATCAATAAGATTGATCTGACATGATCTGCCCTCAGTAAAGCCGTGCTGTTTTGGGTCCAACAGGTCATTAAATTTTAGGTGGGAAATTATCTGTTTTTTTAAGAGTGTTTCCATTAATTTGACCACTATAGATGTTAAACTAACTGGCCTGTAATTACTGGCTTCTCCTCTACTCCCCTTTTTATGGATTGGTACGACATTGGCCATTCTCCAATCATCTGGAACCTCACCAGTTGAAAGGGAATGGTTCAGTAAATCAGTCAGAGGGGCTGCAATCACAAACCTAAGTTCCCTTAGAACTCTGGGGTGGATTCCATCTGGACCCATCGCCTTACTTACCTTTAGATGTGCCAGCTCGGATAGGACATCAGCCTCCAGAAACTCCGGAGCTGTGCCCTCCCAGCGGGATGCTGTGCTATTGCCATGCCTGCTACTATCTGAAAATACCAAACAAAAGTAGCTATTCAGATGGTCAGCCGCAGCCTTATCTCCGTCAATATATTTATTTTCCCTATTTCTAATTTTTGAGACTGCATTGTTTTTCTTCTTTCTGTCACCAATATAAAGCTTTTATCTCCCCTCTTCATATATTTGGCCATTTCTCCTTCCTTTTGCCCTTTAGCAGTCCTTATAATCAGTTTTGCTTCCCTCTGTTTAATTTTATACGCCTCTCTGTCAGCTACACTTCCACTTACTTTATAATTCTTATAGGCAGACTTCTTATCTTTTATGATCGTGCTGACTTCCCTAATAAACCATAATGGTTTCTTCTTCCTTTTATTCTTGTTAGTTTGTTTCACAAACAAATATCCTTACCCCATTGGTGTGGCTAAACTGTAAAAATGCCCCATCACAGGTACAGGTAATTAACAGGGAAAAAGGTAGTAAATAATTTTTGCACTTTTTTTAAACTATGCAGAATAAAATAGTACAGTACATTCCTTAGCATACCTCATAGGGTGCTGTTGTTTCCAAACTTTCAAAAATGTATCCTTACCTCATTGGTAAAATGATGCACCTCTTCTCTAAAAATGGCCCATTGCAGGTACGATGACTTTCTGGGAAGAACTAGAATAACATTTTCTTTTTTGTGTGTTAAAGTTAAAAAGCTCACAGTGATGCAGGAGGTTGATTTTCACATCCAAATGTGCAATCACAAACTTGCTTTAAAAATAATTAGCATGACCCCTATTTTGTATGCTTAGGTCTATACACTGTACACATAAGACGGCTTATAATAAATATGTAACATTTAAAAGTTGCCACCTGGCCGGTATATCACCTGCAGAGTCTGGTGACAGGTCGTCTGCTGAGGATAGGAAGACTATACAATTATTAGTAAAAAATTGGCGCCGACAGGCTAATGGCCAGTAAAGTTAAAAAAAAATGCAGGCCAAGTGCCAACCTTAAAGGAAAAGTCCCTTTTTGTCAGGTTTTGGTGTTCTGTCTTTTCTGGGATGTAAAATAAGTTATTTTTGAAAACTTTTTAGATTTTTTGTTTTTTTATGCAGAATTGTATTTACAGGTCTGGCATTAAAGTGTTAATGTCACAATGTTACAACAATGTAATTCCATGTGTTTTGCGCTTTGTTACGGTGGATATGTGTTCAAAAGCAGACAGAGCACGTCTGGAACTCTATGCGTAGTTTTTTGATAAGTATGGTGTGAGTCGCTGAGAGTCGGTCGCACTGAGCTGGTGCTACCTTTCCCTCGCTGCAGCGCTGTACTGGTGTTAGAGCTCCCAACATACATCACATTTATCAATGCAGGCCAGGTTACTAGAGCGACTGAGACGCTCTGTTACCACGCCCGATACCCGCACATGAGCGCCTACAAGTGGTCGTTCTAAGCGTCGCTATACAGACGCTCATCTGCCGATACCTGGCGTTAGTAATGAATCAGCCCCAATGTCAAACAACACTAATGACCCTTCCCAGCTGGGAATACAAGACTGTGATCCTCCCTATCTGAATAAGTTCAATTACAGCAGAATGGGTATAACTTGTTGTCTGTGTCTTAGCTAATCAGACTATTAGCAATCTAGAGTGAGGAAGTTTCTGATCTGTAAATCTAATGCACCAGTTGATTGCTAAGGTGGTAAACATATTGTTGCTAGGGAAGACGATTTTCTTTTATAACAAATTTACAAACAAATATAAAATACAAAAAATTACAGATAAGCTTTAGCACATTGATGACATCGTATAGCCACACAATAATTGAAACTTGGAATTACTAATTAAACACTGATCACAATAAACAATGTAATTGGTGGTTTGAAGGTATATATAACATTGCTGTGTTGATAACATGCCATGTACTCTCAATATATAATTATTTCTTAATCTATAGGCTCACATGAGGCTCAAAAAATGTTTTAAATAATTACATTCAGACAAAATAAGAAAAATATATTGTTTTTTTTTTTAAGATGAAAACATCTCAACAATGCCCTGCAGCCAAAGATATTGCCTGTATACTGTCATTGTAGTCGTTTGTGTATGTAAAATGCCTTGATATAAATGCACTGCGTTTCTCTGAACCTTATGTACTGTGGTAAGGTGCAAGGGGCCGTTATTGACGGCAGGTATGTAGCACCAATGTACCTGGCATTGGTGCAGTAAAGCCGTATAGCTTATTTGTCCAGCATCAGCTGCTGGTGGCAGTTTGCTGCTGATGATTTAGAATAGCCGAAAGGCTAACCTGGGACGGCTTTACTGGGATGGAGTAGAGCAGGGTGGGACTCCATCCCACTACCCAGGTCCGGGTTTTGCGGGCTGTTTAAATAGCCTGGGGAATCAGCTGTGCTGGTTCCTTTGTCTAGAGCTCACATGGGAGTGAGACTCTGTGAGCCTGGCTGAAAACTCCTGTGGAGGCTGTTTCATGCGGACCTGAGGCCTAGTTGGACTGTAAACAGGACGTTTGCTCAAGGACTAAAAGCTGTTTGCCTGATTGAATCATTTATGCTGCTGTTTCCTGAAAAGGTGATGTAACCTGTTTGGACATATGCTGTTGTGGATTTATGTGTGAAATAAACACAGACTTTACTTTGAACTGCTTGCCTCTGCCTCTCTACTGCTGACACCCGGTCGCCTACCAGAGCTAATCTCCACATTTGGTGTCGGATGCGGGCATAGCAGTGAGGCCGTTGCTAGGAGCAACCGACGAAAAAGTTTTTTGTTGTGCATGTCCTATATTAAACCTGCCAGGCTGCTACCTGGGACTGCAGACAAAATGGAGGCGGTCGTGAAAGCGCTCGTGGAGGCCAACAGGCAGCAGCATGAGACCAACCAGCTGTTTTTGCAACATATGATGGCGCAGCAAGCTGCAGGTGCGCCCAAAAGTATTCCTGATGCCCGGAAAGCTGTCCGCTCGGCGCTCACAAAAATGACCCCTTCAGATGACGTGGAGACTTACCTGGCGGTGTTTGAAAAGGTGGCTGCAAGGGAGAAGTTGCCGCATGACCAGTGGGCTGATGTCATCGCTCCATTTCTGGCGTCTGGACCCCAGCAGGTGTTGTTTGATCTCCCAGAGGACCAAGCCGCTGACTACCCGACTCTGAAGGGTGAGATACTGGCGAGACTGGGGGTGAATGTGTGGGTTCGGGCTCAGCGGGTGCATCAGTGGAGCTACCAGTCGGCAGAGCCCGCCCGACCCCAGTATTATAAACTGCTGCACCTGCTGCAAAAATGGCTGCAGCCGGAGTTGTTAAGCCCCACTGCCATTTTGGACCGCTTGCTGGCGGACATGTTTTGGAGGGCTTTACCGCACCCTCTTCAGCACTGGGTTGGCCAGGTATCCCCTGACAACGCACTAGGGATGGTGGACCTAGTGGAGCGATATGAGGCCACCAGGAACTTGCAAAGCGGCTCCATGAGGAGGGATTCGGGGAAACCCCGGAGGTCCCCGCCCCAGCTCAGGCGAGTGGTGTCCCCTAAACCCTCTCAGGACCTACCCCCCAAAGTCCCTGCCCAAGTGTTGTGTTGGGGATGTAAGGAGCCGGGACATATCAGAGCCAATTGTCCCCACCAGGGGGAGCCCATGGATGTAAACTTTGGTTACCGCCCTTCCATGTATGCCAGGAGGCTGTGTGCTGCCGGTATCCCTGAGCTTGTGGGGCAAAGTCACCTCTGTCAGGTGAAAGTGGGAGACACCCTGGCTGTGGCCCTTTTGGACTCGGGGAGTATGGTTACCCTGGCAAGACCCGCCTTAGTACTGCCCGATGAGTACACTGGGCGGAAAACCGGGGTTTTGTGCATTCATGGGGACTTGAGAGACTATGCCACAGCACAAGTGTCTCTCACCACCGTCTCCGGCAGCTGGAAACATGAAGTCGCTGTCGCCGCTAAACTCCCATATGAACTGATTATTGGGAGAGACTTTCCAGGGTTCAGGTCACTGTGGGCCAAGCTGGCAGTTCCGGAAACCCGCGAGGCGGGTGTGTCCCCAATAGACTGGCCCTACTCAGGGGAGACCCCGGTGCCCTGGGAACCGGAATCAGGAGGCACCGTGGAAGAGGTGCCCGTCCCTAAAATGGAAGAGGGGGAGTCAACCCCACTAAATGTTATGGTTGGAGATGTGGAAGAGTTGACAACAGGTCCAGAGTTGGCAGATCTCCATGTCTCCACAACTAACTTTGGTACCGCTCAACACCAGGACCCGACCCTGTCTCGGGCCTGGGAGAATGTTCTTGAGGTGGAAGGTGAACCACAACAGCCAGGGGCGGAGTTACAGTTTCCTCGCTTTGTGGTTCACCAGGAAATGTTGTACCGAGTAAACAAGGTACGTGAAGAGGTGGTGGAACAATTGGTGGTACCCAATTCATATCGCAAATTGGTGTTGGATTTGGCCCACCAACATGTTCTGGGTGGACACCTAGGCCAGCAGAAAACACTGGACCGCGTTTTACAACGATTCTACTGGCCCAGTGTGTACAAGGAGGTGGAGAGATATTGTGAGTCCTGTCCAACATGTCAGATGACCAGCCCTCAGCCTCATTACCGTGGTCCCTTAGTTCCTCTCCCAGTTATTGAGGTACCCTTTGAGCGGATTGCCATGGATCTAGTGGGTCCAGTGCCAAAATCCGCTAGAGGGCACCAACATATTCTGGTGATCTTGGACTATGCCACGCGGTACCCTGAGGCAGTGCCCCTGCGTCACACCTCTGCCAAGCTCATTGCTAAGGAGCTTATGGAAATGTTTTCCAGAGTAGGTCTGCCTAAAGAGGTCCTGACCGATCAAGGTACCCCGTTTATGTCGAAAGTAATGAAAGAGCTCTGTAAACTGCTGCAGGTGAAACAGTTGCGGACATCCGTTTACCACCCGCAAACAGACGGCCTAGTAGAACGGTTTAATCAAACTTTAAAGACCATGTTAAAAAGGGTGGTCGCCAAGGATGGGAAGAATTGGGACTTGCTGCTGCCCTATCTGATGTTCGCAGTGCGAGAGGTGCCCCAGGCCTCTACGGGGTTCTCGCCCTTCGAACTCTTATACGGTCGACATCCACGGGGCCTGTTGGATATAGCCAAGGAGGCCTGGGAACAGCAACCCACACCCCACAAAAGTGTGGTAGAGTACGTGACTCAGCTACAGGAACGGATAGCGACCGTCTTGCCGCTTGTCAGAGAACACATGGAGGCAGCGCAGCGGGCCCAAAGCAGGGTTTATAATCGGCAAGCCAGGGTACGGAACTTTAACCCCGGTGACAGAGTTGTGGTTCTGGTACCCACGGTGGACAGTAAATTTCTAGCTAGGTGGCAGGGTCCCTATGAGGTCATTGAAAAAGTTGGGGAAGTGACTTACAAGGTACATCAGCCTGGGCGGAGGAAGCCCGAGCAGGTGTACCATGTAAACCTGTTGAAACTGTGGAAAGACAGGGAAACCCCTGGGGGTGACAGTCCCCGACCAGGTATGGTGGGGGTGGAGCTTCCCATTCCTCGGTCTGTTAGTAGAGAAGTAGTAGTCGAGGTGAAAACTGGCGACAACCTCTCCTCTAAACAGACTCAGGAAGCCAGGGAGTTTATTAGCAGAAACACGGACGTGTTTTCAGAACTCCCTGGGCGCACTTCGGTCATCCAACATGATGTTGTCACGGAACCTCAGGTCAAGGTCCGGTTGAGGCCTTACCGGGTACCCGAGTCCCGGCGACAAGCTATCGCGGAGGAAGTGCAGCAAATGCTCCGGTTAGACGTGATTGAAGAATCAAAGAGTGAGTGGGCCAGCCCCATAGTCTTGATTCCTAAGCCCGATGGTACGTTGCGGTTCTGTAACGATTTCCGCAAACTTAATGAAGTTTCCAAGTTTGATGCCTACCCTATGCCCCGGGTAGATGAACTCATTGAGAAGCTAGGCCAAGCCAGGTACTTTTCGGTTTTGGACCTCACAAAAGGGTACTGGCAGGTGCCCTTGACTGAGGCTGCCAAGGAGAAAACAGCCTTTATTACACCAGAGGGACTGTTCCAATACAAGGTGTTACCCTTTGGGTTACACGGCGCTCCCGCTACGTTCCAAAGGTTAATGGATATTGTCCTCAGGCCACACCGTCGGTATGCTTCGGCATATCTGGACGATATAATTATCCATAGCACGGATTGGGAAAGTCACCTACCCAAAGTCCAGGCCGTAGTGGATTCCCTCAGGAAGGCTGGGTTGACGGCAAACCCGAAAAAATGTGCTTTAGGCCTAGAAGAAACAAAATACCTGGGCTATGTGATTGGACGAGGAGTGGTCAAGCCCCAGGTGAACAAACTAGAAGCCATCCGTAACTGGCCCCGGCCTAACACCACCCGCCAGGTAAAGTCATTTCTGGGGTTGGTGGGATATTATATGCGGTTCATTCCCAATTTTGCCACCCTAGCGGCACCATTGACAGACCTGTTAAAGGGACGCAAGTCTGTCATGGTGAAATGGAATGAACAGGCCGAAAAAGCGTTCTCCGCTTTGAAGTCTGCCCTGTGTGGGTCTCCGGTGTTGGTGACACCCGACTTTAAGAGGGAGTTCATAGTGCAGACCGATGCCTCCGAGGTAGGTCTCGGTGCTGTACTGTCTCAGGAAGTCAACGGGGAGGAGCACCCCGTTGTCTACATGAGTCGCAAATTGACACCCGCGGAGACCCGGTATAGTATAGTGGAGAGGGAGTGTTTGGCCATTAAATGGGCCCTGGAGTCTCTTCGCTACTACTTGCTGGGGAGAAGGTTCCGTCTGATTACGGACCACTCTCCCCTCAAGTGGATGTGCCAGGCTAAGGACAGGAATGCCAGGGTCACCCGATGGTTCTTGTCATTACAAAACTTCAAGTTTACAGTAGAGCACAGAGCGGGACGATTGTTGGGTAACGCGGATGCCCTGTCCAGAACACATTGTTTGGCATGTGTCCACCCCCTCAGGGTTGAACAAAGGGGGGGGGTATGTGGTAAGGTGCAAGGGGCCGTTATTGACGGCAGGTATGTAGCACCAATGTACCTGGCATTGGTGCAGTAAAGCCGTATAGCTTATTTGTCCAGCATCAGCTGCTGGTGGCAGTTTGCTGCTGATGATTTAGAATAGCCGAAAGGCTAACCTGGGACGGCTTTACTGGGATGGAGTAGAGCAGGGTGGGACTCCATCCCACTACCCAGGTCCGGGTTTTGCGGGCTGTTTAAATAGCCTGGGGAATCAGCTGTGCTGGTTCCTTTGTCTAGAGCTCACATGGGAGTGAGACTCTGTGAGCCTGGCTGAAAACTCCTGTGGAGGCTGTTTCATGCGGACCTGAGGCCTAGTTGGACTGTAAACAGGACGTTTGCTCAAGGACTAAAAGCTGTTTGCCTGATTGAATCATTTATGCTGCTGTTTCCTGAAAAGGTGATGTAACCTGTTTGGACATATGCTGTTGTGGATTTATGTGTGAAATAAACACAGACTTTACTTTGAACTGCTTGCCTCTGCCTCTCTACTGCTGACACCCGGTCGCCTACCAGAGCTAATCTCCACAGTACTAAGGCGAAATTCTATAGGGAGCGCACATAACATGTTATCAGCCCAAACAATGATATATTTATATCTTTAAGGCCACAAATTACATTGGTTATTGTAATAAGATTTATTTGGTATATAATACGAGATGTCTTATATGTACTGTATGCTGACTCCAGGGCTGACTGACTGTCCCCTTGTAAACCTGTGCACGTGTGTAAACCTCGCTGATCACCTGCAAAACTCACATTTCCCGGGGGACTCACGGTGTCATCGCGGCCACATCCCCGGCTTCCCAGCATCCCCTGCTTCCTGGCATCCCCGGCTTCCCAAGTCAGGGGCATGGCCAACAGGCTTGTTCATGTCACCTGGAACATTTGAGATCAGCTAAGACGTGATCTCAAAGCTGCCGGCTGATTGTGGCTAAAACAGTGATAAAAGCAGTTTTTTCAAACTGAGGTCCACAGCAGTATCTCCACAGGTACTGATGGAAAGGGGGGTTTAGAAGGTTTTGGTCTACTTTAAACCTCACTATACCTGAACAAGACTTTACCTCAGCACAGGCTGGCCAGCTAACCAATGTTAAATCTATCTGTGATGCATAGTATCTATATGTGCATGGACAGTAAATTAGGGATTATGCTGCACATGCTACGCTGATCTCCTCTATGCTGGCTCAGCACAGCATGGTAAAAAATCAGAGGAGTAAATCTCGACATTATGAACCTGTGTTACTAAAGCTGAGCAGGCTGGAGTAGTGGTATAACACTGTTTTATTCTTTTCCCTAGTGGTACTTGCTTACCAAAGATAAGCCACCCTTACTGCTGTGTGTGCAGCTCTGTCTGCACATTGAACTGGAACATCAGATTGAGTCCCTTGTGCGGGTGCGTGCTGCTCAGGAACTCCTGTTTTGCCGTTCTGGGTGGGGGGGGGGGTAGTGTAATGGCCCAGCTGGTCCAGTAGAAAACAGCTGCCTTCATTGAGCTGCCAGGGGCTGTGCTTGGTGGCTTATGTGCAGTGACAGCTCTGCATGCACCCATCACTGTAGCGTTGCTGGCGGCGGCTTTGCTGCCCTAGGTTCTCCATCCTGTTCTGTGGAGGCTTTGGCTGTAGGTTTGCAAAAACAAAAAAAGGCTTGTCCAGGCACAAGGGGGGGGGGCACCACTGCCAACGATTTGTTGCTGGCCCTGCGGCCCGTCAGACCAAAGACTGAAGAGCCTCCTGGACCAGACCATAACCCAAAGGTTGGTGTAGGCCCCCTTTGCAGGGCATGTGGTGGAGGCCCTCATAATCCGGCCCTGGTCTTAAGTAAATATTAAGTGAGCTGGATAATATCTCCAGTGAAGCAGTCATATAAGTAACATTAGGGTCGATTCAGAGCCAGAACAGAAAACCCTCTCATTTTTTAGGACAGAAACTGCCATTCACTTTCATTGTCTACTGAAATTTTCACCTGGCGTTGAATCAGCCCCAAGGTAGAAAATGAAAGTGAATGGCCATTTTCTCTCCTAAAAAATTAGTACGTTTTTTCAACTGGCTCTGAATCAACCCCACTGACCCTAGTAACCCCAGATATAGCTGTGACTGTGACCTTATGCTTTTCATTTTGGCATTGTTACTTAATGCCTACAGAGTTATATTGTGATAGGCAAATGTTTATGTTACTAATATTCACAAAGGGGAGATACTGTTCTTTGAAGAGGAGAATGATAACCTAGAAGGAGATGAATGGGGAAAGACTTGAGTTAGCATGCATCACATGTCGAGAAAAAAATTATAAGCAATTTTCTATTAAAATAATAGATGCCCACTGGATAGCCAAGCTTTGGGCTGCAAAAGAAATCTGGAGATAGATTTGGTGGTTTACCAAACCTGTAATCTACAGTTATAGTGTAGAGGCTACTGGCCAAAAAGAAGCTCCTGCCATGAAAAACACTCTACCTCACCCATCCTCTGCCACAAGACCAAAAGCAGCAGATCATCTCCAAAATGGATATGTGATCCTTTACCTTTTGCACCTTATGGTTATGCCTTGCTTTTGAAATATACTCATAATATGCATTTGGTATCTTGTTTTTAGCATATATTAAGAATTGGCATTTAAACAATTAAACTATCACTTGACTAATTTGATATTATTTGATTTCTATTTTCAGAATGACAATACGTTACTACAGACATATCCTGGCATTTTATTTTGCCATTGATGAAATAAACAGGAACCCTTCAGTGCTTCCTAACATCACGCTTGGCTATGACATATATGATTCATGTGCATATGAAAGCAAAGCCATAGAAAGTACTTTGAAATTACTAACGGGTGTACAAAATGCTGTTCCGAATTATGAATGTGCTAGGAGGGGCATCCTGGCTGGAATCATTGGAAATGTGCAATCCTCTTTGACCAAAAGCATGGCCAAGATTTCTGGAACCTACTTTTACCCGCAAGTAAGTGAATGTTTAACATATTCTATAAGGGAGTTGACCACACAGTGGACAGCAGTGTGGTCATACAATCTAGAGACAGAAACTGACATCATATCCGATCTCTCTGACTGAGCTCCAAAAGGCGGTGTCGGGAGCGGCGAGGGGGAAGGCCCCCGGCCCGGATGGCTTGAGCCTCCCGTATTACAAGAATTTTTTTCCACTCTTAGCCCCCAAAATGCTAAAGGTCTTTAACGCCATTAAAGAGGGGGGTCTCTCCCGTCAGACACCCTAAGAGCATACATCACGGTAATGCCGAAGGAGGGGAAGGACCCCACCCAATGTGCCAGTTATAGGCCGATCTCACTCTTAAATACAGATATAAAGCTGTTCCCAAAGGTCCTGGCCTCCAGGATCGCTCTGTACTTACACCACGTTATAGGGCTTGACCAGGTGGGGTTTATGCCACACAGAGAGGCGAGAGACAATACCATAAAGGTCTTGAATTTGATCCATCTAGCGCAGCAGAGAAGCACTCCCACTCTCCTGCTCACGACCGACGCCGAAAAGGCGTTTGATAGAGTAAGCTGGGAGTTTGGCCCAAATGGGAGTTTGGTCCGGATTTGGCCCAAATGTGTTGAGCTGGATTGGGAGCCTATATAGTTCTCCGTTGGCCGTGGTTCGGGTGAATGGTGTGCTTTCGTGGTCTTTTGGAATATCTAACGGGACAAGACAGGGGTGTCCACTCTCTCCCTTGATATTTATACTCACCCTAGTTCAGGGGCGGGCTGGCCATAGGGCATACCGGGCAGAATCCCGGTAGGCCGGCACATGGGAAGGCCGCAGGTGGTGGCCGATGAGCAGAGCAGTGTAACAGGTGGAGGCCGCACTGCCCGCCGCCACCGGCCCCCCTGTCACACACACACACACACCCAGATTATCTGCCTGTAAACATTAGTGTGTGTGTGAGAGCAGCGGCGGGCAGAGCGGCCCTGCGCTCTGCACATCGGCCGCTGTTAGAACATTGGCTCCGCGCAGGCTCGGCATCAGCAATTACACTTACAGGACGGGGAAGCAGAGGAGCCGTCTTAGATCTGAGTCATGTGACAGAGCAGAATATCTGTGCACGCTGCTGCCCCCTAGTGACAGCCTGTCCCAGGAGCTGGAGGTCAGTGGATGCTTCACAATAGGTTCTGCCATTTGTAACTCGGCTGCAGGGAAGTGCTGCTGCTTCTGCCACAAGGTAAAGCCTTTCCTTTGTGTGTCCTCCCTCCTGGCAGCTTATTATGGAAAGTTTAGATGTTCAACCCCCTTTTACAATACAAACAGTGGTCCCATGTGCTGTCCATAGACTCGGCTGTGCAGAGCTCCATGTTGCCTGTCCCTGTGTTCTCAGGTCCTTCATATACTATATGTCTGCTAAATGGAGCCTCTCACAGCCCTTTAACAGGAGAGAGGCTGGGTGGCCAGAGTGACCAATGAGAAAACTTCTACAAAGCCACCTCACATCTGTGTCCAAATCTGATCTTCTCCTGATCTGTGTCCAAATCTGATCCTCTCCTGATCTGTGTCCAAATCTGATCTTCTCCTGATCTGTGTCCAAATCTGATCTGCTCCTGATCTGTGTCTCCAAATCTGATCTGCTCCTGATCTGTGTCTCCAAATCTGATCTGCTCCTGATCTGTGTCTCCAAATCTGATCTGCTCCTGATCTGTGTCCAAATCTGATCTGCTCCTGATCTGTGTCCAAATCTGATCTGCTCCTGATCTGTGTCTCCAAATCTGATCTGCTCCTGATCTGTATTCAAATCTGATCTGCTCCTGATCTGTGTCTCCAGATCTGATCTGCTCCTGATCTGTGTCCAAATCTGATCTGCTCCTGATCTGTGTCCAAATCTGATCTGCTCATGATCTGTGTCTCCAAATCTGATCTGCTCCTGATCTGTGTCTCCAAATCTGATCTGCTCCTGATCTGTGTCTCCAAATCTGATCTGCTCCTGATCTGTGTCTCCAAATTTGATCTGCTCCTGATCTGTGTCTCCAAATCTGATCTGCTCCTGATCTGTGTCTACAAATCCGATCTGCTCCTGATCTGTGTCTACAAATCTGATCTGCTCCTGATCTGTGTCTCCAGATCTGATCTGCTCCTGATCTGTGTCTACAAATCCGATCTGCTCCTGATCTGTGTCCAAATCTGATCTGCTCCTGATCTGTGTCTCCAGATCTGATCTGCTCCTGATCTGTGTCCAAATCTGATCTGCTCCTGATCTGTGTCTCCAAATCTGATCTGCTCCTGATCTGTGTCTCCAAATCTGATCTGCTCCTGATCTGTGTCTCCAAATCTGATCTGCTTCTGATCTGTGCCTCCAAATCTGATCTGTTCCTGATCTGTGTCCAAATCTGATCTGTGCCCGAATCTACTCTGCCACCAACTGATCTATATACTAAACTAAATTGTGCTGCTAACTGTTCTGTGCCCCAGCTTTATCCACTACTGACTCATCTGTGCCCAAATGCATACCTTTTAACTTTTTGGTGTGGGAAATAGGGACAGTTGTTAAATTAAGTCTGTAAAGTGGGATGCCCCTCTCTTTCTTTCTTATTTTTGTCCTCCTAAACCCTGGTAAACCATGGAACAAAATAAGGTGTATATATATATATATATATATATATATATATATATATATATATATATATGTGACATTAATATACTATACTGGGCCAGGAACAGTAAAGCAGGGCCAGTGTGCCCCAAAAAGTCCCGGGCCGTTTTTTAGTCCCAGTCCGCCCCTACCCTAGTTCCTCTGCAGAGTCCCCCCGAAGAGATTCTGCAACATTCAAAATGCTTTCCCATTTAAAGTGGACCAACACCCTCCCATGATCAGCCCGGGAATCTATAAGATTCCCAGACCGATCAGCTCCCTGACTGTGGGGCACCCCGATCGGGGATGCCCCGCTGTGTGAAACCCCCCAGGAACCCCTAAATCCCTACCTGCTCGTCGATCCAGCGGCGCCCGCCGCCGCCTCCCCCCCTGTAAGAGGGACGCGGGGGCGGGCGCGCTCTCTTGTCCGTCGCTGCCTCCCGCTTGTCCGCCGGTGGGGATTGGCTGCAGCGGTCACGCGGGAGCGGGGAGAGGTGAGTTTTTGGGGCTTTCTGGGGGGTTTCACACAGCGGGGCACCCCCGATCGGGGTGCCCCACCGAAGTGGACCAAAAACCAGGATAGTCAAAATCCTGGGTGTTGGTCCACTTTAAATGGGCCAGAGAGAATGTTACATATCTGGGGACCAGAATTGGAAGGAATTTGTCAGACGTTTTTGCCACTAACTTTCCATCTTTATTGAAAAGATTTGAGGAGAAAACAACTAGATGATCACGTGGAAAGATATCCTGGTTTGGCTGCTGTAATGCCATTAAAACGAATTTGCTCCCTTGGCTGCTGTATCTCCTGCAGACGCTTCCGATTATGGTCCCGCAGACCTTTCTTCAGAAAGTAAGAGCTTTCTTTGTTAGATTAGTTTGGGGGGAAAGAAGCCAAGATTAAACAGAAACATACTTACTAGGGCTAAGGAAAATGGGGGACTGGGCTTTCCCGACCCAGTCACATACCACGCAGCGGCCCATCCAAGCAGAGCGGTGGATTGGTGTCTGCCTGGGTTACATAAACAATGGGTATGACTAGAGCAGGAGTTCTTGGAAGCACCGTTGGCCAATATCATTTGGTTGAATGGCAAGGACATTGTGCAAGCCACGAAACACCCCACTATAGGTGCAACCTTAAGAACCTGCCAGAGGTACATGGTACACCCTGATATTTCCCCCATCCCTTCCCCAATGTACCCTATATTGGGAAACCCAGGTTTTCCCACGGGATGGGAGGGACCGGCGCCTAGGGTGTGGTGTAGGATGGGCGTCTACAGGCAAAACATTTCTGGTCAGGAGGGAGACGGTGTGACCTGGAAGCCCTCACACAGACTAAGGGACTGCCGGCATGGACTGGCTGGCAACAAATTCAGTTTTCACACTTTCTTCGCTCACTTCGGGAATTCTCTGGAGGGATGAGACAAATTACCCCCTTTGAAGAGCTCTGCTCCAGTACAGAGGCGACCAAACACACGCTCTCCTACATACACAAATTACTGATATCCCCCTCGGAGGGTGATGGGCTCCCCTTTCTAAGGAAATGGGAAGAGGACCTGGAGGTCCCCTTCACAGAGGAACAACACAGGAGGCTTCTGGCCTCTCCACACAAGGTATCCATTTGCACTAGGTTGCAGGAGTGCAATTACAAGATTCTTACACGCTGGTACAGAGTGCCGGAATTGGTCATTAAGTGGCATCTGGAGGCACCAGCTGAGTGTTGGAGGTGTGGAGTGGCGAGAGGGGACCTGTTACATATCTTCTGGAGCTGCCCTATACTCAGATCCTTCTGGGACTTGCTGAGGGAGGTGGTGGGGAAAGTGTCAGAAACAGATGTGCCTGAAAACCAGGCCACCTGTCTCCTTCATCTGTCAGAGGCCCCTATGAAGGTTTACAAGAAATCCATATTGTGCCACCTGCTGAACGCGGCTAAGGCTTGCATTCCCCAAATGGGGAAAAAGGCGGAACCCCCTTCAATAGCAATGTGGGTCCTGAAAGTTAATGAAATTATGCGCTTTGAGAGCCTTATACTATCTAGAGAGAACAGATTTGAGAGTTTCACAGTCACCTGGTATAGGTGGCTTATGTTTTCTGAGTCCGACGAGTGTAAGACTCTTTCGGTGGAGACCCAGAGGCCCGCACACCATTCCTCCCCCCCACCCACTATCCTTTAGTTATATCCCTGGTTAACATTTCTATTGAGTTGCAGACTTGAGCCTCAGACCAGATATGGGGCGGCGACCCTGCAAAGCTCTTGATTAAGTTGATGTCGACTGTGTATGAAATTCAAAGAGTTTTTATTGTATATTGTACAGCCAGGGAAAGTACACTGAAAATCATTGTCAACTGGTTCGCTGGTACTTTTATTTTGCTGTAATGTATGTTTCAAACTAAAACTGACATCATACTAAACATCTAAGCCAAAGAACAGGGGTTTCCAACCAGTGGTACAAGTACCACTGGGTGGTACTCAAGATCTCCACTGGTGGTACACAAGATCCCCTCTAGTGCTAGGCTGCTGTGAGTGAATGTGGAGGACTGCAAAGCACTGCACACATGCTTCTGCGTGGCAGGTGGCCAGGTCAATAATTTGCAGGAGTGCAGACGTGGTGCATCTTGGAATGACTACATTACACCTGGCAGTGGAGCTTGCATTTTTGGGCCAGTAAAGGACCTCTATCCTCCTGAAGAAATCTGCTTTAGTGATGGTAGTAGTGGTGCTTGAGCTAATTGCAGAATTTCCTTTATTTAAAGTCTGAAAGAACTTTGCAGTCAGAAATACGTGCTATAGAGTAATGCATAGCTTTAAAGTGCGCCCCTTATTTTGTCACCTTCTATCCATAGCCCAGTGCCCAAAAACAGCCTGTGCTTCTTTTTCTTTACTAAAGCCTTTGGCCAATATTGATAAAACACTAATACATATGCTAATTAGTTCATTTACAACTAAACTGTCACATAACGGCAGTTAGATTAAAGTGCTCCCCATTGCTGAACTGTGTGTACTGTAACTGAATGTATCATCGCTGGGGGTGGGGCTGCTCGGCCTGGGAGCAATATGGCTGACTGCATCCTGTTTTTGCTATTATGAATTTTGGCCAAAGGCTTTAGTAAAAAGCCTAGGGCACTGGGTTGGGGATGGAAGGTGATGACATAAACTTCCCCCTGACTATAGGTGCAATTTAATCCTTTGATTAGATTCAGTTATTATAGGTTTTAACTACAATGCCCTGCCAGCAGCCTACCTGCACCCCTGCAGTAGTTGTGTGATGATCTAGCTGGGTGCATAGTCGCATCCTTCAGCCATCGACTGTTAGTGCCCTGGATCTCTCTGTCCAGCGTAAGACTCTGCACCTTTCTGACTTGTCCTGCAACTGCACTTGTAAGTTATTATAGACTGAGATTCAGGGACCTATTAACTTAAAGAGGACCTCTAAGCATTTTAATTTTTGACATGTTACACAAACTGAGTTTTTTGCATTTCTTTTCCACATTTTTTTGGTATAAAAAACGTCCAAACGTTCCGTTCTGTTGTGCTCTATGGTAGCTTATGTTTCAGAATCACTCATGACTGGCATAGCTTATATAACTGATCTTAAATCAGGCATAGAGTTACACAGTGGTCAAAATAGGGCAAAATGGCCCAGAGACTTCATAAATCAGGCCCTATATTTCATACTTTGCCATGCTACTTCAGCTGCAGCTAACCTGTTTCTGCGTACACGTTCCTTTAACTTACTTGTTTGTATTGTTTTTAGGTTAGTTACGGAGCTCAGGATGTGGATTTAAGTCAGAAATGGATATACCCAACTTTATTCCGGACAGTCCCAAATGAACGCAGTCAGTATTTTGGATTCATACAGCTCCTGAAACATTTTAACTGGATATGGGTTGGAATCATTTTCACTAGTGATGAAAATAATGCCCAGTCAAGTCATGATTTGAAAAACGAGCTCCTTCAAAATGGAATCTGTATTGCATTTTATCAAAGTTTATCAAGTACAGTTCTTACCACCATGCAAAATATCATAAAAGTAATCAAAAGCTCTTCTGCAAATGTTGTATTTATTTTTTTTAATAATGATGAATTTTTTAATCTTGTGTATACGTTTCAGCAAAATGCTTTGCCTGGAAAAGTCTGGATCCTTCCATCAACTATGGCTTTGATCACAATGGACACTACCTATTTCACTGCAATAAATGGTTCTCTCACATTTGCTATTCACAAAGGAGAGATCCCGGGATTAAAGGAATATATCTATAACGCTAACCCCCTCACCCTCCCGCAGGACTTTTTTACTGCATTAGTGTGGCGAAATAGCTTTCTCTGCTTACCTGCAAATGCAACCACTTTTAGGAAGGAACTGTATGTACAAGCAAACTGCACTGGAAAGGAAACACTAAACACTTATGAAGCTATTTTTGATGTCAACAATTTTAGACTAACATATGCCATTTACAGAGCTACCTATGCATTTGCCTATGCGTTACATGACTGGCTATACTCAAGAAACAACCCCCTGATGGATTACAAATCATATCTAAGATCTTCTTTCAAGGCAAATACGGTAAAAACATTTTTGACTTGTTATAATTTTGAGTAAAATAAAAGTTCTGCTGATTAATATACTGTTTCAGAATTTGGTATGGATATTCATAAATACATTTAGATCTTAAAGAGAACTCTCAGTCAAAATTGACTGAAGGTCTGCCCAATTTCACAATACGGGGCATTCCGACGTGAAGCCCAAGACGATATTCTCCCCTCAGGTTCCCTGGCCCACTCATCAACAGTAGCCTATTGGGTTTGCCTAATTTTAGGATGCCCCACTGTACATGCCCCCACCAGGAATACCAAGAATGGCCAGCCCATACTCACACCTTACACGATCCTTTACCGGTTCTCTGCGCCATATGACGGTTGCCCATTGGGTTTGCCCCGACTGTAGGTCTACTAGTCTGGAACCAGACTGGTGGCTACGTTAATGGCAGTCCTGCATGGTTATTAATGACCTACTCACCATACAAGGCCGCTGGCTCCCGGACATCTCAGTCCCATGGCAGCATCTTGCTGCACCCTGGAGAATGTATACCACAATACTCCTGGGTGCAGGCTGTTGACCTTATGCCTGTGCATGGCTGCTCACAGAGAGCGGCCAGCTTCTCTTCCTCTGCCGCGTGGCAGCATGGTGAGCGGGAGGTGGAGGAGCGGGTGATGGCATCGCAGGTAGAAGTCCCTGTGGAAAGAAGCTGTGGACTCCTGCAGCTGCATTTTGAACTGATTGACGTCACAGGCCAGTAGTCCACAGGTTTATATTGGTTTATGTAGCGCAGATTTCCGCATTACCTGAACCTGGAAGTGGCTAACAGAAGCAGCACAGCCAACAGTAGCCAGCTGTGTGCTGCAGGAGCATCTGGACCTGCGCTGGGAAATGAGTCATATGAGTTTTTTTTTATTTTGGACTTTTGGTCCGCTTTAACTCTTTTCGTGCCAGCCTACCAAAGATTTTGTCACACTCTGTTGCCAGTCTGTTTTTCACAATTTTGTGCTATAAATGTTTAACTGTGATTTTTTCAGGATTTTCCAGGGATGTCCAGGAAAATAACATATTTTTTTGTTGTTTTTTAGGCTTATTTTCGTGTAAAAATGTTAAACAATAAATATATTTTTTTCAAAATATGTCGCTTTGTTTGAAATATAAAATTAAATTTTTTCAAGAAAACCATATTGCGTGTAAAAGTCCTATTTCTCCCGATTACAACGGTACCACATATGCATCGTCAGACCCCTGTTCCTGCCCAAAAGACTCCCAAAAAGAGCACTTTTTGACAATTTAAATGAAAAACAACTACTATGTGCATACTCTGTGCTGATGACCAGCAAAACCAGTCTGGGAACCAGCTAGTGGGGCTGGTAGACAAGGGCAAGGAGGGCAAGCAGCCAGCCCCTGGCCCTGAAGGCTACCACCCTGCATAACCCTCATGGGCCGTGAGCTCTTCTGCACTTCCTAGGCTATGGGGATGCAGGTAATAGGGATGAGGGGTAATAACAAGACAGAGGCCTTTTAAACCGACGGCGTGAGATGATGTCATCTTACTACTGGTATGAAAGGCCCCTCCCTGCGGTGACAGGTGAGCTGCCAGAAGCCGACACGCAGGATAGGGAACCGGCGTTCTCCAGCATGGAGTCGAGTTTTTTTTTTTGCGCTAGCAGTGGAAATTGCCAAGAATTTAGATTCTATGTCCTTGGTAGTAGAGGCAAGCACATAGAATCTACCTAAGTGTTGCTACAATGGTTAAAAGACCTCCAGTCAGTTTTCACCCTTTCCTCCGTAATCCATTAATCTAAATACAAGCATGTTACCATAATTTTAGACATACAAGTCAGTAAAGTAGAAGATATATAAATTATATATATGATATATATATATATATATATATATATATATATATATATATATATATATATATAGTTTTATAGCACCCCAATTCAAAAATATTTTAGAAGATAGAACGTAGTCTTCTGTGCATGCTAGCTCCTCGTGCCACAATAGGTCAGCATAGCTTTTGTGAATACTTATGGTTTCTCTATTATTTTGCTGTTTTAGTTAAATCGATACCTAAAGAACGTTCACTTCAAAACATCATCCGGTGAGAATTTTCATTTTGTGGATAGAGAAATTCCAGGCCAATACGACATAATGAACTGGATCGTCACTCCTAATAAAACAGTCCAGTATACACAGGTTGGAGGCTACATGAGTTCTGCTCCCCCAGATAAACAATTTTTTATTAACAGCAGTCTTATACAATGGAATCCGTTGTTTACCAAGGTAAATACTACTGCTCACTATAGAAATGCACAACAAAAATATACTTTGTACAAATTTTTTTTTTTTACATGGTTACATAGTTAATACAGTTAAAACATATATCCATCAGGTTCAAACAAGGGAGGGAGTTGGGGAAAGTTATTTTTTATTATTTACAGATAACAGCTAATAGTAACAATTAATGCTATTCTGATGGAGGCTGTTCCACAGATTTATAGTTATTAGGGTAAAGAAGGATCGTTGCCTCTGCACCCTTTTCAAGATCAGGGCGTCCTTTCTGAGAACTGATGGCTAGAACTGGATGGAATAATACAGATGAGTGTGCACCAGTGCCTTGTAAAGAGGCAATATTAAATAACTATCTCATGATTTAATGCATGATAATATCTTGGTGGCCTTGAAAGCAGCTGCTTGACATTGCATGCTGTTATATAGTCTGTGGTCTAACATTGCACCCAGGTGCATGACATTACATTTCTCCACATTAAACTTCATTTGCCATGTGGATGCCCAGACACTCAAAGTGTAAACATCTTCAATAGATTGCACTGTGCTACATATTTTGGGGTACTCTGCAAAAATAGAGACAATGCATTTAATTCCATCTTTTATATTATTTATAAACAAGTTAAATAGTAGGGCCCAGCACTGAACCATGGGGTACACCACTCACAACTGGGGACTATTCAGAAGCAGTATAATTAACCACAACTCTCTGCACATGGGCCATTAGTCAGTTTTCAATCCAGTTACATACTGGATTTTACCCTTTTAAACTTTTTAACCCCAAGGACCTTAATTTCCCCCGTAACCTTCTATGATGGACAGTGTCAAATGCTATTGCTAAATCTGGTAAAGCTGTGGGCCTTATTTATGACTGGTGTTGTTTAGCATCTTCCTGGTTTCTATAGCGCCAGTTTTGGAGCGCCTGCAATTGGTATTTTCTGGCAATGTGCTGCGGACTAAATGGCACTAGAAGTTGCAGCACCGGATGCTAACTAATTAGCTTTAGTTATTGCACTAGTTATTGGGTGGCCTATGTCAGTGCCTTGTTGGACCCGACTATCCCAGCACCAGTGCTTTGCGTATTTTTTCCTCTTTGTAAAGATTAGTGCTGTGTTTTTTGAAGCTGGTCAGTGTTTCTTCATTACAGTTAGAAGAAATCACGGCTGCGCGTCCATCTCACAGCGCTCCCGCTCCTGCCGCACCGGCTGCTCCCGGTCGTCTCCCTTCTCCATGCTCTGCCTCCTCGCATGGTCCGGTGCGCGCACATCCCCGTCCTCTAAGGGGCGCGCGCGCCGACTTCCTGAAGTTTAAGGGGCTGGTACACCACTGATTGGTGCCCAGTCATCCAATCCTGCATCCACTTCTCCTATTTAATGGGCACTACCTTTCCATCAGTGCTGGATCTTGGTCTTCCTATGTATGCAGAAAGTCAGTTGTTTTCAGGATTGCTCACCCGTGTACTGACCTTTGCCCTTCCCCCCGACTCTGAACCTTCGCTGCCCGTCCTGATCTTGGCTACTTATCTTCGATCTTGAGGTTATGCTGTCAGTCCTGACCTCTGCTTGAACTTTGACATCGCTTTTGCCTGCCTCCTTTGCACCACGCAGTACCTCGGCTGACTGTGTGGCTGAGCCCCTGTTGGGGGGTAACAACCTGGGGGTCACTCGCCGCTACAAGACCAACCTGCCTTGCAGCGGGCTCTGGTGAATACCGGTGGCCTCTAGACTCCGCTCCCCTGACACGGTACTTGCTATCAGTACCAAAGTCACAGCGGATCCACACCTGTGACGCCACACCCGGTCCGTGACAATCACTTTATTTGCTCTGCTATGTCAGATTAAGCAAGATTAATCGCCCAAACCAGTGGCAAAGACCGAGCACTGTAATCCTGGCTTTCAGGTCTGGAGAACCTCTGGAGATCATGAGTGATAGTTATGCCACCTAATCAGAGTGCTACTGCTGCAGTGATGGTAAAATAACTCACATATAGTTCCCAGGCAGGGTCAGACAGAAAATGCCCTTTTTCATTGTGAAAGCTGGCGAAAAACCTGGACCAAGTGAGTCAAGACGGCTCGCAGGACTGTGATGGGACCATGTAATTCAATGCAACTGTAGAACTGGTCGAACCTGTTCATTCACCTTTGAGTAGAGGTCCACTTTTACTAATATCTGTCAGCAATGGTTCTTCTTGTTTGATTTTGCCCCTAGGTCCCTCGCTCAGTGTGCAGTGACAGCTGCCTTCCTGGATATAGAAAAGCACCAAGAAAATCTGAACAAAAATGCTGCTATGACTGTGTTCTGTGTTCAGAAGGGGAAATATCCAACACCACAGGTCAGTCTCCTTGGCCATAAGCAAACTATTGTTATCTAGTGACATGCCTAGTGTCTGTGTACCTCTTTAAATGTATTTGTGACTTTGTCACAGGAAGCAGCTTCATATTTACTCTGCCCTGTACAAAACTTATTAGAGCTGCCTCACTTTTCCTTACTCAGCATATGTAAACTCACCCTTTGCCAAGGTTTAGTCCTCCTACACCTTGGTACCTAACCATTCTTCTGCTGCTGTAGTCCCCCAGCCCCACAGTCCTCTTTACTCACCTTGTCCAGGCTAGACCCCCCCCCCCCCCAATTTCCAAGTTCATACTGTATTAAGTCCATAGAAATGCTGAATTATTCATCTTCTCTGCGCATGGTCCAAATGGCTGCTGGCAGCTTATGTAGTTTGTCAGGCAGCCATGCACTGCACCACCTATGGGGCTTTATCAAAGTTATGTACACCCCAAAGTTATGTACACCCCTATTACAGGCATTAGTTTTGTAGAGTAGTTATGTTTCAGTCACACTGGCCTCGAAGGCTTGATTAGCCAAAGGGAGCTTTTAGCAAACCCTGGCAGAGTCTATCAAAGTGGAGGAAATGCTAGGGGATGTGGCATGTGGCCAGCTGCATGGACCCCAAAGTATCTTCTGCACTGGAGGTAAGGTAAATATTGCTTTTAGCAATTAGCCCACAGTTGACCTTCAACGTTAAACTAAATCATAGAATGCTACGCTATAGAAATGACTGATTCATTTGGAATTACAGAAGATGTTAAATCATAACATACCTAAACGTATTATTCTAATTATTTATATGATATTTATTTTAGATATGGACAACTGCATCAAGTGCCATGACCATCAATGGTCCAATGAGAGAAGAGACATGTGCATTCCTAGAACAATTGACTTCCTGTCCTATGAGGATAATTTAGGCATTGTATTATCGTTTCTGGCCATTCTTTTGTCGGCTGTCACTGTAGCTATTCTGGCTGTATTTGTTAGACACAAAGAGACTCCGATAGTAAAAGCCAACAACAGGGACCTCAGTTATATCCTACTTTTCTCTCTTGCGTTGTCATTTCTCTGTTCGTTGCTATTCATTGGACGTCCTCAGACCGTGATTTGCTATTTTCGTCATGCAACTTTTGGTATTATTTTTGCTATTGCTGTGTCGGCTGTTTTGGCTAAGACCATAACTGTTGTTGTTGCTTTTAATTCCACAAAGCCTGGCAGGGAGTCGAGAAAATGGATGAGGGCCCGGATATCTTTGTACCTTGTATGCATTTGTGCCATAGGTCAAGTTTTAATATGTTTTATATGGTTTTTATCCAGTCCACCATTTCCAGATCTTGATACATCAGAGAGATCGCTTAGGATGACATTGCAATGTAATGAAGGATCTACTGCTGCATTTTACATCCTTATAGGCTATATGGGAATTTTGGCAGTGTTAAGTTTTATAGTTGCCTTTCTGGCTAGAAAGTTACCCGATACATTTAATGAGGCTTCACATATCACCTTCAGTATGTTGGTTTTCTGCACTGTTTGGCTCTCTTTTTTTCCAGCCTATCTTAGCACTAAAGGCAAATATATGGTAGCTGTAGAAATCTTTGCCATCTTAGCTTCCAGTGGCGGGTTACTGTGCTGTATATTTCTCCCCAAGTGTTATGTTATTATAATAAAACCAGAATTAAACACTAAAGAGCATTTAATTGGAAAAAAAGTAACTCGCTATAATGTAGAGTGAGCGAGAATTGACAGACAACTGTAGTATATTTTTTTTTGCTCTGTGTACAATGCATTCACCTTACCTCAAACACTGGTTCAAAACTTACCCATTCCAGAGCTCTTGGCTCCAGTCCTAAAGTACGCTTACTGTTGGCACAGCAGAGGGAGTGTGTTAAGGCAGTGCTCTGCTCGGGGCTCTGTAACAGTCTGCTGTGGGTTGATGGGAAGCTCTTTCACAGTCTGCTATGGGATAATGGGGAGGGGGCTGTCACAGTCTGCTATGGAAGATGATGGGGGCTCTGTCACAGTCTGTTATGGGATGATTGGGAGGCTCTGTCACAGTCTGCTATGGAAGATGATGGGGGCTCTGTCACAGTCTGCTATGGAAGATGATGGGGGCTCTGTGACAGTCTGCCGTGGATTGATGGTAGGCTCTGTCACAGTCTGCTATGGGATAATGGGGGCTCTGTCACAATCTGCTATGGGATGATGGGCACTCTGCCACAGTCTGCTATGGGATGATGGGGCTCTGTCACAGTCTGCTATGGAAGTTGATGGGGGGCTCTGTCACAGCCTGTATTGGGATAATGGAGAGGCTCTGTCACAGTTTGCTATGAGGTGATAGGGGTCTCTGTCACAGTCTGCTATGGAAGATGATGGGGGCTCTTTCACAGTCTGCTATGGGATGATGGAGGTATTCTGTCACAGTCTGCTATGGAGTGATGGGGGGATTCTATTATTCTGTCAAAGTATGCTATGGGGTGATGGGGGGATTCTGTCACACAGCCTGTTATGGGGGGGGGGGGGGGGTTAATATTTTTTTAATAAAGGATACATATTAGTACTGTCCCTACCCAATTTATTTATTTTTATGTATTTATTTATTGTTAATGTTTTTATTGTTTAATGTTTTTGTTTTCTGATATTTTGTTGTGTTACGTTATATGAGTACTTTTCCTACCCCTTTTGTGCAGGGCAAGGGCCCTGGTGCCCCCCCTCCCCATTTGCAGCCTCCTAACCCTTGCAACCCCTATTTTACAGCCATTTTTGTGCCCCCAAGTTCGGGTCCACATTGATATTAATGGGGTTCAATGGGGGTTCGGGTCAAGTCCGGGTACCCAAATCGAATTTTGGCTGCAAGTTTTGGCTGAGCTTGACAAACTTCTACGGGTTCACTCATCACTACTAGTGAGGACACAAGTAACAACCAGAGATGGATCTCCTGACTTGGTATGTTATAAATCCGTGGACCTGACTGTTCAGCTGCTGGAGAGGTAAAGTTGGTATACTTTGACATATGCCTAAAGATGCACATACTTTCTTATCTATAGACAAATGTATAAATCATAATACGTTGGCACAGTGATGTGTATTGCACTGTGACAAACATGATTGGCTACTGGTGGTCATGTGAGGCTAGGTCACAGGGCTGCCTATTTTCTCTCCGAGGTGAGATATCCCAATTCGAAGTGAAACATGCTGTGAGATACTCTAGTAGAGATCAAACTGACAGTAAATTTGACTGTTGGTCTGGTTAGGGGGAATGCCTGTGCCTATACTCATAAAGGCACATATTCCAAAGAAGCAGCAAGCATTAACATCAACTTGTATTTCAAAATGTCTTCACCTGGTGATGTCCAAGCTTCAGTAGTGTGCAGACTGCCACCCGCTCCCTGATCCTCATCCTACTGAAAGGCTCATGAGTACACACTATAGACAAACTATACACAAAATATATATATTATAATTAGCACAGGTGTTTGGGGTCACACCTTAATGAAGATCTGTTACAAAAATAATCTGATATAAAAAAATGGTATTAACATGTTAGATAACAAGGGCTGGGGGGTACTTATACACACGGTGTGTGAAAAAAAATCCTGCTTGACTACTTCCTTCTACTAGTGAGAATAATAACCAATTTTACAGGGAAATGAAGGGGCGTGTCACCTTGTCCATGGCATACATTCATTGCAAGTGGGCTTGTGGAGGGACGTAATTCTGTCCTGGAAAAGACGGTCATTCCACCATGAAAGGATGGTGCGGTGCTCGATCTCAGTGATCGGTAAGTTTTAAAACAGCCGGGTGAAAGAGCTACAAAGCTGACTATAGTCTTGCCTGGACATTCCCTTTAATGCAGGCCTAAAGCGTGTGAAAAAAATATATATATCATCGATAAGCAAGCAAACTGCGGCATGCTTAGCAAAGATCAGGTACTTGCAGGGCTGGCATCAGCACACAGGCAAGGCTGGTCAGCTGCCAGGGGCCCATTGACAGATGGCACAAAGTGGTTAAAGAACATAAACTTTTCTGAGTTTTGGGCATGGAATTTCCTGACCCCAAGCTGTGACTCTCCATCCCAAAGGGGCCAACTGAGACCATGCTGTCCAAGGGCCCACATAAACCTGGAGCCAGCCCTGGATACTTACCTAACTGTCCCACAGCACCTGCTGCCATCTTGCTGCACCCGAGAAGTGTATGCATCCCACAATCCTCCTTGATTCAGGTCCCGCGCCTGCACACTGGGCATTTTAGTTTGATTCAGGGCAGTACACAGCAGCCATCTTGCTGCCCCCAGGAAGTGTATGCATCCCACAATCCTTCTTGATTCAGATCCTGCATCTGCACACTGGGCATTTCAGTTTCATTCAGGGCTGTACGCAGCAGCCATCTTGCTGCCCCCAGGAAGTGTATGCATCCCACAATCCTCCTTGATTCAGATCCTGCATCTGCACACTGGGCATTTCAGTTTCATTCAGGGCAGTACGCAGCAGCCATCTTGCTGCCCCCAGGAAGTGTATGCATCCCACAATCCTCCTTGATTCAGATCCTGCATCTGCACACTGGGCATTTCAGTTTCATTCAGGGCAGTACGCAGCAGCCATCTTGCTGCCCCCAGGAAGTGTATGCATCCCACAATCCTCCTTGATTCAGATCCTGCATCTGCACACTGGGCATTTCAGTTTCATTCAGGGCAGTACACAGCAGCCATCTTGCTGCCCCCGGGAAGTGCATGCATCCCACAATCCTCTCTTATTCAGATCCTGCATCTGCACACTGGGCATTTCAGTTTCATTCAGGGCAGTACACAGCAGCCATCTTGCTGCCCCCGGGAAGTGTATGCATCCCACAATCCTCCTTGATTCAGATCCTGCATCTGCACACTGGGCATTTCAGTTTCATTCAGGGCAGTACACAGCAGCCATCTTGCTGCCCCCAGGAAGTGTATGCATCCCACAATCTCCATTGATTCAGATCTTGCATCTGCACACTGGGCATTTCAGTTTCATTCAGGGTAGTACACAGCAGCCATCTGGCTGCCCCCAGGAAGTGTATGCATCCCACAATCCTCCTTGATTCAGGTCCTGCATCTGCACACTGGGCATTTCAGTTTCATTCAGGGCAGTACACAGCAGCCATCTTGCTGCCCCCAGGAAGTGTATGCATCCCACAATCTTCATTGATTCAGATCCTGCATCTGCACACTGGGCATTTCAGTTTCATTCAGGGTAGTACACAGCAGCCATCTTGCTGCCCCCAGGAAGTGTATGCATCCCACAATCCTCCTTGATTCAGGTCCCGCGCCTGCACACTGGGCATTTCAGTTTCATTCAGGGCAGTACACAGCAGCCATCTTGCTACCCCCAGGAAGTGTATGCATCCCACAATCCTCCTTGATTCAGGTCCTGCGCCTGCACACTGGGCATTTCAGTCTCATTCAGGGCAGTACACAGCAGCCATCTTGCTGCCTCCAGGAATGTATGCATCCCACAATCCTCCTTGATTCAGATCCTGCATCTGCACACTGGGCATTTCAGTTTCATTCAGGGCAGTACACAGCGTGCAAGATTTGAAAGCTGTGGACAGGGGAAGTTGGTGTTAAGAGAAGAAGCACAGTTGGCAGCAGTCACCTTTGTGCTGTGAGAACATCCGGACCTGCATCGGGATGATGAGTAAGTCCCTTGGTATTTATTTTATTTATGGACTTTCAGTCTGCTCTAAGTTACCAGCAATCTATCTTTACTGCAGCAAGATCTTGAGCTCAGTTCACATAATGAAATTAACTATACTTCCACAATTCAAAAACCATACAAGTATGTTACGTAGGGTAACTGATGTGTATTATTATGAAATTGCTCTTACTGTTCAGTGTACACTTTCCAGTGTTATAGAGATATTAGATTGTGAGCTTCTCTGGAGGCAGGCTCTAATGCTAATGGTTCAATGTCCTTTGTGTGGCTCTTGCCATATAATGCAAAATATGATTTTCTTACAAATTTTGCCTTATGGCCCCAAGTGTGGCATCCCTTTCAAATTTTCCCTGGCATGTTGTGTGAGGAAAGGGGGGCACAACATTGACAGGAGATGAGTGTGGCTGGCATTGTGGCTTCCATCCTGGCATTCTGCTTTCCATCCTCTGCGCTGCAGACTAATGACATAAGCTGTCATGTGATGCCTATGTCACCTGCCTGAGATGCTCATGATGGGATGCAGGAGCCAGGGTGAATATAAGAGCACACCTCCCAGTCTGAACCATGAACCATGAGTGCTGTGCATTGATTTATGTTTGAAAGGGATCTACTTGTATTCTGCATATAAATTACTAGATCTTGGGAGTTTTCTGCTACTAAGTGCCCTGGTTGCAAACTTGTCATACTGCCACCCCCCCCCCCCCCTCCCTTTAGGAGGAGAAAACTCCTAGGGTAATGTATAACTATGATTGGACCTATCTCAAGGAGGTGGCTTAGAATAATTAGTTGGGCTTACCTTTTTACTGGTTTTCTGTAAATAGAAAGGCTGAAGGAGGGATATAAAAGCCAATGAGCTCAGAGCTGGCCTTTAGGCTCCGCTGACCCTGAGACAATCAAATTCTGCTTATGGTAGACTATGTGCCCTTTCACATGATTGAGCCCTTTCACAAACAGCCTAACTTGCAACAATTTTGGAGAGAAAAATGTGCGATTCCATTTGCGATTGAATTGGAATTGGAATCACAAATGCAGATCACTACCTGATCGAGGAAAATATGTGATGGCAAATAGTGATCAGCTGCAATGGGAAGGTGCATTGGGAGCCACCCCTCAGTGTTACTGGAAAGGTATACTGTAGCTGTAAAATATTTTTTTTTGTGTATGCCAATTGTGACAATAAATTAAATATTTGTATTTCAAAAACCGAACTACTATAGCTGTATCACACATTATGAAATAAAATATATTTGCAATTATTATTGGCACATTTTTTTGGTAAATAAAGATGTCTTATTTAAAAAAACATAATATTCAAAGAGAATTTTTTTTACTGAGTTTTGTTCTGTGCCAAGGGGGCATCCCAGTTAGGGATACCATGCTGTGTGAATCCTTCCAGTGCGCCCAGTAAAACTCACCTCTTCCCAGTCCATGCAGGGTTCTTTTTTTCAGAGACTTTTTTTCCGTGCATATGTCATTTGGCAAATAGCTCTGCCCGTCTGCAATCCTATCCACGCATCTTTGGACTGTGCTCGCCCCATTTAGATAGGCTGGGCAGGAGCGCGTGCACTGCAGGGGATGCGTCCACTTGCGCTCCCAATTGCAAAAGGGTAGGTCATTTGCCAAATAAATTATGCACGGCAAACGGCTCTGATTGGACGAGAACATTTTGAACAAAGACAGTGAAAAGTTACCAGGGCAGATAGAGGATGTGTGATGCTGTAATTGAGTCGTAACCCTTCATCTTACTTGGGACCAACAGAAGTAGTCAATATTTCATTCTGACACAATAAATGTACAGAGATAGAGGGGAAGAGCCTAGAAATAACGAGACTGAGGCCCTTATTTATGAAGGAATAGCGACAGGTAGCGACTGGTGAGCGGCCGGTAATGACGGGCACCGCCACGAGAACGCCGGCTCCCCACCACAATCACACATTTATCAAGCCAATCCTGCTTAGCGACTGAGATAGCGCCATATAGCCACTCATTCATCATTATTCCAGCCTTAGCCCACAGCGCCAGCGTCCGACCTTGAACAGCGACAGGTATGACCTCTCGCTACCTGGCGCTCTCCAATGCATTTCAATGGAACAATCTTTAAATATTAATAATTAATTGTTATTAATTTTTTTTTTTTAAATGTGAAAAATTCTGTGACCACTTCTGCATTTTAGATAATTTTTTTAAGGGAAAAATATTTTTAAAAAAATTGTACAGAATTGATATTACAGGTCTGATATTAATGTATTCATATTACTAAATTATTTAAAATACTTTTTTTTTTTGGTTTCCAAATATATGGTGGTTTGGGGGTTAAAAAAATACTTTTAACCCATCGCCTCCAGCGCTCTGGGGTTTAAACATGCATTTTACAGCGCGAGAATTTTTTGAGCGTGATTTTTTAATGAATATGGTGGGAGCCGGTCGCTAGGGCCAGACGCTATCATGCGCTCCCATACAGCGCGGAACCTGTCAAATAACGACTCCTCACCCAATATTCAACATTACGGCAAACCGACTGAGTCGCTATCAACTACCGAACAACGGCCAAGCACAGCGATTACTAGCGGGCGCTCTGAAAATGCCGCTACAGTCGCTCAACTGTCGCTACCTGCCGCTGTTAATGAATCGGCCTCTGAGTATTTCAGGTGACAGAGGAGTGTTCATTAACTATGCACGTGTCAGGAGCATAGAGGAAATATATGTTCCAGTTACAATACTGCATATTACTGGTCTGAGAGAAATGGTGTGATCAGGGTAAAATAGTTGTTGCTTTTCAAATGTGCTAGCCTTTCCTAATCCTTTGTTAATGATTTGAAAAAAGATTGCAGAGAGAGAAACTAGTATCGCACTAATACGGAACAAGACCTATCTGGTCTGGTCTTAGTGTCTGTGTGCAGGCATGCAGAAGATTCTAGGGGTGTCTCTGTCATCTCTCTATTTGTAGCGGGACTTTGCCAATGGCAGAGGCTATGAGGAGCGAGGGGGGTTCTTGGACCTAGGGTAGGTCGACTTAGGTTGGTGTGGCATGTGAGGTGAGGTTCAGTTACTCATTCAGCCGTTGCTGGTCTCCAATCATGACACGTCTTGTAGTAAACAACAGGTTCTTTATTTAGGGCTTCTATTTATCACAACAGCATAATTCATGACAGGTGACATTTAGGGGCAGATGGTGGGATGGGCTATAAATATGGGACCCATATATTTGGAGAGGTGAGGCAATTGGCATATGTATTACTAACATGTGGGGACTGTTAATACATTATCAGTCATTCCCCTCTTCCCTAGAACAGTACAGAACCTAGAACCTAAGAGAGTTCTGGAAGGGTTGGGTCCTCCCCTATATAACCTTCTGAATGTTACCTCTGCCAACTATGTAACTGCACACTTTGCACCCCCTCCTCCCTGCCACAGCCAACCCCACAAAGTTCAGATTCGGCAAGTTTGGCCCGAACTTTGAATAAATGTTAATGTTCAGGTACCTGAATCCTGTCTCCATTGAAATTAATGGGAACAGGGTTTGGGTCCCCGAACATGAACATTTATTCAAATTTTGTCCGAACTTGCTGAACCTGAACTTTGTGGGGTTCACCCATCCCTATTTGCTAATTATACCTTTGGTGTGCAAGCTGAGGAAGGAAGGGATGGGCTGCAGATGCTCTGAAGCTGCACAGATGTCAAATTTATGTGAGTGGGTTCACCCTGTACAGCGAGCAAGCGCACAGCTGATGTCTTGCATGTCTGCAGCCTTGTATGTGGCTTTCACATCAACAAGGTGACGGTCCTGCATTCTTTTTTGCCAGAATTCTACTCATACAGAATGCTCTAAACCTTTTAGATATAGTCAGAGCAGTAGTTTATATAACAAGAGGTTTAGAAGTCTCTTTTTTTGTGAACACAGCACGGCCCAAGAATGGAGCTTCACTATTAGTAATGGGATCAGATTGGGCATCATTGGTTATCATTTCCACTCCTGGTGCATTCAAAAACATCCATTAGATACTTGTGGACATTTACTCACCAAGCTTACAGGGGAACAGGTCATACTTTTTCAAACAAACTATTTCAAGATTGACAAGTTAGGGTCAGTGGATGCTGAGGTTGGCTGAAAGGCTTTGCAGACCACTGTTTAACCATTTTAGTGGCAGCCTACCTAGAGATTTGGTCACCCTCTGTTGTCAAACAATTTTTCACCATTTTGCATTACATATGTTTAGCTGTGATTTTTTTCGGCAGAGTTTGAGCTTTAACATAAAATGTCTTGTTTGGGATTTTTTCAGTGTTTTCTTAATATTTTGGGTGAAATATAAACAAAAAGAATAAAATAAATATTTTTTAAATGTTGTTGCATTTTTAAATAAAAAATGTAGGTTTTTCAAGAAAATCATGTTGCAGTTAAAAGCCCCATTCCTCCTGATTACAATAATACCACATATGTATCAGTCAACCTCCATGCCTGCCCTGGACCTGAAACTGAAAAGAGCCTTTTATTACATTTTCAATAAAATATGACTATTTTCTGTACTAAATGTATTAGTTTGGGGTGACCTCTACACCCCCTGCCAAAAAGCCCAACAGAGACTCACTATTGCACTCAAACAATCAATTTATAAATCCATTTTATTGTAGCATATTGTTTAAAACCAATTTAAAAACAATTTTACTGAACCATATGCATGGTAAGCCACCAGGGGGCGCACT
Organism: Gastrophryne carolinensis; assembly: GCA_027917425.1. Lineage (NCBI taxonomy): Eukaryota > Metazoa > Chordata > Amphibia > Anura > Microhylidae > Gastrophryne > Gastrophryne carolinensis. The sequence goes on along the minus strand of CM051242.1, from coordinate 80,037,798 downwards.
CCCTCATTAACAATACAATCTCATATACATATAAGTAATTTCAAAGTGATTCTGTGCTAATTCATATATATACAACTATTCTAAAACTTAATATACAATTCACAATTAATATCCTCACCCTAATAAAGTGCCAGTGCTTCCATCACAAATAATCCCTTGTGCAAAATATTTAAACCCATTCACAGAGAGCAAGGGCACACAGACAACACACAACAAACAAGTGCTTACTGTTAGTATGGTGACAGGCAGGCCCCCCTCAGGCGCAGGCCAACGCGTTTCGAGCCCCCTATGGGCTCTTGCTCACGGTCAGTATGTGTGTGGGGACAGAGGGCCACAGCCCTCCTTAAATACATACCCTCCCGACCACTCCCACGCCTGGCCCCAGCTGAATGTGGTGATTGCATACTCCGGCCGGAAGTACACAAATCACCACAACAGCACACACTGGTACTGGCCCCATCCCCCACACTGATAGGTGGGAGGTGGATGGTAATGGGCCAGATACAGCCAGGCGGGGGAGCCATCGTTCAGGAACACATTTAACCCCTTCCTCACTTATCTTTATACATTTCCTGCTACTTGCTTAATCCAAAGTCTTGTTTGCACATAATCTATATTTATACTTAACGGCATCTAATATATACATCACATTTTATAGGTAAATACACTTTACAACTACCAGTCACAGTACAGCTGGATTTCCTCTGCATCTATTTATACAATTTCAATAACAGGAGGAGAGAGGGACAAAGATCCAGAGAAAGTTTTTTGAATCCACAGAATTTTTATCAGTTGGCTTCTTTCTCAATAAGGTTCTAATATTAAACATCTGTATATATGTTTGTACATCTCCAAGCACAGGGGGGAGAGAGGGATAAAGTTCCCAGGTGAACCACCCCGGTCAGTCAGAGATATGCAGGCACAATTGCCATCTAATGGCAACTATCCCTCACATTATTGATGTCTATTTATAGATTGTATAAGCCCCCTGACCGCGACAGGGGGAGAGCGGGATAAAAAACCGAAGTGCAAATGCTCAAAAACAACAGAGGCAGATGCTGGCTATTAATGTCTATATTGCACCATATTTGGCCTCTATATACAAGAGTACAACTCTCAAAGAAAAGGGGAAGGTTTTTGGGTATTAACCCACAGAGCAGTGCACCTATAGAAATATTTACTGGTGCTGCCCACATTTCTTATCCGTAGCCCAAACGGATGTTTATTACTGGTATTTTCTGTACTATCCGCAAACCCTTAAAAATAATATGAAAATGTTGTGGGGTCCCCCCTCTAATGTAGTTTTACATTTTTTTAGGAATAAACTGTTAATTTGTTTTAAAGGCACCAGCTATGGGGGCTAGCAGAGTAGGGGGTGCAGAAGCCGATCAGCCAGCCCCCAGCCCTGAAGGCTACCAGCTCACATTACCCATATGGGCCATATTTTTTGCACTTCCCTGAGCTATGGGGATGCAGGTAATAGGACGGGGGGGGGCTATGACAAGTTACCCACTTGTCACAGGTAACTTGCCAGCCCCTCCTGCCCTATCAACTGGTATAGGGGGCTCAAGGACCTCTTAAATCCTTTTTCAATTCTCTGGACACACAATAGTAAATTACTAGCATGGCTAAAATGATGATAGGTTAGTCTAATTGACCCTGATATTCTCTAAAGAAAGTGTATAAGGAAGGATATTATTACACAAAGGTTGGTTGTGCTCACACGTTTTTCTATTTCTAAATGATTTTCTATTGGTTTCCTAATAAGCCTAAATGATATATAGAAAAAGCAAGTAAAAAAAAAATATATATTATCATAGATATGGCTGACCTAACCCCTCCCTGGTAACTCATTTTCTTGCCATTCAAATTAATTATTCAAATTTAATTCATACAGCGGGGGAAGGCACAATTTTTTGGCTGAAAAGGGGTCAAGATATTGCCTATATCTTAATTAGAATGACAAATAAATGAGTTACAAGGGAGGGGTTAAGTCAGCCAGACTGTTTATGAAAGAAAAAATAACATCTACATCGGCAAAATGTCATATCTATGATAATATATATATATATATATATATATATATATATATATATATATATATATAAATAATATCTATTTGCTTGTCCTGTATATAATGTAGGCTTATTTGCGATCATATGCTACTGCCGCTTGGTAATACTTTCCATTCCATTGCATGTTTTGCATGTTTGACTGTATTACTGATTGTGAAAGGAAACACCCCCAGGCCCTCATCATCATATTGGGTGATTTCAATCAGGTTAAGCTTAACGCAGAACTGCCAAAGTTCTTTCAACACATAACCTGTCCCAGTAGGGGTGTGAATTCCCTTGACCATTGCTACACAATTATTAAAGGAGCTTACAAACCCATAGCTAAAGCTGCACTTGGGCATTCTGATCACTCCGTTATCCACCAGGAAGCAAAATCCAACCTTCAACCATGCTTCGAATCCACTAATTGGGAAATCTTCGACTCAGAAAACATCAATGACTGGACCAACATGGTAACGTCTTACATCAAGTTCTGTGAAGACATGCTGATTCCGACTAGGACCTACAGGAAACAAGGTGAACAACAAACCATGGTTCAAAAGTTCGATCAAGGTCCTCAGAGTCAAAAGGGAGGCAGCCCACAAAAATGGCAATCTGCCTGAATACAGGAAACTCCGGAATATGCTTTCAAAAGAGATCAAAGCTGCTAAAAGGTCATACTCAACTAGGCTGGAGGAGAAATTTTCTTCTGCCAATTCCAGAGCACTCTGGAATGGCTTAAGACAGATTACCAACATCAAGGGCTCCTCCCCTTCCATTACTCCGAACAAAGAGCTTGCTGAGGAACTAAATAACTTCTACAGACGATTCGAAACAGAGAAGTCTGAAGGTGTTACTTACCCTGCTAATCCTCTTCTATGTGCAGGCAGCACACCCCGTCCAGACAGTCCGTCCAAACTGGACTTTGAAGTGTCAGATGTCAAGAAGCTTCTGATGTCCCTCAACTCCAGGAAGGCATCTGGTCCTGATGGCATTTCAACAACATGCCTCAAGGTATGCGCAGAACAGATTGCTCCGGTCCTAACTGACATCTTTAGGAGTTCACTAGATGGTGGAATAGTCCCCGACTGTCTGAAGAGCTCACTTATTATTCCTGTCCCAAAATCGCCATCCGCTTCGGTCCTGAATGACTTCAGACCCATTGCTCTGACCCCAGTGGTCATGAAGATATTCGAACGATTGGTCATGTCATTCCTCAAGGAGGTTACAGGTTCTCTTTGGGATCCATTACAGTTTGCATACCAAGCAAACAGATCTGCAGAGGATGCGGTCAATCTGGCGATCAAGTTCACATTAGATCACGTTGATCGACCCAAGTCATATGCCAGAATGCTTTTTGTGGACTTCTCATCAGCATTCAACACCATTGACCCCCAAATACTCCATGGGAAGTTGCTCTCTTTGGGCATCCCACTAAACTTATTGGATTGGATTTTTAGCTTTCTGACTGGTAGGTCCCAGAGAGTCAAGCTGTTTCCACGTCCAGGATCACAAACATGGGTGCACCACAGGGATGTGTTCTGTCTCCTCTTCTCACTTTACATCAATGACTTCATCTCCTCAGATCCATCGGTCAAGATCATTAAATACGCTGATGACACCACCTTAGTAGGCCTCATCAGTGATAACGATGAGTCTAACTATAGGGCACAAGTAGAAGCCCTTGAATCATGGAGCAAAGCAAACAACCTGATCCTGAATACCCAGAAAACAGTGGAACTTATAATTGACTTTAGGCGATCCCACCAATCATACCATCCTATTTTGACCGGTGAGGAGGCTGTCAAAATTGTAGCCAGTGCTAAATTTCTTGGTACTCAGATCACGCAGGACTTGAAGTGAGGCAAGCAAGCTACCGTCATCTTAAAGAAGACCCAACAGAGGCTATACTTCCTAAGACAGCTGACAAGATACGGTATGTCTAAAAAGATATTAAAAGCCTTCTACAACGCTGCCATAGGATCGATCCTGACCACTTCATTTACAGTCTGGTATGGCGGGGCCACAGCCAAAGACAAGCAAAGGCTGAGAAGGATAACCAGGACTACCGAGAGGATAATTGGATCTCCCTTACACTCTCTAGAGGAGCAATTCATGAGCAGAATCTCCTCTAGGGCTAAGAAAATATTTGGAGACTCAACGCACCCAGGACATTCCTTCTTCAGGCTCCTACCCTCTGGACGCAGATTCATGGCTCATTCAACCAAGACCTCCAGACACAAAAACTGTTTTTTTCCTCTGGCCGTTATGGCTCTTAATAAATCCAGTGTGTGAGGCACTTAACTCTATCCTGCTCTGCATTGCTAATAATTCTGTTAGTCTTTAGGAATTAAACCTGCACTGTACCGTAATCCTCTGTTACTTCTATGGTATGTATGTAATAGTTTATAGCTCTCATGGTGTATCTCCTTGCCAAAAAGCATTCCTTGTATGTACCCTGTACTTACTTGGCGGTCAATAAAGTATGGAAGTATTGAAGTATGTTTTCTGTATGATCTTTGATGGCATTGTGATTTAATATATTAATGCATGTATATTTTCTATATATGACTCCACTCTGGTATGACGCAGGGCCGATTACTTACTGTCTGACCAGATAATTAATACTGTATAGCTTTGTTACTGTTTCATGTACATATGTTTTCCTTGACTGATCAGACAGCCTGCCCTCTACACCATTCATCAAGACCGTGCTAATGCCACTTCATAGATGCGTATGGTAATATATTGTTACCTAGTCTAGCAGCTTCTCTAGTCACTACTTATGCTACTATAGATGGTAGTATTAATCTCCTTTTTTCTCCTTTTTACTGAGGTGGCCAAACGCTCCTGATGACATCCTGTTTGACGTGCATATTGAATTCCTTATTTGTATCCTTTTTTTGCTTGGGCTTACTATCAGAGATGTCTATCTGATTGTTGTTCAGTATGATACCTAAATACAATTTTTATTTGCAAATTAACTTGATATGTGTGGTGTGCTTTTGATCCAAAAAACCTTTCTGCTATGATTTTATAGGGGGTTGTTAATGTGGCGAGACACCCCGGATCTGAATAGCACCCTATCTGATTACTCTCATTATATCTGGTGTGCCAATTACCAACCATTAATTCTTCTGGCTTATTTAGGAAACCAATAGGAAATCATTTAGATTTAGAATTATGTGTGAGCTGCCACTTTTGATGACACAACTACCTTTGTGTAATAATATCCTTCCTCATACACTTGCTTTAGAGAATAGCAGGGTCAATTAGACTAACCTATTATTATTTTAGCCATGCTAGTAATTTACAATTGTGTCTAGAGAATTGAAAACGCATTTTCATAGGGAAACAGTGATATGTATCTCCTGCTCTCTCTATATAAACCCAAGTCTCTTGCTGGGGTTTTAGAAAGGTTAATCATTGACAGTGTATGTATGAAATATAGTTCTAGATAAAAATGGGTATATTTTTGGGGTAAACTATTAATCCAATCTGGAAACTGTTTAAAATTTAGGAACATATTTTAAAAGATGCAATTAACTATTAAAATTATCTAATAATTATTTAAAACAAAATAATTTATTTAGGAAAGCTATTTATGGGGTTCCTTTTCAAATATATTTATATCACAATATTTCACTGTTATTGATAATGAATTTTAATGAATGGGCTCTTTTCCTGTTGTTATTTTCATCACATTTTCAAACTTTCACTGATGCTGCTGAAAGTAACTCCAGAGCCACTTGTACTTTGAGCAATTCTACTTTGTACAGATCTTTTAAAGATGGTGATGTTATCCTTGGAGCAGTGGTAACATTGTTCAGTGCTCCTCTTCCCTGGACAAATACCTTCACTGAAACCCCTTTCGCTTCATTGTGCATTGGGTAAGCATGTAGTTTCGTAATAAAACAGCATATGTTGAATAGTTAACCTAAATTTAGATCTAGATCCTAAATGCTTATGGATAGCGTTGGTTGACTAACCAACTGGTTTGTTTAACCTGTCAACCTTTCTAATCAGATAGCAGCGTTTATTCATGTGGTTCCTGCCATCTGGTCTTAAATAATATAGTACTTTAGTACTATATAATGATATCCCAGTTGATATTTTCCTTGATCTGATATGTTGAAGAAAGCCATGCAAGCCATGTAGTTTTCTATATGCTTTTTATTCACCAATTGTATCTTTTATTTACTGCATATCACGTAGTTATTGAAATGCTTTATTTTGTGTTTTGATCAGACCAAGCACCTGGGGTTTAGAAGGAAAATATAAGATATAAGAAAAATATTTTGAACCAAATGTGCTAAAACTCTGTCACCCCAACCAAATTAAGGTGCAGAATCCCCCATTACAGATAGAGTGCCATTCTCCCCCCTCCCATTCCCCATTATAGGCAGTGTGGCATTCCACCTTCCCATTCCCAGTTACAAGCAACATGGCATTTTCCCCACTCACATTCCCCATTATAGCCAGTGCTGGAGGAGTCCTGGATGCTGGAGTAATGCAGGGTAACTGATCCCTGTCTGCCTGCGCCAGTGCCGCTGCTGCCACTGATCCTCAGACGCGGTGCGCGCACACACACACACACCCGGGTCCATGCAGTGGGTGAACATGACCTACGGCAAGTGTTCATTGACACCTGAGGGGCAGCAGCGATGCCCAGAACTGGGACAGCCGACCCTGCCCGGCAGGCCAACCAGAGTCACAGGAGTGTCGGTTATGTTTTTCTTCTTTTGCATTTGCCCCATAAGACGCACTAATATACCCCCTCCCCACACTTTTGGGGAAAAATGGGTTTATGAGATAAAAAAATATATATATATAAATATATAAGGTATATATATATATATATATATATATATATATATATATATATTTGGTTTTTTTTGTGCCAAAGGGTGCTGAAATTATTTAGTATGTTTTTTTCCTCATGTAAGAAAATTGGGTTTTGTGGAAACAGTTTTCACTACCTCCAATCTGTTGCTATTGGCAACTGTATACCAAGATCTACAAGAAGAGAGTTGTGAGTCTAGTACACAGAGAATCCTGCTGCTGGATATATTTAAGGTTAAAACTGAACAAAACCCAACATGATTTAGACTCCAGGGTTGCTAACTCGTAAACAGAGCCATATGCTAAGCATTAAGCCAGCCTACCTAGAGATTTTGTCCCCCTCGGTTGCCAGGCCATTGTTCACCATTTTTGTTTAACTGTGATTTTTGAAGAAAAGTCCTGCAGAGTCTGGGCTTTAATATGAAATGTATTGTTTCTCATTTTCATACTGTATTCTCAATATTTGTGGGTCAAATATGTTCAATAAACAACCAAAATATTTTTTTTACATTTAGTGTTTTTTGTAATAAAAAATGTAAGCTCATAAAGAGTGTAAAAGTCCCGTTCCTCTTGGTTACAACGGTTCCACATATGTATTGGTAGACACCTTTTCCTGTCCAGGAGACACCCCAAACTGAAAAGAGAGCATCAGGAGATTTTTAAAGAAGGTACAACTACTACGCACATCTTGCAGTTTTTCAAGAAAAACAACACTTTACATTTGAAATCCCCCCACAAATGATATATTCTTTTGAAGAACACACCTCAAGCTTTCTAGGTGTACCAGGCTTGTTGCTGTGGACACAGTTTTCTGTAAGTAACCCTTTCTGTAAAAGTAAATATTTTGGTTGCTCAGGGTTTTCCCCAAAAAATAGTAGAATCAAAACCACGTTTTCCTAAAAAAAAATATGCAAACAAGAAAATAAAAGTTAAAACTGAAAGAGGCTACAAGCTCACATAGCACATGTAGCCAGATCTGCAAGTCTGCATGTTCTGTGCCCCCTGGACTTTGGGGAGGCAGGTAATGGGGCCGGGGGTTAATGGCAAGTCACCCGCTTGCTGCAGGTGACTTGCCAGCCCCCAAAGCCATGTGAACTGGTTGCATGCACTTCACAAGGGTTATATGTAAAAGAAAAACATACCTCACAGCCAGTAAAAATGTCATTTATTAAAAAAATTATTTTTTTTTATACTTTCATCTTACCGGCACCGCCCTGTCACTTGACAGCCAGTAGCGATCAGTGCAGGGCAGGTGTGGGGGGGGGGGGCAGGGGATCAGAGTCTGCCCTTTATTAATCACTACCAGCATCTGAGAGGACTGTCGGTGCCATGAGCGGGATGACCTGCCAGCACCATCAGAAGTGGGGGGGGGGGGGGAATATTTTGTTTACATTATCGATATTCACAGGGAAGAGGGTGATGACCTAAAGCAAATTATAAATACTAATGGTAGGAGGGTTTTAGTGGTTTATCAAAGGGAAACTAAATTTTAAATCTGTATTTTACAAACAGATGTAATCTACAAAAGCTTGCAAAGGCTTTTGGACAAGCAGAAGCAGTTGCCATAAAACCCACTTCTACATCACCCTTCCTCTAGCACCAGACTAAGTGCAGCAGGTCATTTCCACAAAATCTGTATGATCCTTTATCATATGTACCTTACAGTTATGTCTTACTGTTGTTATATACATAACATAATCATTTGAAATCTAGTTATTAAAGCGGACCTTCACCCTGAATAACAGCCTATCTTATATGTTTCCCACACCCTGTAAATACAGATTGCTCACATTAATAATCATCCTACCTGCATCTATCGCATGTTATGAGCCTTTAAACATCCAAGATGGTGGCTCTTGGAGCATCAGGCAGCCTGCAAAGAAGGAGGTGTGTGATGTTTCTGAGTCAAGATGGTGGGAGTTGCAGCCCGGTACACTAAAAACTTAAAATATAATCATTTTAGATGCTGGTGAATAGTTTTTTAAGGTTTGGGCTTTTCATTAAACCATTCTGAATGTCCACTGTACATACACATAAGATGTGAATTTTAAACAACTTAACTATCACTTGACTATAAGTAACATCCAAGATGGTGGCTCTTGGAGCATCAGGCAGCCTGCAAAGAAGGAGGTGTCTTCTGACTGAGTCGCTCTGCATTCTGGGATTGCTGACCTTTCCCTGACCCCAGCTTTGCTCTGTCTGTGCAAAGCACAGCTATAACCCCACCCCCTGCACTTTATCCTGCTCTCCTCTCCTCAGTATGTGATGTTTCTGAGTCAAGATGGCGGGAGTTGCAGCCCGGTGCACTAAAAACTTAAAATATAATCATTTTAGATGCTGGTGAATAGTTTTTTAAGGGTTTGGGCTTTTCATTAAACCATGCTGAATGTCCACTGTACATACACATAAGATGTGAATTTGAAACAACTTAACTATCACTTGACTATCATTTTTTTTCCAGGCTGCATATACGTTACTATAGGCATATCCTGGCATTTTATTTTGCCATTGATGAAATAAACAGAGACCCTTCCCTTCTTCCTAATATCACACTTGGCTATGACATGTATGATTCATGTGCATATGAAAGCAATGCAGTAGAAAGTACTTTGAAATTACTATCAGGTGTACAAAATGCTGTTCCAAATTATGAATGTACAAAAAGGGGCATCCTGGCTGGAATCATTGGAAATTTGCAGCCCTCTTCAACCAAAAGCATGGCCAAGATTACTGGAACCTATTTGTACCCACAAGTAAGTGAATGTTTAACACTGTATACAAGTGAGATGACCGCACATCAGTGGACACAACAGTGTGGTCATACAATTTAAAGACAAACTTACTGCACTAAGAAACTGACATCTTACCCTCTCCTCGATAGCCACCAATAGGTCATGGTTTGTGGATCTCTACACAGATGCACAGACGAGGTACAGCAGCAGACTATAGAACCATCTGTGTGGAGATCTGCAAAACATGACTATTTGGTGGCTTTTCAGGGAGAGGTTAGAGGAACAGTGATTTAAGCCATAGAAAAATCTGCATATTTGATGGGCCTAAAATATTCTGCATTTCGAATCTGAAAGCGCTTTGAAATCAGAAATAAGTGACACTATATGGTTAGTTACAATACTCTGATTGAATGCAGTGCTGTCTAATGCACAAGCTTTCATCTACTAAGCCCTGCATGCTGCCTACCCACTCTTCCACAGCTTACCTTCTGAAACAGCTTTTGTAGTTGTGTGATGTCATTATCATGATACTGAGAGGCTGATTTATTAATAGCGCCAGGTAGCGACAGTTGTGCGACTGTAGCGGTATTTTCACAGCGCCCGCTAGTAGTCGCTGTGCTTGGCCATTGTTCGGTTGTTGATAGCGACTCAGTCGGTGTGCAGTAATGTTGAATACAAGGTGATGAGTCGCTATTTGACAGGTTCCGCGCTGTATGGGAGCGCATGATAGCGAATGGCCATAGCGACCGGCTCCCACCATATTCATTAACAAGTCACGCTCCAAAAATTCTTGCGCTGTGAAATGCATGTTTAAACCCCAGAGCGCTGGCGGCGGTGGGTTAAAAGTAGTTTTTTAACCCCCAAACAACCATATTTTGGGAAACCAAAAAAAACAAGTTTATAAAAACATTTTGGAATATGAATACATTAATATCAGACCTGTAATATCAATTCTGCACAAATTTTTTTTTTATTTTTTTCTTACCTTAAAAAAAATATCTAACATGGCAGAAGTGGTAACAGAAATTTTCACATTAAAAAAAAAAAATTATTAACAATTAATTATTAATATTTAAAGATTGTTCCATTGAAATGCATTGGAGAGCGCCAGGTAGCGAGAGGTCATACCTGTCGCTGTTCAAGGTCGGACGCTGGCACTGTGGGGTGAGGCTGGAATAATGATGAATGAGTCGCTATCTGGCGCTAGCTCAGTCGCTAAGCAGGATCGGCTTGATAAATGTGTGATTGTGGTGGGGAGCCGGCGTTCTCGTGGCGGTGACCGTCATTACGGTTCGCTCACCAGTCGCTACCTGGTGCTATCCCTTGTTAAATAAGGGCCTGAGTGTTTGTGTTTATCCAATAGGGTGCCCTGGATCTGTCCATCCATCATGAGATAAGATGACCATCCAGCACATGGCCCTGCCAGTTTACCAGCTCCTATGCTCTTCAGAATGTGTTTACTGCTCTAGTGGAAGATAGGACAGGATAGGATGTCAGGGATTGGGCACACGGGGAGATGTCAAGAACCAAGCACATATAGGAAAATGTTAGGGACTAGGAACATGCAGAAGATAGCAGGGGCTTAAAATGTGCAAAGGATAGCAGGGACTGGGCACAGGATAGGAGAGGCCCGGGGATGAGCACATTGTGAGGATAACAGGGACTAGACACATGGGGAGGATAGCAAGGACTGTTGAAGCTTGTGTCAGTCACTACTAGAATTAGGACAAATTTGCACCCTTCTATAGTCAGTACTAACTAGGATATGAGAGTTAAGTAGATAAAAAAAATGATACATTCACTAACATTTATTGGTAGTACAGTTTGGTTTTGAAGGGAAGCAAGTGAGTACCTATGCAGAAGAAGAGTGTCTTTGTATATGGTTTTGATTAAAGAACCACCTGTAAATGCATTTAACTGTTCTTGTCTACAGAAAGAAAACTACAGGGTTTTTAAGGAAGTGGAGTCCTGATTTACTTGGATTACTTGCAAATACAGGGGGAACCTGGAACCAGATGTATACCCCAGATCTCTATATTTGGCAATCTGGGTCCAAAAGAATCCCAATTCTCACCACAACCCCACTGATCTGGCACATGTGTACAATATTTGGTGGCCGTTCAGGGATGCAGAAGGACTCCGCACAATCAGAGAATTTTTGTGTTATGCTTTTGAAAGCATAGAAAGAATTTTTTAAAAATTTCAGCAAACCCGCACACCAAAATTAATCCAATACAATTTTGTCTACTGTGGGTGCAAGATTTCAAAATAAAGATCCCTTCCCCATTGGGATCAACAAACTCATAACAAAAATACATAGAAAAAATGCACACCTTGAAACTGTAGGTTGTAGATTGCAAAAAGAGTGTATTCAAATATAGTGCATAATTAATATACATATATACAATATTTGTTACTAGTATGCAATAATCGCCAGCTTAAGTAACCAGATAAGCCACATCTCTCGTATACCATGTATTGAATGTTGTAATAAGCAGAGCTCCTCACTAGGTGGCACCAACTCTCAGTTTTAATACATCTGATAGGATTTCATAGATAGATATTATAGTACAACGCAATTCTCATTGATTTACTCAGTAGTAGCAGTACATAGTAGAACACCACCAAGTGGAGCCAAAGTACAGTTCTATACCGAGACATACAATGGCTATACACAGACTGGCAAGAAATATGGATGATACACATATACAGACAGCGCAATCAAGACACAACCCAGCAGTCCAATATAACAGGTAACAAGAAGATACGATACAGCATAAACGGATTTACCCAACGTTTCAGACCAATAAGGTCTTTCCTCAGGGGTGAAAGTGGCGATCTGCTGGGTTGTGTCTTGATTGCGCTGTCTGTATATGTGTATCATCCTTATCTCTTGCCAGTCTGTGTATAGCCATTTTATGTCTCGGTATAGAACTGTACTTTGGCTCCACCTGGTGGTGTTCTACTATGTACTGCTACTACTGTGTAAATCAATGAGAATTGCGTTGTACTATAATATCTATCTATGAAATCCTATCAGATGTATTAAAACTGAGAGTTGGTGCCACCTAGTGAGGAGCTCTGCTTATTACAACATTCAATACATGGTATACGAGAGATGTGGCTTATCTGGTTACTTATGCTGGCGATTATTGCATACTTGTAACAAATATTGTATATATGTATATTCATTATGCACTATATTTGAATACACTCTTTTTGCAATCTACAACCTACAGTTTCAAGGTGTGCATTTTTTCTATGTATTTTTGTTATGCTTTTGAAAGCCTCATCCAAGTGCTGCATGTCTACAAGAAAAAAATGGGGAACGGTGTAACATGGGGGCCAGTCAGTACCTGTTTCTTGTAAGATGTAACTTAGATTAGCTAGTAGGAGCTGTACTTATGATTACTATACAAAAGGTTCAACATGGAATCGGATTGGGGCCAGTGTTTACTGCAATGGAAGTTGAGGCACTAAACAACTTCCATTTAATACGGTGAGAACCAGCCAGGTATAAAATTGTTAATTATGAAGTGCTGGAAATCTCTCCAGAAGTCTCAAGCAGCACAAAGCAGAGATGTTAGGTAGCCCTTATAATGGATTCCTTTAAAAATTTACATTTCTACTTGTGGGCGACTAAAGTGTCAAATCGGTAGCAAGTAAGGCGAACTTGGTGATCCAGAGGCTTAGTGTTTACACCCAGTCTGTCTGTCTGGCAAATGACACATATTCCAAACCTATTCTAGCATTAACCAGGAGGTAAATCCTCAGGATAAAAATGAGACACCCATCCATCCTGCATTCCTAGGGGTTAAATTGTCAAAAAGTTAGCCAGTGCAAACCTAGTTAAGGCAGACCAACTGTCAAAAATGACCTAAACCAGACCAAAACAACAAACAGTGCTCATATGCATCTCTCCCCGGGGCAATTTAGATTGCTGCACATAAAAATGTACCTTTTTCCAATTCTTGCTGTGGTAAATTTTAAAATCAAAATGTCGACTCATGGATTTGCAGGCCGCCTGCCAACAGGAAGTGCTGCTGAGTTTCCTGTTACTGTGCATTGACAGTTATGTCAGTTGAATTCAGGCAGCAGCATGGCTGAGATGCTGGGAGAGGAAGCTCCAAAAATACCATTTTGTGAATACTCACCTGTAAAATGGGTATTATAAGTATGTCACACACCCCGCTTCAAGAAATTCATAACGTGTGGGTAATACTGACCTGTAGAGGGCGATATGCAGAGATGCCAGGAAAAAAGAGAGCCCCTCCCGGTCCATAAATACCTGGGACCTCCCACTCATTACCCAGTATAAGAACAGCAGTAAGGTAAGGGACCAGGAAGAGCCCAACACAAAGCATAACAACGCAAAGTTCACCATATAAAGGATCCAGAATACAAAAGGGCAGGGTGAAGCGGGGTGTGTGACATACTTATAATACCCATTTTACAGGTGAGTATTCACAAAATGGTATTATTCTAAGTATGTCACACACCCCGCTTCAAGAAATTCATAACGTGTGGGACATCCAACAGCAGTGTCCATAAAGGATGGGGATCCAAAACAAGGCAACAAGGCACAACTTAAACCACTGCAGCTTGCAGAACTTTGCGGCCAAACAAAGCATCCGCTGAGGCCCGAACATCAACCTTGTAAAACTTGGAAAAAGTGTGAACAGAAGACCAAGTAGCAGCCTTACAAACTTGCTCAACAGAGGCCTGGTGCTGAAAAGCCCAGGACGCCCCAACCGCATGAGTAGAATGAACAGTAACACGAAAAGGGGGTACCTTCCCTTTGGCAGAATAGGCCCCAACTATGGTCTGACGGATCCATTTACTAATGGAAGACTTGGCAAGCGCCAAGCCTTTTCGGGGCCCGGAGGGCACCACAAAAAAGGCATCCATCTTACGAAAGGAAGACGTTACCTCCAAATAATACTTCACAACACGAACCACATCCAGAGAATGCAGGGCCCTCTCCTTGTCATTGCTGGGATTAGGACACAGAGAGGGCAGAACAATGTCTTGGTTTAGGTGAAAGGCAGAAACAACCTTAGGAAGGAAATCGGACTTGAAACGAAAAACCACCTTGTCCTGATGACCCTCAAAGTACGGGGCTTGAATGGACAAAGCCGCCAACTCAGAGACATGCCTAACCGAAGTGATGGCTACCAAAAAGGCCATCTTCTGCGTAAGTGAAGACAAGGCAATATCATTCAAGGGCTCAAAGGGGGAATCCTGAAGAGCAGAAAGAACCAAATTCAAATCCCAAACAGGGAGCAAAGGTATTCTAGGAGGCCGCACGTGTGTGACTCCCTGGAAAAAAGTCTTAACCAAAGGATGTAGGGCAAATGACCTTTGAAAGAACACTGCCAGGGCAGAAACCTGCCCCTTCAGAGTACTAAGCTGGAGCCCCAGGTCCAGACCATGTTGAAGAAACTCCAGGATTCTGGAGATGGAAAATTCCCTACAAGGCAACGCCCTGATCTCACACCAATCAATATAAGACCTCCAAGTCCTATAGTAGATATTAGAGGAAGACCGCTTCCTAGCACTAATGAGAGTTCGAATCACAGCATCAGAAAGACCTTCCTCCTTCAAGATGGAGGTTTCAGCAGCCACGCCGTCAAAGCCAGCGTTGGTAAATTGGGATAACGTAGTTGACCCTGGGTGAGCAGATCCGGCAGCAGGGGCAGAACGAACTGATCCTCTGCTAACCTTACTACATCTGCGAACCAAACCTGTCTTGGCCACCTTGGAGCCACCAGAATTGCTGACGCACCCTCCAGGGCCAGCTTGCGCACCACTCTGGCCACCAAGGGAAACGGAGGGAACAGATACAGAAACCCCAGATCCCTCCAGTTCAGAGACATGGCATCCACTGCCAGAGCCAGTGGATCCCGTGAGAGAGACACAAATGTCGGATGTTTGTGATTGTGACGAGAGGCAAAGAGGTCCACCACCGGGGACCCCCACCTGAGACAAATCAAGCGAAACACTTTGGGGCTGAGAGACCATTCCCCCCGGCGAGCTGAGAACCTGCTCAGAGAGTCCGCCTCCGTGTTCTCCGCTCCCGGAATGTAAACTGCTGAAATGAACGGGACGTGGGTCTCCGCCCAGGCCAGAATCAAAGACACTTCCTTGAGGGCACTCCTGCTGTGAGTCCCTCCCTGGTGATTGATGTAGGCGACCGCCGTCCGATTGTCCGACTGGACTTGAACCGGCAATCCTTGCAACTGATGAGTCAAGCGAAACAGAACCATCCTGATGGCCCTCAATTCCAGAACATTGATGGACTTGTGAGCCTCCTGAGGCCCCCACAGTCCCTGAAACTGACGATCCTTCCAGAACCCCCCCCATCCTGATAGACTGGCATCCGTGGTGACCGTCTCCCAACAAGGGGCCAGAAAGGATCTGCCCCTCGACAGATTGATTGGATCCAGCCACCACTGAAGGGAGCACTGATCCAACGACAGTGGCGACCCGTCCCAGGCCGCCAACAGATGGAGCTGGAGTGTCCTTGTGTGGAACTGAGCAAAGGGAACCGCTTCGAAGGAGGCTACCATCAATCCCACCAGCCTCATCCCCAGTCTGATGGCCGGACGAGGGATAGACAGGAGGAGTCGAACCAACTCCTGAATCAAGAGAACCTTGGATTGAGGAAGAAACACCCTGGCCTGGGAAGTATCCAGGGACATTCCCAGAAAAGACACTAACCTGGACGGAGAAAGGGAGGACTTGGGGTAGTTGATCACCCACCCGAATCTCTCCAGAGTGGACACCACAGTTCTGGTGTCCAATACTGCTTGGCTGAAGGAAGATGCCATAATGAGAAGGTCGTCCAGATAAGGGACAATGCGAATACCCTGGGCTCTGAGGAGAGCCATCACCCCGGCCAGCACCTTGCTGAAAACCCTTGGAGCCGAGGTAAGACCGAAAGGAAGTGCCACAAACTGAAAATGCCAATCCTCCACCACGAACCTGAGAAATCTCTGGTGCGCTGGAAAAATCGGCACATGCAGATAGGCGTCCTTGATGTCTACGGACGTCAGAAAGTCCCCCTGCCGAAGAGAATAGATAGCTGAACGCAGCGTTTCCATGCGAAATTTCCGCGGACGGACGAACCTGTTAAGGATCTTTAGATCCAGAATGGGTCGAATCAAGCCGTCCTTCTTGGGCACCGTGAACAGATTGGAATAAAAGCCCCGACCCCTGTCTGAGGGGGGCACCGGGCAAATAACTGCCATATCCAACAGACTCTTTACTGCCGCCTGGAGCTCCTGCGCGGCCAGAAGGTCCGAAGGCACCCGAGACCTGAGGAATCTGGGAGGGGGCCGGAGCTTGCACTCCAGCTTGTAGCCGGAAGTCACCACTTCCCGGATCCATCTGTCCGAGACCTCCCGGTCCCAGACCTGGGAGAAGTGTTGCAGCCATCCCCCCACCCACATGGGTGAGGGCGCCCCCTCATTGCTGAGCTGGCTTGGCAGCGGGTTTGGGCTTAGAGCCCCAGCTGTATCCTGGGCGGGCACATCCTCTGCCCCTGTTCCAGGAATCTCCTCTGGCTGCGGGGAAAACAATTCCTCTGCCAGCTCTAGCCTCACGAAAGGAAGGAGCAAAGGAACCCGCCCCCCGAAAGGGACGACGCTGTTTTTTGCGTTGAGGTAACTTACCACCCTTGGCAACTGAATCCAACTTCTCACCAAAGAGCCGTAATCCCACAAAGGGAAGAGCGGTCAGTGACTTTTTAGACACAAAATCAGCCGCCCACTGGCGCAACCAAACCGAACGCCGAATAGTCACCAATAGAGCCGACGTTCTGCCACACATCATCAGTGTGTCATCCAAGGTGGCTAGTACAAATGACAAAAACAATTCACACCTTTTAAGGCCAAGGAACTCGTCACTATCCGGATCTAACCCGGAAGAAGTCAACAGGTCCCTGACCACCGACCTGGTAGCCACCACCAGCAGCGCTGAAGCACAAACCGGCCTCATGGCTGACCCAACACTGGCAAAACCATGACAAGCCATTTGGTCAATGCATTTATCCTCGCCATCTTTAAGCGTGGAGCAATCAGGAGAATTTAAAACAGTAGTGTTGGATAAGCCCGGGATCTGTGCATCCACTTCGGGAGGGGACGCCCAACGCTTAACCGTATCCAAGGGAAAGGGATATTTTTTTATTTTTTTTTGTCCCAACCCTGAGGGACACCTGGGAGCCGGGCAGGCCTCTCACATTCCTTAGCAATAATCCCATCAAAATGCTTTTGGTTAGGAAATTCCAAGCGCGGCCTGGATTCTTCGAAAAATTCCCCCTCTTGCTGTGGAACCCCCTCAGGAGGAGAAATAGCCAAAACCTCAAACATCTGAGCCAGAACATTAGGAGTATCCGAAGACCTCCCCAAGCCCCGCTCGGTATCAGCACCCACAAACTGCTGATCATCTGAATTATCTGATTCTTCATATACCTCCCCTTCCTCAAGTTGGGAGTAATCAGACCAGTCCAGATTATCAAGATCATCCAAGTCGGCCGCCGGTGAAGACGGCGACAAGTGCTTTCTCTTAGCCGGAGGCTTTCTGGTGACCGTGCTGGAGAATAATTTTTCAAGATTGGCCAATCGGGCACACATCTCCGATTGCAACTGCCCGCCCATGACAACGTCAGACTGGGCACGGATCAAACTGGGAGGGGGGGGGAGGAGAGACCGGCAGAGCTGAACCAGACGCCTGGGGTCCGGACTGCCGCGTAATAGTCTGCTGTGCGCATGGTATACACAGATATACATCGCCAGTAAGGGATGCCCCACACCCCATACACTTCCGGGATTGCCCCGAGGGGAGCCCGAGCCCAGTATCCGGGGATGCCTCCATAAGGTGAACTTATAGTTGGTTGCAATGACCGAGGGAATAAGCCAATTAAGAACCCAGGGACCCTAGGACCGGGAGAAACCCCCTAACACCACTGTAGGTTATATCTGAAAGACATAATAAAAAAGGCTAATAAGAAAAGCGGAGTATAAAATATATATATATATGACATAAAAATATATAATTATAGGTGATGGGACAGAAGGGGGGCCCCCCGGGCCACTCACTGTGGTCCTGAAGACAGCTTCCTCTCTCCGTGAGGTAAAGGGCAGCTCTGAGGAGAGAAGGGGGGCGTGGCCAGCTAATTCTGAGGAAACAGGCACAGAGAAAAGCACCTCAGCGGTGCCTGTGACACAGGGGCGGGCCGCAGCGCTGGAAAGCCCGGCCCCGCCCCCAAGAGTGAAAGCGTGAGGGGAGAAGCTCCCCTCCGCCATGACAATGCAAAAAGGCCGGCACTGCAGCCATGTGCGGCCGCGGCGCCGGTCTCAGAAGAGACAAAAGGAGGGGAGCGGGCCGTGGCTTTGACCCCGATGCCCGGCCCCGCCCCTTTTACCTCAGGGAGAAAGCCTGCATAAAAATGGAGGCCACAGCGCCGTTTTGACAGAGAAATGCACGCTGTTATGAAGTAATAAATAAGTTAATAACTATTGGTAGGATAATTTAATAAATTAATACATTAAAACATTATTAAGAATTAATGATTACAAAATTTGGACCTAACACCGAATAAGGGGCCCTGCTCCTACCCTCCGCTATCCCGCTAGAGAGAGTGTAAGGCCAAGGGACGGGGCATCCCAAACCGCGGTCACCATCCCGGATGACCGCCTACCCTCTTATATAGGGTCTCACAGGAGAGCATTTGCTCTTAAGCACCAAGGGTGCTTTTCTACCCTCACCCGGACCGTCAGCCTAGGCTGGGAGGCATGAGGTAACAGAAAAAAAAGATCCAGGCGGAAATAGATAACTAAGGGGCCGGGAGTCATCCCTGAAATCCCCCTGTGCAAGGAGGAGACCACATCTTCTGACTTGCTCGCCGACTGCAGAGATGAAGACTGGGTAATGAGTGGGAGGTCCCAGGTATTTATGGAACGGGAGGGGCTCTCTTTTTTCCTGGCATCTCTGCATATCGCCCTCTACAGGTCAGTATTACCCACACGTTATGAATTTCTTGAAGCGGGGTGTGTGACATACTTAGAATATGGCCACTACCTTTGTTTTCCAACTGTGCCATGCTGTTGATCCAGTTGAAGACTGGACCCAGCCCAGTTAGCTGACACCCCACCTGCACATATAGGAAAGACGTGAGGCAAGCTGTCTTAGATGTCTTGTGCTAGATTAACCCCTCAGTGTCAGCTCCATACTACACCACCTCACTGGCTTAGGTCATCACTAGGACCTCCTTTACTGCTGGAAAGTGCTCAGTAAAAGCAAGGACACTATTTTGATAAGCAAGGGAGTGTGCAGGGCTTGTGTTAGTTTCATGAGGATTCAGTGGTAAATACAGTTAGACCAAGGGTGTCAAACTCAAATACATAGTGGGCCAAATTAAAAACCTGGACAGAGTCCCTTGCCAACCTTGATATTTATTGAAAAAATGTCTATCCAACAGAGCATGGACGCAGCGAATCTGCGCACTTGGCTCTATTTGGCTTTTATTAGCTGTGTTAGTTGATAAGAACTATTGTCGCCTAAAGGCCAAATTTAGAATTCACAAATGCCTTGCGTGGACATGCGTCCAATAAAGGTAGAGGGAATGCAGCCACAGCCTGCCCATGAGCCTTGGATTGGCAGTCAGGTAAGCGTTACTGGTGATTTGTGAGAGTTCCAAACAACATTTAGGATACCCCGGGTAGTAAGGATCAGACAGCCCTGGAGTCTATAAGATGGTGGGTCCCCTTTAATGCATCATGCCACTTTCCATAATGGGATGGGGTAGGGTTCTCTGCCTTTCTTGACCTCACACAGTTGCTCTTCACAGTCACTGCCATCATCCTGCGTAGAGGGAGATGGCAGCCAGTTGAATCTGGTTGTCAGTTGCATCTGCCAACCACTGGGGGAAGTACTTCCCTACTACATCATCATAGGGGCAGAATTTTACACCCCGCAATCTCACTGGCCACCAGGCTGCAATCTGGCAGTGCAATTGGACCACGGGGGGGGGGGGGGGGGAATGGTTGTCAACTAGCCTCTGAGGGACTAAGTGGCGCTGGGCAGCAAGTGTGTGGCCATGCTTCTGGTTTAAAGGTAAGACCTGCGACTGCCCCAGCTCTGTCACTCATATATAAAGGGGGACAGAACTCAGGGGCCAAATCTGATGACAGACACTGTGGGGTAGATTTAGCCCATGGGCCCATGGGCCAGAGTTTGACACATGTGACTTAGACAGTACAGTAGAGGATAAAAAATCATGAGAGATCACATCTAACCATGGCCTGGGGTTTGACTTTAACTATAGGTCAAGAATGAGTTGGTAAGTAATGAAATGAAGGGAGAAGTAGAGCAGGAAATAGCTAGAATAATAGTTTGGAAGAGAAACATATGAGCAACTATATTGTATCAAAGGTTGAACAGCACAATAATTACTATCATATTGAACACTGCCTGTGCAAGATTCCCTGTGCCCTGGGGTTGTATAAAGGGTCAAAAGCAAAAAGAGAATGGGTGAGAATGGCATAATTTGGGAGAAGCGGTGGTGAGATGGATTTTACTGACTGGGAGGCAGAGAGAGGGTGTTAAAAGATCACTACGTTTCGGCAAAGGCTCTGGGTGAGGTGGACTGCACCCAGTCAAGTTGGCTTCCAAGCAGTACTATCCACTGGGAATTCCTATGCTCTGTATGGCCAGTTAACCCCGGTGGTAAAATGCATTTTTACCATTTTCCTTGTACAAGCGCAGCTTGAAGTATAAATGCATCTCTGGCATGTCTTTGTTTCATATTGTGTCTATGGTACTCCAGATGCATCTAACCTATTTCTGGGCGCATTTTCCTTTAACTTACATGTCTTGTTTTGTAGGTTAGTTATGGAGCTCAGGATGTAGATTTAACTCTTAATTCGATATACCCATCTTTATTCCGGACTGTCCCAAATGAGCGCAGCCAGTATTTTGGTTTCATACAGCTCCTCAAACATTTTAACTGGATATGGGTTGGAATCATTTTCACAAGTGATGAAAATAATGCCCAATCAAGTCTTGATTTAAAAAATGAGCTCCTTCTAAATGGAATCTGTATTGCATTCTATGAGA
This sequence comes from Gastrophryne carolinensis, assembly GCA_027917425.1. Classification (NCBI taxonomy): domain Eukaryota; kingdom Metazoa; phylum Chordata; class Amphibia; order Anura; family Microhylidae; genus Gastrophryne; species Gastrophryne carolinensis. Next base: position 80,016,053 of record CM051242.1, on the reverse strand, counting down.
GTTTATCAACTACAGCTCTCAGTAGCATTGATAACATCATAACCGTAATCCACGAGTCCTCTGCAAATGTTATATTTATGTTTTTTAATAATGACAACTTTTATCATCTTGTGTATAACTTTCAGCGACATTCCTTACCCGGAAAGGTCTGGATTATCCCATCGACTATGGCTCTGATCACAATGGACACTACCTATTTTACTACATTAAATGGTTCACTCACATTTTCTATTAAAAAAGGAGAGATTCCAGGATTAAAGGAATATATCTATAGCGCTAACCCCCTGACTCTCCCGCAGGAATTTTTTACCGCATTAGTGTGGCAAGATAGTTTTCTCTGCTTACCTGCAAATGCAACCACATTTAGGAGTGAACTGTATGAAGAAAGAAATTGCACTGGGAATGAAACACTAAAAGCGTTTGAAGCTATTTTTGATGTCAACAATTTTAGACTAACGTACGCCATTTACAGAGCTACCTATGCATTTGCTTATGCGTTACATGACTGGCTATACTCAAGAAATAATCCACCGACTGATTACATAACTTATCTCAGATCATATTTCAAGGCAAATAAGGTAAACATTTTTCTTTTTTACTCAGGTTGTATAAAATATCTCTTAGTCAAAAATCAATCCTAATAATATAAAATATCTATTGGTCAAAAATCAGTCCTAACAATCAACATGTTGTGTATGGGTTTGTAATATATTTTTATTTATATATTTGAAACTAATTAAAGCGGACCTTCACCCTGAATAAGAGTCTATCTTATATGTTTCCCCCATTCCCTATATACAGATTGCCCACATTAAATATCATCCTGCCTGCACCTATTGTGTTTTTTTAACTTTTTATCATCCAAGATGGTGTCCCATGGAGCTGCAGACAGCCTGCAAACAGGAAGTGCCTTCTGACTATGCTGCTTTGCATTCTGGGATTGCTGTCCTTTTCCTGACCCCAGCTCTGCTTTATCTATGCAAAGCACAGATATAACTCCACCCCCCTGCACTTCCCACCCCTCCTCTCCTCAGTATGTGATGCTTCTGAGGCAAGATGGCGGCGCCCATATCCTAGAGTCCTGAACAGAGTTGAAGCCCAGCGGGTGAAAGAATAATAAGTAAGCGACTAAAACCTTAAAATATATTCATTTTAGATGCTGGGGAATATTTTTTAAAGGATTTGGGCTTTTCATTAAATGATGATGAAGGTCCGGTTTAAAATAAATATATTTTTCCTAAATAACTTTGCCAAGTGCAATGATGCGTGAGTTTTGCTTAACATAGTGAAGTAGACAAAATAATCTAATCTTTGTTTTTAAATGAGGTGCACATTTTCTACATTTATTATTTTTATTGTGATGGGCAAGGCCAGAAAAAGGGGTGAATCCAAAAGATATGGCCAGGAAAGGCTTACTTTCCAGACAAATTCAGAGAGTCCTTTAGATACCAGTGAGTAGAGGCTTAGAGAAGCCGATCTTTTGAAAAACAATATTCTTTTCCAAATCATCCTTCAGCATGACCACACGGAGAGAGAAGGCTCCACCCCCTGGAAGGAAACACAAACTGAACAGAGGTTAAAAGCCCCACCCCTTCCTCCCCACCTCAGTTCTTTGTGTTTTCTCCCTAAGGAACCACTGGACAGAGTGAGCTAGGATGATTTATTTTATTATAGTTTGTTATTTTCAGACTCCAGAGTTCTGGAGAAGCTCGCGGACCCCTGGACATATATCCAGGAGCAATTCAACCGAGGTCTTGGTACAGCCGGGGCTTATTCCCACATAGTTTGACCGAGCGAGAGTAGCACGATGTCCCCTTTAAATCCCAGACAACTGAGTAAATTGCGGGTGTGCCGGCCTTTTAAGCATTTTTTTTTTTTACTCATCAGGGAGCTGGATCAGCGATTTCGGATTCGGGTTGAGTGAAAATGGCTCTGCAAACATTGGTATTCAGAAAAAATTGGTGACAGACTTCCAAAGTGTGCCTCACCCTGCTAAACGTTTAGATTAACACCAAAGTGTCACAATAACATGCACATAAAGAGATTGGTAATTGAAATTAAAATAACAGAGCTTGTTTCACAGATTTGTAACAGGGATCTGGAGACATTGTGTATGCAGATTTGATACTGATATGGGATGGATGTGCAATTTCTGATTACATAACAAGCAAACCTTTTATTTCAGATTTTTTTAAAGAAGGTTTTTGGGACTGTCATACTGCTTACAGTTATACTGTATTGTAAGAAGGTTCTGGGGGAATGACATGTTTATGATCTCAATTATTAATGAATTATTGTAAAATGACTAATATTATTGATATATATAGGTAACTTAGATGAATGTGGAAGCTGCGGATGTGTACCTGCCATTTATTATGATTCTGATCTGGATGTGGCAGATTTAAAGGAAATCATACACATATAATATATATATGCATGTCCATAAAATATAAAGGTTATTTCTGTTAATCGAATTTGCTTTCAGTCCTCATGGAAGCAGTTCTTATGCTGAAATAAAGAATGTCTGGGTATGTCTGAGTTCTATCTCAGTAATTACTTGATGTGGACTTTCAACTAATTTAACTTGAACCATCTTTTGTGTGTAGGCATAGTGTTACATGACAGGGCAGGAAGACTGAGGGGCAGTCAGGAGGAGAAATTTAGGTTTGACCATATTTAAGCAGGGAACGTGGGGAAAGGGGCTCTCTTATTTGCCTCTTACAGCATGCAGGAGACATGAAGTATTGCCACGCAGGCAGTATAGCCCGAACCCCTGTGGGGGCGGGCTGGGCAGAGAGACAAAGGTCTGTTTAAATTAGCTTGAGAGAGATTGCCGCCTTTTTGTATGGACACTCTGCTTACATTCTGGACATTGCAACTTTACATCATATTTACACCATTCATATTATTACTTTTTCTGTAATGTAACCGGCTCTATTTTAATTAAATCCACTCATCGATTTTTGGTTTCAGCCAACATGTATGTACATGTCTATGGAGATTTCTCCACAAATTTAGGAAACTGAAAGAAGAATTCCCTTTTACCTCCAGTTATCTTTAAATAATCCCCCCTTTAGCCAACTAATTTGCTTTTACAGTTAAAGCAAATGGCCACATTATATTTAATAAATAATCTATATATAGTGATAGGGTTTTATTTTAGCTAAGGTATTTTTACGGTGAAAGCAGAACCCCCTTTACCTCCAGTATATCTTCTGTGCATAACAGTGAGGTTCACCTAAAGCTAACCAATGCTATTTTAAAGTGGACCAAAACCCAGGATTTTGACTATCCTGGGTTTTGGTCCTTACTCCCGATTGGGGTGCCCCACTGTGTGAAACCCCCCCCCCCCGGTCGCTCGAAAAAAACTCAGCTCTTCCCAGTCCTACGACGCATGTGCTGCTGTTCGTCCAATCAACGCGCTTGGATCCGCTCATGCCCCTTTGTCCAGGAGCTCGTCTAATGCACGTGGATTCGAACGCGCTGGCGGCCGCATCCAATGCTACTCTCTAACAGGGAGCGTGTCCGCACTGGCCATTCACAAATGCCTGGCGCGGGCATGCACCCTGCTAAAGGGATAGTGAGGATTAACCCACTGCTTGCGCATGTGCCGTTGGTGAGTTTTTGGACGACCTGGGGGGTTTCACACAGCGGGGCACCCCTGATCGGCGTGCCCAGGGGGAGTGAGTATGCCTGCCTTGGAGTCTCATAGACTCCAGGGTGGGTTTTGGTCCTCTTTAAAGGGAAAGCCGAAGCCCACTTATCTCCACTAAACTATCTATACATAATGGCAGAGCTATACCTTGCTGGATTAAATTTGCCCTTTCTCTGTCATTCTCGTTCATTGCCCACTTTTGTCTCCCAACCTGTTTCTGTAGCCCAGTCCCTTCATTTATTCATGACCACATGTTTTATCACTAAAAAGTGGACCAATCCAAAGAAGCAGGGAAAAGACAGACAAGCCAACGCGGAACAGTTATCCTCCCAATCACAAACAAGCGCTGATTTGTCCCACACAGTATGAAGCAAGGGGGTGGGGATAGGTCCACCTCTCTTTTCTACACAAAAGGTGGACATGAATGAATAAAATATAGTAGCAGGGCAACAGAAAAGGGGCTAAATTTCATCAACAGCTTTAGTCTGCCACACATCGGGATGAAATCTTTGCATGGCGTGTGCACAAACAATAAATTTGTTTCTATATTTAGCTAAGATAATAACTTTAATACCACCTGTGAACTGTTAGTCTAGGGATGGGCTATTTCCTGTCTTAGGGGAATCCGGATTTGGGATCTTTGGCAGTATGAGACCCCATAATTTCTCCTGTATAATCATCTTGATTGCTGATCCCACTATGCATACTCAGCACGTTTCCTATCCCAGCAGGTTGGGGGGGGAATGCTGAATAGTGCTTTGGTGTGTGGCAGCTTGTGTGTGCCGCAGCTTAAGTATCAAGGTTCGAGGGTAATTTACAGGTAAACCCAGGGGTTTGACACTGCGGAGCATCCCTAGAAAAATCTCATTCCCTATGGTCTAGGACGGGGGTTCCGAACCAGTGGTACAAGTACCACTGGTAGTATTCACGATCCTATGAGGTGGTACTTGACAAGGTTGCAGACTGACCCTCAGCCTGATATACTGCCATCTCGACCTTAACTACACCTGTACAAATCTTGCTCCAAAAAGTGATATGTATTTTATGGGGTGTTTCGTGCACTTTAAATGGCTGTTTTGTGTGTTTTAACCATGGTTTTTAGTTGAGTGGCCCATGATATGTACCGATATGTACCATCCAGGTGGTACTTATCATTAATTAGAAAATGGAAAGTAGCACTTGAGGAAAAAAAATGAGAACCCCTGATCTAGGGTCAACTTATTAACATAATTTTTGTTCCATTTTTAAGTTGGTGAAACGTTCTTATTTGCTTGGTTCATAAACTGGATTTCAAAATGACAAATCACACCTAAAGCACACCCACAGTGAACCACAGTTGCCTTTTAATTAGGCAAGGCTTTGGAGCACCAAAACAGTGGGGACAAGCCACGTAAGGAAAAACTTGCATAGCTGCACCTACATCTGAAAATCATAGCTAAAGCGGTTATTCGTGGTCTGTATCTTGAGCATGATCTGCTGTGGTCAGCAACAGCTGAGGGGCCACTGTGACTTGACATTCTGGCTTACACTAATACAGGAGCCCTGCTACTGCTTCTACCCTGCTCTGAAGGAAATGGAGGAGAGGCACGTGGGACAGGCATCATGTTAGCTGCTTGCTGGCTAATTAATGCTGTTGGGATTAAAATCTCTCCAATGTTTTCTCTGTTTTTTTCTCTTTTAGCTAAATCGATACTTAAGAAATGTTCATTTCAAAACATCATCCGGTGAGAATTTTTATTTTGTGGATAGAGAAATAACAGGCCAATACGACATTATGAACTGGATGATTAATTCTGATGAAATAGTCCAGTATACACAGGTTGGAAGCTACATGAGTTCTGCTCCCACGGAAAAACAATTTGTTATTAACAGCAGCCTTATACAGTGGCACCCACGGTTCACCAAGGTAATTACTATTACTCTCCTCCCAGGCATCCAGAATCAGGATGTAAACCAGAAGAGTCCAAACCTCTCTGCACTCCTGCATAGTCTCTGGCAGTAATGTGATTTCCCAGATATCCTTGGGGTTTGCCATAGGTCATGCACAGCACCTTGCATACCTTGTGGACCCTTGATTGCTGGTGGTAAATGTAGTCAGTGCTCACGACATGGGAGCAGACATGACTGAGTAATGGCCCATTTCTATGAATTGATTTGCAAAAGAAAAATTGCTAACTCAACCACAATCAGATAAGAATGGATCCATGGAAATGCCTGTGTAATCGAGCGATGAACAAGAAATCATTCGTTGGTAGTGTTGGGCGAACCCCTAGAGGTTCAGGTTCGCCAAGTGCGGCACAAAAGTTTGGTTTGGATACCTGAACTTGAGCCGAACCCGAGCCTGGCCCCTATTGAGATCAATAGGAACCTGAAGTTTGGGGGCTATTCTGCCTCTGGGGGCCTCTCTGCCCTCCCCACTTCTCACCCACCTGGGCAGAGGGGGCACCTGTCAAGGGGCCCCCAGAGGCAGAATCGTGACTGTGTAAAAAAAAATTGTGGTGGCGGGTGCTTTAACCTGCAGAGTGTGCAGCAGGAAATGGCTGGGGGACTTAACGGAGCCCTGCAATCCCATTGGCTATGGGCGGGGCTTCAGGACACTCCTAGTGCCATCTGCCAGTGTGCTCACTCATGGAAGCAGCGGCCGTCCATAGCCTATTGGACAGCGCAGTGGAACACCCAGCAGCCCAACAACCAACTCGAACACGGACTTCTGGCTAAACTTTGTGGATTGGGTTTGCCCAACACTATTCATTGGTCCAGCGTTCATTGGTGAATCATTTTGTCTGACATTTCTGGTTCGTCACATGACGACATGCCATTTCCACCACAAATAGGGTGTAGAGTGCACAGCATGAGTGATCTCACGAATGATCGTTCTGACAAACAATTAACAGACAAATCTCGTACTGTGTTACCTGGAATTCTTACCTCTCTCGAGTCCACGGCACATGCGCTGCAGGTCACATGCGCCCACCACATCTGAATGGCTGTGAATAGCCGAGCACAGCCGAAGGATGTGAAGGATGTCACCCACCATCGATGTGTGAGGCTGGGTATTCCATTCAGATTTTCCAGCCACATATTAACATGCACGGCCAGGGAACCTGATTGGACGAGCGGCCACGAATGTGCTGTTGGACTGAGGAGAGGTGAGTATAGTCTGCAAATGGAGGGGTTTCACAAAGGGGCGCACCTCAAAGCGGGTTGCCCCACGGGGGCAGACCAAAACCTTGGATAGTGAAAATGTTGGGTTTTGGTCCCCTTTTACTTCAAAAGTGCTTAAAACTGTGGAAAAATATTTATGTGCATTTCTTGTATGTTTCATGCACTTAAAATGCTGGTTTCAGGTAAGTGATAACGTATACCAACCACTAAGATAGTACTTAATATAATTAGAGAATGAAAGTGATATTTTACCAAAAAAAGGTTAGGAACCCCTGCTCTAGAGAATAGAGATGAGAGTCATAGAGAATAATCGGTGCATGATATGGCCTTGTACTCCATGTCCCCCATGGGGTGAGAAGCTGAAAGCACAGCACTTGGCTTAAGATACCAGGGCAAAAGAGCAATCGGCACATTGGGAGCTAGCGAAAGGTTAGTAGAGAAGCCTTGAGTATGGCACTACTGAAGCCTAGAGATTGCCTCTGCCAGCAAAGTGCAGTTGATAGGAGATTCTTATAGCTCGATCTCCCTGTTAAGGAATACTACAAAGTCTGCCTAAATGTATACATTGTTTAAAGCTATATTCAATGAAAGTGAATTCTAGGCTGCCACACCCACTGACCCTAAAATGGTCACATTTACAATCATCTACAATGGGAGATGCTATACTGTCACATACAGTAAAGGAAGCATGTGCACGGGATGTTTCTTCACAATAGAGTGCTGATCTGTGGGAACCAAGACAGGTACAAATAAATTGACTTTCTAGGGTCAGCAGGGGAGCAAATTGAGTAGGTCAATAGCAGTTGGGCTTTATTAAAGATAAAGAACTCCATAATGGCATGCTGGGGCTGGATGTCCCTAACAGCTGAGCACAATAGTGAGGTTGAGAAAGAAAGAGCTACATGATCCCAGGCACAGGGAATCTTCATACAAGTGTAAGATGCTGACATGCTAAAATGCTGTTTATCAAGCTTCACTACAAAGCACATAAGCAGTTGTCATTTAAAGCAGACTTCTCCTCCATGGTTTACAGGAGCACTAAACTAATAGATAACATAAACAGATGACATAAAACTCTCAGCTGGCTCTAGCTAATTGCCCAATCCCACTCCGGAGACTGAGCGCTGTCTTAGATGGAAGATTCTCAAAGGATTGGAGAATGGCGGACTGGGGCCAAAATACAGCCCTGGATTTTACCAGCCCCTGGCTGGCCCAAGATGTCCCTGCTGAGGCCCCCCAAACATGATGCTGAGGCTATAGCATTGAGGGCTGGGGTTCCTTGGCTTGTGAGTACAGTAGGGCTGGGTACAGTGGGGCTGGGTACAGGGGGATGAGAGGGAGACTAAGGGGGCAGGGATTGATTGTGGGTGTTAAAAGCAGCAGCCCAACAGGCCCCAAAGCAGTGCAGCCTCCCTATGGCCAGTCCGCCCCTGATTGAGAGTGACAGTTTCATCACCCATGGTACACTGAGCTTTACTGTGGTGTTGGTACCCTTCCTATTGAATGACCCCTGGCATTCAGAATGACACAATCTGTGGCATCTGGCAAAGGTCTCAGCATGCCCATTGGCTCTGCAATATCTACAGCCAGGAACAGAATATAGGCAGGGAAGGGCCAGAAATGTGGTCTTGCAGTGGCAGCATTTGCAAAAGGTGCAAAAGAGAAGCTGCCAACATCAACAGGTTATGGCAAGATGGATGCCTCTATATCTGAATACATAGTGTTTGTATGCATTAAGCAGGAGGCTACAAAAATATAGTGGCTGCCCTCCCTGTATTGAGTATCGCAGTGTGGATAAGGCAGGAGAGACAATGACAGACAGAATGGGTAAGAACAGTGGTATTTTTGTGCAACAAACGGAATGCGTGTGTATGTTCACTGAAGGATGGGGCTATTCACATGCCATGTCTTATTATGTATATTGTTGGTCTGAGGGCTGCATGCACACTTCAAATTATTTTTGGCTGGGTGCTTGATCTTAGTGACTGGTATATGTTAAAACACCAGAGCTAGACAAAAGAGCTGAAAGGGACAAAAGATGAGTATAGATTATTATGTTTCTAGCCTGGAGAGGGATGTAAAATCGACCAACACCCTTAGAAGAAACCATGCTCATATAACTCCCTCCCCAAGGCAATTCAGATTGCTACACAATAAAATTCATTTACCTTTTTGTAACTGTGCCGTGGTCGATTTTCATTGCATTGTGGGCTGTGTCAGTTAAGTCTAGGCAGCAGCATCACTGGGATGCTGGGAATGAAAAGAGGCCTCCCGGGTGCTCCAACATGGCCACGACCAGGAGAAAATTGTTGAGACTGCGTTTACATTTTGAGTGATGCAGGGGCAAATATAAATGCTGACAATACATCAGTATCATGAATGCAGATGGGGGAAGTGAGTTTTGGTTGAGCATTTTTTCAGCTGTGCAAGGCTGTTGGGCTGGTTTAAGAGAAACATGACAGTATGGGGCCCTCACCAGACTTCCTGCCCTAGGCCCTGGCTACAGTTTGCTATATTCTATATAATATTCTGTATTCCCAACAGGGGTGCTGGGAGTTGCCAGGGGAACATAAATTAAGCATGTTTGTTCAGTTTTGAGAAGAGGTCCACTTTTACTTATACCTGTCAGCAATGGTTCTTCTTGATTGATTTTGCCCCCAGGTCCCTCGCTCAGTGTGCAGTGACAGCTGCCTTCCTGGATATAGAAAAGCGCCCAGAAAGTCTGAACAGAAATGCTGCTATGACTGTGTTCTGTGTTCAGAAGGGGAAATATCCAACACCACAGGTCAGTGTCCTTGGTAATGAATAAACTAGGACAATAATGACAATAACTCTTATTGACATGTCTTTTATCATCATGTCAGCTTCATTTTTTCTCTTTTCAGCAAACACCTTATTAGAGCTTCCTCCCTGTTCCTCATGGCAGCATGTTCCATTTCCCTTACACTTACAAGTACCTATACACCATGTTAGGGGCTATTAGGCCCTTCTTTGGCACCCCCCCCCCCATTGCCATTGTACCTCAGTCCGCTTTACTCACCTGCTCCAGATCAGGTGTCTGTGACATAGGCAACCATAGCAGCGACTGCCATTTCTTACAGGAAGGGTTAAAAAAAGAGGAACACAGTCTTAAAGGGACTGTGAATTCAACAGTGATAATAAGGCAGCAAACAGCTTACCTGATGCCTATCCCTTTATCTCCTGCAGCACCAAGCTGTAACAGGGCTTCAAAGGCTGCCCTCAATGTCATTCCTCCAGGACCATGCAAAAAAGTGCTCAGCCATTCTAACCCTTGATGCCCTCAGCACAAGTGTGTATGAAAAGCCACAATGGTCTCACAAATATCTTTCACCACAGCTGAGCATTCTCATGACATATAGATGCACCATGACATGACTTTCCCGTCATTCATGCTTACCTTAACTCACTAGCGCTTCCTGTTTTTCTGTTCTCCTGACATTCATGCTTACCTTAACTCACTAGCGCTTCCTGTTTTTCTGTTCTCCCGCCATTCATGCTTACTTTAACTCACTAGCGGTTCCTGTTTTTCTGTTCTCCTGTCATTCATGCTTACCTTAACTCACTAGCGGTTCCTGTTTTTATGTTCTCCCAACATTCATGCTTATCTTAACTCACTAGCGGTTCTTGTTTTTATGTTCTCCCGACATTCATGCTTACCTTAACTCGATAGCGGCTCCTGTTTTTATGTTCTCCCGACATTCATGCTTACCTTAAAGTGGACCAACACCGAGAGGTGATCGGCCCGGAAATCTATAAGATTCCCGGGCCGATCACCTCCCACCCCGCGGGACATCCGAGATCGGGATGTCCCGCGGGGTGAAACCCCCCAAAAAAACCCCAAACACCTTACCTGATCTTCGGCGGCGGCCGTCGCCGCCGCCTCCCTCGCGCCCCTGTAGGCGTGCTCGCGCCCGCGCCGGCCGTCTGCGAATGGCCGGCGGGGGCGCGCGCGCGCCGAAAGTGACGCGAGGGAGGCGGCGGCGGCGAGGGAGGCCGCTTGGACGTTCCTGATCCCCGCCTGGACGTTGGCGGGGATTGGACCGTCCAGTCACGTGGGAGCGGGGACAGGTAAGATTTTGGGGCTTTCTGGGGGGTTTCGCACAGCGGGGCACCCCCGATCGGGGTGCCCCGCCGAAGTGGACCAAAACCCAGGATAGTCAAAATCCTGGGTGTTGGTCCACTTTAATGTTCTGCATTCAGTAGTTATTTTTCTATTTCTTGTTGATGTCTTCTGATGTATGTTCTTTAGTGGATGTGTTCATAAATCTTTTGGTTGGTTACAGAAATGAAACACAAAACATGGTTACACTTAAATATATTTATTTAGAATTGCTTGTTTTTTTTTGGTTTTTAAAAAACACGTTTTTGTAAATATGTAATTTACAATTTTTTTTTTTAATAAAATACATTTTTCAAACATTAGCATTTGGACTGTTTTAAACGTTCAAAGTTTTTTTTTTACATTTTTGGACATGTAAAAATGTTACATTTTTTTAATAAATATTTTTACATTGTAAAATTTTAAAAGTGTATTTTTTTAACATATAAAAACTTGAACAATTTTTTTTTATTAAGAACAACATATTTACAAAATGTGGCAGGCCCCAGGAATCTATTCTTCGCTGGTCTCCAGTGAAGCTGCCAGCTCCTGGATGTCGCCCACCAGCCTATAGACAGTCGCCGTCAACACTTGGAGTCTCTCTTGTGGTGTTGCTGTGAAAAGAAATCAAAAATTAATTTTTTGTATATACATTTTTAATACCCGTTGAATGAAATATTAATAATGTTCTAGGCTAGGGATGAGGCCACATATTATGCTAATTTAATAGGCTAGGGATGAGGTCATATGTTATGCTGATTTAATAGGCTAGGGATGAGGCCATATATTATGCTAATTTTATAGGCTAGGGATGATGCCATATATTATGCTAATTTAATAGGCTTTGGAATTTTAATACCTGTTGATGAAGCCATGTTATTGAAAATCAACTAAGTAGACTCCAAACTTACTAGGCTGGTGGACGACATGATCTTGGGGGACCAGCCTCCTTTCTGGGGCGTGCCACTGCTCCTGGTCTGAGTCTTTTGAGAAAGCAAAAATATGGTTACTTATAATGTCAGATTTTTGAAAGCAGAGATTTTTTTTTAAATGTGTGTGTGACATCACCCACCTTCTCCATGCACCTCAGGGGCTTGTTGTTCTTCCCTCTGTAATCCAGCCTCTTCACCCACCACATCCTCATCTAAAAGAATATAAGCAGGAAATGAGTGTGTGTTTACAGTGCATGTACCTGTGTGTGCTTCAGTCTGAGAATCATACCAGAATGGTGCTGCTCCACCATATGTACTGACTCCCTGGCGAGCTGCTGATGCCCCTTCTCTGTAGACAGGTCTAGTGGCTGGTCGTCGCCACCTACAGAGGAGGGGGAAGACCTTGGCATTGGAGAGGCACCACCTTCACTTGGCCCAGATTGATCCCGCACTGGCCGGACTGCTCGCCTCCGGGTGGGTCTGATGCGATACTCCCATTCACTCACTAGAAGAGAATAGCATTCATAAACAGAGGCCTGGCTAAGGGCTTTTGTAGTTCTAACATGTAATAGTTACCGAATTTTTCGCCCTATAAGATGCACCTGCCTATAAGACGCACCTAGGATTTGGGGTAGGAAAATATGAAAAAAATATTTTAAACCAAAAACGCACCATTACAGACAGTGTGGCATCCCCCCTCCCATTCCCATAGGCCGTGTAAGATGCCCCCATTCAATTCCCCATATAGGCAGTGTGGCATTCTCCCCCTCTCCAATTCCCCATATACCCAGTGTGGCATCCCCCCTCCCATTCCCATATAGGCAGTGTGCACCCCTATTATCATAAGCAGTGTGGCATTGCCCCCTCCTATTCCCCATATAGGCACTGTGCCCCCCCCATTCCCATAGGCAGTGTGGCATCCCCCTCCCCCCATTCCCATTGGCAGTGTGGCATCCCCCCTCCCCCCATTCCCATAGGCTTTGTGGCATCCCTCTCCCCCCATTCCCATTGGCAGTGTGTCATCCCCCTCCCCCCATTACCCCCTATTAGTATAGGCTGTGTGGCATCCCCCTCTATCCCCATTAGTATAGGCTGTGTGGCATCCCCCTCTCCCCCCATTGGCAGTGTGGCATCCTCTCTCCCCCCATTGGCAGTGTGGCATCCCCCTCTCCCCCCATTGGCAGTGTGGCATCCCCTCTCCCCCCATTGGCAGTGTGGCATCCCCTCTCCCCCCATTGGCAGTGTGGCATCCCCCTCTCCCCCCATTGGCAGTTTGGCATCCCCTCTCCCCCCATTGGCAGCTTGGCATCCCCCCTCCCCCCATATACCCAGTGTGGCATCCCCTCTCCCCCCATTGACAGTGTGGCATCCCCTCTCCCCCCATTGACAGTGTGGCATCCCCCTCTCCCCCCATTGGCAGTCGGCATCCCCTCTCCCCCCATTGGCAGTCGGCATCCCCTCTCCCCCCATTGACAGTGTGGCATCCCCTCTCCCCCCATTGGCAGTGTGGCATCCCCCTCTCCCCCCATTGGCAGTCAGCATCCCCTCTCCCCCCATTGACAGTGTGGCATCCCCCCTCCCCCCATATACCCAGTGTAGCATCCCCCCTCCCCCCATATACCCAGTGGGGCATCCCCTCTCCCCCCATTGACAGTGTGGCATCCCCCCTCCCCCCATTCGCCATATACCCAGTGTGGCATCCCCCCTCCCATTCCCATATAGGCAGTGTGCACCCCCATTATCATAAGCAGTGTGGCATTGCCCCCTCCTATTCCCCATATAGGCACTGTGCCCCCCCCATTCCCATAGGCAGTGTGGCATCCCCCTCCTCCATTCCCATTGGCAGTGTGGCATCCCCCTCCCCCCATTCCCATAGGCTTTGTGGCATCCCTCTCCCCCCATTCCCATTGGCAGTGTGGCATCCCCCTCCCCCCATTATCCCCCTATTAGTATAGGCTGTGTGGCATCCCCCTCTCCCCCCATTAGTATAGGCTGTGTGGCATCCCCCTCTCCCCCCATTAGCAGTGTGGCATCCCCTCTCCCTCATTGGCAGTGTGGCATCCCCCTCTTCCCCCATTAGTATAGGCTGTGTGGCATCCCCTCTCCCCCCATTGGCAGTGTGGCATCCCCTCTCCCCCCATTGGCAGTGTGGCATCCCCCTCTCCCCCCATTGGCAGTGTGGCATCCACTCTCCCCCCATTGGCAGCGTGGCATCCCCCCTCCCCCCATTGGTAGTGTGGCATCCCCTCTCCCCCCATTGACAATGTGGCATCCCCCCTCCCCCCATTGACAGTGTGGCATCCCCCTCTCCCCCCATTGGCAGTCGGCATCCCCTCTCCCCCATTGACAGTGTGGCACCCCCCCTCCCCCCATTGACAGTGTGGCATCCCCTCTCCCCCCATTGGCAGTCGGCATCCCCTCTCCCCCCCATTTGCAGTCGGCATCCCCTCTCCCCCCATTGGCAGTCAGCATCCCCTCTCCCCCCATTGGCAGTCGGCATCCCCTCTCCCCCCATTGGCAGTTGGCATCCCCTCTCCCCCCATTGGCAGCGTGGCATCCCCCCTCCCCCCATTGGTAGTGTGGCATCCCCTCTCCCCCCATTGACAGTGTGGCATCCCCCTCCCCCCATTGACAATGTGGCATCCCCTCTCTCCCCATTGGCAGTCGGCATCCCCTCTCCCCCCATAGGCAGCCGGCATAAGTAGAATAAAAAAAAAAAAGTATAACTCACCTCTCCGCTGACAAGCGGCTGGCTCCGTGAATCGGGTGGGCGTGGCCTGCGCCGCATCAGCGTCGGCGCAGGCCACGCCCACCCGATTTACGGAGCCGGCCGTAAGAAGCAGCGGCGGGTTGTGTCCCGGCCCCACCGCTGAGATCGCTGTCTTTTCAGGCAGCAATAGCAGCGGCGGGGCCGGGACACAGCCCGCCCGCTCCTCCATCTGCTGCCTCTTCCTTGGCACACGCGAGCACCCAGGTCAGAGCAGCGGGTGGGCGTGGCCTGCACCGAGTCAGTGCAGGCCACGCCCACCTGCTGCGCTGACCTGGATGTTCGCATGTGACCTGACAGGAAGAGGCAGTAGATGGAGGAGCGGGCGGGCTGTGTCCCGGCCCCGCCGCTGCTATTGCTGCCTGAAAAGACAGCAATCGCAGCTGCGGGGCCGGGACACAGCCCGCCGCTCCTCTGGCCTTTCTCAGTGTGACAGGCAACGCGGGAGCGCCAGGAACGGGTGAGTTTTTTTTTTAATAATTTTATTTTTTTTTTTTTACATTCGCCCGATAAGACGCACAGACATTTCAATAGGTGCGTCTTATAGGGCGAAAATACGGTATGTACTTACTTGGGAAATGCTTTCTGAAGAATCGCCTCACCCGAGGCCTCTTCCATCGCTTCAGGTCCAACCAGTGTTGGATGATCTGGGTGTAAGTGAAGGTGGTGTCACTGTCTTCTGCTATTTTGGCAACTATCTCCAGTGCCAAAGTCTTTTTTTGAAAGTCACTCGCTAGGAAGTCGTACCTGTTGGACATCATCATCTAAAAGATAAAAGAAAAACAGATTTGCTTAATTCAAACATCACACAAATCATAATGTGAATGATAGCAGTTTCATAAGTTACATTCCCCATAACATTTCAAGCCTTTAGCTATCCTTTTAGATGCCATTTTGGGGTTGCCCACATGTGCGCACTAATTTTTGCTTGGCGCAGCGTTTAAAATCAAATTTCGTCCCCACTGTTTTTGGCTGCGCTGCCTAAACGCATATGCATGCATTTCGCGTGCAAATCAATGGCCTGCACAAACACTTACTAGCATAAGAGTCTCCTGTTGCTGGCGGTGAAGAGCGTAGTATCTGCAGATGTTTTGCGTCCCAGCGGTTTCCAGGATGCGCACGTCCGTACGCACGCGTAAGCGTCATACACAGTCATAACTTTTTAAAGGGTACTTGGACACACAGCTGAGTGACTTTACAGCTATCGCTATGCCTGCCAAGAAAGGTAGCCGCCAGATCCCCAAGTCCCATGAACGCCATGAGCATTGTGCAGAACGGCATGAAAAAACTTCAGCCAGGCCTGCAATTAGGTCCCACAAAACCAGTGGCCACTCGCATCCGACAAGGACATCCACTCGCTACATGAAGGATCTATTTGCCCACACTCAAGCCCCCTCCAAATCTGGGACCTCCCAAAGGCGAAGGAGACTTCCTCCAGGAAGAATGCTCCCCGGACCACAACATCCAAAACCCAAGGGAGCACTACTACTAAGGGCACGGGTAAGACTAGGCCTAGAAGCCCTACCCCCCAACAACACCCTCTCCTGCTCGTGCCCAATTTCACCATTCCAATGGGGAGAGCCCTGAGTCACTGGGCAGCTCAACGGCTGCAACTTCTTTGGGCAGCCAGCCTATGACATCCAGCCCCCATGCAAGTCCAGCACAATCATTTCTGAGCAAAAGGTCTGGCTATTCCACGGCTGAAAGTCAGCCAAGAATGTCACCAACTAGACCACCGACCCAGGAAGAGGCAGCCAGGACAACATTAGCCAGAAACCTGCGGTGTGGGACCTTGAGCGGGTGCTTTACTGAGCCCCAAACTATGGCATTGGCAAGTGGGGTATCGGACCACTATGATGAACTGTATAAGAGAAAATCTAAAACCACAAGCAAAGTGCGCTAGACACAAATCTGGGAGGACATCACCAGACAGGTGAATTGTGCTGGGACTGAGAAGAAAGATGTGGAGCAGATCCAGCGAAAATTCTCAGACCTAAAATATGCCGTCCGCCAGAAAAGAAATAAACGCAGGCAGCACGGGTACAGATGGGTGTTTGAGTTGGGCAGGTTGTTGTTGAGCATGTCCTTCTAAGTAATGTTTTTTATTTGTTTTAAAGGTGGAAACAGGAGGTGGATTTCCAACTAAACTCCAGTACAGCACAGCTGAGGAGCTTGTTCTGGGTCTAATACACCCGTCTTCCCTACAGGGCTTGTCCGGGGCCATAGTCACTGACAGCAATGTCATGGCTGAAGGTTAGTATTTTAAGGAACGGTTCTTTTGCTTTGCCCTTAAAATATCTAGATTAAAAGCCTAGGTACACACAGGGCCGTAGCTAGGGGGGAGCAGGGGGGGCAACGCTCCCGGGTGCAGCAGTTCAGGGGGCGCCAAATGTTTATGTATTAACTTGCCTTTACTTTTACATTCCAGCACCTCAAACTACTTAAGCTACTGTGTAACCCTCCACCTCTTTGCCCACTGGCAGTACGTCTAGGCAGCCCTTAACAACATATCCTACACAGGAACAGCTCGACCTGGTAAGTGTACTCTGCAATAACTGGTGATGCATGTGAAGGAAGATGACTACTTGCCACAACATATATTTCAGCAACTATCTCACACATTTTTTTTCCTGTCCCTACTGACACCACCCATAATGGAAGCTATACACCATATGGAGGAGGACGAGAACATTTGCATGCCCCCCCAAAAGCTAACCCAGCATCAGCATTTGCCACTGCACTAGCAGAAGCCGCCCACCAATCCTCTGCAGAGGATTTGCCTACACCATCTGCTCCTCTTGCTAGGTCTAGACCTCCATCATCTGCACGCGCTCAAACCCGGGGAAGTGGAGGACGCCCTCATCCACGTTGCCATGTAACCCAGGTAAGGTGTGTGCAGATCCTAGAGACAGCATGGAGAAATGACAGCCACTACTTCAGGGAAGCAAACCAAAGATTAAATGAACAGCTGGCTGCACAATTACAAAACTTCAATACAAATTTCAACACCCTGCTGGATGAAATGAGGACTAGCAACAGGCAGATGCTGGAGCAGTGGCAGATGATGAATGCCGCCATGCACAGGTGTTGGGCATCCAACAAAGCCAACAACAGCCTTATTATGGGAATCCACCATATTAAGAATTTTCCTTCTATTTGCTCCACAGCATTTCTCTCAATCCCAACACTATTCACCTGTCTGGTGATCTCCACCCTTATTGGTCTATTTGTGCCTTTGCTGGTGGCTTTAGAATTTCTCCCATACAGCTCGTGATAGTGGTCAGAAACCCCAGTTGCCAATGCTATAGTTTGGGGCTCAGTAAAGCGCCCGCTCAAGCTCCCATGCAGCAGGTTTAGGCCTAATGAAATCCTGGCTGCCTCATCCTGGGGGGTTGGCATAGTAGGTGACATTCTTGGCTGACTAACACCACACTAATAGCAACAGGTTTGCTGGACTTACTTGGGGGCTGGGTGTCATAGGCTGGCTGGGTGGATGGAACCTTCCTTTGCCAAGTGGATGTCCTTGTAGGCTGCGAGTGCCCTTCCCCACCTAATTTCTCTATGGAATAGAAAATTAATTAAATGAAGTTTCACTGTTCTGTGTTATTTTTAGGCATTTTTGATCTGGTTGGTTACATAAAGATGAGTGTTGTTAAAGGAAATTTTTGTAAATAAAAATTCATTATGCTCAAATCTGTTCCAAATGATTTTTGTTTTAGTTTGTGACCATAAGCAAATCAAAGTATAAATAATAGTAAATTGCTCAATCACAAGGAAAAAACATAAATCATGACACCAAAAATTAACCAAAATGAATAAAGGTTAGGTAAAATAATTCTTAAAAGGTGGGCCCAGACTGACTGCCCAGAAGCACTATGGGTGCCCTCATATAATTCGTCCAGAATGTCCGTTACTGCTAGAGAGGAGGACACGTCGACATATCGGGGGACCTTCTGCATTATAGCAAAATTATGAAGGACGCAGCAGGCAATAATTATCTTTATGACCTTGCTCGGGTCATATTGCAGGGCCCCCCATGTATGGTCCAGGCATCTGAATCTGCTTTTCTGCCGCAGAATTGGTGTCATCAGCCACTGCAGCAGTGGATAACCCAAATCCCCTGAAAATAATAAAACACAAAATTAGTGTCTACTTCTTAGTTACATTGTATATCATGTCATCAGAGGGAAAGAACATCCATATGTTGAGACAGGGTTATCCAAAAATATTCATAGTCATACAGTGAAAGCCCGATGAAACCATTTGTAAAAACTTACCCAGAAGCCAACCACCAGACAAGTTTCCTGATTCAAACCAACCATAGAGGCTGGAATTCCTCAGGATATACGCGTTGTGGGTGGATCCGGGAAACCCTGCCATGACACTTAGGAACTGAAGGTCCGGGCCAACCACAGCTTGCACGTTAATGGAGTGGCCCATCTTCTGGTTCCTGTAAGAGCAGAAATACAGGTATTTAGTACACAAAAACAATCCAGCAAATAACCAGGTAAAAACCAAAAATACAAGGGATCCTTATTGTTAAAGATTGTTTATTTCTAAATAATAATTATTACTACAACCAATAATTAATAGTTGGTCACTCGGATTTAATTAAGGTCTACATGATAAGGAATAATTAAGGGCTACATGAAAATGATTAGTTATGGTCTGCATAAAAATGATTAATTAAGGGCTACATGATAAGGAATAATTAAGGGCTACATGAAAATGATTAGTTAAGGTCTGCATGAAAATGATTAATTAAGGGCTATATGATAAGGAATAATTAAGGACTACATGAAAATGATTAGTTAAGGTCTGTATGAAAATGATTAATTAAAGGCTAGATGATAAGGAATAATTAAGGGCTACATGAAAATGATTAGTTAAGGTCTGCATGAAAATGATTAATTAAGGGCTACATTATAAGGAATAATTTAGGGCCACATGAAAATGATTAGTTAAGGTATGCATGAAAATGATTAATTAAGGGCTACATGATAAGGAATAATTAAGGACTACATGAAAATGATTGATTTAGATATAAATTAAAACATACTGTGATTCAATGAGTTAATACAAGTCAGAATGTTCACCTAAACCACATACCTAAAGAGATATTCCTCAGCTGCTGGAGGCACCAACGCAACATGCGTACAATCAATCGCACCCATGACGTTGGGCATATCGGCTAGATCAAAAAAACCCAACTTAAGAGCATTCCAGGCTACCATGTTGTCAGGGAAATATATGTATTTGGGACACAGGGTAGCCATGCCATCCAAAAACTTGTTGAGCGTGTGGCTCAGCGTAGACTGGGACATCCCCACGGAGAGGGCACCCAGCCTCTGGAACGAGCCGCCAAAAATTGCAGGCAGCCAAGCATATTGGTCTTACCTGAAATTGCATGCCCCTTCCTTGTGGTGCAGGCTAACCATAGCCGCAGCTCACTATACAAGTTATGGTGGGAAATGCGGTTAAGGCGGGTGAGCTCGAACAGCTCAACGTCATGCATGCGATCGATGTCCATACGTGCGCGGTGCAATCTGGATTCGGCCATGCTGATGCAGACCATGCCGTTTAGCTGCAAGCGCTCGCACTCCTCCAAGTACTCAGCAAACATCATCTCCGATCTCAACAGCTAACTTTCTCCTACAAAACGACCCCGTAAGTTGAACGGAAACAAACCCGCTTTATTGGCCGGGTTGTAACCAACAATCAAGGCTCTGAATCATGTGCAAGCCCAAACCAATAACGTAAGTTGCCCTACATAACGGAAATTTAACGATAAACATACGACCGTCGAAAGTGCGTATTCGCGTTAGCGTAAATGCATATACGCATGAAAACAGTAACGAAAATTCTGAAAAGCATGCAAAAACTCACAAAACGTATACAAACACATGCGAAATTTAATGTGAAAGAGGCTCTGAATCAGGCCTTATAACCAGAGTCCATTGAAATGAAGTAAACTCTAGGGAAGTTGTCTAGGAACGTAACGTTTACTCTAAATCTAACCACTTTTTTGCAGCAGACCCAGAGGAATCCACTAAACTGAAGCTAAGATAACCCAGAACAAAATCATAATTGTTTAAGTAAAGTGTAAACTGCTAACTGTATCTACACACATTATTCTAATGACTGTAAACTATTCATTTTAGATATGGAAAACTGCATCAAGTGTCATGACTATCAATGGTCCAATGAGAGAAGAGACATGTGCATCCCTAGAACGATTGACTTCCTGTCCTATGAGGATGCTTTAGGCATCGTATTATCATTTCTGGCCATTCTTTTGTCGGCTGTCACTGTAGCAATTCTGGCTGTATTTGTTAAACACAAAGAAACTCCAATAGTAAAAGCCAACAACAGGAACCTCAGTTATATCTTACTTTTCTCCCTTGCGTTGTCATTTCTCTGTTCGTTGCTATTCATTGGACGTCCTCAGACCGTGATTTGCTATTTTCGTCATGCAACTTTTGGTATTATTTTTGCTATTGCTGTGTCGGCTGTTTTGGCTAAGACCATAACTGTTGTTGTTGCTTTTAATGCCACAAAGCCTGGCAGGGAGTCGAGAAAATGGATGAGGCCCCGGATATCTTTGTACCTCATATGCATCTGTGCCATGGGTCAAGTTTTAATATGTTTGATATGGTTTTTATCCAGTCCACCATTTCCAGATCTTGATACATCAGAGAGATCGCTTCGTGTGACATTGCAATGTAATGAAGGGTCTGCTGTTGTATTTTACATCCTTATAGGCTATATGGGAATTTTGGCAGTGTTAAGTTTTATAGTTGCCTTTTTGGCCAGAAAGTTACCCGATACATTTAATGAGGCTTCACATATCACCTTCAGTATGTTGGTTTTCTGCACTGTTTGGCTCTCATTTTTTCCAGCCTATCTTAGCACTAAAGGCAAATATATGGTAGCTGTCGAAGTTTTTGCCATCTTGGCTTCCAGTGGCGGGTTACTGTGCTGTATATTTCTCCCCAAGTGTTATATCATTATAATAAAACCAGAATTTAACACTAAAGAGCGTTTGATTGGGAAAAAAGTAACTCGCTATAATGTAGAGTGAGTGAGAATTGACAGACAACTCTGTGTTTAAAGTGGACCAAAACCCACGCCCCGGCGGCCCTGGAATCTTATAGATTCTCTACCTCCCGAGGCATTCAGAATCGGGATGCCCCACTGTGTGAAACCCCCCCCCCCCCCCCCGATCACCCAGGAACTCACCTTCTTTCCCAGTTCAACTGCACATGTGCTAACAGCGGATGCATCCCTGATATCCCTTTAGGATAGGACAGAGGGCATGCTCCCTGTTACAGGGTAGTGGGGAATGTGGCTGCCAGCATGCTTGGCTCCGCTCGCCTTAGACGAACTCTAAGACAAAGGGGTGAGAGCGGATCTGAGTATGCTGATTGGACAAAAGGTTGCGTATGCGCCGTAGGACCGGGGAAACCTGGGGGATTCCACACAGTGGAGCATCCCCGATCGGGGTGTCCTGGTGCTCCACGTTATTGTATTTAAAGAGCATCTGTTAACATAAATAAAAACTATTCTCACCTTGTACACAGTGTGTGGTGTTGCATATGCCAACACTGTGACAATAGTAGTAGCCAGGAACCTGAGCTAGAAGAGCTTATGGGGTCACATTTGACCTTCTGAACTGGTAAGTTGTGTAAAGTGTATCTGATTAACCTATTGACAGTATTGGCTAACTTGATTCAGTCTTTGCCTTTGCTGCAGAACTTTATTAAAGGAGCACTATCGTGAAATTTTGCGTTAAAAACAATAAATAATTAAATAGCCACACAATAGCTTCTAACATGTGTATAAATAATGTGGCAATAGAAAAAAAAATGTATGCCTTACTTTTAAATTGAAAATGGCTCTGTCCTTTTGCTGAATGGGTTTTGATCCACTGGGTTTTATTCAGTGAGGTGATAGCAGACAGCCGCAGCATTTAGCCCACTGGTCTCCTAGCAACAGCTGCAGTGAACTTCCTCACGCTTTTTTTCACAGGCAGGTGCTGTACATGGTCGTAGCAGCTCTGTGTGTGTGTGAGGTGCTGCTTCTGCGATGAGACGACTAGGTGACTCCTTAAATATATAAAATCTCCACAAAATAAACTAACCCGACTGACTGAAAAAAAATTCTACTTTGACTGATAACTTAGATGAGCTTTTCACATCAAGAGTCAAAACCAGGGCCTAAAATATCCATGCACCCTGGTCACCTCACCTTCTGCACAGGCACAGGAACAGTTTTTACCCTATAACCATTAGCGTACTGAACTGTGACGAGTCACTATGCAGCTAGTTGGCTTGTAACATAGCCCTCAACTATATCTTACACTAATATAACACATATAAGCTATAGCGTGCAAATTTCTCCACTAGATCTAGCACTGTATATAACTGGAAATCGCTCTACTAGATTCAGCACTGTATATAACTATACCTTGTACAATTGTATCTTGTATGTAACTATAAGCTTAACACATGTACCCCTTCACACTGTACAGTGTATATAAACACATGTATACATCCCTAGTTTTTTCTATTTTGCTGTTGTATATGCCCCCTTTTTATCCTTGTTAAATTCCTAGAAATGCGTCTTGTCAAGAAAAATTCCTAGTATGTATGTCTATATATACCTGGGGAATAAACTTGATTCTGATTCTGACTGTGCAGGTTTGACTGTTTGTCTGGTTTAAGCGGATACTAGTGCCTTTACTCATGGAAACACAGATCTCAAAGAAGCAGCTAATCCCCCTTACTGTTAAATTAACTAATTTCAGTGTTCTAGATTGTGAGCTTCTCTGGAGACAGGGTCTAACATTAATGGTTCTATGATATAAAATGGTTCAGGCCATGTGAGGCTCTTTTATGTTTAAAAACAAATAGTAATTGAGTGTCACTGACCTTTAATACCAATTGTTAGTAGAGTTTCCACGTGTTAAGGGCACTTAAGGCTCTTTTGAAAAAATAATTGTGTTGTGTCCAGTGGTTCAGGCCACTTGAGGCTCTTTTCTGTTTACAAAATAAATAGTAATAGAGCGTCCACTAGTTCAGGCCTCATGTGTGTCACTACTCTTTAATACCAATTGTTAGTGGAGTTTCCACTTTTTCAGGCCACTTAGGGTCACTGCTCTTTAATACCAATTGTTAGTGGGGTATCCACTAGTTCAGACCACTTATGTCACTATTCTTTAATAACAAGTATTAGTTGAGTATCCACTTTCTCAAACCACTTGTGTGTAACTACTATTTAAAACCAATTGTTAGTGGAGAATCCACTTGCTCAAATCACCTGGGTTTCACTACTCTTTAATACCAATTGTTAGTGGAGTTTCCACTTGATCAGGCCACTTGTGTGTTGCTGCCCTTTAGTACCAATTGTTAAGAGGAGTATACACTTGTTCCGGGCACTTTCTTTTTCTTTTTGCTCTTTTGCAAAAAATCTTGTGTAGTGTCCACTATTTCAGGCTTTTTGATTTGTCCTGTATGTGGCCATGACATCATCTATGCAGTGGCAGAAACACCTAAAAACATGAAAAAGCCTGAGGCTCCCTCTACTGCTGCAATTGTCTTAGCCTTTAGCCCCACCCCCCCCCTCCCCAACAACTGTCAGGTCCCTGCCAGCTCACAGATCCGTACACTGGATCACCAGCAAATCAGGTTCAATCTAAAGAGACTTGGTGTTCGCTCCACCAGGTAGTCCAGTTACAGATTTTCCCATCTGCTCACTGTCTTTTGCGTTCAGCCCAGCCCCGTTTAGGTGCGTGGTGCTGTCATGTAATTAGAGCAGTCACGTGATTAGTGCTGTCATGTGATTAGAGCAGTCACATGATTAGTGCGAACACGTGATGCATGCATGCCTCCTAATTTATAAGGAATTGCCTTGCACCAGGAAATTGCTGGATTGTTTTTTTTGGATCTTCTCAGCCTATTGTTTCCTGTTTTCCTGGACCATGCTTACTTTTATTAGATTCTTTGTTTTGACCCTAGGCTTTGGACTGTTTGGACTTTGTTTTCCAGATCACCCTTGGACTGCTTCTCTGGATTTTGACTATGGCTTGTTTGACTACGCTTCTTTGCTGCCAGCCCCGACATCTTGCTTGGACTTGCTTGGAGTTTGACCCTGCTTTGCATACATACCTTGGCTCCTATCTACCTACAGCTGTGCCTATTCCCTGGTGCCCAGTACTGCCAGCCAGTACTGTCACTTGCTCCACCCATTGGGCTCTTCTGGCGTAGCCCTGACAGAACAATCCAGTCATTGTCATGAGCTCAGGTGGAAAACTGCCGTCTTTTGAGGTACTAATGTAGCAGCTGACCATCTGGTACATTATTTCCCTCCTCTGTGTCAGTTTTGGGCACATTGGCTTTTTGAGCAGAAGAGCCTGACTCTGAATACTCTGAATACTGTAAAGACCTTCTTTACTGCCTTAGCCACTATGTGCATCACAGAGCGCTTACCTTCAGCCCGGTCCTGCGGCGTCCTCGGGTGGTGCGGGCTCAGGCGTCTGGTGGGGACTACTTTAGCCTGGAAGCCGCATCTGCTTCGTACGCTTCCTCAAGCGGCACCGAGTGTACCTGTTTCCGTCTCTCATGGCTTCCCCTGCTCCTCTGCACGAGCTCGCAGGTTGATCTGGACGAAACACCCTAAAAGTTTTAAACTGGGCAATCAGCTCAAATTTTGTAAAAGCACCAATCACTATTATTCTCTTTGTCCAATCCCATTGATCCCAGCCGACCTTGCTAGCCCGAATATCCTGACTGCTGCCTGTACTAACCTCAGCCTGAAATACGACTACAAACCCGCCTAATCCCTGGTGCCGCAAAGCTCTCTGATCTCCTGGTTTTGACCCTTGGTGTGACCTTTGACCTTGCCTGTTTTCTCCCTCGGAGGCTTCTATCAGTCTGAAGAAGGAATTGTTTAGTATAGTTGGCATATCCTAAGATTGGAGCTTCTATAAGTCTTGCTTTAAATCTTCAAAACTTTGTTCCTGTCTTTCTGACCAACTGGCTTGTATGTCACCATCTATACACTTCAATTTTCCTTGGGGTTTTCCTCGTAATAGTTGATGAAGGGGTTCTACAATTCATGCAAAACCTTTGACATAACATCAATAATAACCAACCAATCCCAGAAACACGCTTACTTCCTTCACAGTCTTGGGTCTGCGCCAACTTTTGGCTGCCTCTATCTCCCCTGGATCTGGCGCAATTCCAGATTTCTGGACCACATATTCCACCTAATAAGATCGAGTCATTTACAGTATGTCGGTTTTGCGTATAGGTTCCACCCGCACGAGGGACCCACATAACAGTAAATCATTTTTTGGTGCGGAGGGATCAATATTCATCTTTTTTGGTGAGTATGAATAGTCCCAACCCTCTCTCTATTCTTACTACTTACTTTTTGTAGCTTACATAAACACTTCTGTTTTTGTAGAAGTTTAGTGACTTGCAACCAGTAATTTGGATCCATTTCCTTAAACATGACTTCATCTAGCTCTCATAACACATTCATTCATAAAAACACTGGTGTGTCATTTAACACTGTTTTTTTCCATTACCAATATTCCTTTATTACCTCTTACTTGTAGAGGCAGATTATTTGCTGCATTGAGATTAACACTGAATGGATCTATACAAACATGTTTAGTGGAAATGTTACTGAAAGTATCATAAACAATTAGTGATACTTCCGATCCAGTGTCAATCAAGTATTTTATCACATGACCAATTATTTTTGCTGGTACCATACAACACCTACTATTTCAGGACATAAGGATAAGGGTTACTGGTAAATTCTCCTGTAGCTATCCCCTTTGGTCACATGACTTCCTAGTTTAACCAATGGGACTGACCACGTCCCACAGCACTTAAAACTGTTCCAGGCCCTCCCATACACTGTCTGACCAAATGGCCTATATTTCTATAAATCTAACAGTGTCTTGGTCCTTGAGACTCTCCTGTGGTATTGCCCCCATACTCCTCTGGCCCACATACTTTTCTTTCAAGGGAACTAACACTGAAGTCAGAGTCTCTTCAAACTTATGAATGGCTTCTTCCCAACTCTGACTGGATTTCTCTTTTTCATTTTTCTTTTTAATTTCCTCTATTTCTTTGGTCGGTATAGGATGGGTCCAATAAGAATTAATATTCCCTTCCTCTTGACTCTTGGTCTAAAACTTCTATTAATACCTTGTCAAAACTAATATCAACCTAACTTTTTACAATGTCCCTGGAAAAAAACCCAGCAGCGGCCCACCATTTGAAAAGATTTCAGAGCCAGCCGCTGGTTTTACCCCAGGGCATCCCAAATTAAGATGCCTCGTTGGGCGAAGCCTTCATGGATCGCACAAAAAAACCCTGCTCCAAAGGTCCATGTGTGGGCTCTCGTCCAATAAGAGCTGCCCGCTATGACTACATAACTTGGCAGGCGGCTCCTATTGTTTTCAATAGGGAGTGTACATTGCCGTATTTCCTGTATTCCAGGCTGGGATGGAATTTTTTGCAGCTTTGGCGTGTTTCTTGTCTTCTTCTTTAGCCTTAGAATTGTTTTTCTTTCTAAAACATTAATAGGAATATAAACTAAGTACCTTAGCCCTGGACCAATAATGGTATCCCAAAAATAATGAATAAAAAGGTCCTACCATTTGTTGATCTTTATTTGTCAAGGACAGTGGGCTACTCCAGTACTCTGGAGGTTGTAGAATAAAAAACTAAAATAACAAACTGGCCGAAGTCTAACACATCCAGGCACAGTCTGTCCAATGGTTTCCCATGGAGGAAACACAAAGAACTGAGGTGGAGAGTAAGGGGTGGGGCTTTTAACCTCTGTTCCTGTTTTGTGTTTCCTCCCAGGGGGTGGAGCATAATCTCTCTCCATGTGGTCAGGCTGAAGGATGACTTGAAAAACCTGTTTTTTAAAAGACCAGGCCACCGCCAAGCCTGTCCCATCGTCTGAGGTACATGGGCGGGGAGGGCAGGTGGGAGATGCAAGCAGTATAGAAAAAAGTTTTGTTTGCCCTTCAATGATAATGATTCACTTGCTGATGAAGCTACAAGGTGTATTCAATAAGATACCTACCTGAATATGGAAACAACTTTCTACTTTTCAATGTAATCTGTCTTGGCTTCAACACATTTATTCCACTTCTCCTCCAGTGATTGGATGCCCTCAGAATAGAAGGGGACTTCTTGCTGCTGCAGGAACCCTGTTACTTCCTCCTAGATTGCATTATCATCAGGAAATCCATGCCCATGCAGACATTTGGACTTTAGGGTGGATGGTTAAACTCCATAAAGCCATGTTCCATGCAGCTGTCTTGTATGGCATGAATTCTAGAAATAAAACGTCTTCTGTATCCAAAAAAAAGTTACCATGACCTTTCCAGCTGACATCATAGTAGGGATTTGTTTTGACTTCTTCTCTTCCTTTGTAAGGAATGTAATGTAATCATTGGCGTAACCAAATGTGACAGGGTCCTGGTGCGAACATTAAATAGGGCCCTTTCAAGGCTCATACAGTAAACTATTTTACTAGTTCACTAATGGAATGGGTGCACTCTGCCGTCACGCCAAGTAAGCTTGATTGGTCACTGAACGTCACATGGCATGATAGACTAAAATTGGTAAGTACAGGGGGCTTTCAGCAGAGAAGAGACACGATGGGCATCTAAAAGCTTTTGGACAATCTTGATCAGGAATATTGTGTAATGAAGGACTTGCACACTACATTTAGTTAAAAATAGGAACAATTTATTAATACTTAGCTTTGAATGATGTTTCAATTCAGATCAATTGCCAAGATGTACTATCCACACAGACTTTCATCTTGCATCTCCACATAGAATCAGCAGCCCTCTGGAATGGAGTTTGCACTTACATTTGCGGCTACAGACCCCTGGATGAGTTACAATCTTAATACCAGTGAGATAGAGGCTGGGTTCTCAGACACTTTCTCTAATTTATGACCATTAAAGGAAAGTAGTAAAGTAGTAGTGTATGCCAGAAATATGCAATGAAGTATATAGCAAAGGAATTCCATACTACTTTGGCATACACAACATCATGATTATAAGAAACTATAAATCCAGCCGTACATAGGAAAAGACTATATATGGAAGCAAAGGGTATTAGGAATGTGTAATAAACACCCAAAGGAAAAAAAATGCACACACATACACAGTAATCCCTAAAATACCTATGTTAATTTAAGCATCCAGGCAGAGACCCCATTTAAACTCTATTGAGAACTTCAGGACAATGCCCTGTTCCAATGTACTATATCTATGCCTTTTAAGAGCTGATAGGGACTGCAATGTATGTATACAAATTAAGATTTTACAGTTTTTAAAGGTAAAGCATGCAGTTTATCAATACATTTAGTTATATAGAAAATAATTCACACACATACATAAATACATACAAATGCCTACATAATGACAACTAGCAGGTCCTACAACAAGATATCCATGAGCTGCTGTTAAATAACACTAGAGCATGTTGTTATAACAGTGTTGAGTATAATATGTTCTGTAGCATTATTGTTTATTGCATCAGATATATCCTCAGTTGATTCAATTTGCTTCAATTGTTTGATGGTGTAAGCATTTTGAAGAGCTAATCCTAAAATTGATAGCGACAAACCAAATTTCTTTTCCTATGGAATATGCACCAAAGTTTTTGCTTTAGTTGACCTTTTGTATAACAAATCAGTTGCACATGTTCGTTGTAAAAGTTCTTTTTCAGTCAATGGGATAGCTAAACATGGCATAGTGTTTGAGGAAATTGGTGAATGGGAGCTGTGAGGAATAGGGCAAATATTGCGTTTCATTTTATCGCTGATGCCCGGCATCCTCCTTTAAGATTCTCTGTTCTTAGCAAATGTCACCCTTACATGGCTAGCAGGAAAAGGAAGTCCATATATGGGCATGAGGTTCTGACACTCAGAAAAGGCAGTTTGAGGATGAAAGGCCCCCTGTGGTTCCCCTAACACCTTGGTTAGACTGCCAGGAGCCATGATCCTTCTTTGCTGGTGAGGTGTGATAGCACATGGGTGGTTCAAAAGAACTACACAGGACATGTGTCTGGGAGGAGGGGGTGGAGGGGCAGAGACCGCACTTAAAGATAGGCCAAGGAGACGAGAATAGGGTCACTTCTGGGGGAAGTCATGCGGCACTGTACTGGAGGTGCCCATCAATGGGCTTGGCACTCACCTCCATTGTGTGGGAGCTCTTCATCACCACTCTACAACTGTAACTTAAGGTAACTGACTATTATATCTCTGTGTGTAACTCACTGTAACTTGTAACCCACTACTCAGAACATTCATTCATATTTCATCATAGCCAAATGTTTGTTATCACTGCCTAGTGTGCACTTACGTGACCCGCGGTTCCCTGATAGGAGCAAATCCAACAATTAGTTCAGTTCTTTCTGCAATAGATTCATGCATTTTCAGAAACCGGGTATTCCATGGCTACTTTAACAGCTTATGTTATTGTAGTGCTACAGACACATTATGGGTTTGATCTGCTATAAATGTATAAATTGTTTGAGTTGGAATGTTACAAAATGGCTGAAGACTGTTTCCAAGATGGCTGAAACCATGCGGCTTGTCTTCCTATGGGTATATGTGTAGATTTCCCATTGGTTAATAAGATAGCATTCACCCATTGGACAATTTTGGAGACATGTGATTGGTCAAGAGGGGCGGTCCTATTGCCGGACAAAAGGAATTGGAAGGAGGATTTCGCTCTCTTTCCCTCTCACACTCAAACCGGAGACACATGATGGACTTTCTGCTGTTGTTTGGAAACTGAAGACCCAAGTGACCTTGGAATCGGAACCAGCTTAACTAAGATAAGTTTGTTGAATTATTGTTAAGCTACTGAATTGCATTTTTGTAACTATATTGGTTTTTATTGCATTATTTTCCTTTTTATTTTTTTTTCTCAATAGAAACTATTGTTCTTGGAAACTAGTTAAACCTGTTTTTCCTTTTGTCTGGGGTCTGTGTCTGATTGCTTGTGTAGTGAGTTATCTGTATTGTAATTATCCTCAAACCTCACTGTTTTTAAGTGAACTCTTAGACAAACAAGGCGCAATTGTATATATATATATATGTGTTTGAGCTCTTAAGTTCCTTTATATATTTAAGGGCTGCAAATATATTTTGTAAATTTTAGACAAATTACGCCTAAGCAAGACATTGGGGGCTCGTGCCGGTATTACACTGAGTTTCTGATTGATATTGCACTTTTGTGGGTAATCTATTTGTATTTTACCAAGCAACAATGTTTCGCAGACTCTTTAAGGGAAAAAAGGGTGCCGAGAACATATCAGGAAAAAAGGAGGGATGCAATATACCAAGCTGGGCAACAGAGGGGCCATGGTTTCCTTTAGCAGAGGAACTGGCCAAATATGCCAACCCAGGAAATGAGGTATGGGATGATACAGTTACAAGCCATTTTCAAAAATTTCTTCTTGAAATGTCATTTATAAATAAAGCAGCAAGAAAGATTGTGGCTTCTTTGGGCTGGGTTTTTGTGCATGCTCTCTATACAGAGGCAGACAAAAGAAAGAGAGCAGAGGGGGAGGTGCAGGCTTTAAGGGATCAGCTTACTGTAGCTTCTGAGTGCATCAAAACTGCTACTAGTAGAGCAGAGGAATTGGAAGACAAACTCCAGATGAGTAAGTCTATCAATGCTATAAGAAATAAGAGAGTTCAAAAGCCTGTTAAGAAAGAAAGAGTAAGGAAGATTACTGTACCCTCTGATAGTGATAGTGACTCAACCCCTAGCGACAGTGAGGAAGAAATAGTGGTAGAGTTTACTGATGAGGATATAAAGCCTAAAAAATGTGCTAGGCCCCTTATTACTAAACATAGGAAAAGACAGCATGACCGGGAAGACATGGCTGACGGTGAAGTACATTACCGCAACCCCAAAGACATTGAGGTTGAGGAGTTGCGGGAATATACTCAGACTGAATTGACTGACTTAGCAAAACAATATCGACAGAAACCTGGGGAACCTCTAATGAGTTGGGTTTTGCGACTGTGGGATGAGGGAGCCGACAGTATTGTTTTGTCAGGTAAAGAAGCCGTGGCCATGGGTGTATTGACCCATGACCCACAACTGCGCCAGGCAATGCGCAAAGCACGAGACTTTACAGTGAATTTTTCACTGTTAGATCTTGTAAGAGATGGGATAGTCCGGGTATACGCTGATCCCAGGGATCTGGAAAACACCTACCCCTGGAGCAATATAACCGAGGGTGCCTCCAGATTAAGGGAAATGGGTTGTATAACCGGACTAAGCCATATTCGTGATTGGATGGGGCCTGATATGGAACCTTTTACAGCTAGTCTGCGCTCTAAACTAATGAAATTTGCCCCTGGTAACCTTAAAGCCCCATTGTTGTCATTATTAGGAGGTTTAGGATCACAGGGTAGAATTCATGATGCTACAGCCCTCCTCTGTGAATTGGGAGAATTGGAGGGGGGAGGCAGGACAAAGCCTGTTAGGTCCATAGACGAAATAAGGCCTAAGCGATCAGATAAAAGGAAGCAAAGGGTAACGGAAAGGAAAAAGGTGGTGAAGGGTGGGGAGCCTGGAAATAAGGAAAAAAACAGGATAGTTATCACAAGGAGACAAATGTGGGTGGATTTGTTAAAGGGGGGTATACCCAGGGAGGAAATTGATGGCATTCCTACTGCAGAACTATTAAAAAGATGGAAGCAGTTAGTAGGTAACCCCGCCCAACTTAGGCCCATTTCTAGTGATAGCAGCCCTGGATCAGAAGAGGATGAGATTTCCCCTGTTATTTCCAAATCCCACCACAAAGACAACATTTCCTTGTACCCTGGG
The DNA here is from genome assembly GCA_027917425.1 of Gastrophryne carolinensis. Taxonomy (NCBI): domain Eukaryota; kingdom Metazoa; phylum Chordata; class Amphibia; order Anura; family Microhylidae; genus Gastrophryne; species Gastrophryne carolinensis. The sequence continues at coordinate 79,983,518 of CM051242.1, read as the reverse complement.
GCAGATTTAGAAAATCACAAGAGGAGGAACTGGGAAGTTTCTCATCCCTTGTGAAGGGAAGGTGGGTCTCCAGCAAAAGCAATGAGGGCAGTGACAGCGGGAGACCGACGCCCATATGTACCTGTCACTGTTTGGTGGGGAAAATCATCTTGCCCCACTCATGTCATGGCTCTAGTAGACACTGGAGCAGAAGTCACCCTCTTGCAGGGGAATCCTTCCAATCACAAGGGAGAAATCATTTATGTAGAAGGACTGGGAGGGCAGACAACACCAGCAGTCCGAACGAGAGTAAAACTGGCAATTGGTAAAGGGCCGGGTTTCTGGGCAAATGTGTTGGTTTCTGACCTGGAAGAGAACATCCTTGGTATAGATGTACTTTTAGGTCAGTCTGTTGAAACTGAATTGGGCAAATTCACTTTTGGCTATCAACACAAACCCTATCTGATGAGGGCAGTGAAGGCCGTAGTAAGAGGGCATGCGAAATGGACCCCTGTCTACATCCCCCCACCAGAGAAACCGGTATGCTTTAAGCAGTACAAGCTGCCAGGAGGTCACACAGAGATTGGAGAAACCATCCAAGAACTGTTACGGGTAGGAATCATTAGACCAGCTGTAAGTCCTTTCAATGCTCCAGTGTTCCCAGTAAAGAAGCCAGACGGCTCCTGGAGGATGACTGTGGACTACAGGGGTTTAAACAAAGTGACTCCTCCGTTGGCAGCAGCCGTACCTGATATGATCTCCATAGTCGAAAGAATTGCTAAAGAGACTGGAGAATATCACGCCACGATCGATCTCTCTAATGCCTTTTTCTCTATCCCAATAGACTCAGAAAGTCAAGACCAGTTTGCTTTCTGCTGGGATGGCCTCCAGTACACCTTCAAAGTCGTCCCCCAAGGTTACAGGCACTCAGCTACCATCTGCCACGGATTAGTGGCCCGAGATTTGAAGATGATAAACTTGAAAGTTGCAGTATTTCACTATATTGATGACATCATGATCTCTGGAACAAAGGAAAACGTGACTGCCGCTTTGCCTTTGCTGATGCAGCATATGGAAGCCCGAGGGTGGGCTATTAACAAGGACAAAATTCAGGGACCTGCCACTGAGGTTAAGTTTTTAGGGATCATGTGGACCGGCCCAACAAGAAGAATTCCTGAGAAAGTCGTGCAGACTATTCAAGGACTGTCTCCCCCTAGCACCAAGAATGAGGCGCAGAGGTTCATTGGAGTAGTGGGGTTCTGGAGGTCATTTATCCCACACCTTGGACTGATTCTCAGACCCATCTACAATGTAACGAGGAAAAAGACTGATTTCTCATGGGGTCCTGAACAGCAAACCGCCTTTCTCGCTGCTAAAGAAGCTATTTTGCAGCACCAAGGGCTAGGGCCTGTGAGACCAGGCGTGCCATTTCAGTTGGATGTAGTGGAGGAGAACAGCGTGATTTCCTGGAGCTTGTGGCAACCCAATGAAAAGAGAGGACAGCGTGCCATACCCATCGGATTTTGGTCCAAACAATTAAATGGGGCACAGAGAAGATATACGCCCTTGGAAAAGTACCTGCTTGGGGCATACATGGCACTTCTACATGTAGAGCCCATTACTGGTAGAGACCCAGTCACCATCCACACTGCACTGCCCATCGCAGGGTGGGTGCGAGATAATGGACTGACCACAAGGACAACTGTAGCCCAAAACCAGACATTGATGAAGTGGAAATGGTATATTCAGGAGAGAGGGGGAATTGCAGCTGGGGATGTCAGAGAAATCTCCAGACAGTTGGCTGGGCTTGTTACTTTTACCAGCACCGAGTCACAAGAAGAAGTTCCCGTCCTAAAGACTTCTCCTATCCAGGAAGCTCCATCCTTTGAATCCCTATCAGTGGACCAAAGAGAGTCAGCATGGTTCACTGATGGTTCTGCCACAATCAACTCATCAGGGCGTCAGTGGGTCGCAGCCGCATACAACCCAAGCTCTGACACAGTCCTTCAGGAGACAGGTATTGGAGGATCAAGCCAGTATGCAGAGCTAAAAGCAGTATTAATGACTTTGCAAGAAGATCCTTCACCCAGCATTATCATCTACACTGACAGCTGGGCAGTTTTTAAGGGACTCACGGCCTGGATGCCCACATGGAAATCAAACGACTGGAAAATCCATGGAAAAGTTGTGTGGGGAGGCCAAGACCTGTGGGAGTACATTTGGGAACAAGCCCACTCCCGCACCATAAGGGTGGGCCATGTTGACGCACACATGCCCTTAGTACCGGATTTTGACAATTTTAATCAGGTGGCAGATGAGATTTCGAAGGTGGCCTTGGTTAAAGAGACTGATCCTGTTGCAATGAACTTGGCTAGGTGGGCCCACAAACAGTCAGGGCATTTGGGTCAGAAAGCCACATATGAATGGGCTCGACAGAGAGGCCTGCCGATAAACATGGACATGATAAAGACTATGATAGAGAATTGCACCGTATGTGGAGAAGTTCGACAGTGGCCATTACAAAAACATTCCACCGGATCCATAAAAAGAGGAACTAGGCCTGCAGAGATTTGGCAGGTGGATTTTATTGGCCCCCTTCCACGAGGGAGCAATGGACTGCGTTATTGTTGCACTGCAGTGGACACCTTCTCAGGACTTTTACTCGTCCATCCTTGCAAAAGAGCAGATCAAGCTTCAACCCTTCAGATGCTCCAGAAACTGACATTAGCCTATGGGGTTCCAAAAGAAATTCAGAGCGATCAAGGGACGCACTTCACTGGAAGAACTGTTCAAGAATGGGCCAAGGATTCGGGGGTGTACTGGATGTGCCATGTCCCTTACCATCCGCAGGCAGCTGGTTTGATTGAAAGATACAATGGGTTGTTAAAGGAGCAGATACGCAAACTCACACCTACACACACACTGAGGGGGTGGGATCGTGTCCTTACACAGGCTGTAGTGTTAGTGAATTCTAGGCCAATAGCCAAAAGTACCCCCTATGAAAAGATGGTGGGAGCAGATCTGCAGGTTCCGGGTTTAGAGTGCAGACTCCAATACACAAATGAAGTTCCACAAAAGATAGGGCCCAATAGATTCATGGTCATGGCTTCACACGACATTGAAACTTTGACAGACTTGACGACAGTTGACACCTATTTGGGAATTAGGGGCAATTTAGCAAAAAAATTTGAGGTTGTTTTCGCCCTAGACCCTATTCTGGAAGAGGAAGGCTGGGAGGCCGACTGGTTAATTGATACTTCCCAGTCTGAGTGGATGGTGAAACTGTATAATCCCAAACCTTTAAAAATACATAGCAAAACTCCGCTTGGTAGCATTGGTGTATTTCCTATCCTTCCTATTGATGTTATCTGGGAGGATAGTAAATGGGTACAGGTTGGAGGCAAAGTGCTAGTTAGAGACCCAGGCAAAAGACCAGTAAAGGGTGAGATTGTAGCTGAAGGACCTGGATCTACTGTTTTTGTACTTTTACAAGGAACAGATAATCCGCTTTGTTTTCCGCTCCACAGATTATCACCCATTTGAGAGGCCGTCCAGAAGACCACCCCTGAACGAGAGAAGATCAGAGCAAGAAGAAAGTACCCCTGCGAGCTTATAGAGACAAATGGACTGTTTTGATCAACAGACTTTACAATTTAGGTTTTGTGGTTTAGTGGGTATGCCATTTATTTCCACCAGATGCAAGGTTACAAACATTTTTACATAATATCCAGATCAACAGGGTGGATTGTAGTGCTACAGACACATTATGGGTTTGATCTGCTATAAATGTATAAATTGTTTGAGTTGGAATGTTACAAAATGGCTGAAGACTGTTTCCAAGATGGCTGAAACCATGCGGCTTGTCTTCCTATGGGTATATGTGTAGATTTCCCATTGGTTAATAAGATAGCATTCACCCATTGGACAATTTTGGAGACATGTGATTGGTCAAGAGGGGCGGTCCTATTGCCGGACAAAAGGAATTGGAAGGAGGATTTCGCTCTCTTTCCCTCTCACACTCAAACCGGAGACACATGATGGACTTTCTGCTGTTGTTTGGAAACTGAAGACCCAAGTGACCTTGGAATCGGAACCAGCTTAACTAAGATAAGTTTGTTGAATTATTGTTAAGCTACTGAATTGCATTTTTGTAACTATATTGGTTTTTATTGCATTATTTTCCTTTTTATTTTTTTTTCTCAATAGAAACTATTGTTCTTGGAAACTAGTTAAACCTGTTTTTCCTTTTGTCTGGGGTCTGTGTCTGATTGCTTGTGTAGTGAATTATCTGTAGTGTAATTATCCTCAAACCTCACTGTTTTTAAGTGAACTCTTAGACAAACAAGGCGCAATTGTATATATATATATATGTGTTTGAGCTCTTAAGTTCCTTTATATATTTAAGGGCTGCAAATATATTTTGTAAATTTTAGACAAATTACGCCTAAGCAAGACAGTTATTCATCTCATCAATGTCATCACCAGACATAAGGCCATAATTAGCTTCAACATCAGGGTCATCTTAGTGTAGGACTTGGACCAATCTGTAAGAATGAAGATAGACTGGAGTATCAGTGCCTTCATATAATACAATACTCCTGCCTTTGGTTGTACTTTCTTGTCGGCTATGCAGGGGCTATCCATACTTTGTTTTACTAGAAAAATGTATATCATGCATATGTAAGTTACTTTAAAATCTTACAGTCATACAACTTCCAAAAACATTCTTAATTGATATTCAGAAAGGGATCGAGCACAGTAAAAGGAAGATACGGAGGAAGCTAAGAAGCTGATGATCAGAGGACAGGACACCTGCATATTAAAGACCTCATGCAGAGGCTAATCTAACAACAAAATTCTGAGGATTGAATAGCAGAGCCCGCTCCCCTACTGAATGTCAATTAAGAACACATATATAAAGGATCATGATGACAGCAAAGACATTTCATTGAAGCTGACTTCCAAAATTAGATAAAAATGTACAGAAAAATCTAGCTGCACTTATTCCTCCCTGAGGAAGCTCATGCAAAACATGTTGAAGGAGTCTGTCACGATTTTGAAACATCTGCAAAATAAGACACCAGCTATGTGTTACAACACTGTTTTTGGAAATTGTATGACTGTAAGATTTTAAAGTAACTTATGTATGTATGATATATATTTTTCTAGTTAAAAAAAACTTTTTGGGACAAAAAAAATTGTGTAAATATTGGTTAATTACTAAGGTGGTAGTAAGTGGCTGGTGCCAATCTAGTGAGGAGCAGGTGGGTTATCCCACATTTTAGGAGTGTTTACATATATACCCATACAGTTGGGATCCAGCCCCTCCTACAAAGGAACGTTGATTGGAGGAAGGGACTGCAGGGTGGGACCAGTAATACAGGGGGGTTGTATTCCTTTTAATGATTGTGAACCAGTGGGATACACAACGAGCATTCCTGAGAATTTATCCACAGCCCAGTACTTAACATTTTCTCTACCAGCCGGTAAAGAGCCCATATAGTCCACTTGCCAGACTTATCTGGATTGTTTGCCTCTATATTTGTCCCGGTTCTCATTTTCAGGTTGTTCTGTTTCTTACAGTTTGACATAAGGGGCAATTTGATCCAATGTTTTTAGCTTGAGTAAACATAATTGGGATTCCTTTCTTTTGTGATAGGTACTTTCTGCCCTCCGATGACCACATTGAGCAGGAGCCTTGTCCCCCAAACATTGTAATTTGGTGGTTTGTTCAACAGAGAGTACATGATTTAATGTATTAGCCAGGGTATTGTTCAGTTAATCTTTGTGAGTGTTTATGGCTCACATCAATAGTTTGTTTGTGTGCCTGTTCCCAAGTGTATGTCCACACACTTGGCCCACCCCAGATCACATTACCATTCACAGTCCAGCCACCATTTTGCCAGGTAGTCATCCATACAGTCATTACTTTAAAAATGGCCCAGATATCGGTGTAAATAATGATGGGGCCTTTGTTTTCCTCGAACACTACTCACACAGCTTGCAATTCAGCATACTGGCTGGATCCTCCTTCTCTGGTCTGATGAATGATAGTCTCTATAGAAGGCTGATATACTGCTACTACCCAATACACATCTTTGGGTAAAAACGGTTGCAGATCCATTAGTGAACCAACCTTTCTTTCTCTTATCTGGGTAAGCTGCTCCCAGGTAACAGCTTCTTGGCAAGGTCCTTTATCAATTTGTCAGTGGTTCTTTTTCATTTGCTTCAAAGGTCACATGACCTGCTAACTGACTCACAAATAATGACTCCTGAGATGAGATACCACCACCTATACGTCAGTTTGACTTTTCCTGGGTTTTGTTCCGTTTCCTGGGGATATCCTGATTGGGGATACCCACTGTGTGAAACCTTCTAGAAAGCCTGAAACAAGTCACTGCTTCCGCATTCCAATGGCTCATGCACTCAGCCAATGAGAGACGATTGCTCTGTTTACCTCTTCTGGCAAACCGCTCTCTTTGACTTTAATGGGCCAGAGCCTATTTGCCATGCACACCACACAAGACCATATAACCATTTGCACTTATTCTAATTGAAATTAGGCCTGATAAAGACACTTTTGCTGTGCATATTCTTACTGCTGCCTGCCAGGTGCACTCCTGTTGGGGCATCCCACTCTGTGACTACACCAGCCTCTATTTAAGAACATAACCATTTGCACTTATTCTAATTGAAATTAGGCCTGATAAAGACACTTTTGCTGTGCATGCTACTACTGGTCCCAGGTGCACTCCTGTTGTGGCATCCCATTCTGTGACTACACCAGCCTCTTTTTAAGACCATAACCATTTGCACTTATTCTAATTGAAATTAGGCCTGATAAAGACACTTTTGCTGTGCATAGCACTACTGGTCCCTGCCAGGTGCACTCCTGTTTGGGGCATCCCATTCTGTGACTACAGCAGCCTCTATTTAAGACCATATAACCATTTGCACTTATTCTAATTGAAATTAGGCCTGATAAAGACACTTTTGCTGTGCATATTCTTACTGCTGCCTGCCAGGTGCACTCCTGTTCTGGCATCCCATTCTGTGACTACACCAGCCTCTATTTAAGACCATAACCATTTGCACTTATTCTAATTGAAATTAGGCCTGATAAAGACTCTTTTGCTGTGCATGCTACTACTGGTCCCAGGTGCACTCCTGTTTGGGGCATCCCATTCTGTGACTACAGAAGCCTCTATTTAAGACCATATAACCATTTGCACTTATTCTAATTGAAATTAGGCCTGATAAAGACACTTTTGCTGTGCATATTCTTACTGCTGCCTGCCAGGTGCACTACTGCTGGGGCATCCCATTCTGTGACTACACCAGCCTCGATTTAAGACCATAACCATTTGCACTTATTCTAATTGAAATTAGTCCTGATAAAGACTCTTTTGCTGTGCATGCTACTACTGGTCCCAGGTGCACTCCTGTTGTGGCATCCCATTCTGTGACTACAGCAGCCTCTATTTAAGACCATATAACCATTTGCACTTATTCTAATTGAAATTAGGCCTGATAAAGACACTTTTGCTGTGCATATTCTTACTGCTGCCTGCCAGGTGCACTCCTGTTGGGGCATCCCATTCTGTGACTACACCAGCCTCTATTTAAGAACATAACCATTTGCACTTATTCTAATTGAAATTAGGCCTGATAAAGACTCTTTTGCTGTGCATGCTACTACTGGTCCCAGGTGCACTCCTGTTGTGGCATCCCATTCTGTGACTACAGCAGCCTCTATTTAAGACCATATAACCATTTGCACTTATTCTAATTGAAATTAGGCCTGATAAAGACACTTTTGCTGTGCATAGCACTACTGGTCCCTGCCAGGTGCACTCCTGTTTGGGGCATCCCATTCTGTGACTACAGCAGCCTCTATTTAAGACCATATAACCATTTGCACTTATTCTAATTGAAATTAGGCCTGATAAAGACACTTTTGCTGTGCATATTCTTACTGCTGCCTGCCAGGTGCACTCCTGTTGGGGCATCCCATTCTGTGACTACACCAGCCTCTATTTAAGAACATAACCATTTGCACTTATTCTAATTGAAATTAGGCCTGATAAAGACACTTTTGCTGTGCATGCTACTACTGGTCCCAGGTGCACTCCTGTTGTGGCATCCCATTCTGTGACTACACCAGCCTCTATTTAAGACCATAACCATTTGCACTTATTCTAATTGAAATTAGGCCTGATAAAGACACTTTTGCTGTGCATATTCTTACTGCTGCCTGCCAGGTGCACTCCTGTTGTGGCATCCCATTCTGTGACTACACCAGCCTCTATTTAAGACCATAACCATTTGCACTTATTCTAATTGAAATTTGGCCTGATAAAGACACTTTTGCTGTGCATATTCTTACTGCTGCCTGCCAGGTGCAGTCCTGTTGGGGCATCCCATTCTGTGACTACACCAGCCTCTATTTAAGAACATAACCATTTGCACTTATTCTAATTGAAATTAGGCCTGATAAAGACTCTTTTGCTGTGCATGCTACTACTGGTCCCAGGTGCACTCCTGTTGTGGCATCCCATTCTGTGACTACAGCAGCCTCTATTTAAGACCATATAACCATTTGCACTTATTCTAATTGAAATTAGGCCTGATAAAGACACTTTTGCTGTGCATAGCACTACTGGTCCCTGCCAGGTGTACTCCTGTTTGGGGCATCCCATTCTGTGACTACAGCAGCCTCTATTTAAGACCATATAACCATTTGCACTTATTCTAATTGAAATTAGGCCTGATAAAGACACTTTTGCTGTGCATATTCTTACTGCTGCCTGCCAGGTGCACTCCTGTTCTGGCATCCCATTCTGTGACTACACCAGCCTCTATTTAAGACCATAACCATTTGCACTTATTCTAATTGAAATTAGGCCTGATAAAGACTCTTTTGCTGTGCATGCTACTACTGGTCCCAGGTGCACTCCTGTTTGGGGCATCCCATTCTGTGACTACAGCAGCCTCTATTTAAGACCATATAACCATTTGCACTTATTCTAATTGAAATTAGGCCTGATAAAGACACTTTTGCTGTGCATATTCTTACTGCTGCCTGCCAGGTGCACTCCTGTTGGGGCATCCCATTCTGTGACTACACCAGCCTCTATTTAAGAACATAACCATTTGCACTTATTCTAATTGAAATTAGGCCTGATAAAGACACTTTTGCTGTGCATGCTACTACTGGTCCCAGGTGCACTCCTGTTGTGGCATCCCATTCTGTGACTACACTAGCCTCTATTTAAGACCATAACCATTTGCACTTATTCTAATTGAAATTTGGCCTGATAAAGACACTTTTGCTGTGCATATTCTTACTGCTGCCTGCCAGGTGCAGTCCTGTTGGGGCATCCCATTCTGTGACTACACCAGCCTCTATTTAAGAACATAACCATTTGCACTTATTCTAATTGAAATTAGGCCTGATAAAGACTCTTTTGCTGTGCATGCTACTACTGGTCCCAGGTGCACTCCTGTTGTGGCATCCCATTCTGTGACTACAGCAGCCTCTATTTAAGACCATATAACCATTTGCACTTATTCTAATTGAAATTAGGCCTGATAAAGACACTTTTGCTGTGCATAGCACTACTGGTCCCTGCCAGGTGTACTCCTGTTTGGGGCATCCCATTCTGTGACTACAGCAGCCTCTATTTAAGACCATATAACCATTTGCACTTATTCTAATTGAAATTAGGCCTGATAAAGACACTTTTGCTGTGCATATTCTTACTGCTGCCTGCCAGGTGCACTCCTGTTGGGGCATCCCATTCTGTGACTACACCAGCCTCTATTTAAGAACATAACCATTTGCACTTATTCTAATTGAAATTAGGCCTGATAAAGACACTTTTGCTGTGCATGCTACTACTGGTCCCAGGTGCACTCCTGTTGTGGCATCCCATTCTGTGACTACACTAGCCTCTATTTAAGACCATAACCATTTGCTCTTATTCTAATTGAAATTAGACCTGATAAAGACTCTTTTGCTGTGCATAGCACTACTGGTCCCAGGTGCACTCCTGTTGTGGCATCCCATTCTGTGACTATACCAGCCTCTATTTAAGACCATAACCATTTGCACTTATTCTAATTGAAATTAGGCCTGATAAAGACACTTTTGCTGTGCATATTCTTACTGCTGCCTGCCAGGTGCACTCCTGTTGTGGCATCCCATTCTGTGACTACACCAGCCTCTATTTAAGAACATAACCATTTGCACTTATTCTAATTGAAATTAGGCCTGATAAAGACACTTTTGCTGTGCATATTCTTACTGCTGCCTGCCAGGTGCACTCCTGTTGGGGCATCCCATTCTGTGACTACACCAGCCTCTATTTAAGAACATAACCATTTGCACTTATTCTAATTGAAATTAGGCCTGATAAAGACTCTTTTGCTGTGCATGCTACTACTGGTCCCAGGTGCACTCCTGTTGTGGCATCCCATTCTGTGACTACAGCAGCCTCTATTTAAGACCATAAAACCATTTGCACTTATTCTAATTGAAATTAGGCCTGATAAAGACACCTTTGCTGTGCATAGCACTACTGCCTGCCAGGTGCACTCCTGTTTGGGGCATCCCATTCTGTGACTACAGCAGCCTCTATTTAAGACCATATAACCATTTGCACTTATTCTAATTGAAATTAGGCCTGATAAAGACACTTTTGCTGTGCATGCTACTACTGGTCCCAGGTGCACTCCTGTTGTGGCATCCCATTCTGTGACTACAGCAGCCTCTATTTAAGACCATAAAACCATTTGCACTTATTCTAATTGAAATTAGGCCTGATAAAGACACTTTTGCTGTGCATAGCACTACTGGTCCCTGCCAGGTGCACTCCTGTTTGGGGCATCCCATTCTGTGACTACACCAGCCTCTATTTAAGACCATATAACCATTTGCACTTATTCTAATTGAAATTAGGCCTGATAAAGACACTTTTGCTGTGCATGCTACTACTGGTCCCAGGTGCACTCCTGTTGTGGCATCCCATTCTGTGACTACACCAGCCTCTATTTAAGACCATAACCATTTGCACTTATTCTAATTGAAATTAGGCCTGATAAAGACTCTTTTGCTGTGCATGCTACTACTGGTCCCAGGTGCACTCCTGTTGTGGCATCCCATTCTGTGACTACAGCAGCCTCTATTTAAGACCATATAACCATTTGCACTTATTCTAATTGAAATTAGGCCTGATAAAGACACTTTTGCTGTGCATAGCACTACTGGTCCCTGCCAGGTGAACTCCTGTTTGGGGCATCCAATTCTGTGACTACAGCAGCCTCTATTTAAGACCATATAACCATTTGCACTTATTCTAATTGAAATTAGGCCTGATAAAGACACTTTTGCTGTGCATATTCTTACTGCTGCCTGCCAGGTGCACTCCTGTTGTGGCATCCCATTCTGTGACTACACCAGCGTCTATTTAAGACCATAACCATTTGCACTTATTCTAATTGAAATTAGGCCTGATAAAGACACTTTTGCTGTGCATATTCTTACTGCTGCCTGCCAGGTGCAGTCCTGTTGGGGCATCCCATTCTGTGACTACACCAGCCTCTATTTAAGAACATAACCATTTGCACTTATTCTAATTGAAATTAGGCCTGATAAAGACTCTTTTGCTGTGCATGCTACTACTGGTCCCAGGTGCACTCCTGTTGTGGCATCCCATTCTGTGACTACACCAGCCTCTATTTAAGACCATAACCATTTGCACTTATTCTAATTGAAATTAGGCCTGATAAAGACACTTTTGCTGTGCATAGCACTACTGGTCCCTGCCAGGTGCACTCCTGTTTGGGGCATCCCATTCTGTGACTACAGCAGCCTCTATTTAAGACCATATAACCATTTGCACTTATTCTAATTGAAATTAGGCCTGATAAAGACACTTTTGCTGTGCATATTCTTACTGCTGCCTGCCAGGTGCACTCCTGCTGGGGCATCCCATTCTGTGACTACACCAGCCTCGATTTAAGAACATAACCATTTGCACTTATTCTAATTGAAATTAGTCCTGATAAAGACTCTTTTGCTGTGCATGCTACTACTGGTCCCAGGTGCACTCCTGTTTGGGGCATCCCATTCTGTGACTACAGCAGCCTCTATTTAAGACCATAACCTTTTGCACTTATTCTAATTGAAATTAGGCCTGATAAAGACACTTTTGCTGTGCATAGCACTACTGCCTGCCAGGTGCACTCCTGTTTGGGGCATCCCATTCTGTGACTACAGCAGCCTCTATTTAAGACCGTATAACCATTTGCACTTATTCTAATTGAAATTAGGCCTGATAAAGACACTTTTGCTGTGCATATTCTTACTGCTGCCTGCCAGGTGCACTCCTGTTGGGGCATCCCATTCTGTGACTACACCAGCCTCTATTTAAGAACATAACCATTTGCACTTATTCTAATTGAAATTAGGCCTGATAAAGACTCTTTTGCTGTGCATGCTACTACTGGTCCCAGGTGCACTCCTGTTCTGGCATCCCATTCTGTGACTACAGCAGCCTCTATTTAAGACCATATAACCATTTGCACTTATTCTAATTGAAATTAGGCCTGATAAAGACACTTTTGCTGTGCATAGCACTACTGGTCCCTGCCAGGTGCACTCCTGTTTGGGGCATCCCATTCTGTGACTACAGCAGCCTCTATTTAAGACCATATAACCATTTGCACTTATTCTAATTGAAATTAGGCCTGATAAAGACACTTTTGCTGTGCATATTCTTACTGCTGCCTGCCAGGTGCACTCCTGTTGGGGCATCCCATTCTGTGACTACACCAGCCTCTATTTAAGAACATAACCATTTGCACTTATTCTAATTGAAATTAGGCCTGATAAAGACACTTTTGCTGTGCATGCTACTACTGGTCCCAGGTGCACTCCTGTTGTGGCATCCCATTCTGTGACTACACCAGCCTCTATTTAAGACCATAACCATTTGCACTTATTCTAATTGAAATTAGGCCTGATAAAGACACTTTTGCTGTGCATATTCTTACTGCTGCCTGCCAGGTGCACTCCTGTTGTGGCATCCCATTCTGTGACTACACCAGCCTCTATTTAAGACCATAACCATTTGCACTTATTCTAATTGAAATTAGGCCTGATAAAGACACTTTTGCTGTGCATATTCTTACTGCTGCCTGCCAGGTGCAGTCCTGTTGGGGCATCCCATTCTGTGACTTGTGAAGCTATGATATTTTTTATATGTTTTGTTCCCATAGAAATTGTAAAAAATATTATACAATCACTGTACATAGGATAATCCCTTTTGTTTGAAGCAGCAGGGTGGGTAACCCCCTTTGTTCTTTAAAAACTGGTTTTCTGGGTGTGAGTTTCAGGTGTGCATTTGCATGCAAATTAAGCTGGCTACCTCTGATAAAGATAGGGATGGGCCAGAGCATTCACTTTGTGAGTTTTCCCTGGGCCAATCAGGGATGAGCTGCGGATTTCAAAATGGAACAAAGGGTCCACCTAATAAAAACTGTAGGTTGGAGAGAGATGGGAGATTTTTCTTTTGGAGGGCAGCTGGAGAAGAGTTCTGCTGATGCGCCTGACCAGACGGACCAAGATGGGACTTTGCCTTGGGTAGATGGACCTGCGTTGTGAAGCCAAGTACAGCAGCCATCTTGTTTGGACGTGGTCTGCTGAATTTCTGCGTGGAGCAATTAAAACAGATGAGTAATCCGTTTTAATATATATATGATTTTGCCCTGTTAGGCTTTCTATGTTGTAACACAGATTTTTGTTGTGTACATTTTGCAAGGTATATAAAATAACTTTAAAGTGCATCATCTTCCTTGGAGATTACTGGCAATTGAACTTATTAGACAAACGAGGCGTAATTTTTGTAGATATACATGTATTTGAGCTCTTAAGTTTCCTTATATATTTGAGGGCTGCAAATATATTTTGTGAATTTTAGATAAATTACGCCCAAGCAAGACAATTGGGGGCTCGTGCCGTTATTTGCACTAATTTCCAACTGAAACCGTGCACAAATATTAGAGAGTTATTTTTTTTTTGTTGTTATACCTTTGTTGAGTAGAAAATGTTTCACAGGCTGTTTAAGAAGGCTGGGGTTAAGCATACTTCACAATGGGAAATTGAGGATTGTAATGTCCCAAGCTGGGTTAATCAGAGTCCATGGGTGTCCATTGCTAAAGAGTTTGGTAAATATGCTCCCCCTAGTGTTAGTTTGGGTGAGGGTAGCATACATAGCCGTTTAGCTAAATTTAGTTTTAAACGTTTCCAGCTCGATAAGCAAGCTAGAGTTGCAGTGGCAGAGATGGGGTGGCTACTATTAGAAGTTTTTCATGCTGAGATGGCGGAAAAACTCAAAGCTGATGAGGAAGTTGTATCGTTGAGAGATCAACTTGCAGTAGCTGTAGAATGCCTCCAACACACTGCAAATGAGTTTTCTGAGCTGGAAAATAAGTACAAAGCTTTGTCTGTAGCCAGTAATACTTCCCAGAGTAGTGAAAGGAAGTCAGGCTCTAAGGTTAGGTCAAGCAAAGTTGTTGTATCTAGCTCAGTTGATGAGGTCAGAAATATAGTGAGCCAGCCTGCAGCAAGCCAGGTGGTTAAGCACCCATTGCTTAAGCCTAAGACCCCCTCACGTGCACTGAGTGGGCCTCCACTTGAGAAGGTGCAGTCTGCACCTATTGAAAAGCCCAAGAATGACTTGGTGAAAAGGAAATGGAAAATTCCTCGCAAGATTCTCTGGGTGGATTTATTGAAATCAGGGGTTCCAAAGCAAGAGATAGATGGTATCCCTTATGAGGAGTTGTGGAATAAATGGAAGAGGATAACTGGACATAGAATCATATGTTTTACCTGCAAGAAACGTGGGCATTTGTCCAGTAATTGTAATACTGCACATAGTGAGGTGGGACGGAGGCGCACATGTGTTGCACACCCCACAACTTCCAAACGTGATATTGATACATATTCTGTCAGATTTAATTCTCGTTTTGGATTGAGTGCAGTTAGGCAGCAAAAGTTGCCTTATAATGAAATAAGAGCTAAGGCAATATCAGAAAATGTTCCTGATCTGAATGCTTTGTAAAGGACAGGTAATTCCGCTGTATTTTTCTTTGTTCCCGCAGCCGTTTCCATGAGGTGATAAGTCCCAGCCTGACCAGATGGGCAAGAAAATGGCGTCAAGCAACGGTTGACTGGATGATGCGGTGGAACTTTGAAAATTCGAATTACAGCGGCGGGGACATTTGAAAGACTTACTGACTTTGCCTGGGGCTCTGATACGAGTTAAGGACTTGGATTTGGTGACTTTTTCCAGAAGTTTTTTCCAAAGTGGTTTTTATGCTGGTTTTTTCAGTCACCAGAAGCTGAAAGGGACATTGGTCAGACTGATTGTTGCCGATTTTTAAGATTTCATAGGGAACAACTGGGTGGATTGTGAAGCTATGATATTTTTTATATGTTTTGTTCCCATAGAAATTGTAAAAAATATTATACAATCACTGTACATAGGATAATCCCTTTTGTTTGAAGCAGCAGGGTGGGTAACCCCCTTTGTTCTTTAAAAACTGGTTTTCTGGGTGTGAGTTTCAGGTGTGCATTTGCATGCAAATTAAGCTGGCTACCTCTGATAAAGATAGGGATGGGCCAGAGCATTCACTTTGTGAGTTTTCCCTGGGCCAATCAGGGATGAGCTGCGGATTTCAAAATGGAACAAAGGGTCCACCTAATAAAAACTGTAGGTTGGAGAGAGATGGGAGATTTTTCTTTTGGAGGGCAGCTGGAGAAGAGTTCTGCTGATGCGCCTGACCAGACGGACCAAGATGGGACTTTGCCTTGGGTAGATGGACCTGCGTTGTGAAGCCAAGTACAGCAGCCATCTTGTTTGGACGTGGTCTGCTGAATTTCTGCGTGGAGCAATTAAAACAGATGAGTAATCCGTTTTAATATATATATGCTTTTGCCCTGTTAGGCTTTCTATGTTGTAACACAGATTTTTGTTGTGTACATTTTGCAAGGTATATAAAATAACTTTAAAGTGCATCATCTTCCTTGGAGATTACTGGCAATTGAACTTATTAGACAAACGAGGCGTAATTTTTGTAGATATACATGTATTTGAGCTCTTAAGTTTCCTTATATATTTGAGGGCTGCAAATATATTTTGTGAATTTTAGATAAATTACGCCCAAGCAAGACAGACTACACCAGCCTCTATTTAAGAACATAACCATTTGCACTTATTCTAATTGAAATTAGGCCTGATAAAGACTCTTTTGCTGTGCATGCTACTACTGGTCCCAGGTGCACTCCTGTTGTGGCATCCCATTCTGTGACTACAGCAGCCTCTATTTAAGACCATATAACCATTTGCACTTGTTCTAATTCAAATTAGGCCTGATAAAGACACTTTTGCTGTGCATAGCACTACTGGTCCCTGCCAGGTGCACTCCTGTTTGGGGCATCCCATTCTGTGACTACAGCAGCCTCTATTTAAGACCATATAACCATTTGCACTTATTCTAATTGAAATTAGGCCTGATAAAGACACTTTTGCTGTGCATATTCTTACTGCTGCCTGCCAGGTGCACTCCTGTTGGGGCATCCCATTCTGTGACTACACCAGCCTCTATTTAAGAACATAACCATTTGCACTTATTCAAATTGAAATTAGGCCTGATAAAGACACTTTTGCTGTGCATGCTACTACTGGTCCCAGGTGCACTCCTGTTGTGGCATCCCATTCTGTGACTACACCAGCCTCTATTTAAGACCATAACCATTTGCACTTATTCTAATTGAAATTAGGCCTGATAAAGACTCTTTTGCTGTGCATGCTACTACTGGTCCCAGGTGCACTCCTGTTTGGGGCATCCCATTCTGTGACTACAGCAGCCTCTATTTAAGACCATATAACCATCTGCACTTATTCTAATTGAAATTAGGCCTGATAAAGACACTTTTGCTGTGCATATTCTTACTGCTGCCTGCCAGGTGCACTCCTGTTGGGGCATCCCATTCTGTGACTACACCAGCCTCTATTTAAGAACATAACCATTTGCACTTATTCTAATTGAAATTAGGCCTGATAAAGACACTTTTGCTGTGCATGCTACTACTGGTCCCAGGTGCACTCCTGTTGTGGCATCCCATTCTGTGACTACACCAGCCTCTATTTAAGACCATAACCATTTGCACTTATTCTAATTGAAATTAGGCCTGATAAAGACTCTTTTGCTGTGCATGCTACTACTGGTCCCAGGTGCACTCCTGTTGTGGCATCCCATTCTGTGACTACACCAGCCTCTATTTAAGACCATAACCATTTGCACTTATTCTAATTGAAATTAGGCCTGATAAAGACACTTTTGCTGTGCATAGCACTACTGCCTGCCAGGTGCACTCCTGTTTGGGGCATCCCATTCTGTGACTACAGCAGCCTCTATTTAAGACCATAACCATTTGCACTTATTCTAATTGAAATTAGGCCTGATAAAGACACTTTTGCTGTGCATGCTACTACTGGTCCCAGGTGCACTCCTGTTGGGGCATCCCATTCTGTAACATACCATACCCCTCTTTATTTACACTAAGCAGCTCTCTTATTTACACTAAGCAGGCCTGTTGGAGGCTGAGTGTTACTGCTCACTTTTGGTGTGCATTATATTCTGTTTCATATAGACCCACCGCTGCCTGGGGGTTCTTAAAATATCACCTACTACCACGCTAGTTAGACTATGTCGGGCAGACAAGTGCCTGGAAGTGAAAAGAGGAGTGGCAGAGGCCAAGATTCTGCAGGCAGAGCTCGCAGCAGACTGGGGGCCAGTAGCAGCAGGAGTCACGCTGATAGCCCTAATCTGCCAGTATCTGCTAGCGGTCGGGTCTCCACCAGTAACGCATCTGCCGTGGTAGATTGGTTGACGCGCTCATCAACAACATCATCACAACTTACGTCTGAGACCCCCAGTCTAGGGTCGGTAGGTTCCTCTGACACAACCCTGAGTTGACATGCCCCGAGAGCAGTCCCTGTCCTCCCATTGCCTCTGTCCTACGCCGTTCCCTCCCCCAGCGATGTATCCTATGCTTTGGGTTCAGCTCCACTCTTTAGTGAGGAGGACCATCAGATAGAGGACAGTCAGCAGCTACTGCCCAGCCAAGAAATGGAGGTGGCTTCTCTAGCTAGGCAGACAAATAGTGATGTGGACAGTGTCGTGGGTGCTGCGAGCGTTCCAGCTCCTGCACCAGACACTGTTGACGAATCCACGAACATCAGTGACGTACAGCCACAACTCGGTGATAATGATGATGACGATGAAGCCGATCGCACTTGGGAGCCGGGTGATGAAGGGGCTTCATCGTCATCATCAGGAGAAGAGGGGCGCAGGTTGCCCCGGAGTCAGCAGCTGAGGCAGCAAGGTGGTAGCAGTCAGCATGGGGGCACAATTCCAAAGGCTGGAGCCGGCCGGGGCCGGGGTAGAGCACCTGCTGTGCGGCAGTCTACCTTATCGGGAGGTAGTGGAGCAGGGGTTCCTGGAGTTGGCAACAGCAGCAGTGAATCAGTGAGGCCAGGGGGTGGGAAAAGTAGCTACTCGGCAGTGTGGCAGTTTTTCCTGAAGCATCCGCAGGAGGGTAACATGGCCACATGCAAGATATGTAGGCAAAAGGTGAAGCGTGGCCAGGGTCCAAATGTTGGCACCACGGCCCTGCGTCAACATATGATGCGTCACCATAAAGCGACCTGGGAGAACCGAGGCTCCCAAGGGGTGGTCCAGTCTGCTTCCTCACCAAGTGAGCTCCCAATTTCTGCCAGCCAAGGCTCCAGCACCTCAGCTGAAGGCAGCTGTGCGTCATACCCATCCTCTGTCGCTCCTGCTCCTCCTCCTCCAAGTCATGCTTCCCGCCAGCAATCCATCAGCGAAGCCATGTCCAAGAGACAGCAGTATGCGCCCACTCATCCTACGGCGCAGAAGCTTAATGTGCTCCTGTCCAAGTTGCTGGTGCTGCAGTCGCTCCCTTTTCAGGTGGTGGAATCTGCACCTTTCAGAGAACTGATGGCTTGTGCCGAGCCAAGGTGGAGAGTCCCAAGCCGTCATTTCTTTGCCAAGAAGGCAGTACCAGCGCTGCACACTTTTGTTGAACAGAA
Source organism: Gastrophryne carolinensis (assembly GCA_027917425.1). Classification (NCBI taxonomy): domain Eukaryota; kingdom Metazoa; phylum Chordata; class Amphibia; order Anura; family Microhylidae; genus Gastrophryne; species Gastrophryne carolinensis. Next base: position 79,964,358 of record CM051242.1, on the reverse strand, counting down.
GGTGGGCCAGTCCTTGAGCCTGTCGGTGTGTAGCAAAGTGCATGGCAGCGCCGACATCTGGAGCTGTAACTACGGTCAGGGACAGTACATGTCGTTTACGGCCCACTGGGTGAATGTGGTCCCTTTGCAGCAGCAGCAGCAACTTGGACAGGTCACGCCGCTTCGGCCTCCGCGCACCCTGCCTGTTGGGCCTGTGACACCGTGCGACTCGGCCTCCTCATCCTCCGCCATCTCCTCACCCTCCACTGTAGGCTCAAGTCTCAGTGCCCCTCCAGTCTACCATGTGTGCAGGGCACGGAGGTGTCACGCAGTGCTTCACATGGTTTGTCTTGGCGAACGGAGTCACACAGGGGAGGAACTGCTTAAATGTATTCATCAGGAAATCCAAACATGGCTTACTCCAAGAAAACTTAAAATGGGAATCATGGTTACCGACAATGGGAAGAACATTTTGTCTGCGCTGCGCCAAGGAAGCCTGACCCATGCCCCCTGCATGGCTCACGTCTTCAATCTGGTTGTCAAGCGGTTTTTGAAGTGTTCCCCCCATCTGCGAGACATCCTAACAACTTCAAGGAAACTTTGCATGCACTTCAGCCACTCATACACCGCCAAACACACCCTTCTTGAGCTACAGCGTCAGAATGGTATCCCCCAACATAGTCTGATTTGCGATGTTTCCACCCATTGGAATTCCACCCTTCACATGTTGGACCGATTATATGAACAGAGAAAAGCCATCACGGATTTCCTGATGATCCAAGCAGATAGGGGGACTCCCCTGTGTAACTTCAATGTCAACCAGTGGCAGCTCATACGTGACACGTCGGCAGGATTTCGGGATGAACGACGTGATTCCACTGCTTCATGTACTACAGCACATGTTGGAAACCATGGCTGGTCAGGGCACTGGAGACATGGCGTTTACATCTTACGGCCACATGAACCCCGTTGGAGCTGAACTGGAGGAGGAGGAGGAAGAGGAGGAGGAGGAGTTGCCCAGCGAAACACAGTTTAGGCTTGGCAAAATGGCTGGTTTATCTAGTCAGCGGACAGGAGAGGAGGAGCAGGAGCAGCCAGAGGAGCTAGAGGTTTTTGAGGAAGGCGAGACAGAGGACCCGGGCACACCGTGGCAGTATGCAGTGGAGATGGAGACAGGTAGTTCATCCGAGTCACTTGCGCAAATGGCACGAAGCATGCTCACATGCTTGCGTAGTGACCCCAGAATTGTTTCCATCTGTCGGCGGGATGACTTCTGGCTGTCCACCTTATTGGACCCTCGCTTCCGGCACAAAATGGGGGCATTTTTTAAACCCATCGAGAGGGAGGACAAACTGAACTACTACAAAGACATTCTACGTAGGCAGTTGGCCGATGCCTATCTGCGCCATGGTCCATACTCTCACAGGTCTGACTCGAGGGGACCTCTGCGCTCACCTTCCACTGCCATGGCCGCTGGGGGGGTTGGCAGCAGCAGCAGCTCCACCAGCAGCAGCAGCCTCAGTCTTCAGTCGCTAATGAGTAGCTTTCTACACCCGCATAGTGAGGCTACTCATGAGCAGCAGGAAGACCTGGAGCAGGACCTGAACCAGCAGGTCATGTCATACTTTGACATGACCATGCCAACCCACCTTGAGGATCCGCTGGACTTCTGGGCAGCCAAACTTGATTTGTGGCCGCAACTAGCAGAGTTTGCCCTGGAAAAGCTGTCCTGCCCGGCAAGTAGCGTGCCATCTGAGCGGGTGTTTAGTGCGGCGGGGGCTATAGTTACGGCGAGGAGAACTCGTCTGTCAACTAAAAATGTGGAGAGACTCACCTTTGTCAAAATGAATCAGGGATGGATCAGCCAGGATTTCCGCCCACCAATGCCTGATGCATGCGACTAGATTCAGCATGGTGCCACGTTTTACACTTTCCAAATGGTGCAAAACATATTTATGTCTTTAGGCCAATTTTTGGGCTCCTGCTGATGTCAACTCCAGGGTGTGAATCATCCAATTTTTGGGCTCCTGAAGCCAACCCCAGGGTCTCTTTAAAGTAATATTTGGGCTCCTGCTGCTGCCAACTCCAGGGTGTGATTCATCCAATTTTTGGGCTCCTGAAGCCAACCCCAGTGTCTCTTTAAAGTAATGTTTGGGCTCCTGCTGCTGCTGCCAACTCCAGGGTGTGATTCATCCAATTTTTGGGCTCCTGAAGCCAACCCCAGTGTCTCTTTAAAGTAATGTTTGGGCTCCTGCTGCTGCTGCCAACTCCAGGGTGTGATTCATCCAATTTTTGGCCTCCTGAAGCCAACCCCAGTGTCTCTTTAAAGTAATATTTGGGCTCCTGCTGCTGCTGCTGCCAACTCCAGGGTGTGATTCATCCAATTTTTGGCCTCCTGAAGCCAACCCCAGTGTCTCTTTAAAGTAATATTTGGGCTGCTCCTGCTGCTGCTGCCAACTCCAGGGTGTGATTCATCCAATTTTTGGGCTCCTGAAGCCAACCCCAGGGTCTCTTTAAAGTAATGTTTGGGCTCCTGCTGCTGCTGCCAACTCCAGGGTGTGATTCATCCAATTTTTGGGCTCCTGAAGCCAACTCCAGTGTCTCTTTAAAGTAATATTTGGGCTCCTGCTGCTGCTGCTGCCAACTCTAGGGTGTGATTCATCCAATTTTTGGGCTCCTGAAGCCAACCCCAGTGTTTCTTTAAAGTAATATTTGGGCTCCTGCTGTTGCTGCTGCCAACTCCAGGGTGTGATTCATCCAATTTTTGGGCTCCTGAAGCCAACCCCAGTGTCTCTTTAAAGTAATGTTTGGGCTCCTGCTGCTGCTGCCAACTCCAGGGTGTGATTCATCCAATTTTTGGGCTCCTGAAGCCAACCTCAGTGTCTCTTTAAAGTAATGTTTGGGCTCCTGCTGCTGCTGCCAACTCCAGGGTGTGATTCATCCAATTTTTGGCCTCCTGAAGCCAACTCCAGTGTCTCTTTAAAGTAATATTTGGGCTGCTCCTGTTGCTGCTGCCAACTCCAGGGTGTGATTCATCCAATTTTTGGCCTCCTGAAGCCAACCCCAGTGTCTCTTTAAAGTAATATTTGGGCTCCTGCTGCTGCTGCTGCCAACTCCAGGGTGTGATTCATCCAATTTTTGGCCTCCTGAAGCCAACCCCAGTGTCTCTTTAAAGTAATATTTGGGCTCCTGCTGCTGCTGCTGCCAACTCCAGGGTGTGATTCATCCAATTTTTGGGCTCCTGAAGCCAACCTCAGTGTCTCTTTAAAGTAATATTTGGGCTCCTGCTGCTGCTGCTGCCAACTCCAGGGTGTGATTCATCCAATTTTTGGGCTCCTGAAGCCAACCCCAGTGTCTCTTTAAAATAATGTTTGGGCTCCTGCTGCTGCTGCCAACTCCAGAGTGTGATTCATCCAATTTTTGGGCTCCTGAAGCCAACCCCAGTGTCTCTTTAAAGTAATGTTTGGGCTCCTTCTGCTGCTGCCAACTCCAGGGTGTGATTCATCCAATTTTTGGGCTCATGAAGCCAACTCCAGTGTCTCTTTAAAGTAATATTTGGGCTCCTGCTGCTGCTTGCAACTCCAGGGTGTGATTCATCCAATTTTTGGGCTCCTGAAGCCAACCCCAGTGTCTCTTTCAGCCAATGTTTGGGCTCCTGCTGCTGCCAACTCCAGGGTGTGATTTATCCAATTTTTGGGCTCCTGAAGCCAACCCCAGTGTCTCTTTAAAGTAATATTTGGGCTCCTGCTGCTGCTGCTGCCAACTCCAGGGTGTGATTCATCCAATTTTTGGCCTCCTGAAGCCAACCCCAGTGTCTCTTTAAAGTAATGTTTGGGCTCCTGCTGCTGCTGCCAACTCCAGGGTGTGATTCATCCAATTTTTGGGCTCCTGAAGCCAACCCCAGTGTCTCTTTAAAGTAATATTTGGGCTCCTGCTGCTGCCAACTCCAGGGTGTGATTCATCCAATTTTTGGGCTCCTGAAGCCAACCCCAGGGTCTCTTTAAAGTAATATTTGGGCTCCTGCTGCTGCTGCTGCCAACTCCAGGGTGTGATTCATCCAATTTTTGGGCTCCTGAAGCCAACTCCAGTGTCTCTTTAAAGTAATGTTTGGGCTCCTGCTGCTGCTGCTGCCAACTCCAGGGTGTGATTCATCCAATTTTTGGGCTCCTGAAAGCCAACTCCAGTGTCTCTTTAAAGTAATATTTGGGCTCCTGCTGCTGCTTGCAACTCCAGGGTGTGATTCATCCAATTTTTGGGCTCCTGAAGCCAACCCCAGTGTCTCTTTCAGCCAATGTTTGGGCTCCTGCTGCTGCTGCTGCCAACTCCAGGGTGTGATTCATCCAATTTTTGGGCTCCTGCTGCTGCCAACTCCAGTGTCTCTTTAAAGCAATGTTTGGGCTCCTGCCCCTCATAGTGATGCCACTTCAACTCTCTTGAATTCAATTGTGCCGCTCTGCGATTCTATTAGCGATGCCTCTGATCTGCATGTGATATTTATTCAAAGTATTATTTAACTAACCCAGCACGCATCCTGTGCATGTTACAGCAAGGCAGAATGGTTTACAACCCTATTGAGGCTCTAGGAGGCTCAGAAATAGCCGTTTTTAATAGCGATTCGTCGCGAATTAATTCGGGTCGAAACGATTTTTGTCGGAAAATTCGGCGAATCAGTCAAATCGAATTTTTCAAAAGTTCGCTCATCTCTAGCCACCATGTCTATGGAGGGTGATCAAAAAAGGTGGCAATCAGGTCCTCGAATTTCAGGGAGCTTCTGGCAGTCAAGCTTGCACTAGATCACTTTCAACCAGCAATAATGGGCAGAGAAGTCCAGATAAGATGAGACAACGTCTCGACAGTGGCATATCTATTCTAAATCATCAAGGGGGAACCATGTCCTTAAAATTTAAGAGATTAACAAAGGACATTCTATTACCACTCTAGCATCAAATTCGGTCATTGTCGGCAGTACATCTGAAGGGGACCCTCAATACTCTCGCAGATTTCCTAAGTCGAGTAAAGATCCAGCAGATTGGTGTCTAAATCAGGAGGTCTATCTGCAGATCATAAGAGTTTGAGGTCACCTGCAGATAGACTTGTTTGCCAATGCCACAAATACAAAGTGCAGGACATTTTTTTCCCTAACACAAGAGGAAGGTGCGTTAGCAATAGATGCTCTTGCTCAACCATGAAATTTTCATCTTGCTTATGCCTTTCCCCCTTTCAGAATACTGCCCCAAGTGGTTCGGAAAATTGCTCAAGAGGAAGTGATGTTACTTTGGCCAGGCGGGTAAGTGAGCTACAGGCTTTATCTGTTAAAGAATCATATTGTGCAGTACTACCAGACAAGGTTATACTTAGACCCAATCCATTATTTTTGCCTAAAATAGTGACTTCGGATAACAGGTCGCAAGAGATAGTTCTTCTGACATTGTCAAATGGAACAGGAAGAAGATCTCTCGCTGCTTGATGTTAGAAAAGCCTTTATTATTTTTTTGGAAAGGTCCAGAGAATGGCGCATAGCAGAAAAACTCCTTATAACCTTTAGAGGAAAAAATAAAGGTTCAGCAGCTTCAAAATGAACTATAGCCAGATGGATAAAACAGACTATTGTCCAAACGTATTCTACTAAGGGGGGTATCTCCCCCAGAAGTCTCTGTCCATTCTTCAAGAGCAATGGCCACATCATGGGCAGAGAGGACTGGTGCCTTTATAGAGGAGATCTGCAAAGCAGCAATGTGGTCATCACCCCACACCTTCCTCACCTTGTCTCATTATAGACTTGATTTACTATCTGCAAAACATCAGGCCTTAGGTAGAAGGGTACTACTTGCAGCTTCAAACCCCTAAGGTATAATTACTTGCTTAGTCCTCTCCATGTGGTCATGCTGAAGGTTGGCTTGGAAAAACCGTTAGACTTACCGGTAATGGATTTTTTAGGAATCATTCAGCGTGACCTCTTAGTACCCACCCATAGTCCAAGGGTGGTTATAGTAAGTTACTTTTAAAATACTGAGGAGGAGAGGAAGGGGTGGGGCTTTAACCTCTGTTCCTGTTTTGTGTTTCCTCCCAGGGGGTGGAGCATAATCTCTCTCCATGTAGTCACGCTGAAGGATTCCTAAAAAACCCATTAAGTCTAAGGCCCTTATTTTAGAAGAGATAGCGTCAGGTAGAGGCTGGTTAATGAGAGGTAGCGACAGGTAGCGACTAGTGAACGCAGGACATGGCACGCAATTACACATTTATCAAGTAGAATCTGTTTAGCGACTGGGAAAGCACCATGTAGCGTCTGATTCCTCATTTTCACAGCCTCAGCGAACAGTTCCGGTGTTCAGCCTTGCACAGTGCCAGGTATGACCTCTCGCTACCTGTCGCTCTCCCATACATTTCAATGGACGATACTTCTCTTCTCTTTAAACGGGGTTTTTGTTTATTTTTTTTTCAAAAAAACACAAATAATTCTGTGACCTCTTCTGGCATTAAAAAAGCATTTTTTTCACAATTTTTACATTTTTTATATATTTCTTCAGAAATGACATTACAGGTCTGCCATTAAAGTGTTCATGTTACAATGTTGCTACAATGTAATTCCATATGTTTTCGCTTTGTGACTAGTGGATAGATTCTTAAAAACAGACTTTAAACATACAGCCTCCTGCGCTCTGGGCTTCAAACAAGTATTTTTCAGCAATCATAAAAATAAAACACAGAGCTAATTATAAATTATATAAAGTCCTCTTTAAAGTCCTCCAACTTGTAATTCCAAATCCACCATAAGTGTCAACAATCCAATTTAATTCCACCACCGATTTGGTACCCTTACCAGAAATGATTAAATCACCAGCAATATCAGCGATCACGCAGACACTTCCTCCAATCCGCTCCACCCACTGGGGTACGATTTCTCAATATAAAATGGTTTGACCAGCCAGGTTTCCAAAGCAGCTTCCTGCTCTTGTGCATTTATCTTTTCTATCGGACTATCGGATGTAACGTCACATTCGGCGGTGATACTTTCCTTGCCCATGAATCGTGTGTGGAGGTCGGTTGGGAGACTTGAGATTGACATCCCTTCCAGACAAACCTCCAGCAATTGATTGGGCTTTTTATCGTGCCACAATTGCCAAAGCAAGCTTGGTGGATGAGTTTGAAAAGAAGTTTAATGCCCTTATCATCCCAGAGCCCAAAGATACACAGACAGAAAAGATAAATGCACAAGAGCAGGAAGCTGCTTTGGAAACCTGGCTGGTCAAACCATTTTATATTGAGAAATCGTACCCAGTGGGTGGAGCGGATTGGAGGAAGTGTCTGCGTGATCGCTGATATTGCTGGTGATTTAATCATTTCTGGTAAGGGTACCAAATCGGTGGTGGAATTGCACAATTGGATTGTTGACACTTATGGTGGATTTGGAATTACAAGTTGGAGGACTTTAAAGAGGACTTTATATAATTTATAATTAGCTCTGTGTTTTATTTTTATGATTTTTGTTTATTTACTTGATGGTGAGATTTAAGTTTAGCACGTGGAGCTGTATTTAAGATTATTATTTTCAAGATTGTTCAACTGTTATTAATTAGTCTTTAGCGCGGTATTTATATATTTTTATATATATTTGTTTAAGTATTTTTCAGCGCCTGAGTTTTGTGAGGATGTTTTTTTGCTGAATATGGTGTGAGTCGGTCGCTATGACCAGTCGTTAACATACGCTCCCATACAGCGCTGTACTGGTCAAATAGCGACTCCTCACAATGTATTCCACATTACTGAACAGCGACTGAGTTGCTAAGAACTAGCGACCCACGGCCGAGCACAGTGACTACTAGCGGGCGCTCTGAAAATGCCTGCTACAGACGCTCATCTGTCGCTACCTGCCGCTAATGATGAATCAGCCTGCCCGTCTAACGGTGTTTTTTTTACTGCCAAAGCAACACCCACATTGTTATATATTGGTTCGGGATATTAAGACCTTGGGGTGGGCTATCTCACACTCCTGCTGGGCCTATAACAAACACGGTAAGTCATTCTGAAAAGCATGCCATGCCCCTGCTGAGAGGTGCATTGTGTTAAAATATTTAAATTGCCAAATAGCAATTAATTTATCTAAATTGTTTCTATTGTAATCAGCTTTGACACTTTTTACAGTGCATTGCCCTGTGTGATGGAAAAGGCTCTGTAAAGATCATATCTATATACATGTATATATGTACTGTATACATAGCAATTTTAGTTTTTTTGACTTTTGTTTCCTTAAGTGCTTATTCAGGAAACTTATGTAATTATGTGTGTTCTCAGCTGCAACATTTGATGACACGGCTGCCTTTGCGTGAGAATATTCTTTATATTACACTTTCTTTAGAGAATAGTAGGGTCAATTAAACTAACCCATTATTATTATAGCCATACTAGTAATTTACCTTTGCGTGTCTAGAGAATTAAAAAAGCTTATCTATATGAATACATAGATATGTATCTCCTGCTCTCTATATATACTAGTCTCTTGATAGCCTTTAAAAGGGTTAACCTGTCAATAGTTGACAGCGTACATATGAAATATAGTTCTAAATAAAATAAGTATATTGTGGGGATAAGCTATTAGCCAAGTCTGGAAATTTTTAAGCACATATTTTAAAACACTGACATAATCATGTTAAACTATTTACTATTTTCTGTAAATTATTAACACAATTATTTTATATAAAATATTTTATTTAAGAGCTATTTTTATTGGATTCCCTTTACTATATTTTTGTATATTGCTTGATATCACAATATATGACTATTAATTACAATGGATTTTTATGAATGGGCTCTTTTCCTTCTGTTATTTTCATCACATTTTCCAACTTTCACTGATGCTGCCTGTACTTTGAGCAATGCTACTTTGTACAGATCTTTTAAAGATGGAGATGTTATCCTTGGAGCAGTGGTAACACTGTTTAGTGTTCCTCTTCCTTGGAGAAATAACTTTGCCAAAATCCCTGTCAGATCAAATTGTGCTGGGTAAGCATTTAATTCGGCAGTAAAAATGTATTATGTTGAATAGTTTGCTCTTCATCCATAGTACACACAAAACAAAAAAGAAAGAATGTAAAAGCTGTAACACAGTATATGAAATTGTACATATATTTTGGTAGACCAATGAAGATAAAAACATATACTTTTAACATTTATTTTATTTTTTTTATCTATAAATTTTAAACATTGACTTTATTTACTTGTGAGTGTGACTCTTACACTTAGAAATTCAGAACACAGCCCACAGAAGATACAGCATATTGGCATGCTAATAATTTTGTGAAGCAATTTTAACTTTGGGAATAGTTTGGAATTTGCTTATGAGTGAGCTTTAAAAAAAAAAATTGTTCCAATTTCCCCCCCGAAAAATATCACCTGCACCTGTGATTTCTACAGGTGAGGTATCTAAATGTTCCCATTAAATTGAATTTTAAGAACATCACCTTATAGAGTATGCAGAAAAGACTCAGAATTCTGTGCCTAGCTGACGCTAGTCAGCTGTGCCCTTGTTCTGTTATTGCTGAATTTTTAAAAAATATCATACTATTAATATTCTATATCAGTGAACCTAGTTTTGATATCTGCAGTTTTCTAAGTGGACCAAAACCCTTTATGGGAGGGGCATCATAATTTTGGATGCCCCTGCTGTGTGAAACCTCTGGGTATACTCACGTCACCAGCGAATCCAGGGCACATGTGAGGGCTCACCTCCAATCAGTTTTATATGCAATACTTATGAATGAATGGCATAGAATGCTAGGAGCATTCATTAGGCTGCTCCCCTCCAGCTGGGGTGTGCACACATCAGCTGGAGGGATGCCTGTATGACCCATGAATGTTCCCTGGAATTGCCAGATCGATTGGGGGAAAGTCCTGGATTTCACAAAACAGAGGATCGGCTGGGCCTTGGGTCTTTTAGACAGGGAGTTTGGTTCTTCTTTAAAATTGTGATGGTGCAAACATGCAAACATACACAATCATCTGCTTCGCTGATCCAATTTCTATAAATTATTACATGGAAGAAAAAATTCAAATACTTGTTGAAATTGGCTGAATTTAAGCTAGCTTTTCGAACACATACCGCAGCAGTTCTCTAAACACTGTGAAACCCTACACGATCCCTGAAAATCATGATAATCATGATAAACATAAGTTCAATATACAATGCTCAGCTTCAGTTACACAGCACATTTCATAAATGGCTGTATTAATACGGCAGACACATTTTATTCCCAAGGTACGCTTCCAGCATTGGGGAGTGAGACATGATCAGGTTGTTCAGCAATGGCAGGTCTCACTGCAATACCTAGAGGCCGATTCATCAATAGCGCCAGGTAGCGACAGATGAGCGACTGAAGTATGGCGCTATGAGCGCCGCTAGCGTCAGCCGCGGGCGTTAGCGATTCGCTATAGCAGGCCTCCTCAGTCGCTACCTGGCGTTGTTGCGAACAACGCCTACATTGCTGAATATGATGTTGGCCCTCAGCTTTGTTGGCGCTGTCAGTCAGTGTGACCACGCTATTCTACACAGCGCCTGTTAGCTTTGCTGTGTCCTGCCCATCCAGTACCTTCTGAATAAAACACATTGCCACATTTGTTTTGAAATGTAAATATTTTTTTAATGTGTGTAAAAGGTAATTACATTCTACCAGATCTTCGAATATAAATGGAAAATAAAACATAATTAAACACATAGTCACAATTTTTTTAATTTTTATTTGTTACCTAAAAAGGAAATACAATTAAATCACCAATGAGAAAGAAAAGGAAAATAAAAACAGAACAGAGAAAGAAAAGGAAAATAAAAACAGAACAGAGAAAGAAAAGGAAAATAATAACAGAACAGAGAAAGAAAAGGAAAATAATAACAGAACAGAGAAAGAAAAGGAAAATAAAAACAGAACAGAGAAAGAAAAGGAAAATAAAAACAGAACAGAGAAAGAAAAGGAAAATAAAAACAGAACAGAGAAAGAAAAGGAAAATAAAAACAGAACAGAGAAAGAAAAGGAAAATAAAAACAGAACAGAGAAAGAAAAGGAAAATAAAAACAGAACAGAGAAAGAAAAGGAAAATAAAAACAGAACAGAGAAAGAAAAGGAAAATAAAAACAGAACAGAGAAAGAAAAGGAAAATAAAAACAGAACAGAGAAAGAAAAGGAAAATAAAAACAGAACAGAGAAAGAAAAGGAAAATAATAACAGAACAGAGAAAGAAAAGGAAAATAACAACAGAACAGAGAAAGAAAAGGAAAATAAAAACAGAACAGAGAAAGAAAAGGAAAATAAAAACAGAACAGAGAAAGAAAAGGAAAATAAAAACAGAACAGAGAAAGCAAAGGAAAATAAAAACAGAACAGAGAAAGAAAAGGAAAATAATAACAGAACAGAGAAAGAAAAGGAAAATAAAAACAGAACAGAGAAAGAAAAGGAAAATGAAAATAGGAATTAGAATGTAAAGGAAACTTACAACCGAATTAAACACATAGCCACATGTATATATCTAATTTTTGTTTAATTTTTTGTCTTAAACTAAATTAAGAATAAAATATAAATGAAATAGAAAAAGAAAAGTCCTGCAGAAATGCAAAAGAAAAGAAAAGTCCAGTAAAGGTTTGTAAGAGGAATGTCCAGATCACGGTGCATCTCTTGGTGCCTGAAAAATTAAGAAAAGTGCAGTTAGTATATATCTTTATAGTTATTTTGTGCTTTATTTTAAAAAAATGCATAACTTGATAACCAACATTGGCGTCTTACACCCCCCTTAGAGTGGTTTGGGTCATCTGAAACACCCCTTACAGTGGTTTGGGTCATCTTACCCCCCCCCTTAGAGTGGTTTGGGTCATCTTAAACCCCCCTTAGAGTGGTTTGGATCATCTGAAACACCCCTTAGAGTGGTTTGGGTCATCTTACACCCCCCCTTAGAGTGGTTTGGGTCATCTTAAACCCCCCTTAGAGTGGTTTGGGTCATCTGAAACACCCCTTAGAGTGGTTTGGGTCATCTTACACCCCCCCTTAGAGTGGTTTGGGTCATCTTAAACCCCCCTTAGAGTGGTTTGGGTCATCTTACACCCCCCCTTAGAGTGGTTTGGGTCATCTTAAACCCCCCTTAGAGTGGTTTGGGTCATCTTACACCCCCCTTAGAGTGGTTTGGGTCATCTTACACCCCCCCTTAGAGTGGTTTGGGTCATCTTAAACCCCCCTTAGAGTGGTTTGGGTCATCTTACACCCCCCCTTAGAGTGGTTTGGGTCATCTTACACCCCCCCTTAGAGTGGTTTGGGTCATCTTACACCCCCCCTTAGAGTGGTTTGGGTCATCTTAAACCCCCCCTTAGAGTGGTTTGGGTCATCTTAAACCCCCCTTAGAGTGGTTTGGATCATCTGAAACACCCCTTAGAGTGGTTTGGGTCATCTTACACCCCCCCTTAGAGTGGTTTGGGTCATCTTAAACCCCCCTTAGAGTGGTTTGGGTCATCTGAAACACCCCTTAGAGTGGTTTGGGTCATCTTACACCCCCCCTTAGAGTGGTTTGGGTCATCTTAAACCCCCCCTTAGAGTGGTTTGGGTCATCTTACACCCCCCCTTAGAGTGGTTTGGGTCATCTTAAACCCCCCCTTAGTGCGTTTGGTTGCTCTTTTGGATGGGAGGTCAAAGACATTTAAACAGGAGTGCAGTACTTGCATTAGAGTGAAGGGTAGTTAGCTTACCGCAAAATAAGAAGTGATCAGCCTTTCCCTTAGCTCATCGCCAGTCTGGGTGTCCTCACTTCTATCTGCGGGCAGGTTGGGGATTTCTGGCACCAGTGCTGTCTCCTCGGGGGCTTGGATTCGGTGACAAATGCAAATGTTGTGTAGCACACAGCAGGCAAGGATGATCTTGGAAACCTTCTGTGGGCTGTAGAGCATCTCTCCTCCTGGCCGTGCCAAACAAAGAAAGCGTGCTTTCAGCAGGCCGATGGTTCTTTCCACAATGCTTCTGGTCTTGCGATGCGCTGCATTGTAGCGTTCATGGGCAGAGGTCCGTGGGTTCCTGACCGGAGTCATGACCCACGTTCTCTGCCCATATCCCTTGTCCGCTGTAGAAAAAACACAAGGAGAGAGACAGCAATTAGTACTAGTACATGTTTTTGGGTGGTAGTTTGTTTAAAATTGCCTTACTAGGCCACATATTAGCAAAATACATAGACATGGTTAATTTATTACCCAGTAGCCAGCCAGCTGGCATTTCGTTGTTATCAAACTTCCGGCACAGGACTGTCCGCTGCAAGACGTAAGAATCGTGGCATGAGCCGGGGAACCCCGATCTCACCGCCCGCAGCTTCATCTCATGGTCACAGACCACCATGATGTTAAAGGAATGGAACTGCTTCCTGTTTCTGTAGGACAGCTCCTGTGCACGGGGAGGGCGGAAAGGGATATGTGTACCATCAACGCACCCTAGCACATTCGGGATCCCTCCCATCAGATAGAAAGCATGTTTTATTTTGGCAACCTCTTCCTCCTCCTCAGGAAACTTGATGTAAATTGGGATTAAATCACAAATTGCCAGAACTACCTGGATTAGGATGCGGCTCATAGTAGCCTGGCTTATCCCGCTGAGGAGGGCTGAGGTTGCCTGGAAGGTCCCTCGTGCCAACACATTAAGAGTGGCACACAGGCGTACTATGCCTGGAATGGAGTGAGTGCGTTTGGTGGATGGCTCGATTTTGGTCTTAATCTGATCATATAGGGACTGTAGTGCAGCACGATTCAGACGGAAGCGGCTCCTGATCTGCTCGTCACTTAAGTCCCATACTGAAAGGCGGATTGCAAAGGAGCGGGGTGCCCTAAGCCTCACAACACCCCGCTCCCTTTCCTCCTGCTCTTTCAGCATACACATACATCCATCCACCCAGACACCATACATCACCCTCTTATCCATCACACACACTAAAGATATATACAAAAAAAAAAAAAAAAAAAAAAAACAATCACACACAACACACACACAAACAATCACACTACACACACACCCGCTACAATGCAGCTCACCACAAAACCAGAACTATAGTGGTCCAAACCACCAGCCTGCTGAAAACCAGCTTTCTAAGTTAAGCACAACCAAGAGGGGAGTTGCTGCACAGCCCACAAAAGGCCCCAAAATCAAGCCTTACTTGCTGTATGCTACACAAAATTTGCAGATGCCACCCAAACCAAGCTCCTAAAGAAACAGCACTGATGTCAGAAATCACCCAACAAGCCACAGAGAGTGAGGACAGAAACCAGACAGAGGCTCAAATGAGCTAAGGGAAGCGAGCACAGCACCACACCACAGCCTTTGCCACAGTGTAAGAATAGCAGAACCTAGTTCATTCCTTCCTTTTATACTTCATTTTCAAAAGTGACAGGTCCGCTTTGCCGCCTTTTGCGTCGCTCTGCTATTTCCGGGCGCCAATTAGCCGACCCAGGTGTGCGTAAAACAGAGTGCGCACGCGCACGCTAGTAGCGCTACTAGCGTACTTGAGCCGTAACGTGCGTGCATTAACGGACATGGGCCAAAAATCAGGTGGGGACCAATGAAAGTGAAGCTGTTGTTTTTTTAAATAGCCGTTAGGCTAAGCACATGTCACAAGGGTTGCAGATACATCAGTCCATTGTTGGATTTGGGTGTGTGTTGTTTGTTGATTGAGGTCTGTAATGAGTTAATTGGCTAACACACATGCTTCTGTCAGTGCAGTGGAGGTGTGCCTAGAAGGAACTGGGCTGTATGTGTGAATCAATTAAGTGGGCTGCTTTTGGATTGGCTGTTAGAGCACATAAAACCTGGCCAAGCCTAAGAGATTGCGATGCCATTCTGTAGTGTGCATGCGTGCTTGTGGGGTGTTGATTTGTGTGTGTGTGCAGCTACAGGATGGAGCCAAATACAGGACATCTGCCGGCCACAGCAGGCCCGAGTAGGAGTTTGGTGGGTGCTGTGCGCAGACCTCCCTTACGGAAAAGGGCACAGCCTGAAGGTGGGGCAGCACCCCAGGCTAAGCGCCCAGGTGCCAAGAGGGAGCCTGAATTTAATTTGGCTGAGAATAATCATCTTGTGCGCCTGACACTTGCGAAATGGGAGCTGCTTTTTGGCTCCCAAAGCAAGTCCATAGGCAAACAAGAAAGAAGCAAACTGTGGGATGCCATTGGTGTGGAGCTTAGTAGCACAGCTCAACACCCACGTAGTGGCCCATCCTGCAGGAAACGCTTCTACACTTTGCGAGGGGCCCTTATGAAAAAGATGAATCACGATCTTGATGTGGACAGTGGGTTCATCCAGGCTCCAAAGAGTACCTACAGGCCGTATGAGGAGATGCTGAAGGCCAAAATCCCACTGGCTCGGCTGCAGGGTGTGGATCCTGGGGATGACACCACCGGTTGGGCTGAAGGTACATATTTTCTGCCTTTTACAATAACCTAATGTTAATGTCTGTGATTAGCATTTTTACATTCTGACCAACTAACTGTAGGACCTTTGAAGTATTACATTATAGCTAAAACATTTGTAACTTTTCTGTCTGTTGCTTTATGCATAGGTGCACATGCTGCTGTCCGGGATGTGGCTCCGGACAACCAAGCTCCTGCCCTTCCAGCAACCTCAAGGCTACCCCAGTCTGCCATTGAAGGTATTTACCCATTATTTGTTTGCTGGTTTTTTGAAAAACAAATGGGTGTGGGAGCAGCTCAAGCAATAAAGGTTTGCCCTGTTGACTATTAATAATATGTGGTTGCGCCCTAATTGCACGCCCACTGTAACACTCACAGTCAGTAACTAACAAGGCCCTAACATGTGTAGATATGTAGGATGGCAGAGATGTGTAGCCATATATCGGCCTATCAATGTGTGAGCCACACTTGGCTTGATTAGTCAATATTAGTGAAAGAGCTGCTCACACACCTTAATGCAGGTTGTATTTTGGCACGCACATTAGCTATGGCTCAATGTTGGTTTTATTTTGCACTAGCTCCCATGCCCTTGGCCCCAGCATCTCCTCCGGATCCCACCTACTCTTTGGATGTCGGTAAGTGCATGTGTTCACCTTGCTTGATCCACTTTGACTCAAGTGCATGTGTCTCATTTGTCTTTTTTCTTTGTAGGCCAAGTGACTGGTTCATCTTTGGACCCCACTTCCGATGTTGCCGGTCAACAGGACCCTGTTGGTGTGTAGAGCAATACATAATGTATCCTTTATGCTGTTTAGGTAACACTGGTTCAATTTGGTTAGTCTACTAAGCTACATGTTTGCTTGGTAAACTTGAAGATGCCTCTTGGGAGTGCTGGTTGCCTCCCCAGGGTCAGTCTATTAGTTATTTTAGTGATAGCAATGTATATTTGCGGACATATTTTTAGGAAAACATTCACTGTAGTAGTTTGCTGAATCTTTAGACCCTTTTTTTTTTGGTTTTAGTTGACCCGAATATCGGAAGTGGCTGTCCAGAAAGGGCCCCTCAAGTTCCAGCTGCCAGAGATGAGGGTAAGTGGTTTTGCCTTGCTCTAGTATGTCTTTTGGCTCTAATGTTGTGCCACTTGCTTCTGGCAACTTGTGTGTCCACATCTATTTTTAAGGTCCAATCTCGAGTGAGGACCCCACTCCAGACATCTGGGATATTGCGGGTATGTTTAATTTAAGCAATGTTTATGATGAGATTTGCAGAAATTAGTGCGTCTTAGTCCTGTAACATACATGTTAACAATCTGAGTTTAACCAAGACCTTTGGTCTACTGTGTATTTTTTAAATTTTGAGAGGTATGACCTCGATAGCCTAACCAGGTTACATTAGAGTTTGGCCCACAGACCTACTAACCTGATTTTCCTGTTTAGCATTTGCCAACTTGGCCGACATCTCTGATGTTGATTCGCGACTCTCTGGCAGCGATACCTCGAGCCTACCTGGGCTGGAGGACACGCAGGTAACATGGCTGATGTAGACGACCTCTAAACCCATTGGCATATTCGTGGGTAGTGGAAGAAGCAACATGTAACATTTCATTTCATTGTTGTTTTGGCAGGAGGCGGAACCAGAACCCCAAGCTGGGACCTCTTCCCAAGTCCCATGTGGCCAAGCTTCAGAGGCTCAGACAAGGGTAAGTTGTCTAGTGAGTGTTTATGGTAACTTTTGGGAGGGGCATAGCTGCATTTGTTCCGTATGACTAAAATGTGGTTTACTATTTTTTTAGCCTACTACCACAGCAAGAGGAGGTGTGGCACCAACCAGTGCCGATTTCTACACACTAGGGGTCCGGATGCTGGAGGACTACAGTCGCCAACAGCCGCGTGATGGAACTAATGAGCGCATTGCGGCGTTGGAAAATCAGGTGCTGATGTGTCAGCAACAAAATGAGGGCCTGCAGCGCCAGGTGGACCAGTTAAGGCAAAACCTACAACAGAACCAGGACCTTGGTCGCCTTGCCAATGTTATCGAACAATCTGTACAGCGGCAGGAAGAGGCAATACAGCGCCAGGCAGAGGCAATACAGCGGCAGGACCAAACTTTGTTGTTGATACAACAGCTCATACAACAGCAGTCTATATTTTTTACTGCACTGTTGTCCCCCAACACCGCCCCTAGCAATGACTCCCAACCTCCCCGGCCACCCAGCCAAGAATATTAATTTTGTTTGTTTTGGTTTGTGTAAATATATTTGCTTAACCCACATCTAAATTGTGTTTTTCCTAAGACCTAGCTAATAACACAGTCAGGGATGAGTATCTTGATCTAGATATGTCAATGTATTTGTAAATTTAGGCCACACATTTGAGACCATAGCTTACTATGATTAACACATGAAATGGCTCCAAAGGTATGGCTAAATTGACACACAAATGGGTTTTGAGACAGTTAAACTATGCTTTGCAAGGCACCACACTGTAATGATGTTCATCAAAATATTTAATTTTAAAAAAGGGCCAACAGGGCCAACATTGCCCAACAAAGGGCGTAAACAGGCCAGCCTTCCCCCCACCCTAACGACGCCGCCGGCGCCTCTTCTTGGCCAGCAGCATCAGCTTCAGGAGCCTGATCTCCCGCCACAGTCTGCGATGCTGGTTTTCACAAGCTGTAGAGATGTAGAAAAAAAAATTTGTTAATAAATTGAATGTGACCTCAACAGACACAGATGTAGCAATGTAATGTCAGTGTGTCCAATTAGGTGACACTCACATTAACATTGTTGACCACTGTGCGCTTATTGGTTAACATGATATGAGTACTATTGACTGGCAGGAATGTGAACAACACATCCCAAGCATACATTTACTCTTAAAGTGTACCAACAGCCACCGGTGATCGGCCCTGGAATCTATCAGATTCCCGGCCTGATCACCTCCCTCCCCGCGGGACATCCAAGATCGGGATGTCCCTCGGGGTGAAACCCCCCCAACACCCCAAAATCCCTACCTCAGTAAAAAGGGACGCGCGGGAGGCGGAGGAAGAGCCACTTGGCCACGGCTTGTACGTTTGCTGGAGTAAAAGTGAGTTCAGGGGGTTGTCACACAGCGGTGACGATCAGGGGTGCCCCACCGTAGTGGACCAAGACCCAGGAAAGTCAAATTCCTGGTTGTTGTTCCACTTTAACTGTGGGGAAGCAAAGAAGGTATAAGTCCCAGTGTGTCCATTTTTGTGTTTAGTCACAGCCAAACCTCAGGGCCTAAGTCCTAACGAGTACACGAGTTTGCCCTATAATGTTAGAGGTCCAGACCTAATACGGCCCATTTGGTTGTGTCTAAGGCAAAAATAGTCTCTATGTGGCCAAATGAAGAATGTGAGGCAACAATCAAGCATGCAGACAGGCATGTTGGATTATTGTACAAACACATGGAATCTAGATGTGTGTGAAATTAACACATAGGTACATTTTAAATGTCTGCAGATGTGACTAGAAGACATAGGTTTCACAAGTCTTTAGGCATATGAAGTGGGATGTACTCACCATCGCAGCTGTGGCGGGGGCCCATGCTGCTGGCCGTCCCTGGAGCTGGGGTGGGGAGGAGGTTTTCTGGCTCCGTCTGCGTAGCAACATCTGTCAACAGAAAGCAAAAGACAAAAACACAATTAGTGGGCCAATGACACCTGACTATTTGACATCCATCTGGTTATTGAGTCTGAAAAATCAAAGGCTTGCATGGTTACATACAGGTTGTCCAAAATTAGCATATTTCCTGGTCCATGAGTTAATGTCAATTAGTTAGGGTTGCAACATGTATCCCTAAAGATAATGTGCTAATAACATAGACAGTGCTATGTAAAGGACTCATTAGCAGTTGATTGGCTAATGTTACTAGTGTGCCACATGTTTTAGCGGGAACAACTTAACCCAAGAAAAGAAATGAGAACAACCATCATGGTGTGGCCAGAAACATAGGGGTGGTTTCCAGTTGGCTAGCACTGTAGTGTGGTTTGTGATGTTAATGTACATTAGCAAACCAGCTTAGACAATGGACCAGGAAACGTGTGTGTTAAAAGTGTACCAAGACACAGGATTGTGATTATTCAGTGTAGTAGTCTACTTTGCCAGAGCAACACAATTTTAGTCCGCCACCGCCCCTGCCTTCCGCACCTCACTCCGCCAGTGTGTGCGCACACGCATGCCAGGAGGAAACAGAGCGCAGGCGCACACACATCTCGAGTGCCACACAGGAGGCAGGGACAATGGCTTCTGCCACCCCCAAAGAGGGAAGTAGTTTGTGGTGTTTGGTTGGGGGGGGGCCCTGGGTGAGGGATGTGATTTGGCAGGCAAGGCGCCATAATCCAAACAATATCAGCAAGGTTTGTGGGTCCACTTTAAGGAATGACATAAAGTCCCAAATGTACTAGGTTCAAACATACACTTACCACGACTATGCCCGAGGAGGATTTGACGCCAAAAATCCATGGAGGTGCCGCCTATATGATGCCCTGCAAATTACAGAGGAATGGCAAGGGCTAAGCACAAATGGTCAGATGAAACCTGGCACAGACTAACAATTAAAACATGTAAACTCACCAGGGGATGAAGCGCCACTTGAAGCCCAGGGAGGGCTCTGAGGAGGAGGCGGGGAGCCTCGGCTCCTCACACTCTGCTCAGAAGATCCACCAGGCAAAGGGCCACCCTCCTCCCTCTCACTCCCTGCTTGAGAGTGGCCCCTTGCCTGGTGAGAGTCCTCAGCCTCAGAGTGTGAGGAGCTGAGGCTTGATCCAGCCTGCCCCCCAGCAGCACACTCCTCTGGGGCGTCATCCCCTTCCTCCCCTGGGTCCTCTAAATAGGACCCGCGGGAGGGACCCTCCCCCGATGACTCCCCCGAGTCCGCCTGCCTGGTTCGGGGGAGGAATCCCTTCCCACGTTTCCCCAGGGGAGGACGCTTATCTGTGTGGAGGGGGTGAAAGCAAATAATTAATATAAAAAGCAAAAAAGGACACAGCTTAGCAGATGATTGTGCACAAAGGCCAAAAAGAACATAAGCTTTCACTTACCTGATGCGTAGGCATCATATAGGCGGTACACGCCTTCTGGGTCCCGGCGCTTAAAATCTGACCATTTCTGTTGAATAGCCCGGATGGTCAGGTTGGTCTTGAAGCGCCGGGACACAGTGGCCTTCACCTCCATGGCAAGGCGTTTTTTTGCTCCTCGGGCATAGTCGTATTCGGCCAGGCAGAAGTCCTATGAAAAAATTAAAAACAAAAAAAAAAAAAATCACAACATGACCTCAGAACAATGTCATAAACAGTTCTACAGAGACAAGATCAAAGTGGATCCACACCCAGGATTTACATTAGTCTGTGTTTGTGTGCACTTTTTTGGGCCACAACTATTGTGGGTGGCCCACTGTCTGCAACCCCCTTTGAAGGGCCCAAATACACAGCTGAGGACACTCCCACGTCACTCCGCAAGCCAAATACAGCGGTCCACGCCGGTGTGGTATGCGCAACCAAGGACCTTGGGAGGTGCATACCAGCTCAGCTGCATCTGCACGGCAAAGTACGCATGTGGCGTTTGACTCTAACAGGGAGTGCGCCTGCACACCAATTGAAAATATGTATGGCGCAGGGGTACACCCTGCTAGAGGTAAGCGCAATAGGCATCCGCAACTCACACATGCACAGATGGGAGGGGCCATAGATAATTTTTGGGGGCCTCCAGGGGGGGGGGGGGGCATCCAAGCAGGACATCCACAATGGGGATGCCCCATGTGGAGTGTACAATTTTGGACTAAAAACAAAAAAAAAACAGCCCCTATCCACCCTGTGTGTTTAGACATTTTTAAACTAAAAATACAAAACTAAAATACTCACTTTAACTACCTGGCCATTGACCCGGCTATCCACCCGGGTGCGCCTTTGTTTTGGGGGCACAGGAGGGGAATGGGTGGGAGGGGTGGTATTTGGGGAAGGTGAGGTAGGTGGGGGATGTGGGGGAGGGGTGGTGGGGCAGGAATCTGAGGAGGAGCTGGGGAGGCGCATTACTCTCCGTTTGGGAGCCATATTGGAAACGCTAAGGAGGAAACAGGAACCGGAAATGACGCTAGCGACATGAGACATAAAAAACAAACCAAAACAAAAATACGCACCGCGCCCCAGCAACAAGCTAATATCAGCTATGTGCAAGCTAAGTGGCGGAAAAACATTAAAATGACGCAGAAAAACAAGCTATTGGCATAAGCGCAAGACAGTTTTACCTTAAGGTGGCGTTGAAACGCAAAGGAGGATCCCGGAACCGGATATGACGCAAACAACTGTGCTTCCAAACAAAAAAAAAAAACATGCGCGCAGCAGGGACAAGCTAATATCAGCTATGTGCAAGCTAAATGGCGGAAAAACATTAAAATGACGCTGAAAAACAAGCTATTGGCATAAGCGCAAGACAGTTTTACCTTAAGGTGGCGTTGAAACGCAAAGGAGGATCCCGGAACCGGATATGACGCAAGCAACTGTGCTTCCAAACTAAAAAAAAAAAACATGCGCGCAGCAGGGACAAGCTAATATCAGCTATGTGCAAGCTAAATGGCGGAAAAACAATAAAATGACGCTGAAAAACAAGCTAGGGCCCACGGCGCCACAAATTATTAGCTTGATTTAGCACGGGGTTCTACATACTGGAATGCATAGGTCCTTCTAAAGCATACACCGTTGTGCTTACATATACAAATCTTATTCCTTCACAAAGTCATCACACAATCAAACTAGACAACTACCTGAAAATGTGGCACACGTGAGAATGCATAACGGGTTGTTATGAGCTGGTACGACTGAATGTTAATCCTGCAATATGTGGCCAGGCACGCTCACAACTACAGTGTATTCATTAACAACGACTGGGGTCGCGGGAAGTGAATTCCTTGCAAATGGCAGAAGGGCACATGTATGAACAGCACAGCGCCGCACAACGCCGCGCAGCGAGGCACAGCGACGCTCGCGCCGCCACATAGCGAATTAAAACAGCGACTGCACAAACACTGACCAACACAGATTCATCAAGGACAGGGCTGCCGAATAGCTTGGGCGCTGACAATTTCGAAGAGCGAACGTGACCGCCCAACCTGACAGGCTACAAAATAGCTTTACAAGCCCCGTTTGTGTGGAAAACCAGCGCTTTTGAGGCCAATGAGTTTGGGTGGAGGAGATGCAATTCCCATGTCACTCACAACATTACATTGTGAAAAAAAAAAAAAAAAAAAAAAAACAGAAATAACCAGCTAGATTCATAAAACATATCAATATAAACATGTGTTGAATTTTGTCCAAAAGCAAAAAACCCCCTAACCACTAAGAACAATCATTGCAGCGTCTGCCATTGAAATGTATGGGAGAGCGGCAGGTAGCGCCAGGTAATACGTGTCGCTGTGAAGGAATTTGCAGCGGCGCTGTTCGGTCCAGCCGGCTTCATGATGAATGCCGCGCTAGCCGTCGCTCTCGCCGGCGCTAGCCTCATTTAGCTTGATAAATGCGTCATTGTGACCGCCGCCGGGCGTACTTGAGTCGGTAGGCGCCGTTAGCTGCCGCTACCTGGCGCTCCTAGACTTACATTTTTCTTTCCTTCTACAAACAATATTCTACTTTACTATTTTACAACGGTCTGTGTAGTTCATTCTAAACGATCTGAGTCTCCTTCTCAACTTTCTTAGACTTCATACACATATACTTTATACATAGACCCTTCATTTTTATCTATTGCTAGTCTGATTAAATAGTCATTCGTCTTGTTCTCAGAAATCACACAGCAGACCTAAGGAGGACTATGTGGGGTTTTAATTATTCCTTGTTAAGAGGCAAGAACCCACAAGTATTATCCAACACATAGCATGATGCAGCTGATGGCACTAGGGATGCCCCTACAGTATAATGACCACTGGACCACTGCCTTGAGTGGCGACTGCTGTCTCAATAATAATTACCCCCCCCCCCCTTGCTCTCAGAGTGTGGGCCTGAATATAAGAGAAAAATTAAACATAGTGTAATTTAACGACAACAACACACCCACAATACATTAGGTTAATGTTAGATCGGCAGCAGGGGCATACATAGCTTTCACAGGGCCCCATAGCAAATGTCATAGTGCCCCCTTCAGTCTTTGTTCTGCATTTCAATGGCATCCCGATTCATGTGTGTGAAACCCACCAGAAAATCCCACTATACATGCTTTTCCAACCAGAATATATTGGGGTGCATGTCCAGCAATCAGAATTAACATAATACCTGGGTGCTTCCTGCTGGCTGCTCCCCAGCCTGTCAAAAAGGCATAAAGGCAACAGGGCAGTAGTGGCAGGTAGCAGAGGGAAAGGTGCTTCAAGGTGGCAGAGGGAAAGGTGCTGCAAGGTGGCAGGGGAGGCAGCTTGCGCCGGCCCTTTTCTGCTGTGGGCCATGGAAGCAGCTGACTTCCTTACCTCCATTGTAGGCACGCCCCTTAATGGCAAAAGGCAGTGGCGTTGCTAGGGCTGGTGTCACCCGGGGCGGTAGGAAATGGTGTCACCCCCCCCCCCCAAAGAAAAAAAATTTTTGTATGTTGAAAGAACTCAATGTTAATGCTCTTAAAAAATAACGTTTATTTTAAATGCAACCTTTACTGAATAAATAAAAAAAATTACCCCCATACACCAGCATCCCCCCGTCATCAATAAGCCTGCACCCCCATACGCCAGCATCCCCCCTGTCATTACCCAGCCTGCACCCCATACCCCAGCATCCCCCATCATTACTCAGCCTGCCCCCATACCCCAGCATCCCCCCTGTCATTACTCAGCCTGCATCCCATACCCCAGCTTCCCTCCTGTCATCGATCAGCCTGCACCCCCATACCCCAGCCCCCCTGTCATTACTCAGCCTGCACCCCATACCCCAGCCCCCTGGCTGTCATTACTCAGACTGCACCCCATACCCCAGCCCCCCTGTCATTACTCAGACTGCACCCCATATACCCCAGCCACCCCTGTCATTACTCAGACTGCACCCCATACCCCATACCCCCTGTCATTACTCCGACTGCACCCGATACCCCAGCCCCAGCATACCCTAGCATCCCCCACACACACCATAGCACCCCCTGTCATCACTTATACCAGCCAAACCCCCGCCCCGCGCAGCACAGAACAGCTTTTGACTTACCTTACAGTCAAGTGATGGGGAGGTCACGTGATGCCGCCAGCGAGTCGCGGGTGTTCTTTCCTCTCCAGCAAACGAGCGCCTGCGCCTGTGATTGGCCGGTGCCCGGTGGAGCCACGCACCAGATAATGAAAAGCTGAGTTTTGAGTTTATGGGGAGGGGCGGGGTTTATCAGGAGCAGGCGCCGAAGGAGAAGCGGCGCCTGCGGTGTGATGCTTTTTTTTTTTTTTTTTCACACCTGCCCCGGAAACGCGCGGACGGCGAGCGCAGCTGCGCGGGGAGGCGGGCACGGGTGCGCGGCCGCGCGGCCGCGCAGCTTAGCGGGAACACTGCCCACCAGGTCCCATGGTAGGGCCGGCCCTGGGTGTGCGGTGTCACCCTCTAGGTCTGGTGTCACCCGGGGCGGTCCGCCCCCCCCGCCCCCGGGTCGCTACGCCACTGGCAAAAGGAGAGCATTAGAACATGTAATGTCTGATTTAATTAGTATTTAACACAAGTATACTGTATACATCATATGGATAAAATATTCCCAGATTTTCTTTTTAGTGACATCCATAGCTTTACAAAGGGTTTCAAAAATCCTTAGGCCAAAATTAGGATTATTCTTTCTGACATCTATTATCGCTATGACGATGTGAAATTTTGCATTATCCCTCCTCTGCCATTAGACCAAATGCAGCAGGCAGCACCATGGCACAGCAGATCATCTCTCCACAATGGATGTGTGATCCTTTTTCATGTACCTTCCAGTTAGTTCTTGCTTTTGAAATATACTCATAATATGCATTTGATATCTGGTTATTAATATATATTAAGATGTCAAGTTTAAACAACTTAACTATCACTTGACTTTCTCTTTTTTCCAGGCTGCATATACGTTATTATAGGCATATCCTGGCATTTTATTTTGCCATTGATGAAATAAACAGTGACCCTTCCCTTCTTCCTAATATCACACTTGGCTATGACATGTATGATTCATGTGCATATGAAAGTAAAGCTATAGAAAGTACTTTGAAGTTACTAACGGGTGTACAAAATGCTGTTCCGAATTATGAATGTACAAAAAGGGGCATCCTGGCTGGATTTGTTGGAAATTTGCAGCCCTCCTTAACAAAAAGCATGGCCAAGATTACTGAAACCTATTTGTACCCACAGGTAAGTATAATGTTTAAAACTGTATATAAGACAGAAGAGTACACATTATTGAGTACACTGGTTTGCCCTGGATCTGTCTGTCTAGCATGACACCTTGCACCCTGCCTACTTTTCCTACAGCTTCAGTCTTTGAAAGTTATTACAGATTGAGATTCACAAAGCTATTCAGGAAGAAAGTGTAGTAGTATCAAAAACCACGCTCATACATCTGTGAGCTAAAAAAAAGGGATTTATGTGGTAATTGTCCAGTAAAATAAAAAATGTGTTGGTATTCCCACATTGGTCACTAGATGGGAGTATAAGACAACAAATGATGCAGAATTTTATTGAAGCTCAGAATTACAGCTCAGAGTTCCCTCTTTAAGATGAGTCAAGGAGCATAAGATACATTTAGAGTGGTTGGGAGCTATTTGGAGGGAAAACTGCAAGCAACATTTTAATGTGCAGTTTTTACAAGAGGAAGTCAGGCGGGCATACAGAGACCATAACCATGATAAGGGGAAGACTCGTGTAGCCTTTTGCTACACACCTGACATCTAGTGGGGCTACTACAGAGATGAGGCCCGGGTGCAGTTGGAAGAGAGAGCGTGAGAAGAGGAGAGTGAGGTGTGGGGAATTCCATGCAGTGAGGACCCTGGCAGGAAGGAGCCTACAGGAGTCCTGGCATTGGATGTGACAGAGGAGGTGCCCCTTAGGAGTAGAGAGGATCTAAAGGGACCAACAGGCAGTGAGGAGGAACCTGCTGTGCTTGAGACTCTGGTAAGGTATGGCTGCCCCTGTCTGAGGGAGAAGCCCTTGTGTTGGGGAACTGTCCGGGTTGGATGCTATGGAGTAGAGGTTTCCCATGTGTTTACTCACTGGCATCCCGATAGCCCCTCTGCTGATCTTGGGCAATCTGCATACCAGTCTGGGATACCCCATAGATGGTCTCCAGTACGGGGGGGGTTGCTCAGTTCAAAGCCTACTGTTAATTGGGAAATGCCTAGCCCATATGCTGAAACATACTGACAAGCATAAGTACCTGTGTTCTATTTCCGACAAACCCAAGTCTGTTTCATTGAATTGTTCTGATAAGCAAGAGTACCTGTGTTCTAAACTTGATGGACACAAACCTGTTTAGCTTTTTCACTGAAATGTCCTTATAAAGCAAGTCTGGACAGCAGTGAGGGGCGTGGCTTGATATGGCGCCGTGAAGACGTGACATCAGCATAGCGCACTCGGGCACTCCCAAAAGCCCGAAAATCAGATGACCAGGAGGGGGAAAGGGAGAGGAGCACCCAGAAGTCTCGGGGCCGCTCCATCCCCTCTTTCTTCCGTGCACGGGACGAGGCTACACCCCGGGTGGCAGGATCCAAGATGGCGGCCGCCATGGAGCAGAAGGACGTGAGCGATACCGGCCCCCCCGAACCCCATCAGCCAAGCCCTGGATACCGGACCCCCCACGGAGGATCCCCGCAGAGCAGAGAAGCTGTCAGCGCTCACCAGAGAGAGGACGGAGGAGGTGAGAAAGAGGCTGTCAGTAGCCTGAGAGAGACAAGCAGACATCGTGTCTCAGCGCAAGTGCACTGTGAGGAGGAAGGATCGGGAGGATCAGCTGAGGCACACAAGGTCAGTGGCTTCCACAGACGCCCAAACCCCAGGGCTCGATTACTACTCTAACCCCCATGAACTCCCACTACAGCCAGACATGCCTAGAAATGGGGGGTGAAAGGGGCAGCAGCGCGGATTACATGCATGCAGCCCCGCTGCCGCAGGAGGGCATCCCGCATGAGAGGACCTCCACGAGATGCATCTGGCCCCTGAGAGCAGATTCGATCAGCCCAGACTCCCCACCCCGTGCTGCAGCACCTGGGCTCACGTCCCCTGTGTCTGGCGAATTCTCACACTTCTCGCCTGGGGCTGTCATCTTCTCCCCCGGCCCAAATAGCGCCCAGGCCTCCCCATCTCCCCCGACTAGCCCCATTCCGCATTGGCTGCTTCACGCAGGACCAGCCTTGAGTGACGCCGCCGGTGACCAGGCCCAGAGGGTGACGGTGGAGCCTTTGCAGCCTGAGTGGATGATTCGTGAGCTCGGGCCAGGGGGCCACCACCACATGAATCCCTTCCAACCCCACAACATGCCTCGAGAGGCCAGTAGAGAGAAACGCCACACCGGGCACCCCTCCCTGTGACATGGCCCAGCGAGACCTCGCTCCGATCGCTCACCACCTGAATACGTCTTCAACTATCCCACTTGATCTTTTGACACGAGTGGTAGCGGAGGCGGTCAAAATCAATATCAATGATGCTCTTGGAGGCCTTCCGACTCGAGGAGATTTCGATGGATATGTATCAAGAATGGAGGGCACAATCAAAAGAGAGCTGGCGACCCTGCAAGGGGCAGTATCTGATATTACACGAAGAGTGGACGGCGTGGAAAGCTCTCACAGTTCGCTGACGACGCGAGTGGCTGCGCTGGAACAACAGCAGGCGGAGAGCAGCAGACGTCTGTCAGACCTACTCCTGGCCCACGATGACGTGGAGAACCGTAACCGGAGAAATAACCTCCGCCTGCGGGGCGTTCCTTCTTCAAAATCAAAGAAGAGGTCACGCGGCGAGCTTGGGAAAAGGGCCCAATCACATTCCGTGGGGCACAAGTCATTATATTGCAGGATCTATCGCAGAGGACACTGCAAATGAGAAAGCTCTTGAAACCTCTACTGGAGATCATACAGAGCCAGGGTGCAACATATCGCTGGGGACACCCGTTCCCGCTTTTGGTCAGGAAAAACGGAAATCTTTTTGTGTTAAAGTCCCCGAGGCAACTCCCGGACTTATTCCACTTTCTGGAGACGGCCCTGGTTGACATCCCCGATTGGACAGTCCCGGATTTGTCGGTCTACGGGCGCCAACTCCCACAAAGAGCAGGCGGTGGTCCTCGAGGAGATAGAAGAGGAGTGCATGGCCGCCGCCGTTAACAGACGAGGCCTCTGATTCCACTGCGCAGACACCCGGACTCTCCCCGCGCCGGTAAGTCCCACCACCCTGTGATTTAGAACTGGGGGTGAGCGACCGAGGTGGGTGAGGTGGGTAGCGCTATGGTAAGAGCCCCATGATAAGTGGACTAAAGTTTATTTTAGTTGACCGAGCATTCCGGCTGAGGGCTTGTCCCCCACAAGTCGTCAGCTGGCCCCATTTGTTTTGCTTTGTTCTGCTATGTTAGATTAAGTAATATCGCGTTTAGAAAGGGTGGCAACACCAACGAGCATGCGGGACATACGTCTCCGGTCCTCTTGCTGGCTATACTGATATGTTGTTAAGATAAGTCTGTTTTGATTTGTCATTGTTTGGCCAAATATATATAGGTTGTCGGCCGGGCTTGACCACACAGGGTCACCTGGGTGACTGCCTGACGTACCCGCCCGTCCTCTGACAGGGGGCCCGTTTGTAACACTCTGGCCGTGGGCATCATTACTATCCTCTGCGGATCCGGCCACTGTCATGGGAGCTCAGCAGTTGCCCAACTGAGCCGCACTGTTGACCGCATAGCCATATGCTGCCGGCCCTATCGCTCCATCCTATGGCCCTCGACTGTCCAACCATCTAAACCCCCCTCCATATGACTCATGCCTTAGAGTGCATTATAACGAGAATGCAAAACATAGTGCGGCTCACACCCCGCAGATCACGACCCCAGTCTTCTACTCCCCCTATACACTAGGTGCACCCCTCTGGTGACGACCTTGATCCCCACAGAGGGGAAAAAGGAAGCGGATAGCTTGTCCACCCCAAAGTCAGGGGGATAAGGAGGAACCCCACCGTTCTCCGCTAAAAAGCACCATTTCCGGAACACGTACATCGTGATTTATCGGTTGACTACCAGTTAGTCTAGTTATTTGTTTCATATTCGTTAACTCCTCCTTACCTGTACACCCCTTTGGTCTTAACTGTTATCCACCACACCAGCCCCCTCCCCATCGCCACAACCCCAGAGGCTTTAGCAGCAGCCACATTTTAATCCCTCAATCCAGGAGCTGCCTCCCGGCGAACACATAACATGGGCTCATTGAAGGTTGTATCCCTAAATGTGAAAGGCCTTAACACACCGGAAAAAAGAACGATACTGTGGCAGGAGTTAAGGAGATATAAGGCGAAAATAATTTTCATTCAAGAGAAACACTTCAAGAGAGGTGCTTCTCCTAAACTGAATAGTAGACTCTTCCCGCACGTCTTCACCAGCTGTACCGCTGAAGGCAAAAAAAAGGGACGGCAATCTTATTAGCAGGGGACATTCCGTTTTCCTTGCTAGACTCCTGGGCTGATGACTCGGGAAGAGTGGTCATGGTTAAAGGCCTTATTAACCAGAAACGCTATACCTTGGTCTCGATATACGCTCCCAACCAGGGTCAAGTCCAGTTCCTCAAGCAGGCATTGAACAAAGTCGAAAGATTCGCTGAGGGCGAACTGATGCTGGGCGGTGATTTTAACCTGTCAATTGACCCTCTCATCGACACCTCAGCGGGCAAATTGGCAATCACTCAACCCGCCCTAAGATCCCTAAAAAAAAGATTTCAGAGCCTACAGCTGGTGGACGGGTGGCGAATTAGAAATCCCACAGCTAGGGATTACTCATTCTATTCGAAGGTGCATGGGACGTACTCCAGAATTGATTATCTCTGGGTCTCGCACAGCTTGCTGGGGCATGTTTCAGGCGACAGTATTTACCCCAGCTCTCTCTCGGACCACGGCCCTGTTTACCTTGATTTGGAACTAGTGAGTAGACCCCTTTCCCCCTTTACATGGCGGTTAAATGAATCCCTGCTGCAGACTCCTGTGGTTCTGCAGGCTATCAGAGATGGTATCACCTCGTACTTCAACAAGAACGACAATGGGGAGGTCTCACCTCTGACTCTATGGGAAGCCCACAAAAGCGTTATTCGGGGCATCCTGATTAGCCAGGCCTCGAGATTAAAGAAAGAAAACACAGCTATGCTGGCGAGACTGACAGAGAGGGTCAACGCTCTGGAACTTTCCCACAAACAGTCAGAGGCAGCGAGAGTACTCGGAGAGCTTACGCAAGCCAGAGTGGCTCTCAACGCCCTATTAAGACAAAAAGCCAAACATGTGATTAGAAAATGTAAAAGACGGTATTATGAATTTGGCAACAAAAATTGCGCCCTCCTTGCAAGAGCCCTCAAACAGCAGCAGACCCAAAATTTCATAGCTGAAATTATGGCCGAGACCCAAAAGAAACAGCACACCTCAGAGTCCATAGCGGGCACATTTAGGAACTATTACTCGGGACTATATGGCCTACCTGGCGACACGTCAGGGCTGATGCAGGTAGAAAGAATTAGGCAATACCTTGCGAGCTCAAACATGCCAAAGGTCTCAGAAGAGGCCGCAGCCCTAATTGAAGCCCCAATTAACATAGGTGAGCTGGCAGAGGCTATTAGACTTACACCAGTGGGTAAGGCGCCGGGGCTGGACGGTTTCACGACTAGATACTACAAAACCTTCGAAGTACTGCTGGGGCCGCGACTGGTAAGGGCCTGGAACACAATACTTGATGAGGAGAATCCGGGAGCATTCTCAAATAGGGAATTAGAAGCCCATATCACGGTTATTCCTAAGTCGGGGAAAGACCCGTTATTCCGTAAAAGCTATAGACCCATCTCTCTGCTTAACACAGATATGAAACTCTATGCCAAAGTCTTAGCTAATAGGCTATCACCACTAGTCCCCCACCTTGTGCACCTGGACCAGACTGGGTTTGTACTACATAGAGAGGCTAGAGACAACGTTATTCGCGCCATTAATGTCATACACACAGCCAAAACCTCTGAGACCCCTCTGATGCTTCTCTCTACCGATGCCGAAAAGGCCTTTGATAGGGTAGGCTGGCCGTTCCTGAAAGAGTCTCTTCTGCACATAGGACTGGGTAATAATATGAGACTGCTCATAGAGGCTTTGTACACCAGTCCTTCAGCAAGGGTAAGGATCAATGGCCACCTTTCAGACCCAGTGCGGATAAGAAATGGCACCCGGCAGGGTTGCCCCCTCTCACCCCTCCTCTTTGCCTTATAGCTAGAACCCTTCCTGTGATAACAATGACATCCGGGGACTGGTCTCTCACGAGAGCATCCATAAGGTCGCCGCCTATGCGGACGATCTACTCTTTTTCATTTCTAACCCCTCCGTGACTATCCCAGTCCTGATAAAGGAGTTTGAGGCATACGGGAGGCTTTCATACTTAAAAATCAACTTTGATAAGTCTGAAGCCATGAACGTTTCCCTCCGGGGGGACCTAGTCAGGACCATCCGGCAGTCGTTCCCCTTTAAATGGGCCAAGGCCTCGTTAACATACTTGGGAACCCAGTTGCCATGCTCCCTATACAACATAGTGGCCCCGAACTTCCTCCCATTGGCTAGGAGAATTAGAGCTGATTTGGAGAGGTGAGACCTCCCCACCTTCTCCTGGATGGGGAGGGTAAACATAATAAAAATGACGATCCTACCCAGATTGTTGTACCTGTCCCGGGCCCTGCCGGTCTGGATCCCTGCACGTTTCTTCACTGACCTTAGCAGGTCCCTCCTGAGTTTCGTTTGGAATAAAAAGCGGGCGAGGCTCGGGATGCGCACACTCTGCAGGCCCAAAAACCAGGGGGGCATGTCTTTGCCTGACATTAGGCTCTACTGGGCGGCCTCTCACCTACAGAGAATCTGTGAATGGACGACCTGTCAGGACACAAAAAGATGGGTTCAACTGGAGCGAGCCATGGCTCCCACCCCGCCAGACATCTTGATGTGGGGCGGGGGGGACTTACCCCTAGACCTGAAGAAGCACCCGACTATTGCGGCTTCCCTGGGGGTATTTGGGAAGTACAGATCCTATTCGGAGATCTCCCCCTGGCCCTCCCCCATGGTGCCTATAATAACTAATCCGTTACTGGCCCCTGGGTCATCTAGAGCAGACCTCAGGGAATGGGGCAGGCTGCGACAGCTGAGAGCCGGGGACTTAATATCAGAGAGGGGGTGGACATCACTGACAGACTTGAGATCCAGATGGGGAAATGCAGACTTTGACCCATGGACCCTACTGCGGTTACAATCTTTTGTGTCTGGCCAGGGCTTGAGGAGGGATAGGTGTAGGACTTATACCGAGCTAGAGAGGATATGCCTGGGGGAAACACTGAATGTACACCTGACCTCCAAATTATACTCAATGCTGGTGGGGGAGTGTGACAGCCCCCCGACGTTCTGGAGGGAGTGGGAGGCCGACTTGGGGATGGAGATTGGAGAGGACCAGAGAGAGAGAATTGCCTCTCTTGCGTACAGATCATCGATTGCCACCAGAGTGCAGGAATCCAACTATAAGGTTCTGACCGTTGGTACTATATGCCCGACAGGCTCAACAAAATGTATACCTCGGTGGACCCACACCTCCAGCAGTGTGGGTCCACCGAGGTATACATTTTTGACCATCCTCTGGTCCTGCTCCAAGATCCGGGTATACTGTGAAGGGGTGCTGGCCATAATCTCCCAACTCACGGGAGGTCGGGCCCTTACAGACCCCGCTCAGATCCTGCTGCACTCGACAAATCGCCCCGTGAGCAAGTATAAGAAATCCCTGCAGGTTCACCTGTTGAACACAGCTAAGTTAGCGATCCCAAGATTTTGGAAACAAAAAAGAGCCCCTACTGGGAGGGATTGGGCTGAGGAGGTACTGAATATCTCAGAGATGGAAGACCTTACACTTGCCATACATGACAGAGACGAGCAATACAGATGCACGTGGATGCCCTGGCTAATTTACCAGGAGTCTGAAGAATTTAAACAGCTGTTCGCAGGACCAGCTAGTTGATGACCATGACCTATACCAGTACGCTGCTACAGAGGCCTGCCCCCACCCCCTTGGTCTCCCCTCGTTGTGGGCTTAACCCCAAGTAGCCTCTGAGGCGCCTTGCAGAGAGAGGCACCAGCAAACCATGGGCTGGAAGGTGCTGCCTGCGACCCTGGTCGAGGGCCCCACCCGAAAGTCTCAACATACCGTCGGGTTGGTCGCTTGTAGGATTGTGTGCCATGCAGACCATCAAGCTGCTCCCTCACCCCAGTCCCAAACCCCGACCTCTGCCTCTGTACCCCCTGTTCTCCCTCCCTAATGTGTATTGTATCGTGTGTAATGTTTTTTTATTTTTATTTTTTTTTTCCTTTTTCTGTTTCCTATGTATGTTTATATGCAAAACCTTTAAATAAAAAATGAAAAAAAAAATAAAAAAAAATAAAGCAAGTCTGCCTGTGTTTGATTTTATACAAGCTGTGTATTTGACCGGGACGTGGAGTAAAGCATTAAACCTTTCTTTTCATGAACTTGCAACAATTAAACAAGGGTAGGTAAGTAGGCAAAAGATACAGTACACGGAAGTCTCTTTGGGTCTTCACTCCTGAAAGGGCCCAGTTTTGTTTACACCCTGGGTGCCAGAAACACAGATTCAGATCTGGGCATTATCACAGCCCTTACAACATATATATTTATTCAGTAAGACCCTATAGAGGTAAGGGTTAAAGATTGTAATTTGGTTATAAGGTGTGTTGCTATTATTAGTGCTGGACCAAAAATAGGGTCCAATGGTCACAAGTAAATGTTGACCACCAGCCACCAATCCAGGGCAACTGCTCTTGGTCGTGGCAGGTGCCATGACAATGGAAACATGGAGCTGTGAGTATTTTTGCTGATATTCAGGCTTTTTAGGGGGTTTAAGCAGGGTAGAGGGGTGCTGTTCACCTGGTCCTGGCTTTTGCCTACTCCCCCATTGGGAGCTCTGCACTGAAAGCTTACAGGTTTATAGGGGCAATTATTCATTTTATTATGTACGCAAACTGGAAGTGCAGTGCGATGTAAAACTTTAGTGGACATTTGTGTAATAATCAGTGTCAGACGGGGCTGTCCTGGGGCGACCACTGGAACCATGCAGCGTTACCTGCTTATTATATCATAGAATAATGTATGGTATAACCATTACTATTCATCTGTGCAGTATCAACAGAGTGCTGGGGCTGTACACAATGACAAAACTAAAATAAGGCTGACCACTGTGTTTTTCAGTGACCAACAGGCAGAGAACTGAGACTGTTGAAATCATGAGAACCATTTAAACTAGGAATCCCCTTTTAGAATTGGGGAGCTGGGGTATTACTCGAGCCCCTGGTGGGCCAATATGAGCCTGCTGAGAATTACATCATGTGCATGTGGTGGCGGTGAATTTACCTTTAGAAATGCATGTTTAAAGTGGAACTTCAGTGTAAAATTGAGCCCCCCCCCCCCTCGTCCCTGCCACCCTACTCTGACGCTAAGGCAATACTTGGTGGGTCCAAAAAAAATACCATATCTACAGGCCATATAAAGCGCTCCTCCGGTCTCTGTATGGCCGCCGCTGAAAATGACACAGAGCCGCATCCCCCGGTCCATCTGTACTCCCGCTGCTCATTCACTTGAATGGGTGGATGGGAGCATGCATGGAGCCAGGGGATGTGGCAACATGGCGACACCCAAGGGTCAGGTATAGTTTTTTTTTTCTTTTTAACTCCCCTTCCTGCCTTAATGCCAGGATAGGGTGGGGGGCCATTATAGACTGAAGTTCTGCTTTTTATATACAGGATAGTTTCAAGGCAAAATAAGGCTCAGTGCAGAAACGAAGTAATTTGGCCCTCACCTCACCCATCCTATGACACTGCTGCTATTCAATACCAATTTGCCATTTTGTGCCTCTTCCTTTGCAACAGACTATGCCCCCTCCTCATGAATTAGCCCAATATATGGGGGATGAGGGTTCTGACCCCTACCAGTGACCCTGACTTGTCTGCAGAAAATAGGGTGGCTGCGATAATGCTCCCCTATGGCCCTGGCACCCAGGGCGATTGCCCCGCTCACCCTCCCCTAGAAATAGCCCTGTTAATATATTTCTAAGCAAACCATTAGCTCATCTAAAGTTGGCTTTACACAAGCAGATAAATTGACTGTTCGCACAGCGAACATACCATATGGTGACATACCATACAAATCTTCTGCGGTTGAGCGACTTGCATTCAGACGCTGAAGATTTGTTGGTCAATTGGTCATCCCAAATGATATGATGGCCGACTGATTAACCAATTTGTTCATCGATTTATCGCAGCGTCCATGTCCACAGAGAGATTATCAGTAAACTGCGGTTTCTTTAGTGATTTCTCGCTTGATAATCACTCTAAATGGGCCATAAGAATTGTAAATACATAGCGCATGTTGGAGGACCTCATACTTTTATTACACTATGTGGATGCTGTGTCACTTACTATATCTGCTATCTGCTGATTTTAGTGAGGGACAATAAGGTAAGTTAAAATATCTTTTACCAAATAAATTCCTGTAGTCATCATCTATAGGCTGTGCTCATTCCATACTGGGAGAGAGCGAGTTTACAACTTCCTCCTGAGCAGATCTCTGTTTGACATCACTTATAGACACTAGCATTAAAAAATGTAATCTTTGATATGTCTTCATTTCATTGTTCCCATGTTACTCCAGATGCAGCTGATCTATTTGTGGGTACATCTTCCTTTACCTTACTTATTTGTATTATTTTAGGTCAGTTACGGGGCTCAGGATATAGATTTAACTCACAAAGCAATATACCCATCTTTATTCCGGACAGTCCCAAATGAAAGCAGTCAGTATTTTGGATTCATACAGCTGCTCAAACATTTTAACTGGATATGGATTGGAATCATTTTCAATAGTGATGAAAATAATGCCCAATCAGGTAACAATTTGAAAAACGAGCTCCTTCAAAATGGAATCTGTATTGCATTCTTCCAAGTT
This sequence comes from Gastrophryne carolinensis, assembly GCA_027917425.1. Taxonomy (NCBI): domain Eukaryota; kingdom Metazoa; phylum Chordata; class Amphibia; order Anura; family Microhylidae; genus Gastrophryne; species Gastrophryne carolinensis. The sequence continues at coordinate 79,927,786 of CM051242.1, read as the reverse complement.
TTATCAAGTACAGCTCTCAGCACCATACGTAATATCATAAACGAACTCAAATACTCCTCTGCAAATGTTGTATTTATTTTTCTCAGTAATGATGAATTTTATAATTTTGTGTTTACCATTCAGCTATATTCTTTGCCTGCAAAAGTCTGGATTATCCCATCGACTATGGCTCTGATGACAATGGATACAGCCTTTTTTGCTTCTTTTAATGGTTCTCTCACATTTTCTATTCACAAAGGAGAGATTCCGGGATTAAAGGAATATATCAATAACGCTAACCCCCTCACCCTCCCGCAGGACTTTTTTACAGCAATAGTGTGGCAAAATAGCTTTCTCTGCTTACCCGCAAATGCAACCACATTTAGTAAGGAACTGTATGTACGAGCAAATTGCACTGGAAAGGAAACGCTAAAATCTTTCGAAGCTATTTTTGATGTTAACAATTTTAGACTAACGTACGCCATTTACAGAGCTACCTATGCATTTGCTTATGCGTTACATGACTGGCTATACACAAAAAATAATCCACTGACTGATTACAGATCTTATGTCAGATCGTCTTTCAAGGCAAATAAGGTAAATACATTTTTGGTATCAATTGTATCAATTGTCAATTGTGAAAAAATATCTCTAAGTTTCTTAGTGACTTGTGTGAGTACCTTACTTTCAGGTAATTGGATGGACAAATTCGCAGCTATAGCGAGTTTTATTAAGCTTTTATCTTTGGAGAGAGAATATGAACTCCTATTCTGATGGTATCTTACCCCAGTTGCCCATTATATCCCAGGAGCATAGGCCATGCCTTTATTGGTGGTGAAACATATCTTTTAGGACTGCCAAAAAAAGCAAAGAGGTTGTGGATTAGGGTGTATAATATGTTCAACTCAGTACTGAACCTAAATAAACTGGGAAGCCTTGTTGTGTAGGGAAATGCACAACTTCAGTTTCCATGAACATAGCAGAACAGCCAGGGCTACATTTTAGTGAGCTCAAAAATAGTAAACTAAACTATGGTTAATGAAAAGTTTTATTAGATAGGCAAAAGAATTTCCAGAAGATTTGGAATCCATGGTTGAACAATACAGTTGTACCTGGGTTGTGTTGAAACTTATGGTAATCTGATTGTAATGGCTGGGGGGGGGGGGGGGGGGGGTCGTCAGTGTGCGCATTCTTGCTCTCTTTCTTTTCTTAACCACTTTCTACCTCATTTCATTTCCTTCTTTGCTCTTATTTTTATTGGATTATTTTATATTTTTATTTTATTTTATGGTCTATAAGATATTAGAGAAAAATATTAATATTTCCCCCTTTTATTTCCCCTTTTTTTAGGGAAGGATAAGCTGTTTTTTATGGCTTTTGGTGTTTATTTAAGCCTATTTTAATGCAAATGGTCATCAATCTAAACTGTATACTCTGATTTTGATATTGTTAATGCCTGTATGTCTTATGTCTTATTCTCTTAGTACCATGCATATTTCCAATAAAAATAATTTCTTGACAAAATTATTTGTTACAGAAATATTGTTAGTCAAAAATCTATGTTAACAAATCAATCCTAACAATCAGTACACTGGTTCAGGGTTAGTAATGGGTTTCAGTTAAGTTAAAATAGAAAACATGAATTATATATGTAAAAGAAAAGCCCTTCTGATAATTTTGTAGCCTACAACATTGGTACTGGAAGAGGTGATTATCAGCATGCCCGGTACTGCCCGGCAAACTATAGCAAGGTGCCCCTCCCCTCAGGACGTATCGCTAAACTCCTCAATAGAGAAGTGCGCCACTCTGACTCCTTCCTATGGCAGGAGCTGTGCCAGCTCCAGCAAGGATCAAGGTGTAGGGCTGCTGAGCCTCCAATCATTGACAGTAAAAACATGAGAGGCGCCCCCACCCTAATCTCCACCAAAGCTAATAACACATAAAATGCACTAATATAAAAAAAAAACAGGTCTAGCATTGCCTTACATGGCCTCATCACATGTGCACCCCTGGTCTCATGGCAACTTATTATTGCCTCAATTAAACTTAATCTGCCAAAAATGTACTGTAAATGCCTACAGGAGAAAAGCTGTAACACAAAAGTAATGTAAATATATCATCAAAGGAACGGAGGGGCAGAAATGCTAGACTGGACTGCCATAAAAAAACCTTCCATGCAAAATTGGGTGCATTGAACTGCAATATAGAGTGGCCTTCTTACTCAATCTGCTAAACTTACCACACCCAGGTTGGAACCTCGGGAGACAGGAAGCCTCAACAGGAGGCTTTGGCTTTTAGTTGCCCATCACACGTGGGACTTGTCGCATGGAAACAGCTGGAGTGTGTATTGCACCTTAGATAGTGGTAGTAAGTAAGGCTGTGGGGCAATGGGCACAGTCAGATGCCCATTGTCCTACAGTTGGTGCCTGGTAGCTCCAGTGTTGGGAAAGGACACAAAGGGCAATTAAAAACACCCCTCGACACTCTGCCATTGACTGAGGAGGGACTCTGATGTTGCAGGCTCCCAGGCTCCCTACTAAGCAAAAAGGGTAATTTCTTAGGAGGACCAAGCTCCATTCCACCTGTAATTCTGCGGCCACCGCTGCATGGGTTAAGGTAAATATAATATTTATTCAAAATAGTTTAGTAAATACGGCTGTGCTACTACAGAATAGTCAGAAAAACTTTACAACTTCTCTCTATTCTTTTGCTGTTTAAGCTAAATCGATTCTTGAAAAATGTTAATTTCAAATCGTCATCCGATGAGAATTTTTATTTTGTGGATAGAGAAATTCCAGGCCAATATGACATAATGAACTGGATCATCAATACTAAAGACACAGTTCAGTATACACAGGTGGGAGGCTACATGAGTTCTGCCCCTCCAGAAAAACAATTTGTTATAAACAGCAGCCTTATACAGTGGAATCCGTGGTTCAGCGGGGTAATTACTATTTTCTCTATACTCATTTTGTTATCATCAGTTGCAACTGCCCTGGGCAGGGCTCTCTCTTGATGTATCTTTTTATAAATGTGTAATCTTTGCATTAATGTGTTTTTGGACAGTGCCTTGTAAAGTATCATGAAATATATTGTCACTATATACAATAATAATGCACAAATATTCGGTAGCACTCCACCCATCCTAAGCCAATTTGGGCAATAACATAAAAACAACTAATGCGGGAAACTGAAGCTGGAACCTTGAGTGACAGGTGAGTCACCGGGAGGCTAATTTAAGACTAGCGCCATTTATTGCCATGTGAGCGTCTAAGTGCCGCTATGTAGCGGCACTTAGAGCGACCGCTAGTAGACGCTGCAAGCGTTTGTCTGACGCTATAACCTAGCATAGTGGCTGGACAAGTGACTCTGAACTATCCTGTCCAGCGCTGATGAATGTGATGTCTGGAGGGAGCTTTTGAAGGGCTCTCCCTGAATCACTGCAGAGCCAATCAAGATCGCTAGGTGGTGTCCTGAGTTAAAAGTGCCCAGGACTACGCTACATCTAACAACAGGACAAGGCTGCAGTGAAAGATAGGTAGCGCCAGTTAAGTGCATCCGGCACTCGGCGCTGAAGCCCATATTTAAGAAAAAACTACACACAACTAGCGTTGGCGCTCTAAAACTGGGAGCTCCAGCACCAGAGGAAAAACATATAGAATGACATTGTTCTAACACTGTGACAATGTCACTGCAATGGCAGACCTGCACATACAATTCTGCATAAAAAAATATTTAAAAAAACACAATAAAAGTGTTTGGTTGCTGAGCAGAAGAGGCCACACAATGATTCGAACCAAAAATTTAGAACATTACTTTAGGAAAAAGCTGTTTATACACAACCACTAAAACACCATTGAAATGTATGGGAGATACTGAGCGACAGGTGCTACATGGTGCTGCTGAACACACAGCTCTAGCGCTTTACACTGAGCCATCGCTAGTAATACATGTGACACTACATGGCGTTATTAGAGGCGCTGACCAGACTGAATTTCATATATATGATTTTCACATACCCAGCGTTCACATGACGCTACGTGGCGCTATGTGGCACTACCTGGCGTTAGCATTTCTTAAATAACCCCCCTAGTCTGTCAAGTCCAAAGCTGCATTGCAGAGCTGTTTTATTATTTTAAAGGTCAAATTGGGGGAGGGGGGGTACAAAATACTAGGACATCCTCTTTAAAGCATACCTACACCCTTCAGCTGTCATCAGCTGTATCGTCCTCCTCACAGGCATCTAGAATGGGGATGCCTGCCAGAAAAGCCCAAATTAGGCTGATTATTCATGTGCCAGCTATGTGCCTTGCCAGTAACCACTGGGGTTTTCCAGATCTTGGTCAGCACTGTGGGGGTGGGGACCTTAGAAGCGTAGTTCAATAGCAGCTGAACTTCAGCTTTAAGGTGAGCCAGTAGGGGGCATTGGGATCTGTAGGAGGAACATAAATAAAGTCTCTTAGTTCATTTTTTAAGGTCGACTTTCACTGATACCTCGCTGCAATATTTCCTCTTGATTGATTTTGCCCCAGGTCCCTCGCTCAGTGTGCAGTGACAGCTGCCTTCCTGGATATAGAAAAGCACCCAGAAAATCTCAACAAAAATGCTGCTATGACTGTGTTCTGTGTTCAGAGGGGGAAATATCCAACACCACAGGTCAGTCTTCTTGTCTATGAATAAACTATGACAATAACTTTTGTCTTGTGTCTGTAAGTGTGTGTAACTGTGTAAGGTAGTGATGAGCGGATCCAGCTGGCAGAGTTCGGCTTGGTTGTAAGAATCTTACCTGCCTCCCGTCCTCGGTCCCGCGGCGCGTCCTCCAGCGAGTTGCAGCCGCCTGTCACCTGGCGGCCCCGTCGGTCTGCTGTTCCCGTGCGCCGCTCTGAGGCGCTGGGTGCGGCGGCGGCGGGGCGCGGCGGCCTCGCTGCGGGTCGTGCGGTGGGGGCAGGCGGCCCCGCGGTTTCTTCTGCCGGCGCGGTTGCGTCTCTCCCGGCTGGGAGCGCGCCCGGCCAACCACGTGCTCGCGCGCGTGCGCGAGCACGCTCAGTTTATGCCCTCCGGCGGCGCTGCTCCCAGCGCATCCGCCGGGGGCGAGTTTAAAGTAACCAATCCGGCTGTCCTGGTGGGAGACGGGCCCAGGGACTGGATAGTCCGTCTGGCCTGGGCAGTCCAGTCCCTGGGACCGCTCCTATTGGGTAGTTTTTCAGTGGCACCAATCAGTACACTTCCCTCTCTTTCACTAGGGTCCCCTTCCCATTGGCCAGTCTTCCCTTTAATACCATGCTGCCCCATTTTCCAGTGCCCGTTATAGCCTCTGGTTAATAGGGTGTGCTTCTAGTCTGTCCTGATAGTTATTACTCGGCTTCGTCCATGACCATCCTTGTCTGCAGCCCGCCCCGACCTTTTGCCTGTCTGACTTCGTTTTTGCCTGATCCTTCTGATACCACGTTTTGGTGCTCTTCTGGTTTGACCTCGGCTCGTTTGGACACTTCTTCGTTTAACCCCTTGGATACCGCGCTCTGTGACCACCCGGCTTGTTTTGGACATTTCTGATTGGTTTCCCACCTTCAAACCAATTTTCATCCCGGCATCCGTATTCGGGATACCCTGCGGTTCATCCGTCTCCACCTTAAGCCAGTAATCTTTGTGCCAACTAAGTCCTGGGGGTAACCGAGTCTGGAGAGGCATAATCCGCGTCTCCTGCGAGCGGGGACTTGTCTAAAGGCAGAAGAGGCGATGGAGATTGGGGATTACCTGGCTTAAGAGAGAAGGGTGTCCGGCGCCACCTTACATCGGTATCGAACTTTGTGTCCTCGAGCGCTTGGAGTTGAACACAGATTTCAAACAAAAATCTGTCTGCACACTCTACTTTCGGGCTGGACCCAGAAGAACGCTGATTGGCTACACAGCAGCCAATCAGCATCCTTCCTTCCCCTTTCTCTATCAGCTCAGTGGGACACGTGAGCCCAATGCATAGCAGACAGGGTCCGCGTCTCTCAGCCCCATCTTGCAGTGCTGTTTTAGATAGGGAGAGGTTCCTGCTGAAGATAGGCTATATCTTTTAACCCTTTCAGTGCCAAGTACGTAGACTCTACGTGCTCGCTTCTACTCCACTTAAAGTGGACCAACACCCAGGATTTTGACTATCCTGGGTTTTGGTCCACTTCAGGGGGGCACCCCGATTAGGGGTGCCCCGCTGTGTAAAACCCCCCAGAAACACCCCAATACTCACCTCAAAACGCTCCCACGTGGCCGGGTGACAGCGACGGACAAGCGCTGACAGCGACGGACAAGCCAGCGCGTCCGCCGCCGCCTCCCGCACGTCCCTCTGACAGCGCGCGCGGCCGCGCCGGCCATTCACAAACGGCCGGCGCGGGCGCGCGCACGGCTAGAGGGGCGCGCGGGAGGGGGCGGCGGCCGCCGCCGCCGCCGCCGAGGAGGTGAGTTTTTGGGGGGTTTTCGGGGGGGTTCCTCACCGCGGGACATCCCGATCTCGGATGTCCCGCGGTGAGGGGGGTGATCGGCCCGGGAATCTTATAGATTCCCGGGCCGATCACCCCAGGGTGTTGGTCCACTATAAGTGCCAAGCACGTAGAATCTATGTGCCTGACTTTTCCCCCTTCTACACTAAAGAAGAATAAAAAAAAAACACTCACCTGACCCCTTGTTCGAACCGGCCGGGTCTCCTCTTCATCCAGGGGGGCTTCGAGTCCCCACCCAGGCCCCCTCGGCTGCAGGGGAGTGCCCGGAATATCCACCCCCCGCCAGAAATACCTGTAAAAAAAAAAAATAATTAAAACCCGCCGGGTCTCCTCTTCACCAGGGGGGTCGCCGATCGCCCCCCCTGGCTCTTCATCTTCAAGGGAGAGCCTGACAGGCCTCTCCCCCTCCTCTCCCGATGGGCGCCGCCATCTTGCCGCTAAGCCCCGACCATTTGGGGCGGGGCTTATTACGTCATTCACCGGATGTCGTCCTGGCTCCCGGCTGTTGTTTATTCAGATGCAATCATGCTGGTCACAGGAGCAGAGGGGCAGGTGATCAGATCATCGCCTGCCCCTCTGCTACTGTAGCCAGCATGATCGCATCTGTCATCACATCAAGGGATGGTCGGAGGTGAGTAAAGTAAAAAAATTTTTAATTATGTCTGTGTGTTTTTTACTGTTAACCCTTCATGATTCATGAGATCCCTATACCAGTTCACAAGGCTGGGGCTGGCAAGTCACCCGTGACTAGCGGGTGACTTACCATTAACCCCTGGCACCCCAAATGACCTGCCTCCCCAAAGGCTGGGGGGGGGGGCAGAAGAGCCCGGGCCCACACAGGGTATGTGGACTTGTAGGCTGCAGGGTGGGGGCCACAAAAGCTGGCCCCTGCACCCTGTTCCTACAAGCCCCCATAGCTGGTCCCGGGCTGGTTATGACGGGTAGGGGGGACCCTACATCATTTTTGGGGGATTTTTTAGGTTTAGGGTTAGGGTTAGCCTGGGAGGGGGGACCCTATGTCATTTTTTTTTTAAATTAACCCCTTATGCTCTGTCGCCCAGCAGCTATAAAATGCTTCCAGCAGCAGCAGGAGAGCAGAAGCCAGAGTGGGACACAGTGCCCAGGGATGGATGGGAGGTAAGTATAAAAAAAAAAACAAATGAAATATTTTTTTCTCCATGTGTCTGTGTATTTTTTTTACACGTAACCCCTTATGAACTGGTAAGGGATCCATGACAGCCCTATACCAGTTCACAAGGCTGGAGGCTTAACCCCCAGCACCCCCAATTACCTGCCTCCCCAAAGCCCAGGGGGGGCAGAAGAGCCCGGCCCACGAAGATTGTAGCCGGCAGGTCGGGGGGCCACCAAAACTGTCCCCTTTGCCCTGTTCCTACAAGCCCCCATAGCTGGTCCCGAGCTGGTTATGATGGGTAAGGGGGACCCCATGTCATTTTTGGGGGGATTTTAAGGGTTTTTAACCCTTAAAATTCCAAAATTCCAGGAGGGGGGTCCCTATGCAAGGCGCGCACTTTGTCTGCAGAGCTGAAATTTTCAAGTAAAATTACCGTTACGCACATGCTTTACTTTGTGGTGTTTGCCAACTCTTCCCTTGACAGTAGCTATGCATGTTGGGTACTGTTCTGTTCGGGGGAAGTTGCTTTTTCAGATTTTACTTGTTTTTTCTTGTTTGCATATAGTTTTTTTTTAGGAAAATGTGGCTTTGATTCTTCTTTTTTATTCTTTTTTAGGGAAACTGTGCAACCAAAGAATTGATTGAGGGATTACTTCCACAAAACTACACCCACATAAACAAGCCTGGTATGCCTAGAAAGCGTGAGGCGTTTACTTCCAGAGAATATATAGTTTGTACATTTCAAATGTAATGGGTTGTTTTTCTGGAAAATCTGCAAGGTGCGCATAGCATATATCGCAGTTGTATTTTATCTGAAAATCTCCTAAAACGCTGTTTCAGTTTGGGGGAGTCTCCTGGGCAGGAAAGGGTGTCTACCAATACATATGTGTTACCGCTGTAACCAGGAGAAATTGGGGTTTTACACGCAATAAGAATTTATTGACAAACTTACATTTTTTATTACAAAAAAACACTACAAATTGCAAAAAAATGATTTTTTTTAAATTTTTTTGCACATATTTCACCTAAAAGTATTGAGAATACACAAAAAAGGCCAAACAAGACATTTAAAACAAAAAACAATAAACCAAAATAAAAAAAAAATATATAATTTTCCTGGAAAATCCCTGAAAATCCCTTCAAAAATCGAAGTTGAACATATTTAGCGCAAAATAGTGAAAAGTGGTCTGGCAACAAAGGGTGACAAAAATTCTAGGAAGGCTGGCACTTGAAGGGTTAAAAAACTGCCCTTTTCAGGGCAAACAATAGTCAGCGATAGGGGCTGGATTGAGGGCTAGACTTGGGTTGGACTGGGGGCCATCACTACTACACTAATAGCACTGGCTTCTCACTACTTGGGTCTGGGTGTCCCCTTATTCTTCATCAAGCTCCAACCTCTAGACCTAGCTGGTATTTGTGCATCCCCAAATTCCAAACCTAGCTGTAAATCCCGGGGTGAGAGTATCCCCTTATACCAAACCTATCTGTAAAGACTGGTGAGAGAGTGCTCCTTTATACCAGACCTATCTGTATTCACTGCAGTGTCCCCTTATACTAAATCTATATGTAAAGACTGGGGTGAGAGTGTCCCCTTATACCAAACCTATTTGTAAAGACTGGCGTAAACCTATCTGTAAAGACTGGGGTGAGTGTGTACCCCATATACCAAACCTAGCTGTAATTAATGGGGTGATTGTGTACCCTTATACCAAACCTATCTGTATTCACTGGGGTGTTTGTGTCCTTTATAGCACACCTAGCTGTAAAGTCTGGGGTGACTGCATACTCCCAAATACCAAACCTAGCTGTAAAGCCTGGGGTGAGAGTGTCTCCTTACACATCAAAAGTGGTGATTATGCACCCTTATACCAAACCTGTAATTAATGGTGTGACTGTGTACCCTTATAGCAGACCTAGCTGTAAAGATTGGGGTGATTGTGTACCATTATACCATAACTAGCTGTAAGCAATGGGGAGAGTGGGTATTGTGATCCCACCTCTTTCTCTATGTCCTTGAGAGTACCCCCTTATCATACAAGAAGATGTAAGCACTGGGTTTTGTTTGTGCCAGCTTAACCAACCTTTTCATTTAATGCAGACCATCACCCTGAATAAGAGTCTATCTTATGTTTCCCACACCCTGTACATACAGATTGCTCACATCAAAAATCATCCTACCTGCACATACTGCTTGTTGTATACCTTTGAACATCCAAAATGGTGGCTCATGGAGCATCAGACAGCCTGCAAACAGGAAGTGTCTTCTGACTGTGTCGCTCTGCATTCTGGGATTGATGTCCTTTCCCTGACCCCAGCTCTGCTCTGTCTGTGCAAAGCACAGCTATAACCCCACCCCCTGCACTTTATCCCGCTCTCCTCTCCTCAGTATGTGATGCTTCTGAGTCAAGATGGCTGCACTCGTATCCTAGAGTCCTGAACAGAGTTGCAGCCCAGTGGGGAAAATAATAATAAGTAAGTGGCTAAAAACTTAAAATATATTCACTTTAGATGCTGGGGAATAGTTTCTTAAGGGTTTGGGCTTTTTATTAAATCATGCTGAAGGTCCGGTTTAAGCATTGGGAAAGCTGTAATGAGGGACACGAGAAGACATTTTTTACACTTAAACCACACCCCTAGCCATGCCCTTAAAGGAAAACACCGCTTAAGAATTAAATGAATAATAATAATACAGGCAAGGCCTCCACAAACACATTACAGCCAGGGGCTGTAGTGAGAGGGACATCCCTCCATTCCAGTAAGTGAGGGGCAGCCCTCCATTACAACCAGTGAGGGGCATCCCTCCATTACAACCAGTGAGGGGCATCCCTCCAATACAGCTGTCACAGTGAACTTACCTGAGGTCTGGTCCCACTGTGTCTCCGGGCGGCTGGCCAGGACTCTTCCCGCCCGGCGGCTGTGCTGGCTCGGGTGGTGTTGGCTCGTGCGCGCCGAGTGTGGCCACTTCCTCCTCTCGTTGTTGCATCCCCAGCTTCTCTGCACGTGCTAGCGCAAGCACGCGAGCATGTCTCTCTTATGCCCTCTGCCGGCGCTGCACCCAGAAAAGGCGCAGGAGGCTGAATTAAAGGGCCAATCAGCCCAATGTGTATTCTAGGAGAAACGCCCTTTAGAGTTAAACTGGGAAATCAGCCCAGAGATTGTATAGTGCACCAATCAGACACACTCCCCTTGTCCAATCCAGTCTGGTTTAGCCCTATATAGGTTTTACCCCTCCAGTGCATCAGTGCCCGTGATAACCTTGCTAGTTTGACTATCCTGACCGCCGCCTGTACCGACCTCAGCCTGTATTACGACTATGAACCTGTCTTATCCTTGGTGCTGCGAAGATCTCCTGGTTTGACCCTTGGCGTGACTTTTTGACCTTGCTTGAATTCTCCTCAGCCAGTGAGGGGCATCCCTCCAATAAAGCCAGCAAGCGGCATCCCACATTACAGCCATTGAGGGGCATCCATCCAATACAGCCAGTGAGGGGCATCCCTCCAATACAGCCAGTGAGGGGCATCCCTCCATTACAAACAGTTAGGGGCAACACAGAGAGACAGACACACTCAAACACACACAGACACACACACAGACACACACACAGACACACGCACGCGCACACACACACACACACACACACACACACACACACCAATGTAGGCGATCATCTCCCCTCCTGCCCAATCTCCCCCTCCAGGCACCTTCCTGAAGTCTGCCCACCCACGACACAGAGGCACCGACAGGATTCTTCCTGGAGTCCCGCCCACCCATCAACCACCAATGAGCTTAACGAAAGAAAAAAAAACAGCCAACCCGACTGTGAGCGCTCAGATGCACATCAGGGGCCTGCGGCGGCGATGGCGGTTGTCTGAGAGGGCGCGGTGCCCGGGGCCACGGTGAGCTTCCAGCAAGGGACGATGGAGAGCCATGACTGTGCGGGACACGTGCATGCACCACGGGACGCCGGGACACATAACCGGCGTGATTGTCCCATGAAAATTGGGACGGATGGGGGTATGGGTTTTGTGTGCACTGTTATCCCACAACATCCTCTAAGCACTGGGGTGTATGCCCTTATCCTACAAGAAGCTGTAAGCACTGGGGTCTAACCCCTTATAGCACAACTTGGTCTAAGCACTGGGGTATGTGTCAGTACTTCTTGCTTAAAGGAAAACTCATTTTTTGTCAGTTTTTTTGTGTTCTGCCTTATTGTTTTCCTTCTTTTGCAATGTAAAATAAACATTTGTGTTAGGATTCTGCCCACAGGATTCCTGTGTGCCTGTGATTCTAAGATGGGAGTGTTTTTTTTGGGCCCTGAGTAAATGTACAGACTAAAGTATAGTTCTGCTCGTGGTCACACACCACCTTGCCAGTCTTTAGGTGCAGCAGCACCAGGCCTACTATAACTCTGGTGCATACTTGCACCAGAGAAAAAAAAGAGGTTTGGCGGGATGAAACGAAAGAAAAAATATATAATAGCCAAACTTAGCAACCCAAAACGTAAATGGATCTGCCCATCACTAAATAATACTAACCATCTTTTTCTTTTTGCTTTGCAGGTGCATGGTGCCAAGTCTTCCCCAGCAACCCACCCTGCAAGCCATATGTGGACTGGCCATATACCTGGGAAAATGGGCCTGTTTTTTAATTTTGATTATTTAATGTTTTTTAATTTTTAATAGTAATAATAATTTATTTATTTTTTTGGTTTGCTTTGGAGATGCCTCGTTATGGCCGTGAGGCAGAGATTATTCCCTCGCTTCAGGGACTGGTGGCACAGCGTGCAAATGACCTGTGTCTTCTCAGTGTACTGCTTGACAAAATGGCATGCTGGGGAGGTCCTTTGATACAGATTTTTAAGTGCTCAGTGGCTGGGCGTGGAGGGCAGTAGTAGTAACGGGTTGACTGCTGATGGTTGGCACTTTTCCCCCTCCTGTTCTGGTTGCCTGGGGCAGAAGGGCCACCACCTCTTCCGCTGAAATCTGATTGTCTTCAGTCCACGTTGTTTCTAGGACTTCGTTATCACTCCTCGAATGTCTTCCACCCACTCCTCCCCGCTACCCTCCATCTCAGCCTCCACATTGTTGAAAGCCACAGCAGTTGGCACTTTGGGTTTCATCCTCATCTTAGATGTCCTGCCACATCCTTATCCTCCAACACAATTTGTTTTGTATATGAGAGCCCTTATGTCTGCAAGTGGGGCAGGGGCAGGTGGATGGGCAACAGTATCCCAGCCAGGGATGTCATGATAGAACATTAATGACTCCATGACCTGTGGCTTGGACGGCCTTGCTGATTTTAAGGGGGGTGAGGTGGAGGACTCTGCAAATAACCTGCAACTGCTTCAACTTGTTCACCACTCTGGCAGCAGTGTTGGGGCCCAGGAGAATCCTGGTACATGTTTGCACCAGAAAGGGGGGGGGGAGGGATGAAAAAATATATAATAAAAACAATAGTAACAATGTTTTTCTGTTTGCCTTGCAGGTTCCTGGGCATGGACATGGGGATGTATTTAGTGTCCCACCCTCCTGCAAATTTTAATTTTACAGCACCACAGAATACAATAAAATACTTAGTAATGTTTTTTTTTGTTTGCTTTGCAGGTCCCTGGTGAGCTAGAACTTAAAGCACTGTGTGCCATCTAATATATAATTGCCTCAACTTGGACTTGCCTCTTCTTTCTGACAGCGGTATTAGGTCCTACACGAATACAATGCAAACCTTGGAGCCTGCTTGCACCAGATATTTATTTATAATTAAATATTTATTGAGATATGTATATATTGCAGTGAGTGGGTCACTCTCTATCACTCCAAGCCTTTAAAAGTGCCATCAAAGCCGACCTAGACAGATAAGCATATAATCTGGCTTAAGTAAGTCCTCCTTATCTTTAAGCAACTACAAAGTTCACCGGGCACAGGTCGCCAAACCCAAGCTCTACCACTTGTGACTTTAGACTGTAAGTTCGCAAGGGCAGGGCTCTTTCCTATTGTCTCCTGTACTCACATTTGGTTTAAACTTGTAGCATCTAGTTTGTATTGGTCCCTGAACTATATGTTTCATCTAGCCTGTAATTATACCTTGTGAAGCACTACTGAAGGTGATGGCACTATATAAATAAACAATAAAATTAAGAATAATAATGTATTTATTAATTGGGGTTTTTCTTTAATTTTTGTGTTTTTTGTGATTATTTTGAGTATATCCTCTAGCCCTTTTTTATCGGGGCAATCGCCTCCCCCCAAATTATGCCTCCAACACCCATAAAAACGAATACATATTTTTTCTTTATTGGTGTATTTATTTTTTTCTGTTTTCTGTGATGCCCATTGTGTTCAGGGCAATCGCCCTCAATATACCCCCTCAATTTTTAGCCCTCTAGTCTCTGCTGGACCCATTTTACAGCCATGTTTGGGCCCCAAAGTTCAAGTCCCCATTGACGTCAATGGGGTTCAGATTTGTGGTCCTGGACCCAAAGTTTGGGGGCAAGTTCGTCCGAATTCATTGAACCCAAGATTCAATCAACCACTCATCATTAATTTTAGGCCCTCCTTTGGCACTTAACCTCCCCCCCCCTCCCGAGCTGCCATAGTGAATTGCATAGCAAATGTAAGTCCACTTGCCTTACTAGAACTCCTGCGCTACTGATTCTGCTCCCACAGCCTTTGTTCTGGCAGGTGGGTATCGCTCCCATTGAAAACAACGTGTGCTGGCCATACACGGGCCACACCCACCCAGCAGCCAGAACCAGAGCGCCAGGATGATCAGCAGCACAGGGAGTGCCGGTAAGGCGTGCGCGCGCGCGCGTGTGTGTGTGTGTGTGTGTGGTTGTGTGTGTGTAAGGAGTGCCGGACAGTGGAGGACTGGAGGGTGGGCAGACAGGGAGCAGTTACACTTACAAACATGGTCTTAGTGCTGCTTGCTGCTCCCCATCTTATGCGGCTCTGTCACATGTCGGCTTATGACACTTGTGTGAGCCATGCAGTTCTGAGGGGGGATTCTGAACACTGTCTGGTCTGGGTGTCTGAGGGGGGGATTCTGCATGCTGCCTTTTTTGGGGTTCAGGAGCGATTCTGCACAGTGCATGTTATGTTTTTTTTGGGGGGGGGGGTAATGCACATTGTCTGTTATAGGATTCTTGGGGCGGGGAGATTCTGCACACTAGCTATTATTGGGTTCCTGGATGGTCTCTGCCATACTGCCTGCTATTAGGTTGTGAGAAGGGGGTATTTTAGCACACCATTATAATATTTATTTTCCTCCTCTAAACCCTAGGAGCATCTTATGGTGCAAAAAAAAAACCAGTATGTCACTTTATACATATTGATAAGCAGCTGCTAAAATGTTACGGTCATGTTAACTAATATTCACGAATGCTTGCCAGTCACTTTCAAGTGAATGGGGATATTTTACATTAAATGCCCCTGTGTAAGGGGGGCAAACAGAGTCCTCAAACCGATCCCCACTTACCACATCTATGGCTAATTATCTCAACTCAACTCTTTTCTATTATACATTTTATTGTCTTGTCTCAATAGAATTATCTTATTATTAGAATAAAGACAACAATATAAACGATCATTGTTAACTTGAATATTGATTGCAGTAATGATATGTTGATTTCCAAAAGAAATCAATGTATGGAAATTAATGTGCAGCAAATATTAATAACTCTTAACTTTAACTTCTAGCCAAATTCAGTCCAAATACAGTATGTGCCAGTTGATCACATGCTACTACTGAAAATGCTTGGATGTGAGCACTTTTTCACTCCATAAGATGCACTGGGAAAGCTATTCCCCTCAGCTGTTCAAAATTCCCCACCTCAACATGTAATGCAAGTGACTGGTAACCCTTGGTATAAGGCAGGGATCCCAAACCCTCTCCTTGAGAGCCACCCACAGGCCCGATTTTTCTGATGTCCACGCAGATGCACAGGTGAAGTAATTAGTGCGTGAAATGAGCTACGAGTCACCTGTTTGGAAATCAACAAAACACGATCTGTTGGTAACTCTCGAGGTATAAGGACATCTCTTTACAAAATGTTTAAAGCTAAGGCCGAGGTATGACCTTTAAACGCTCTCCAAGCCCTCCTTAAGGTGGAGAGTACTCAGAACCACACCACTCCAGCAGGCACACAGCAACACCACCACAGCAGATAGGACAGTGGTTGAAGCAGTGAACTCTCAGTGATGACAAATGGTGGATCTTCCTCATATTACAACCACCTTTGTTCCTTTGGAATCTTTTGCACCTTAACTAATGATCTTTGGTTATAACAGGGAAAGTCTGAACAGAGCTCATAGGATTCCAAGATTCCCTCCAGGGCCAAAGGTAAAGGGGAACTCCTTATTACATGCAGAACTCAGAGAACAGTGCCCCGGGGAACTAGGACCTTCACAACAGCACCCAGGGGGACTAGGACCTGCACGGCAGCGCCCAGGGGGGACTGGGACCTTCACAGCAGTGCCCAGGGGAACCTGGACCTTCACGGCAGCATCCAGGGGGACCGGGATCTTCATAATTTTAGACTGAAACCCATGCCACTGAATCCCTTAAAATTAGAGCCTAGGTAACCAGAATGAGACCTTCCTCAGCAGGACATGCAAGGACAGAAATAACTGGGCACTATGGAGCGGAGGCAACAACTGGGCACGCCAGAGCGAAGGCAACAACTGGGCCTGCCAGGGTAGTGACAACCATTAGGCATGCCACAGCAGAGGAAACAAATGACTTGGGTGAGGTTGGCAAGGGTATTAGAAGCTTGGGAAAGGAAGACACTGGCATAAGAGGCTAGGGCAAGGTAGGCACTAGCATAAGAGGCTGGGGCAAGGCAGGCACTGGCATTAGAGGCTGGGGCAAGGCAGGCACTAGAGGCTGGGGCAAGGCAGACACTGGCATTAAAGACTGGGGCTAGGCAGACACTGGCATTCCTACCTTGGGCAAACCAAACTCAGACACCTCTACCTTGGGTGAACCAAAGTCAGGCACAACCCTGGAGTCAAACTGGGCAATGGATTCAGACTTGACATGTCATTCAGACTTCTGTCATGCCCAGTTGGATTAAATCGTCAAACATCCCGGGAGGCTTGGTGATTCCACGGTGTGGGACTCTGGACATAGGAAGGGGACTTGACAGTGGAATATGGGACTAGGAACAAAGTGGATGTAGGTCAAACAACCTGGCTGCACCACCAAAGAGGCAAGTCGTTGACCACCCGGGTGTGGGAGGTCCAGTACTCAGAAAGCCCGTAACCAACCCAGTTCTTCAGCAGTGGTCGCAGGCTTTGGAAGTGGAAAACACAGGGCAGATGTACAAAAGACAAAAATGGAGGGACCGGGCCCCATTGCAGCCATCGGAGGGACTGGGCCCCAGTGTAGCCATTGGAGGGACTGGGTCCCAGGGTAGCCATCGGAGGGACTGGGCCCCAGTGCAGTCATCGGAGGGACCGGGCCTCAGAGCAGACAAAGAGGCAAGCTGGCGAACACTTGGAGCGTGGGAGGTCCGGTACTTGAGGGGGCCCATAAGCAACCAAGTTCTTCAGCAGCATACACAGAGTACACAGGCCCCGGGTAGTCCTTTGGTCACAGACTTGGGAAAACACAGGGCAGACGTACAAAAGACAAAAATGGAGGGACCGAGCCACAGTGCAGCCATCGGAGGGACCAGGCAACATAGCCGAACCGGGCCCCAGCGCCCACAATGGCAGAACCAGGCACCGAGTGAGGTTAAACAAGGCAACTCTAGGACCCAGGGGAGAACCACACAACTCCAGAAGATGGCGGATTGCCGGTTCAAATACCCATTAGGCCACAGATACACTTTAACTGCAAAATAATAGGCTGTCATTATAAGCTAGATGTTAAACTATGACTCTACGAACATTTATTCATCATCATTTTATTCATTAAATGATTTGCAATTATTAATTTTAGATATGGACAACTGCATCAAGTGCCATGACCATCAATGGTCCAATGAGAGAAAAGACATGTGCATTCCTAGAACGATTGACTTCCTGTCCTATGAGGATAATTTAGGCATCATATTATCGTTTCTGGCCATTCTTTTGTCGGCTGTCACTGTAGCTATTATAGCTGTATTTGTTAGACACAAAGAAACTCCGATAGTAAAAGCCAACAACAGGAACCTCAGTTATATCCTACTTTTCTCTCTTGCTTTGTCTTTTCTCTGTTCGTTGCTATTCATTGGACGTCCTCAGACCGTGATTTGCTATTTTCGTCATGCAACTTTTGGAATTATTTTTGCTATTGCTGTATCTGCTGTTTTGGCTAAGACCATAACTGTTGTCATTGCGTTTAATGCCACAAAGCCTGGCAGGGAGTCGAGAAAATGGATGAGGACCCGAATAGCTCTGTACCTCATATGCATCTGTGCCATGGGTCAAGTTTTAATATGTTTGATATGGTTTTTATCCAGTCCACCATTTCCAGATCTTGATACATCAGAGAGATCGCTTAGGATGACATTGCAATGTAATGAAGGGTCTGCTGTTGCATTTTACATCCTTATAGGCTATATGGGAATTTTGGCAGTGTTAAGTTTTATAGTTGCCTTTCTGGCCAGAAAGTTACCCGATACATTTAATGAGGCTTCACATATCACCTTCAGTATGTTGGTTTTCTGCAGTGTTTGGCTCTCGTTTTTTCCAGCCTATCTTAGCACTAAAGGCAAATATATGGTAGCTGTCGAAGTTTTTGCCATCTTGGCTTCCAGTGGCGGGTTACTGTGCTGTATATTTCTCCCCAAGTGTTATATCATTATAATAAAACCAGAATTAAACACTAAAGAGCATTTGATTGGGAAAAAAGTAACTCGATATAATGTAGAATCTAACTGATTTTGTTGTGTGAGAAAGAAATGACAGACAGCTCTAGTAGATGTCTAAGGACATTTTGTTCTGTATTTAATGCATTCTGTTGTCCTATAAAAAAGAAAAGGATACTCAGTATATCTGGTATTTATGGTTTTCCAGAAAGCACTGAAAATAAAGATCACAATGCAGTAACACAAATGACTGTTGCTAATAACTTACTATATTACTATATAGGATATTATGCCTAGTCTTAAAGAAAAGTAAAAATCCCAAAGCGCAACAAGCATTGCCTAACAGATTGAAATTCCAAATTCCTCCACATAGTGGTGCCCAAGCTTCAGAAGTATACAGACTGCTACCCATCTGCCCTAATTTGTTTCAATTAGGGGGCCTGGAACAGAAAGGGCCCATAAACATAATGTACTATACTGTTTGAATATCACACTCAGAGGGCAGCAAAAGGACATTTGACATGTGGTGGAATCTGTATTACATTGAAGGAGAGCTATCAAAAACTTTTAAAAACCCATATAATCATGCTAGAAGGCAAGATGTCCCTCTGCAAAATAGCAGGGGATATGTCATTTCGTAGGCATGGCAATGACACCATTGCCACAGACAACAGTGGCAATGAATAGAGGAGGTGGAGCTTTGCCACTAAAACAGACGCCATTATCTGGGAGTAAAAAGAGCAGGAGCCGTGAGAATTGGGAAAAGTTGCTTCTCATAGGCGGAGCAATTCAGGAGATGCTGGTTAAACTTTACGGGGAGGCCGATTCAGTAATAGCTCCAGGTAGCGACAGATGAGCGCCAGTAGCGTGATTTTCACAGCGCCCGCTAGTATTCGCTGTGCTTGGCCGTTGTTTGGTTGTTGACAGCGACTCAGTCGGTGTGCAGTAATGTTGAATACGGGGTTAGGAGTCGCTGTTTGACAGGTTCCGCGCTGTATGGGAGCGCCTGACAGCGAATGGTCATAGCGAACGGCTCCCAGCATATTCATTAACAAATCACGCTCAAAAAATTCTCGCGCTGTGAAAAGCTTGTTTAAACCCCAGAGCGCTGGCGGCGATGGCTTAAAAGTAGTTTTTAACCCCCAAACATCCATATTTTTTGATTAAAAAATTAAACAAGTTTTTCTAAACATTTTGTAATATGAATACATTAATATCAGACCTGTAATATCAATTCTGCACAAATTTTTTTTTTTAATTTTTTTACCTTAAAAAAAATATCTAACATTGCCGAAGTGGTCACAGAATTTTTGACATTTAAAAAAAAAACAAAAACAATGAAGATTTAAAGATTGCTCCATTGAAATGCATTGGAGAGCGCCAGGTAGCGAGAGGTCATACCTGGCGCTGTGATGGGATTAGCAGCGGCGCTGTTCGTTGCAGTCCGCTACATGATGAATCCCGCGCTAGCTGACGCTCTCGCCGGCGCTAGCCTCATTTAGCGTGATAAATGCGTGATTGTGTCCGCCACCTGGCGTTCTGGAGTCGGTAGCCGGCGATAGCTGGCGATACCTGGCGCTAGTGAGACACTACCTGACGCTATCCCTTGATAAATAAGGCCCTTAGTAGTAAGAGTGTGCATCATCACCATATACAGCAATCATCCATTCCTAGGTGTCTTTAGGCTTCTTTTCTTCCTTAGTGAAACCAATTAAACATGGATCAAAGTTCCAAATCCTTCACTTTCTTTGTAGACCCACACTGTACTGCACTTTCCATCTTGTCACTTGCAACTGCATGTTCAGACATGTCTCAATCTGCACAGACAAGCTCAGCTCTTTAACTCTAAAAGAACATCCTGGGGTAGATACCTTATTGAAAACTCATACCTTGATGTTACAAGAAAGGTATAGGGTAGATGTGAAATATATATATTTTTTGTTTATATAAATTGTGATGATTAATTAAATATTTATATGCAAACCTTACATATGCATTTCAAGAACTAGTTTTATTTAACATTTCAAAAAAATATATATGCAATTTATTATAAACGCATGTCCGTAATTTATTGTGATTAATTCAACGATACCATCAAAGAGGAGTGTCAATTAAATGAAAACTGGTCCAGTTATAAAAATCCACAGTGTGAACTAAGACTGCCCTAACAAGACTAACTGAAATAACCATTTATTGCTATTGCCATTCCTCTCATGTGTTTAGAAGCATTTTCCCACCATGAAATGCTTTGGCCAGGTGTAAAGTGGTTAATGCTGCTGTCCCCCAAAAGCTGGCCCAGACGACAGACAAGTGTTATTTCTTTAAAGCAGGGGTGTTGGCTCTGCCCCTATAAGACAGTCTGGGGGAGGCATCCAGAATGATGGAGCCCCCCACACGTAACCCCCAGAATGCCTGTAAATCTTACCTTAGCCATGTTCCTCTGCTGCCAATCCAGCACCATGATTAGCCACCGATGCTCACCTATACTATCCCTTGTACCTGCAGCAATGGGGAATTGCTGCGCACACCTGCCAAGCAAGCCTGATAATGGCCATGCTGATTTTCACCACTTCTGCAATTAAGCAATGGCAGCCAAGTGAGTGACCATCAATAACTATTTACGTTCGCTGGGCAGGCGTGCTCATCACTATGCGTTTGCCTGGCAACCTGATTGGTCTCTGGCTGTCATTGTTGGCTAGATGGTGGAAGGAATGACTATCAGCCAGCTTGGTGCTATCCCAAATAGGAATGCCCTAATGATAGGAATGGTGTATAGAAAGCAATGTCTAGACTTTAGTTCCTCTTTTAGAATTATTTAACATGTTTATGCAAGGGTGGGATTCAAATTTCTATCAAAAAGTTCCCCACACCTAAAGTAGTAAAGTGGTGCGGTGCAGATGGCACACATTTTTTTTTTACATTAAATGCCCTTGATTCACTAAGGTGAAAAACATTCTCATGGTAGAAAAAAAATCAATTCATGAGAAAAAAGCCTGAGAATTTCACTTTCAGTGAATCACCAGATAGGAAGACAATGGCCTTGATTCATCAAGAGTTGAAAAAAGTTGTTGAAAAGTTGCTGTTAATGAATCATCAGTTAAGAAGACAATAAAAGTCAATGGCACTTTATACTACAGTGTACACAGGAGTAAAATTTACTTTCATTATCTTCCTTACTAGTGATTCATCAACAGTGACATTCTCAGGCTTTTTTCTCATGAAAATAATTTTTTACTACCATGAGAGTTTTTTTCAACTTTTGATAAAACAAGGCCAAAGAAATTCAGTGGCACTTTTTTACTCCTGAGAAAAGTATCAAACTTTTTACTCTGTAGTAAAATGTGGCAATGACTCAATGGTTGCATGCACAAGCAATAATAATAGTGTATTGAATTACTTATTCTACTTATTAAGAACACATTTAACAATCGGTCCTGCAGAAGGAAAACCTAATTAATAAAATCGCTAGCGCATATGTGTTGGAGCTTGCGCATGCCAATCCAGCAGAGGGTGATCGCGCTGCTATTGTCCATAAACACTTTTTGGGAAGAGCTCACGATCACAGTTGATCACAGTCTCAGGATGAATGAGCTCATAGGCAAATATGGCAAATATACAGCGAGCCCAAGTGTGAACTTGTTGTTGATAAACTGTGAACAAAACACATGAAAATAGAGGACTAGTTAGAGTGGAACCACAACCAATGTTAATAAAATGGGTGTACTGTATTTCCCTTGGTGGGTAAAACCAGGTAAAACACAAAATCGAGCCCGAGATTGACCGCCGCAGTCATGTGGGCCACAGGGCTCGATTTTTCCAGGGGAGTGTTTTGAAAGGTAAGATTTTGGCCAGAATGTGAACCAAAAGATCACTGTAGAATGGACCAGGCTTGCTTTAAAAAGATATTAAAGTGAAATTACCAACAGTGGCCTGTGGGTACATTATCCTACTTCCCTCCAAGAATCCTGAAATGTGGGATGCCGGTCTGCTTATCACTCACCCCACCATGCTCCAGGGCAATCTTTAAAGCAGCTGCTGAGCTGGTGCTCAGAAACCTAGGTCTAAGGTTTTTGTGGTTGGGTCTCCTGCATCCTAGAATGTTCCTGTCGTCTCTAACAGAGGAGGCATGTTGAGGTTCCTATGTCACCTGTATACGGTACATTGACATGCAAGAAGTGCTAGGGCGCATGTACGCCCGGGACTTGAATGCAGAAACTCATACGTTGCTGAACCTTGATGAAACAACTGCTGAGCGAAAATGTTTACCCTGGCCAGTCCATTTTAGTTCATGTTGCCTTTATTTTTTTTTACTGTTTTACAGAGAAGCGACCTTCTCTCAGTTGTAGAAACAAAGCTTTGCATTGTTTCATTTACCCACATTATCTTCTTAATGCATACAGGGTCACTTTCATTGAACTTGCTCTCATTTGAAAAAAAAAAAATGGAATTCCTCTTATGGAATCATTTAGTTACTTTTGCTTATTGTTATTTCTCTCGTCTCAACCGTAGCAATAATGCTTGGCATTGTTCTTTCACCTCATATAACTATTTAGGGGTTGAGAAACATGTACAGTTCCAACAAAAAGTGTATTCGAAATGTATAATAAAATGTATAAGATAATGTTATAATTGTTTGCAAAAATAAATTAAAGTGAGGGCATGGAACACAGTAGCCTCCATTTTTAAATACAAATTACAGCATCTGGAGAAAAGGTTTAAATGGAGGTGGGTGGGGGGGGCGTGTCCCGGCATGACTGGTGGAGGACGCGTGTGAGGGATCTCCTGCTCTCCCATTCCAGTTTACCCCACTTACCTGGCGGCTGGCGATTAGTGGAAAGGATGCCCAAGAAGCCAAAATGACAGAGAAGACTGAGGTGTGGTGGAGGGATGGTGGCGTGTCGTGGTGAGTCTGCAGGGAAGAAGAAAAGGGAGGTCACGGAGGTGTCCAAGATGGACAGCGGAGGAGCTGTCCGACTGGCGTGACAAGAGAGGAAAGGATCCTGCTACCTCCTCGTCGTGCGAAGAATCCAGCGGTGAAGGAGAGGAGCTGCCGCAGGGTCGGGGAGAAGAGGCGGCGCGACCGCCGTTAGTAGCAGCAGCCGGCTCTGACCGTGAGACGGGGACCGACGAGCGGACCAAGATGGCGTCTGGCGCCTGCCCGGCGGCCCGCTCCAGGGCGCCTGGCTCGAGAAGGGAAGGTCTGCGCCCGTGTGGTGAGTGATGCGGGATCACCCGGAGCAGCGGGCGGTGACTGTTCCTCATCAGGGGCGGATGATCTGCCTCGCACCGCTGCTGGGGAAGATGACAGGCAGGAGGGGAGCAGCAAGATGGCGGACGCGATCCCCGCTGCACCAAACAAGCCCTCTACTGTTGGCAACGCCTTAAAGGCGGACACACTCATGTTTTGCCCTGCTGATGGGAGTGAGGAGCGGGCCCTAGGAGGGGATAGCCCGGGGCCATACTGCAGCCACGGTATCCAAATGTTATGTGTGTCTCCCCTACACTCGGGTCCACAGGCGCTGGACGGGCTGAACCCCTCGCCCCTAGGTGTCAGAAGCCTGGTCCCCCTGGGAGCAGTGCTACGGTCTGGAAAAATGGGGGATGACCATCACAGCCTGGATGGGCAGGGGCGGCCCGCTAGACCCCGCCAAGGCTTCTCAGTGAACCTCGGCAGATTTGCCTTCGCACCTAAGGAGGGGCAGGAGCCGTCGTGTACCCCCCGCTCCCCCCTGTGTCCCACGGAGCATGTCCTAGAGGCCCAATCTTTAGCGCTTCCACAGAGGCCGGCGAAGCAGAGGTTGGGGAAGAAGGATGACCATCGTCTGAAAGAGGGTGTGGGGGCATTGGCTGGGTCGCCTGCCTCCCCTCTCCAGCCCTCCCCTGAAAGAGAACCGACCAACCACGGCAGAAGCCCTTCGCCGATTACGCCAGCCGTATCACCCCATGCCCTCGTTCCTGCCCCTGAAGCGCCTGACGACTG
This sequence comes from Gastrophryne carolinensis, assembly GCA_027917425.1. Taxonomy (NCBI): domain Eukaryota; kingdom Metazoa; phylum Chordata; class Amphibia; order Anura; family Microhylidae; genus Gastrophryne; species Gastrophryne carolinensis. The sequence goes on along the minus strand of CM051242.1, from coordinate 79,903,424 downwards.
GGATATGGAAACCCGGGTGGAGATTCCGGCTGAGGAACGGCTACTAGAGAGGCAGATTCACTTGGAGACTATGTCTCTTCTGAGAGGTATTCCCTCCAAGGGGGAGATTGAAAACTTAATAGCAAAATACGAAGCGAAGCATAAGCGCGAAATCACTGCAGTGCGCCAAGAAGTAGCCGGAATAGAAACCAGAGTACAGGCCTTGGAGGCGGAGGGGCCTTCTTATGCCGGTCGCTTGCGGGCCCTGGAGGCGAGGTGCGATGCCCAAGAAGCAATGATAACCGCCTGTCACCTGCACCTCGACGACCTTGAAAACCGTAATAGAAGAAACAATATGAGGATCAGGGGGATCCCGGAATCGCAAGGTGCAGAAGACACAAAGGCCATGGTCACCTCGATATTCGGTGAAGTGCTGGATAGGGAGCTCTCCACCCCCATCGAGCTTGACAGAGCGCATAGGGCTCTGGGCCCTAGGAGCGCGGACCCCGCGTTCCCCAGGGACATCGTCTGCAGGATCCACCTCTTCTCATTAAAGGAGGAAATCCTGAGGAAGGCTTGGAACAAGGGCCCCCTCAGTTTTAAAGGAGCACCGATCAAGATATTGCAGGATTTGTCGAGGAGGACTCTTCAAATGCGCAGATTGTTGAGACCCCTCCTTGAAACCATCACTTCAAAGGGAGCGACGTACAAGTGAGGTTTTCCTTTTCACCTGATAGTGAAGAGTGCAGACGGGGTCTTCACTCTGAAAAATCACCGAGAACTAGGAGATCTGTTTGCTTTTCTGCGGTGTGACCCTGTTGACATCCCTGACTGGCTCGACTCTAGTGGCCCTCCGTTGCCTGTGGGTCCGCCCAGTAGAAGAAGACGGGTTCCAAGGACCTTCCAGGACCTTAGGCGCCTCGGGGGTTCTCCTCGGAGGCCTCCAATGGGTTCCAGACCATTGCGCCGTTTGGAGGGCCCGGCGGACGTCCCATACAATGACAACCGGAGAGGCGATCAGCCTAGTCTCCGCTCCCCCTCGGTTCACCCGTCTGGGCGGGGAGGGGAGTCGGGGTCCGACTGTCAGTGATTGTCTCATTTTTGGATGTCTCTCGACTCGCTTTCTTGTTAACACTTAGAATTGTGTTCATTTGCCTGTTCTTGGTTTTGGCCTGACCTATTTGTAGGGCCATGATCTTTGCTACAGTTATAGTTGCTTAATTTGTTTGTTGTTGGTAGCCGGTTCCCTGCTCGCGAGACCCTCAAGCCTCGCGGACAGGGTTCTCAAGACCGCCAGGTGGTTGAGAGAGTGGTGTCAGCATGATTTGGGAGAGCTCGGGCTAAGTTCCCTGTTGAGCCTCCTAGCTCCTGTCGGACTCAGCACCCCCAATAGGTCGATCTTCTGGGCTCTTGTGGTCCACGTTGATTGCATTTACCCCGTCTGCGGGGAAACTTAGTGTTTAGACCTTTTTAAGCGCGTCCCTCCCTTGGGAACTGGAAGATTTTAAGACGGAGGATGAGGGGAGGTGGATCTTCCTTAAAGGGAGGATCGCCTCCTGTAACTACACGTTTGCTACTGTGTATCTGCCGAACTCTAATCAAATTGCCTTCCTGGAATCGGTTCTTAGCACCCTATCCTCCTTCAAGGTGGGGGAGCTGGTCATGGGTGGAGACTTTAACCTTGCCACTGACCCTCTCCTGGACACTTCGGGGGGAAGCCCTCATGAATCATACAAGAGACTTAAAAAACTAAAGAGAACGCTTGCTCTCTATAAATTGATCGACCCCTGGAGAATACTCCATCCCAATGAACGAGATTACTCGTTCTACTCCACCCCCCATGGGTCCTACTCAAGGATCGACTGGTTCTTGGTGCCCTAGGCCTCTCTGTGCCGGATCTCGGACGCCACCATTGGCCACATTACGGTCTCGGACCATGCCCCTGTCACTTTGACTATCACCTGCCCTACCCAAATCCCAAGGAGTTGGTCTTGGAGGCTAAATACGTCCTTGCTCGAGGATCAAAATATATTAGAGGAGATACAGTCTGAAATCAAAAACTTTTTTCAACTCAATTCCTCCCCTGATATTGGTTCTGGGACTTTATGGGAAGCGCACAAATGTGTGATTAGAGTTGAGAGAAAACATAAAAAGTCCCTAGCAATGGAATGTCTGCCTATTCTAACCTCCCTAAGGGAGAAGCTTAAAACCTTGTGTTGTGATAAAATCAAAGCTCAACTTAGCAATTGCCGTATTATTGGCGAGAGCCCTGAGGGAGGAGCAGGCTAAAATGTATATCCCCAAGATAGTCACCTCAGAAGGGCGGGTCACACATCTCTTTAATGAAATAGGGGATGTTTTTTGTAGGTTTTATGAACAGCTATATAACCTATCCCTAAGGAAAGAGACCAGGGGGCACGAGGGCCCATAGAGCAATATATATTGGAATCTGTGCTCCCTAAGTTGCCCAGGGAAATTCTTGATGCCCTGGCGGAGCCCTTAACTTTAACTGAGCTGCACAAGGCGGTTTTTGAGTCAGCGGGAGGTAAGGCCCCGGGTTCCGATGGTTTCAGCATCTCTTACTGTAAGAAATTCTTCCCTCTCCTAGCTCCGAAACTCCTGGCAGCACTTAATTTGGTTAAGGATGGGTCTGCTCTCCTGTCAGATACTCTGAGAGCCCATATTTCAGTTATTCCGAAGGAGGGCAAGGACCCGGCCCAATGTTCAAGCTACAGGCCGATATCCCTCCTGAATTCAGACCTGAAACTCTTTGCTAAAGTCTTGGCCTCAAGACTAGCTCCTCATCTACATCACATCATAGGTCTTGACCAGGTGGGGTTCATGCCGCACAGAGAGGCTAGGGACAACACCATTAAAGTGTTGAACCTAATACACCTGACACAACGATACGGGACCCCTACTCTTTTATTGGTGACGGATGCTGAAAAAGCTTTCAATCGGGTTAATTGGGACTTCATGTTAGCCACACTCAGGCACATTGGCTTGGGCCCGAATGCCTTGAACTGGATAGGGAGTCTTTATGGGGCCCCATCAGCCTACGCTGATGACCTTATTTTTAGCCTGTCGTGCCCTGAAATATCTCTTCCTAATCTTATGTCCAAACTAAAGCGCTATGGGGAAGTGTCCGGATATAAGATTAATTACCAAAAATCGGAAGCTCTGAACATAAACATCCCATCTAAGAGATTCGACACAATCCGGGACTCTTTCCCGTTTAAGTGGGCCAGGGAAAGTATTACATACTTGGGGACTAAGATCGGTAACAATCTTGGCAGAATCTTTGACCTAAATTTTCCGCCACTGCTGAAGAAGTTTGATGAGGAGACCAATAGGTGGGCTAGAGGTAGGATATCTTGGTTCGGGCGCTGTAACGCCGCCAAAATGAACTTGCTCCCCCGATTGCTGTACTTGCTGCAGGCTCTCCCAGTGAAGGTCCCACAGAGCTTCTTGCAGAGAGTCAGGGGGCTTTTCATCAAATTTGTCTGGGGTGGGAAGAAGCCGAGGTTGAACAAAGTCTTGTTATCGCGGTCCAAGGAGAATGGAGGGTTAGGCTTCCCGGACTCGGTCATCTACCATGCTGCAGTACATCTTAGTAGAACTGTCGACTGGTGTCTGCACGGGGGGCATAAACCGTGGGTGGGGTTGGAGCAAGGAGCCATTGAGGCTCCTATTGCAGGAGTAGCATGGGTGAACACCCTCGATATCCCAATTGCCATGAAACACCCCACAGTTGGAGCCACTATTCGACTATAGTCGACCGGCGATATTTTAATCACCCAGAGATCTCCCCTAGTCCCTCCCCGCTGTTTTCGGTCCTGGGCAACCCTCGATTCCCACCGGGTAATGAGGGTTCCACCTCGAAAGCATGGGTTAAGGCAGGAGTCTACAGGGCAGGCCATCTATGGGCTGGAGGCGACTGGTCGGTTATGGGGGAGCTTGCCCAATCAAGGGGTCTCCCAGCGTGGTCGAGTTGGCAGAATATCCAATTAGTGCACTTCCTCCGATCTCTTAAAGACTTTGGTGGCGTTATGAGGAAAACCACCCCTTTTGAGAACCTCTGTGCCAGTTCTGCTGTGGCCAAACACACCCTATCACACACCTACCAAATGCTTATTGCTCCCCCAGAGGGTGAAAGGCCCGCTTTTCTGGGAAAGTGGGAGGAAGATCTGGGGATCTCCCTGACACCAGAACAGTGTAGGAAGCTTTTAAGTATGCCACATAAAACATCTATATGTACACGCATCCAGGAGTGTAATTTCAAAATTCTCGCTGGTATAGGGTGCAGGCTGTAATTAGTAGGTGGTCAACGGAGGCCTCTGACATTTGCTGGCGATGTAATGGGGACAGAGGCGACATGCTACATATTTTCTGGTCCTGCCCGGTCCTTGGTCATTTTTGGGGTTCCGTCAGAGAGATTGCGGGCAGAGTGACGGAGGAGAGGGTGCCTGATGATCCGGCTTCCTGTCTTCTACATATGACTAAGTCCCCCCTGAAAATATATAAAAAATCATTGCTGTGTCACCTACTTAATGCGGCAAAGATTTGCATCCCTCTTAAATGGAAGTCCCCTGAGCCGCCCACGGTAGCGATGTGGATCCTGAAGGTAAATGAGCTCATGCGGTACTCTCTCGAGAGAACAGGTTTGAGAGTTTCACAATTGCCTGGTATAGCTGGCTGAGATTCTCGGAGTCTGCGGACTGTGTTGCTCTGCTGGGTGGCACCCAGGGACCCGCACTCTAATTCCCTTCTCCTCCCCCCCTCTTCCAGTACCCCCCCCCCCCCCCCTCCGTGACGACATAGCCATACATTATAGATTGGATTTCCTGAGTTGTTTTTATTACAATCTTTATTGTTCAACTGATATGACAACTCCTATATCTTGATTGATTCAGTTCACGAACATTGTTCTTCCTTTTTGAGAATGCATGTATGTTTTCCTCTGAAAATTTATAAATAAAGAATTAAAAAAAAAAAAAAAAGGAGGTGGGTGACCCCTCTTTTAGTTCCATACCTCCAGGACCACACACATATGTGGAAACGGCCACCCCTGTCTCTTGGCACTGCCAGCTTAAAAAGGAACATTGCAGGTATTGGGGAGTTAATATAAACTCCCCAAACCTGGCTTGCTCGCCCCCCTCCGTTTTTGCATTTCACAACTTTTAACTTACCTGTCCGGTCGCATCCCGCTCCGGCATCCCTCGGTCCCGCAACGGTCCCGCAATGGTCCCGCAACGCCTCCGCAACCATCTGGTCATGCTCTGCACCGCCCCTCAGATCACACGCATGTACAGTGTCACTGCATAGGCTGCAATGACACTCTGCGCAAATCCTACAAGATTTGAAGAGCAGTGAGGGACATTTGAAGAGGGACGACAAAGGGTTAGTACAGCTAAGACCTGCAGCCTTCAATCAGTGATGGCTAAGGGAGGAGGGGGTACAAAGGGGTGGTCCATGTATGCTGCCGGATGTCGGCGTTTTAGATAACGCTGACATCCAAAAGGCAGTGAGGGAGGGGTGAGGGATGTTTAGAGAGGAACATCAGAAAAGGTCTGATGTTGCTTTGCTTGTGTTGGGAGCACTGAGGGACAGGGGGAGGTTAAGCGACCACATTTGGGACATGGTCCTGGAAAAAAAAAAAAATTTAATGTTACTGCCTGGACTGTCCCTTTAATGTCAAGGCAAATGACTTAAAGTGGACCAACACCCACTGCTGATCAGCCCGGGAATCTATAAGATTCCCGGGGCGATCAGCTCCCTACCCGCGGGGCATCCAAAATCGGGATGCCCCGCTGTGTGAAACCCCCCCGGACGCCCACAAACCTTACCTTCTCCCATTCCAACGGCGCATGGGCGGGCCACCGGCGCCTCTCGCGCGTCCCTCTAGCAGGGCGCGACACAAACGGCTGGCGCGGGCACACTCCCTGTAAGAGGGACGCGCGAGAGGCGGCGGCGGCCTCAGCTTGTCCGACGCTTGTCCGTCGGTGGTGAGGTACGTTTTTTGGGGCTTTCTGGGGGGGCTTCACACACCCCGATCGGGGTGCCCCGCAGAAGTGGACCAACACCCAGGATAGTGAAAATCCTGGGTGTTGGTCCACTTTAAGTTTAAGTTGAAAAGAGTAGAGTTAAATATCTGGGGAGTCTTTTACCTATTTTTTTTTTTATCTAAATTGTTTGCAGTTCTGTTTAGTCAGTCCTGAGATCTGAACACACCCTTGTGGCAATAAACGTGACCAGTGACAAATCTTTTTACTTTATTTTGAAATGGAGACTGGTCACTGACACATAATCACAAAGATTTCATAATCACTCTTCTGTAAGCAAATTCAAAACAGGTTTTTCAAAAAAGTTATGTGGAATGCCAGAAAGCCTGACTTGCTTCCGACACACAAATACTCTCTCCTCCTCTAGGTTGAGCTATTGTGTAGTACTTGTATACTAAAAAATATATATTGTATATATAATTTAGTAGGATGTTCAAATGGAGTGGCAAGATCAGCCACAGATCAGCCAGTGTTTGAGATGGAATGCTGGGTTGAAGTGGAAAAGGACTCCAGGAAAACGTGCTTCTGAAATTACTGACTGTTTAAGGAGCAGCTGGAGAAGCATTCCATAGGGCCCTGGAGTCTGGTCAGTATGGGTTGGTCCTGCTGGACATGCACTCTAATCCAGTACTCCGGGCCAGAAGGCCTTTAAAGAGGCTGATACCTGTGACCTTCGGTAAAATGTAACATTTTAGCGGAAGAGTTAATCCAGAGTATGTGTACTATTAAACCAGACCTTCACAATGATTTATTGCAAAGCCCAAACTATTCCCCAGCATCTAAAATTAACTCTGTTAAGGACTCTAGGATACGGGCACCGCCATCTTGCCTCAGAAGCATCACACTTACTGAGGAGAGGAGAGTGGGATAAAGTACAGGGGCGGGTTATAGCTGTGCTTTGCTCAGACAGAGCAGAGCTGGGGTCAGGAAAAGGTCAGCAGTCCCAGAATGCAGAGCAGCACAGTCAGAAGGCACTTTTAGTTTGCAGGCTGCCTGATGTTCCATAAGCCGCCATCTTGGATGTTTAAAGGCTCATACCATTCAGTAGATGCAGATAGGAAGATTTTTAATGTGAGCAATCTGTATGTACAAGGTGTGGGAAACATATAAGATAGACTCTTATTCAGAGTGAAGGTCTGCTTTAAAGAGGCTAAAGCCTGTTCTTGGTTATAGAATAGGGTATCTCTGGTGGGAGATGGCCTTTAGCACCATGGGGTGCATGCACTTTGGGTGCAATATGCATGCAAGCGGGATGCAATCTGCATGTATGCATGCCTTTAGGATGTGATATGCATGCAAGATTAATTCCCCCCCCCCCCCATTTTTTTTTGAATGTTGCAGGGGCTATTACTTCACAAGCGGACAGGCAGTTGCAGGAATCAGTCAGCCGGCTGATTCTGGACTTACATCAATTTTTGGAGGACTTGGGGTGCTATGTCCGAAGAGAAACTTAAGTTGGACATTGAGCTGGGCGTAAGAGTTAGGAATGACCCAAAAACAATTCTATCTGTCTGTGTTTTGCAGTATTTAACACATTTCCCTTTTATGCTGGGCCTTTTTGATTTGGTATCCAATGAAGGGTCCTGGTTTCTGGTTTTTACAAAATCTAATCAACACATGTAACTATTTACATATGAAATATTCATTACAGATTAGTAAATACATTTTGTGGCCCCTTGTGTGTACGCAGAAACAATTAGGGTGATTAGGGAGGGGCGTAAGTCCCTAAAGATGGCAGGACGTGCCTCAGGTCCAGAATCACACTGGGTACCTCGTACCTCGTCCTTTGTCGAAAGGAAAACCAAATAAATATTATTATTCTGCATTGTAAAAAATCCTAATGTTTTTGTGCATCCTGGCCCAGACCTGCTTGTTATGGCTCCTTGACTCTTTGCCAAACATATTGCCTTGTTTTTGTGTTAGGCTGAGGAGTTGGCCAAGTATCTCTGCACCTTGCTTGTTTCTTTGTGTTTTGTGGACATCATTGTGTGTGTTATTACTGTATTTGTTCCTCTTGCCATCATGCCCCAAATTTTCCCCCATGTGTGTTTCCAAAAGGTAAACTTAGGGCGCAAACTATGTCAGCAGTTTTGTGCTGTACTAAACTCACATGGATGAGGGCTGAATTCTCCTTGGAGAACACTCTATGAGCCTTCTTGTTGCACTGCCCTGTTGTCTGCGAGGTCTGTGCCCCAGCAGAACCTGGAATAGCAAGTAGTTTTGGCCTAGTCTATTGCTTAGTTGTTCCAAATTGCGTGCTTCTCTGTGGAAAAATAACTTGGAACATATCACTCCCCGACTGCCCTTGTGGTGTTACCTGCCCAATCAGTTCAGAAAAACGGAATATATGCGCCTATCAATTTACACACAAACTGAACTACAACATCTGCCATCAGGGACACTCACAGGGGATAGGGCAGACACTTCAGCATTGGGCCAGTGCTGTATGCAATTTAGGGACATCCATGGAAAAAAATTAAGTATGTCACCAACTACACCCACATTAAAAGCCACCACATTATGTCTGTATTTGCCATAGTAGTGGGTGCTGGCATTGCCTAGCATGTATGTGTAAGCTTCTATGTATGCATATATTAGTGTCAACATGTGCCATATAGTGGGTCACATGTGCTTCAAATTAATTAAGGAAACACAATTAGGCAGGGTGTCAGCCCATAGAGCATGGATGTGTCTTATGGGCCTGTGTAGCCAGATTATTGAGTGCACCCCACTGAAAGCAGCAATGCTGAAAGCCCACAGCAAGATGCCAAAGAGCAAACTCAGGAGCCTCCAAATGAGTCCCAGGAGGAGCCACGGAAGAAACTCACCAGGGAATACAATCAGAAGCAGCCTAAGGAGTCCCCAAAGGGCATGCCACAGAAGCCACTCCCCAAGGAGAAGCTGAACCCTACCCACAAGTCCATACTCCTCAAGAAAGTAATGCCCACAAGCAAGTTCCAGTAACAGCTCACAATCTCACACATGTTGGACACACATATCCACATGCAGCCAAACTACTCCTAGTCAATCAAGAAAACCCAAAAAACAAAGACTAATCAGGGGCCATCAACAATACCAACGAACCTCCTTCCACACTCTGCCACCATCACAGAGAGAAGATTGCCCGATGATGACATCCCTCCATGGCAGCAAGCAGCCTCAGGCAAGGCTGTTTTCAAGAGTTCCAAGAAAGGTACAGGCCTTCCCCACTACACTGCTGAGCTGCAAATCGCACAACACTCTCAAAGTTGTGCAATTACAACAGTGGGATCAGATCACTTGGGAAGTAAATGCTGCAGGCCCAGACATGAAGACATAAAGTATCTGCGTGATATAAAGAGATCTGTCCGTGGCAAGCTAACTGAGGCAAGGACATAAAGATAGGTTGGAAACGAGTTGCATGTGATTTACACGGCAAGACATAAAACATTTCGAACAGTACATTTGGACAAGCATTAGCCACTTCTAAGAAGGTTTAGAACAATTATGTCAGTTCACACTCTGCCTGCCTTAATGAAAAATAGTGTCCAGTCTGGCTTCCTGCCCCAGCAGGTGGAAGAGATACTGGCACACAAATTGGCAGACAAAATAGCAAAAACTTGCGTAACTCTCCACTTTTGTTCACAGCTGCCAAACTGGTGGGAGACTTCAAGGTCCGCTGGAGTGGAGATTGGGAAAAAAATTGTTGAGGGCATCATGACCCCGGAAAGCCTGGCTGGTGTAGACAGCACTATGGATAGCGACCGGCGCATCATATTCTTGGGTGCCTGGGCACACTAAATTCATGTGACAAACCTCAGTTAATGTGCCAAGTCAAATTTGCTGACAAATGACCTGAAAGCCACTAACTTTGCTTGGCCAAACACAGCCGCATTACAGGACTCATACAGCCATGTTACACATTAAATGTACGCACAGGCAGCATGAGAATTGAGACATGTTCCATGCAATGCCAGTGAAGTCACAACAAAGTTGTGGCCACTGATGGGCAGCATGTGTTTAGGCACATGGCCAACGTAGTTATGGCCCTGGAAGCTCTGCCCTCAAAACCCAAGGACTATGATGCTTCCAACTCGGCACACATAGTCCAACTGTGTGTGGCAGTAAGCAATAGACAGGTAGGGGATTGTACAAACAGCACTAACACACTAATTAGACCAAACAGGTGCAAACACTCACCATGCCTGGACCAAACTAGATGTTAATCATTCTTCTACAGATAATCATGGATGGGCAAATTTGTGTCTGGGGGCTCTAATCAAAGGCATTTTTATATAACAAAATACAATAATAAAGAGGAACAAATGATGGAAAGAAGCTGCTTTCTTTCTCATGTAGCCTCAGCACTGACAGTATCACCAGTTTTACATCATTATTACATGACAGCCGCTTCCAGTGTTCAATCTGCAGAGTTCTGGAGGGTCCTTGAGAGGTGGGGCCCCATACAATTGCACGAGTTGTGCTGCAGATAATGGCAACATCCCCCCAAAGGCACAACATTCCGAGGTGTCTCACATCCCACAACCAGTCCAGCCAACCAGTGGCAACTTGTGGGCGGGAGCAAAAGCATGAAGCACTGCACATGCACGGATAATCTGGATGAATTGTTGCAATGCCCAATTGCAGTGAACAATGGCCCTTGTTTTGCCATGGGCTGTATTGAAGGCCTACTTTGCATCAGTCTGGGGCCGCAGGAAAGGGCTTTTGAGGCCAGGGCAAGCAGGGGTACCCAGAGTCACCTGTAAAGACTGGCGCAACTGTCAATGCTTGTCCTCCTAACTAACATTGCCACAATAATTGCCAGGCTAAATAGCTAAATAGCAAGCAGGGCACCACAGCGATGTGTTGTGTGGGGTGAATTGAAACCTGCATCTGGTTGAGGTTAGTCTGTTAACACAAGAAGAGACACTAAAAAACAGGCAATCAGTGGGGCCAAACAAGTGAGCATGACCTGCACTGATGCCTTGGGCAAGATGAGGTACATCATTTGTTCACCCATGTATGATGGGTTCTGTAGGCTTAGACAAAAAAACGGACGGGAGGGGTGTGGCTGGCCACATAGTAAAAATTTGCCCAGAGGCTATAGTGTGCTGCTGTAAACATTAAGACTCTTACTGCAAGGGCCCAACAAGGGCATTGACCTTCAGTTAACTACCAGTGTGTGGGGAGCCAAGCGAATTTGAACAATGGAGGCCCAAAACATTTTCTTGCACATAAGGGTGTTACAGAACAAAGGAGATGCAGGGGGCAATTAAAAAAAAAACATCCATCAGACAATGTCCATGCAACAAGCAGTATGGGTTAGTGTACATTCCGCCTGGCTTCATACACATATGCAGAGAGTGTTTGGAAAGCAGTTTGTCGAGCCCTGCAGGGACTGTAGACTGCAGACATTAGCCTCGATTCAAAGACACATTCGTCCGGACTTCCGTAGCTGTCTGTGAAAGTTTTGGTGGGTGTTAGTCTCTTTTTTGCTTTTTTTCGTCCATTTTCTACTCGCACGAACGTTCGGGAAAATGTGTATATGCTCTTTCGATGAATGGAAGCAAATCGGAACATTTCCAAACAAAATCGGAAATTTTCCGTTCGTTCAGATAACTTCCGTTGTTGGGATGGTTTCTGTCTGATTCAGAGAGCTGATTTCCGACGGATCACCACCCTATAAATCTGTTTCATTTCCGATCCACTTACGAGACCTTTGAGGGCTCGGATTGCTATTGTTGAACATGTTTTGTGGCAATGTGGAGGAGTCTGCGCACCTTTAGCACCAAGGCATTGCATGTATCAGCATGGCCGAGGCCATAAATTGTATAGCAATGCATACCTGAATCAATACATTTCATGTATGCCTTATAGATGCATTTTAATGCTGACCTAAATTAGTCCTTAGCATGTAAACATTTATTTTCCCACACATCCATATAATTGCTATATTTTTTTAGACTTATGTCCTTTGTGAATTATATTAGGATTGTTGAACTTGAATCTTAATTTGTTGTAGGAGTTATTGTTTTAGTTGGTTACCTTTGCTTTGTGCAATTATTTTATATTTGGTTGCAGGAACCGCAAGATGTGCCACTCGCCCTTGCTCCTGATGCCCGTTCTTTGCCTGTAGAATGCGGGCCAGGGGTTCTCTAATCGGCCACTATGCAAAACCCGGCCCGTGGTGGCAAGGGCCCTCTGGCTTTTGAAGTCCAAATTTAGGTGTTTGGACCATACGGGGGGGGGGGGCCACTGCAGTATGACCCCAACAAGGTTATACCAAAATTTTAATTTACATTTTGCAACAGGGACCACACAAGCCAGAGTGGCACAACTGAGTGTCAGGGTCCTTCAGTTGGTGGGCGAGATGCAGGAGCTGCGCAACCCGTTGGGGACCACAGATGAAGAATAATGTTCAGTGGCCTGCCATTGCTATGTATTTTTTTTTTATAGTTGTAAAAATTTTACATTTTCAAAATTTTTTACAATTTTATATTTTATGATGGTATAAAAAAAAATGTTACATTGTCATTTCATTTACAAAATACATTAACACAAAACTAATGGGCCCAGAAATATTTAAAGATGAATATTCACATGACCGAGAAGTGATTTGGGTAAGTTTTAGGGGGCTAAAATGGAAGAAGAACCTAACCGAGAAGTGGTTTGGGTGAGCTTTAAGGGTCCAAAAGGGAAGATGGAGGAGAGTGCTAAGTGATTTAGCTAAACATTGTAGTAGAAGTGAGGGTGGAAAATATGTAGGCAAGCACTTTAATGAAGTAGTAAAGAAAGAACAGCGCTTATAGAAATGCTCAGCTGCAGCCTGACCGGTTGGCTAAACCGTGGGGTTGAAAAGACAATAAAGGCGCGCCTGCAGATAGACTGACAGCCACAGGCAGCTTGTCTGTTGTCTGCTAGATCTATCACCTTTATTATTAAGCACTTTAATGAGTTAAGTTTGTAGTGCGCAGGAGCAAGATGGTAAGGATTTCCGTCTGGACGAATATTTATTGAAAAAGGGAAACAGAATCGAACGGGAAACGTAAAGGATTCGTTGGAGGATACGATGGGAAAAGGGCAAAAACGAAAGCCTACGTTGTAACATGTGAAAATGAAACGGAAAAGTCTGGATGGAAAATGACATCCTCGTAATTCGTAATCTACCGTACGAACGGACGGAAACTTTACAGAAGGTTTCCAATGCATGCATTGAATCGCTCGAACGCTCATACGAGAACGGAAACATTTCACAAAAAAAAAACAGATCGGCACGAAAACGGAAGTTTTTTTGTGTCTCTCTGAATCGAGGCTTTTGTTAGGCCAATGGGCAAATTGCAAACAGAAGACAGCCATCATTCAATTCTCCTCTCTGGCACCTGAAATATAAGCCCAAATTGTGCAGCATGTGTGAGTCATGGCAGGAACCCAGCAACCACACTAAAAAAGCGGAGATCCTTGAGCAACACATTACATTAGCAAATGGCCTATCTAGCGATTGCTGGAGGTAGAAATGCAACATTAGTTTCGCTACACCAAAAGTAGCAGAACATCAGATGACACAAACTACATTAGAGGTGTCCAGATCACCAAATAACCATGACTAACCAGGTATGGACACACAAGAGAGACAGGGGAGGTGGCTGCAACCGAACTAATGTGAAAAGTGCAACCTATGCCAGCTGGCTGGCAACCACCAAGCTGTATCTGTGGCCAATGCGCCACACTGGCAATATCCTATTAAGTAGTGTGCGCACGCTATGTGCCCAAGGGGACAGAGCTGTAGTTTGCAAATCGTGGAGCGAAGATGCAAGTTCATTCTAATCCAGGCCATTGTGGATAGCGCGCTTGGGGAAACAAGGTGCATAACTTGAGGGGGTGTAGGAAGTGCAACAGCAATGGTGGGCTGAAAGGTCAGGGGGGGGCACCATCATTGTTGCGCCTCCAACATATTTAGCATGTTTGTGCTCACTTGCCATCACTTGGAGAAAGCCATCTGCATTCGCACGGGCTTTCCCTAAAAAAAAAAAAAATTACAATAAATCTGAAAAGGCAAGGTCTCCTGAACAGAACAATGCCCAACATGCATAGGTCATGTCAAGGGTAGGGTTGCCAAACATCCCAAAGTAAAGCATGTGCGTACGGGTAATTTTACTTGAAATTTTCAGCTCTATAGAAAAACTGCGCACCTTGCACTTTTTCAACCAACACAACCCTTTACATTTGGAATACCCCCCACAAACTATATATATTCCCTGAAAGTACACACCTTAAGCTTTCTAGGCATACACAGCTTGTTGTAGTGGGCCCATCTTTCTGGAAGTAATCCCTCTAAAAACAGAACAATACCCAACATGCATAGCTTCTTTTAACCCTTTTAACTGGCAGCCTACTTGAGATGTTGTCACTCTCTGTTGACAGTCATTTTCACCATATATATTTAAAAAAAAAAAAATATATATATATATATATATATATATATATATATATATATATATATATTAGGGATGAGCGAATTGATCCGGACGAACCCGGATTCGCTCCGAATTTCAGGAAAAATTCGATTCGGATCGAATCCGAATTTCCCCGCGATTCGATCGCTCGAAGTTTTCCTTTAACATCCATTCATTTACATTTACAGGCATTCTAAGATGGCGGACGGGACATGTCTGGACATCTATCCCGCGCCAGTGCAAGCTGGGGCAGTCACATGCAGCCTATCAGCAGCCAGCAAGCCCGGTGACGTCACAGCGCTATTTAAGTCGGCCATCTTGCTTTTCCTTCCTCATTTCTCTATTGCATTCGTGAGAGACAGAACGCTGTGTAGCTGAGGGAGATACAGTTAGACAGGCAGGGACAGACAGGGACAGGCTGGAGACAGGCAGGAGACAGACAGGAGACAGACAGAAAGTCAGTGAAAAACAGGGAAAGGAAGGAAAAATCGGAGGCTGTCACAGGGAGATTTTTTTTTTTTTCATCCAGCCTGACAGGCTTTGTTAGCGTTTTCAGGCTGCTTATACTAACTAACTGTGCATATATACTGAACTGATCTTAAGTCTGCTGTGAGGCATCCCATTCTGTGACTACAGCAGCCTCTGTTTAAGACCATATAACCATTTGCACTTATTATAATTGAAATTAGCCCTGATAAAGACACTTTTGCTGGGCATAGCACTACTGGATCTTTTTTGGGGCATCCCATTCTGTGACTACAGCAGCCTCTGTTTAAGACCATATAACCATTTGCACTTATTATAATTGAAATTAGCCCTGATAAAGACACTTTTGCTGGGCATAGCACTACTGGATCTTTTTTGGGGCATCCCATTCTGTGACTACAGCGGCCTCTGTTTAAGACCATATAACCATTTGCACTTATTATAATTGAAATTAGCCCTGATAAAGACACTTTTGCTGGGCATAGCACTACTGGATCTTTTTTGGGGCATCCCATTCTGTGACTACAGCAGCCTCTGTTTAAGACCATATAACCATTTGCACTTATTATAATTGGAATTAGCCCTGATAAAGACACTTTTGCTGGGCATAGCACTACTGGATCTTTTTTGGGGCATCCCATTCTGTGACTACAGCAGCCTCTGTTTAAGACCATATAACCATTTGCACTTATTATAATTGAAATTAGGCCTGATAAAGACACTTTTGCTGGGCATAGCACTACTGGATCTTTTTTGGGGCATCCCATTCTGTGACTACAGCAGCCTCTGTTTAAGACCATATAACCATTTGCACTTATTATAATTGAAATTAGCCCTGATAAAGACACTTTTGCTGGGCATAGCACTACTGGATCTTTTTTGGGGCATCCCATTCTGTGACTACAGCAGCCTCTGTTTAAGACCATATAACCATTTGCACTTATTATAATTGAAATTAGCCCTGATAAAGACACTTTTGCTGGGCATAGCACTACTGGATCTTTTTTGGGGCATCCCATTCTGTGACTACAGCAGCCTCTGTTTAAGACCATATAACCATTTGCACTTATTATAATTGAAATTAGGCCTGATAAAGACACTTTTGCTGGGCATAGCACTACTGGATCTTTTTTGGGGCATCCCATTCTGTGACTACAGCAGCCTCTGTTTAAGACCATATAACCATTTGCACTTATTATAATTGAAATTAGCCCTGATAAAGACACTTTTGCTGGGCATAGCACTACTGGATCATTTTTGGGGCATCCCATTCTGTGACTACAGCAGCCTCTGTTTAAGACCATATAACCATTTGCACTTATTATAATTGAAATTAGCCCTGATAAAGACACTTTTGCTGGGCATAGCGCTACTGGACCCTGCCAGGTCCACTTCTTTTTTGGGGCATCCCATTCTGTGACTACAGCAGCCTCTGTTTAAGACCATATAACCATTTGCACTTATTATAATTAAAATTAGCCCTGATAAAGACACTTTTGCTGGGCATAGCACTACTGGATCTTTTTTGGGGCATCCCATTCTGTGACTACAGCAGCCTCTGTTTAAGACCATATAACCATTTGCACTTATTATAATTGAAATTAGCCCTGATAAAGACACTTTTGCTGGGCATAGCACTACTGGATCTTTTTTGGGGCATCCCATTCTGTGACTACAGCAGCCTCTGTTTAAGACCATATAACCATTTGCACTTATTATAATTGAAATTAGCCCTGATAAAGACACTTTTGCTGGACATAGCGCTACTGGATCTTTTTTGGGGCATCCCATTCTGTGACTACAGCAGCCTCTGTTTAAGACCATATAACCATTTGCACTTATTATAATTGAAATTAGGCCTGATAAAGACACTTTTGCTGTGCATAGACTTACTGCTGCTTGCCAGGTGCACTTCTGTTGGGGCATCCCATTCTGTAACATAGCATACCCCTCTTTATTTACACTAAGCAGCTCTCTTATTTACACTAAGCAGGCCTGTTGGAGGCTGAGTGTTACTGCTCACTTTTGGTGTGCATTATATTCTGTTTCATATAGACCCACCGCTGCCCGGGGGATCTTAAAATATCACCTACTACCACGCCAGTTAGACTATGTCGGGCAGACAAGTGCCTGGAAGTGAAAAGAGGAGTGGCAGAGGCCAAGATTCCGCAGGCAGAGCTCGCATCAGACTGGGGGCCAGTAGCAGCAGGAGTCACGCTGAGAGACCTAATCTGCCAGTATCTGCTAGCGGTCGGGTCTCCACCAGTAACGCATCTGCCGTGGTAGATTGGTTGACGCGCTCATCAACAACATCATCACAACTTACGTCTGAGACCCCCAGTCTAGGGTCGGTAGGTTCCTCTGACACAACCCTGAGTTGGCATGCCCCGAGAGCAATCCCTGTCCTCCCATTGCCTCTGTCCTACGCCGTTCCCTCCCCCATCAACATATCCTATGCTTTGGGTTCAGCTCCACTCTTTAGTGAGGAGGACGATCAGATACAGGAGGACAGTCAGCAGCTACTGCCCAGCCAAGAAATGGAGGTGGCTTCTTTAGCTAGGCAGACAAATAGTGATGTGGACAGTGTCGTGGGTGCTGCGAGCGTTCCAGCTCCTGCGCCAGACACTGTTGATGAATCCACGAACATCAGTGACGTACAGCCACAACTCGGTGATGATGATGAAGCCGATCGCACTTGGGAGCCGGGTGATGAAGGGGCTTCATCGTCATCATCAGGAGAAGAGGGGCGCAGGTTGCCCCGGAGTCAGCAGCTGAGGCAGCAAGGTGGTAGCAGTCAGCATGGGGGCACAATTCCAAAGGCTGGAGCCGGCCGGGGCCGGGGTAGAGCACCTGCTGTGCGGCAGTCTACCTTATCGGGAGGTAGTGGAGCAGGGGTTCCTGGAGTTGGCAACAGCAGCAGTGAATCAGTGAGGCCAGGGGGTGGGAAAAGTAGCTACTCGGCAGTGTGGCAGTTTTTCCTGAAGCATCCGCAGGAGGGTAACATGGCCACATGCAAGATATGTAGGCAAAAGGTGAAGCGTGGCCAGGGTCCAAATGTTGGCACCACGGCCCTGCGTCAACATATGATGCGTCACCATAAAGCGACCTGGGAGAACCGAGGCTCCCAAGGGGTGGTCCAGTCTGCTTCCTCACCAAGTGAGCTCCCAATTTCTGCCAGCCAAGGCTCCAGCACCTCAGCCGAAGGCAGCTGTGCGTCATACCCATCCTCTGTCGCTCCTGCTCCTCCTCCTGTCCAAGTTGCTGGTGCTGCAGTCGCTCCCTTTTCAGGTGGTGGAATCTGCACCTTTCAGAGAACTGATGGCTTGTGCCGAGCCGAGGTGGAGAGTCCCAAGCCGTCATTTCTTTGCCAAGAAGGCAGTACCAGCGCTGCACACTTTTGTTGAACAGAAGGTGGGCCAGTCCTTGAGCCTGTCGGTGTGTAGCAAAGTGCATGGCAGCGCCGACATCTGGAGCTGTAACTACGGTCAGGGACAGTACATGTCGTTTACGGCCCACTGGGTGAATGTGGTCCCTTTGCAGCAGCAGCAGCAACTTGGACAGGTCACGCCGCTTCGGCCTCCGCGCTCCCTGCCCGTTGGGCCTGTGACACCGTGCCACTCGGCCTCCTCATCCTCCGCCATCTCCTCACCCTCCACTGTAGGCTCAAGTCTCAGTGCCCCTCCAGTCTACCATGTGTGCAGGGCACGGAGGTGTCACGCAGTGCTTCACATGGTTTGTCTTGGCGAACGGAGTCACACAGGGGAGGAACTGCTTAAATGTATTCATCAGGAAATCCAAACATGGCTTACTCCGAGAAAACTTAAAATGGCAACAGCAGCAGCGTTGGAGCTGAACTGGAGGAGGAGGAGGAAGAGGAGGAGGAGGAGTTGCCCAGCGAAACACAGTTTAGGCTTGGCGAAATGGCTGGTTTATCTAGTCAGCGGACAGGAGAGGAGGAGCAGGAGCAGCCAGAGGAGCTAGAGGTTTTTGAGAAAGGCGAGACAGAGGACCCGGGCACACCGTGGCAGTATGCAGTGGAGATGGAGACAGGTAGTCCATCCGAGTCACTTGCGCAAATGGCACGAAGCATGCTCACGTGCTTGCGTAGTGACCCCAGAATTGTTTCCATCTGTCGGCGGGATGACTTCTGGCTGTCCACCTTATTGGACCCTCGCTTCCAGCACAAAATGGGGGCATTTTTTAAACCCACCGAGAGGGAGGACAAACTCAACTACTACAAAGACATTCTACGTAGGCAGTTGGCCGATGCCTATCTGCGCCATGGTCCATACTCTCGCAGGTCTGACTCGAGGGGACCTCTGCGCTCCCCTTCCACTGCCATGGCCGCTGGGGGGGTTGGCAGGAGCAGCAGCAGCAGCTCCATCAGCAGCAGCAGCCTCAGTCTTCAGTCGCTAATGAGTAGCTTTCTACACCCGCATAGTGAGGCTACTCATGAGCAGCAGGAAGACCTGGAGCAGGACCTCAACCAGCAGGTCATGTCATACTTTGACATGACCATGCCAACACACCTTGAGGATCCGCTGGACTTCTGGGCAGCCAAACTTGATTTGTGGCCGCAACTAGCAGAGTTTTCCCTGGAAAAGCTGTCCTGCCCGGCAAGTAGCGTGCCATCTGAGCGGGTGTTTAGTGCAGCGGGGGCCATAGTTACGGCGAGGAGAACTCGTCTGTCAACTAAAAATGTGGAAAGACTCACCTTTGTCAAAATGAATCAGGGATGGATCAGCCAGGATTTCCACCCACCAATGCCTGATGCATGCGACATGATTCAGCATGGTGCCACGTTTTACACTTTCCAAATGGTGCAAAACATATTTATGTCTTGAGGCCATTTTTTGGGCTCCTGCTGCTGCTGCTGCCAACTTCTGCCAACTCCAGGGTGTGATTCATCCAATTTTTGGGCTCCTGAAGCCAACTCCAGTGTATATTTGGGCTCCTGCTGCTGCCAACTCCAGG
This sequence comes from Gastrophryne carolinensis, assembly GCA_027917425.1. Classification (NCBI taxonomy): domain Eukaryota; kingdom Metazoa; phylum Chordata; class Amphibia; order Anura; family Microhylidae; genus Gastrophryne; species Gastrophryne carolinensis. The sequence continues at coordinate 79,883,491 of CM051242.1, read as the reverse complement.
GTGTGAATCATCCAATTTTTGGGCTCCTGAAGCCAACCTCAGGGTCTCTTTAAAGTAATATTTGGGCTCCTGCTGCTGCTACTGCCAACTTCTGCCAACTCCAGGGTGTGATTCATCCAATTTTTGGGCTCCTGAAGCCAACCCCAGGGTCTCTTTAAAGTAATATTTGGGCTCCTGCTGCTGCCAACTCCAGGGTGTGATTCATCCAATTTGTGGGCTCCTGAAGCCAACTCCAGTGTATATTTGGGCTCCTGCTGCTGCTGCTGCCAACTCCAGGGTGTGATTCATCCAATTTTGGGCTCCTGAAGCCAACCCCAGGGTCTCTTTGAAGTAATGTTTGGGCTCCTGCTGCTGCTGCTGCCAACTCCAGGGTGTGATTCATCCAATTTTTGGGCTCCTGAAGCCAACCCCAGGGTCTCTTTAAAGTAATATTTGGGCTCCTGCTGCTGCTGCTGCTGTCAACTCCTGCCAACTCCAGGGTGTGATTCATCCAATTTTTGGGCTCCTGAAGCCAACTCCAGTGTATATTTGGGCTCCTGCTGCTGCCAACTCCAGGGTGTGAATCATCCAATTTTTGGGCTCCTGAAGCCAACCTCAGGGTCTCTTTAAAGTAATATTTGGGCTCCTGCTGCTGCTACTGCCAACTTCTGCCAACTCCAGGGTGTGATTCATCCAATTTTTGGGCTCCTGAAGCCAACCCCAGGGTCTCTTTAAAGTAATATTTGGGCTCCTGCTGCTGCCAACTCCAGGGTGTGATTCATCCAATTTTTGGGCTCCTGAAGCCAACTCCAGTGTATATTTGGGCTCCTGCTGCTGCTGCTGCCAACTCCAGGGTGTGATTCATCCAATTTTGGGCTCCTGAAGCCAACCCCAGGGTCTCTTTGAAGTAATGTTTGGGCTCCTGCTGCTGCTGCTGCCAACTCCAGGGTGTGATTCATCCAATTTTTGGGCTCCTGAAGCCAACCCCAGGGTCTCTTTAAAGTAATATTTGGGCTCCTGCTGCTGCTGCTGTCAACTCCTGCCAACTCCAGGGTGTGATTCATCCAATTTTTGGGCTCCTGAAGCCAACCCCAGGGTCTCTTTAAAGTAATGTTTGGGCTCCTGCTGCTGCTGCCAACTCCAGGGTGTGATTCATCCAATTTTTGGGCTCCTGCTGCTGCCAACTCCAGTGTCTCTTTAAAGCAATGTTTGGGCTCCTGCCCCTCATAGTGATGCCACTTCAACTCTCTTGAATTCAATTGTGCCGCTCTGCGATTCTATTAGCGATGCCTCTGATCTGCATGTGATATTTATTCAAAGTATTATTTAACTAACCCAGCACGCATCCTGTGCGTGTTACAGCAAGGCAGAATGGTTTACAACCCTATTGAGGCTCTAGGAGGCTCAGAAATAGCCGTTTTTAATAGCGATTCGTCGCGAATTTATTCGGGTCGAAACGATTTTTGTCGGAAAATTCGGCGAATCAGTCGAATCGAATTTTTCAAAAGTTCGCTCATCTCTAATATATATATTATCCATATATATATATATGGGGGTTTATCCAACCACTGGAGGTGGAGACCCCCCAAACTGAAGAGAGCACAGCTGCCAATTAGCCTTCTTCCTGCACTAGCAAGTAGCAACCATATCAGTCCATGTCACACTGATCACGTTAGTGCTTGCTCTGCATTAGATAGGGAAAGGTGCTGGCTGCTGCTGCTGTTGAGGGACAAATATGGCTTTATTCTTTCACAAAAACTGTCCTTGTAAGGACATTTATTTAGGGAAAATGACTGGAGTGAGGGCTAGATAGGTTGGGAGTCACTACAGTTTAATACCAATTGTTTAGGGCACTTGTGTATCACTACTCTTTAATACCAATTGTTAGTGAAGTAAAAGTCGCAAAGGTTTTAACATTACCAATTATTCAGGGCACTACTGTTTAACCCTTTAACTGCCAGCCTACTTAGAGTTTTTGTCACCCGCTTTTGCCAGACTATTTTTTACTATTTTGCGCCACACATGTACAACTGTGATTTTGAAGAGATTTACAGGGATTTCCCAGAAAAGTATATATTGTTTTGGCCTTTAACATGAAATGTCTAGTTTGTTTATTTTTTAAGTGCATTCTCAATATATTTGGGTGAAATATGTGCAAATAGAAAAAAAAAACTATTTTTATTTGTTGTGTTTTTTGTGTGTATGTATACTAGCCACAGGTGACATGCCAGCCCTTGTGAACTGATATAGGGGTCTCATGGACCCCTTACCAGTTCACAAAGGTTTAACTGTAAAAAAGACACCACACACAGAGAAAATTACTTTAATTTATTTATTTTTTAAAATTCACCTTCGATCCTGTGTCCCACGGCGATCATGTCCCATGGCAGATGCAGGGGTGATCATCGGAGAGGGGCTGAGGAGGCAGGGTTTCACAGCCCCCTACACCTCCAACCTCCCTCCAGCGATCACCCCCAGCATCTGACAGCTCAGTGCCAGGAGCGGGATGACTTTGTGGGGCCCCACTCACAAAAGGAGGGGCTAGCAGCAGGGGGCCTTCTCCTCACCGCAGAAGAGCCCAGGGGGATTGGAGGCCCCTCAGTGTAGAGAAGACCCGGCAGGAGGGATCGTGGCCACCGGTAAGTAAATTTTTTTTTCAACAGTGGTGGTGCCGAGGCGAGGTTCCTATTCCGGGTCCTCTCTTAAAGCCAGAAGTGCCCTGGGGGGATTGGATGCCCCCGGGTGAAGATAAGACCCGCCTGGAGCCTATGAGAGGTCAGGTGAGTGTTTTTTTTCTTTATTTGCCTGCTAGCAGAAGGGAAAGCGAGGCACGTAACTTAACAGCAGGAGAGGCAATCACGTGAGAGTAACATGCTTGGCATTTAAAGGGTTAATACCAATTGTTCAGGCCACTTGGGGGTCTACTACCAATTCTTAGTGGCGTAGTCACTGGTTCAGGACACTTGTATGTCACTATTCCTTAATACCACTTGCTCAAACCACTTGAGTGTCACTACTCTTTAATACCAATTGTTATTGGAGCATCCACTAGTTCATGGCGCATGTGTGTCAGTACTCTTTAATACAAATTGTTCAGGCCACTTGGGGGTCACTGATCTTTAATAACAATTGATAGTGGAGTATTGTTCGGGGCACTTGTGTGTCACTACTGTTTAATAACAATTGTTCAGGCCACATGAGGGGTCACTGCTCTTTAATACCAATTGTGTAGTATCCTCTAATTCAGGGCACCTGTGTATCAGTACTCTTTAGTATCAATTGTTATTGTAGTGTCCACTGATTCAGGGCACTTGTGTGTTAGTACTGTATAATACCACTTGCTCAAACCACTTAACCACTCGTGTGTCACTACTCTTTAATACCACTTGCTCAAACCACTTGGGTGTCACTACTCTTTATTACCACTTGCTCAAACCACTCGGATGTCACAACTCTTTAATACCAAATGTTCAGGCCACTTGGGGGTCACTGTGCTTTAATATCACTTGCTCTAACCAGTTGAATGTCACTACACTTTAATACCAATTGTCAGTGGAGTATCTAATTGCTTAAACAACTTGTGTGTCACTAATGTTTGTTGTTGTTCAGGCCACTTGGGGGTCACAACTCTTTAAAGGAGCATCAGGAGTTTCTACTCAAAACATAGATTTAAATTATACTTGTAATGTACGTAAATGTGGAACTGAGAAGAAAATGTGTCCCTTCCCCAAAAAGCGTTTTGTGCCATTTTAGAGCGGCAGCTGTTTGAAAGTTGGCTCGGACCGGTCCAGTCACCCAGGATGAAACCAAGTGATCTGGGGGGGGGGGAAGGACATCCCCCTGACACTGTATTGTGAGGTGTGTATGGTAGTGTACTGCATACTGAAGGTTAGTGTGAACGAGGAGAGGGTGGTGCCAAGGCAGAGGAGGTTTGCAGTGATGTTGGATGAAGAGGGGGCGGAGCCACGACGTTGGGTAATGTTTTACAGAGAGAGAGGCCATGTGCTGTTGAGAGAGAGAGAGATCTGCATTCATTCATAGGGTAGCAGCATGATTCTTAGTTATTGCATTCATTGTCTGACTTGGCTTGAGCAAGCTAGATAGCTCAGTTTATAAAGTGTTGGATTCTGAATCAGAGAATCTAATGTTGTAATCCCGCTTTGGGTCAGTGGCTATGTTAATTTTTTCCCTGTTTTTTGTTTGTTTTTATCCTCTTTTAGTTGCTCTCCAGATGTATTACTTTTACAGTTTTTCTTTCATGTTACCTCTGCTGCTGTCTGCAGTATCTTTCGGTTTTCCATTTTCTCTTTCTTATTCTTACAATCTTACAATGCTTGGCAAATGGCTCTGTTTTCATGCAGAGCTTAGCAATGGGGAGCCAGAGCGGCTGCATCTCTAGGCACCCAGCCTATCTGAATGGCTATCCATGGTAGTGTAGCTCAGAGGTCCTGAAGATGCAGCCACAGCTATTTACATTGCCATAGGAGCATGGGAAAAGGTGGGTTTTGTGGCAATCAGGGTGATATTTGACACAGTGGGGCATCCCTATTGGCCAGTACCGGGGCTTTTAGTTTTGTTCAGCTTTAATACCTTTATATATACATGCACAATCATCCAAAGTAGATTGTTTTCCAGTCAGATTAGTTGTTTTTGTAGAGATTTTATATATTTATTGAGTCAGCTGGTGGTCTCATTACAGAAGCAGCACCAACTACACAGAGCTGTTACCACCATGTACCACTTGTGTGTCACTACTGTTTAATACCAATTGTTCAGGCTACTTGTGTGCCAGCACTGTTTCATACCACTTGCTTCAACCACTTTAGTGTCCCTACTCTTTAATACCAATTTTTAGTGGAGTATCCAATTGTTCAGGGTACTTGCGTGTCTCTACTCAAGTGTTCAGGCCACATGGGGGGCACTTCTCTTTAATTCCAGTCGCTAATGTATTATTTACTGGTTCAGGGCCCTTAAGGCCACGGGCCACTGTGCTGTCATTTGAGTTTAATATCAAGTCTTAGGCCCTTATTCATCAAGCGATAGCGCCAGGTAGTGTCTGACGAGCGCCAGGTAGCGGCAGCTAACGGCGGCTACCGACTCAAGTACGCCCTGCGGCGGTCACAATGACGCATTTATCAAGCTAAATGAGGCTAGCGCCGGCGAGAGCGACGGCTAGCGCGGCATTCATCATGAAGCCGGCTGGACCGAACAGCGCCGCTGCAAATTCCTTCACAGCGACACGTATTACCTGGCGCTACCTGCCGCTCTCCCATACATTTCAATGGCAGACGCTGCAATGATTGTTCTTAGTGGTTAGGGGGTTTTTTGCTTTTGGACAAAATTCAACACATGTTTATATTGATATGTTTTATGAATCTAGCTGGTTATTTCTGTTTTTTTTTTTTTTTTTTTTTTTTCACAATGTAATGTTGTGAGTGACATGGGAATTGCATCTCCTCCACCCAAACTCATTGGCCTCAAAAGCGCTGGTTTTCCACACAAACGGGGCTTGTAAAGCTATTTTGTAGCCTGTCAGGTTGGGCGGTCACGTTCGCTCTTCGAAATTGTCAGCGCCCAAGCTATTCGGCAGCCCTGTCCTTGATGAATCTGTGTTGGTCAGTGTTTGTGCAGTCGCTGTTTTAATTCGCTATGTGGCGGCGCGAGCGTCGCTGTGCCTCGCTGCGCGGCGTTGTGCGGCGCTGTGCTGTTCATACATGTGCCCTTCTGCCATTTGCAAGGAATTCACTTCCCGCGACCCCAGTCGTTGTTAATGAATACACTGTAGTTGTGAGCGTGCCTGGCCACATATTGCAGGATTAACATTCAGTCGTACCAGCTCATAACAACCCGTTATGCATTCTCATGTGTGCCACATTTTCAGGTAGTTGTCTAGTTTGATTGTGTGATGACTTTGTGAAGGAATCAGATTTGTATATGTAAGCACAACGGTGTATGCTTTAGAAGGACCTATGCATTCCAGTATGTAGAACCCCCTGCTAAATCAAGCTAATAATTTGTGGCGCCGTGGGCCCTAGCTTGTTTTTCAGCGTCATTTTAATTTTTTTCCGCCATTTAGCTTGCACATAGCTGATATTAGCTTGTCCCTGCTGCGCGCATGTTTTTTTTTTTTAGTTTGGAAGCACAGTTGCTTGCGTCATATCCGGTTCCGGGATCCTCCTTTGCGTTTCAACGCCACCTTAAGGTAAAACTGTCTTGCGCTTATGCCAATAGCTTGTTTTTCTGCGTCATTTTAATGTTTTTCCGCCATTTAGCTTGCACATAGCTGATATTAGCTTGTCCCTGCTGCGCGCATGTTTTTTTTTTTTAGTTTGGAAGCACAGTTGCTTGCGTCATATCCGGTTCCGGGATCCTCCTTTGCGTTTCAACGCCACCTTAAGGTAAAACTGTCTTGCGCTTATGCCAATAGCTTGTTTTTCTGCGTCATTTTAATGTTTTTCCGCCACTTAGCTTGCACATAGCTGATATTAGCTTGTTGCTGGGGCGCGGTGCGTATTTTTGTTTTGGTTTTTTTTTTATGTCTCATGTCGCTAGCGTCATTTCCGGTTCCTGTTTCCTCCTTAGCGTTTCCAATATGGCTCCCAAACGGAGAGTAATGCGCCTCCCCAGCTCCTCCTCAGATTCCGGCCCCACCACCCCTCCCCCACATCCCCCACCTACCTCACCTTCCCCAAATACCACCCCTCCCACCCATTCCCCTCCTGTGCCCCAAAAACAAAGGCGCACCCGGGTGGATAGCCGGGTCAATGGCCAGGTAGTTAAAGTGAGTATTTTAGTTTTGTATTTTTAGTTTAAAAATGTCTAAACACACAGGGTGGATAGGGGTTTTTTTTTTTTTGTTTTTAGTCCAAAATTGTACACTCCACATGGGGCATCCCCATTGTGGATGTCCTGCTTGGATGCCCCCCCCCCCCCTGGAGGCCCCCAAAAATTATCTCTGGCCCCTCCCATCTGTGCATGTGTGAGTTGCGGATGCCTATTGCGCTTACCTCTAGCAGGGTGTACCCCTGCGCCATACATATTTTCAATTGGTGTGCAGGCGCACTCCCTGTTAGAGTCAAACGCCACATGCGTACTTTGCCGTGCAGATGCAGCTGAGCTGGTATGCACCTCCCAAGGTCCTTGGTTGCGCATACCACACCGGCGTGGACCGCTGTATTTGCCTTGCGGAGTGACGTGGGAGTGTCCTCAGCTGTGTATTTGGGCCCTTCAAAGGGGGTTGCAGAGAGTGGGCCACCAACAATAGTTGTGGCCCAAAAAAGTGCACACAAACACAGACTAATGTAAATCCTGGGTGTGGATCCACTTTGATCTTGTCTCTGTAGAACTGTTTATGACATTGTTCTGAGGTCATGTTGTGATTTTTTTTTTTTTTTGTTTTTACTTTTTTCATAGGACTTCTGCCTGGCCGAATACGACTATGCCCGAGGAGCAAAAAAACGCCTTGCCATGGAGGTGAAGGCCACTGTGTCCCGGCGCTTCAAGACCAACCTGACCATCCGGGCTATTCAACAGAAATGGTCAGATTTTAAGCGCCGGGACCCAGAAGGCGTGTACCGCCTATATGATGCCTACGCATCAGGTAAGTGAAAGCTTATGTTCTTTTTGGCCTTTGTGCACAAGCATCTGCTAAGCTGTGTCCTTTTTTGCTTTTTATATTAATTATTTGCTTTCACCCCCTCCACACAGATAAGCGTCCTCCCCTGGGGAAACGTGGGAAGGGATTCCTCCCCCGAACCAGGCAGGCGGACTCGGGGGAGTCATCGGGGGAGGGTCCCTCCCGCGGGTCCTATTTAGAGGACCCAGGGGAGGAAGGGGATGACGCCCCAGAGGAGTGTGCTGCTGGGGGGCAGGCTGGATCAAGCCTCAGCTCCTCACACTCTGAGGCTGAGGACTCTCACCAGGCAAGGGGCCACTCTCAAGCAGGGAGTGAGAGGGAGGAGGGTGGCCCTTTGCCTGGTGGATCTTCTGAGCAGAGTGTGAGGAGCCGAGGCTCCCCGCCTCCTCCTCAGAGCCCTCCCTGGGCTTCAAGTGGCGCTTCATCCCCTGGTGAGTTTACATGTTTTAATTGTTAGTCTGTGCCAGGTTTCATCTGACCATTTGTGCTTAGCCCTTGCCATTCCTCTGTAATTTGCAGGGCATCATATAGGCGGCACCTCCATGGATTTTTGGCGTCAAATCCTCCTCGGGCATAGTCGTGGTAAGTGTATGTTTGAAGCTAGTACATTTTGGACTTTATGTCATTCCTTAAAGTGGACCCACAAACCTTGCTGATATTGTTTGGATTATGGCGCCTTGCCTGCCAAATCACATCCCTCACCCAGGGCCCCCCCCCAACCAAACACCACAAACTACTTCCCTCTTTGGGGGTGGCAGAAGCCATTGGCCCTGCCTCCTGTGTGGCACTCGAGATGTGTGTGCGCCTGCGCTCTGTTTCCTACTGGCATGCGTGTGCGCACACACTGGCGGAGTGAGGTGCGGAAGGCAGGGGCGGTGGCGGACTAAAATTGTGTTGCTCTGGCAAAGTAGACTACTACACTGAATAATCACAATCCTGTGTCTTGGTACACTTTTAACACACACGTTTCCTGGTCCATTGTCTAAGCTGGTTTGCTAATGTACATTAACATCACAAACCACACTACAGTGCTAGCCAACTGGAAACCACCCCTATGTTTCTGGCCACACCATGATGGTTGTTCTCATTTCTTTTCTTGGGTTAAGTTGTTCCTGCTAAAACATGTGGCACACTAGTAACATTAGCCAATCAACTGCTAATGAGTCCTTTACATAGCACTGTCTATGTTATTAGCACATTATCTTTAGGGATACATGTTGCAACCCTAACTAATTGACATTAACTCATGGACCAGGAAATATGCTAATTTTGTACAACCTGTATGTAACCATGCAAGCCTTTGATTTTTCAGACTCAATAACCAGATGGATGTCAAATAGTCAGGTGTCATTGGCCCACTAATTGTGTTTTTGTCTTTTGCTTTCTGTTGACAGATGTTGCTACGCAGACGGAGCCAGAAAACCTCCTCCCCACCCCAGCTCCAGGGACGGCCAGCAGCATGGGCCCCCGCCACAGCTGCGATGGTGAGTACATCCCACTTCATATGCCTAAAGACTTGTGAAACCTATGTCTTCTAGTCACATCTGCAGACATTTAAAATGTACCTATGTGTTAATTTCACACACATCTAGATTCCATGTGTTTGTACAATAATCCAACATGCCTGTCTGCATGCTTGATTGTTGCCTCACATTCTTCATTTGGCCACATAGAGACTATTTTTGCCTTAGACACAACCAAATGGGCCGGATTAGGTCTGGACCTCTAACATTATAGGGCAAACTCGTGTACTCGTTAGGACTTAGGCCCTGAGGTTTGGCTGTGACTAAACACAAAAATGGACACACTGGGACTTATACCTTCTTTGCTTCCCCACAGTTAAAGTGGAACAACAACCAGGAATTTGACTTTCCTGGGTCTTGGTCCACTACGGTGGGGCACCCCTGATCGTCACCGCTGTGTGACAACCCCCTGAACTCACTTTTACTCCAGCAAACGTACAAGCCGTGGCAAAGTGGCTCTTCCTCCGCCTCCCGCGCGTCCCTTTTTACTGAGGTAGGGATTTTGGGGTGTTGGGGGGGTTTCACCCCGAGGGACATCCCGATCTTGGATGTCCCGCGGGGAGGGAGGTGATCAGGCCGGGAATCTGATAGATTCCAGGGCCGATCACCGGTGGGTGTTGGTACACTTTAAGAGTAAATGTATGCTTGGGATGTGTTGTTCACATTCCTGCCAGTCAATAGTACTCATATCATGTTAACCAATAAGCGCACAGTGGTCAACAATGTTAATGTGAGTGTCACCTAATTGGACACACTGACATTACATTGCTACATCTGTGTCTGTTGAGGTCACATTCAATTTATTAACAAATTGTTGTTTCTACATCTCTACAGCTTGTGAAAACCAGCATCGCAGACTGTGGCGGGAGATCAGGCTCCTGAAGCTGATGCTGCTGGCCAAGAAGAGGCGCCGGCGGCGTCGTTAGGGTGGGGGGAAGGCTGGCCTGTTTACGCCCTTTGTTGGGCAATGTTGGCCCTGTTGGCCCTTTTTTTAAATTAAAGATTTTGATGAACATCATTACAGTGTGGTGCCTTGCAAAGCATAGTTTAACTGTCTCAAAACCCATTTGTGTGTCAATTTAGCCATACCTTTGGAGCCATTTCATGTGTTAATCATAGTAAGCTATGGTCTCAAATGTGTGGCCTCAATTTACAAATACATTGACATATCTAGATCAAGATACTCATCCCTGACTGTGTTATTAGCTAGGTCTTAGGAAAAACACAATTTAGAGGTTGGTTAAGCAAATATATTTACACAAACAAAAACAAACAAAATTAATATTCTTGGCTGGGTGGCCGGGGAGGTTGGGAGTCATTGCTAGGGGCGGTGTTGGGGGACAACAGTGCAGTAAAAAATATAGACTGCTGTTGTATGAGCTGTTGTATCAACAACAAAGTTTGGTCCTGCCGCTGTATTGCCTCTGCCTGGCGCTGTATTGCCTCTTCCTGCCGCTGTACAGATTGTTCGATAACATTGGCAAGGCGACCAAGGTCCTGGTTCTGTTGTAGGTTTTGCCTTAACTGGTCCACCTGGCGCTGCAGGCCCTCATTTTGTTGCTGACACATCAGCACCTGATTTTCCAACGCCGCAATGCGCTCATTAGTTCCATCACGCGGCTGTTGGCGACTGTAGTCCTCCAGCATCCGGACCCCTAGTGTGTAGAAATCGGCACTGGTTGGTGCCACACCTCCTCTTGCTGTGGTAGTAGGCTAAAAAAATAGTAAACCACATTTTAGACAAACGGAACCAATGCAGCTATGCCCCTCCCAAAAGTTACCATAAACACTCACTAGACAACTTACCCTTGTCTGAGCCTCTGAAGCTTGGCCACATGGGACTTGGGAAGAGGTCCCAGCTTGGGGTTCTGGTTCCGCCTCCTGCCCAAACAACAATGAAATGAAATGTTACATGTTGCTTCTTCCACTACCCACGAATATGCCAATGGGTTTAGAGGTCGTCTACATCAGCCATGTTACCTGCGTGTCCTCCAGCCCAGGTAGGCTCGAGGTATCGCTGCCAGAGAGTCGCGAATCAACATCAGAGATGTCGGCCAAGTTGGCAAATGCTAAACAGGAAAATCAGGTTAGTAGGTCTGTGGGCCAAACTCTAATGTAACCTGGTTAGGCTATCGAGGTCAAACCTCTAAAAAATTAAAAAATACACAGTAGACCAAAGGTCTTGGTTAAACTCAGATTGTTAACATGTATGTTACAGGACTAAGACGCACTAATTTATGCAAATCTCATCATAAACATTGCTTAAATTAAACATACCCGCAATATCCCAGATGTCTGGAGTGGGGTCCTCACTCGAGATTGGACCTTGAAAATAGATGTGGACACACAAGTTGCCAGAAGCAAGTGGCACAACATTAGAGCCAAAACACATACTAGAGCAAGGCAAAACCACTTACCCTCATCTCTGGCAGCTGGAACTTGAGGGGCCCTTTCTGGACAGCCACTTCCGATATTCGGGTCAACTAAAACAAAAAAAAAAAGGGTCTAAAGATTCAGCAAACTACTACAGTGAATGTTTCCCTAAAAATATGTCCGCAAATATACATTGCTATCACTAAAATAACTAATAGACTGACCCTGGGGAGGCAACCAGCACTCCCAAGAGGCATCTTCAAGTTTACCAAGCAAACATGTAGCTTAGTAGACTAACCAAATTGAACCAGTGTTACCTAAACAGCATAAAGGATACATTATGTATTGCTCTACACACCAACAGGGTCCTGTTGACCGGCAACATCGGAAGTGGGGTCCAAAGATGAACCAGTCACTTGGCCTACAAAGAAAAAAGACAAATGAGACACATGCACTTGAGTCAAAGTGGATCAAGCAAGGTGAACACATGCACTTACCGACATCCAAAGAGTAGGTGGGATCCGGAGGAGATGCTGGGGCCAAGGGCATGGGAGCTAGTGCAAAATAAAACCAACATTGAGCCATAGCTAATGTGCGTGCCAAAATACAACATGCATTAAGGTGTGTGAGCAGCTCTTTCACTAATATTGACTAATCAAGCCAAGTGTGGCTCACACATTGATAGGCCGATATATGGCTACACATCTGTGGCATCCTACATATCTACACATGTTAGGGCCTTGTTAGTTACTGACTGTGAGTGTTACAGTGGGCGTGCAATTAGGGCGCACCCACATATTATTAATAGTCAACAGGGCAAACCTTTATTGCTTGAGCTGCTCCCACACCCATTTGTTTTTCAAAAAACCAGCAAACAAATAATGGGTAAATACCTTCAATGGCAGACTGGGGTAGCCTTGAGGTTGCTGGAAGGGCAGGAGCTTGGTTGTCCGGAGCCACATCCCGGACAGCAGCATGTGCACCTATGCATAAAGCAACAGACAGAAAAGTTACAAATGTTTTAGCTATAATGTAATACTTCACAGGTCCTACAGTTAGTTGGTCAGAATGTAAAAATGCTAATCACAGACATTAACATTAGGTTATTGTAAAAGCCAGAAAATATGTACCTTCAGCCCAACCGGTGGTGTCATCCCCAGGATCCACACCCTGCAGCCGAGCCAGTGGGATTTTGGCCTTCAGCATCTCCTCATACGGCCTGTAGGTACTCTTTGGAGCCTGGATGAACCCACTGTCCACATCAAGATCGTGATTCATCTTTTTCATAAGGGCCCCTCGCAAAGTGTAGAAGCGTTTCCTGCAGGATGGGCCACTACGTGGGTGTTGAGCTGTGCTACTAAGCTCCACACCAATGGCATCCCACAGTTTGCTTCTTTCTTGTTTGCCTATGGACTTGCTTTGGGAGCCAAAGATCAGCTCCCATTTCGCAAGTGTCAGGCGCACAAGATGATTATTCTCAGCCAAATTAAATTCAGGCTCCCTCTTGGCACCTGGGCGCTTAGCCTGGGGTGCTGCCCCACCTTCAGGCTGTGCCCTTTTCCGTAAGGGAGGTCTGCGCACAGCACCCACCAAACTCCTACTCGGGCCTGCTGTGGCCGGCAGATGTCCTGTATTTGGCTCCATCCTGTAGCTGCACACACACACAAATCAACACCCCACAAGCACGCATGCACACTACAGAATGGCATCGCAATCTCTTAGGCTTGGGCAGGTTTTATGTGCTCTAACAGCCAATCCAAAAGCAGGCCACTTAATTGATTCACACATACAGCCCAGTTCCTTCTAGGCACACCTCCACTGCACTGACAGAAGCATGTGTGTTAGCCAATTAACTCATTACAGACCTCAATCAACAAACAACACACACCCAAATCCAACAATGGACTGATGTATCTGCAACCCTTGTGACATGTGCTTAGCCTAACGGCTATTTAAAAAAACAACAGCTTCACTTTCATTGGTCCCCACCTGATTTTTGGCCCATGTCCGTTAATGCACGCACGTTACGGCTCAAGTACGCTAGTAGCGCTACTAGCGTGCGCGTGCGCACTCTGTTTTACGCACACCTGGGTCGGCTAATTGGCGCCCGGAAATAGCAGAGCGACGCAAAAGGCGGCAAAGCGGACCTGTCACTTTTGAAAATGAAGTATAAAAGGAAGGAATGAACTAGGTTCTGCTATTCTTACACTGTGGCAAAGGCTGTGGTGTGGTGCTGTGCTCGCTTCCCTTAGCTCATTTGAGCCTCTGTCTGGTTTCTGTCCTCACTCTCTGTGGCTTGTTGGGTGATTTCTGACATCAGTGCTGTTTCTTTAGGAGCTTGGTTTGGGTGGCATCTGCAAATTTTGTGTAGCATACAGCAAGTAAGGCTTGATTTTGGGGCCTTTTGTGGGCTGTGCAGCAACTCCCCTCTTGGTTGTGCTTAACTTAGAAAGCTGGTTTTCAGCAGGCTGGTGGTTTGGACCACTATAGTTCTGGTTTTGTGGTGAGCTGCATTGTAGCGGGTGTGTGTGTAGTGTGATTGTTTGTGTGTGTGTTGTGTGTGATTGTTTTTTTTTTTTTTTTTTTTGCTTTTGTATATATCTTTAGTGTGTGTGATGGATAAGAGGGTGATGTATGGTGTCTGGGTGGATGGATGTATGTGTATGCTGAAAGAGCAGGAGGAAAGGGAGCGGGGTGTTGTGAGGCTTAGGGCACCCCGCTCCTTTGCAATCCGCCTTTCAGTATGGGACTTAAGTGACGAGCAGATCAGGAGCCGCTTCCGTCTGAATCGTGCTGCACTACAGTCCCTATATGATCAGATTAAGACCAAAATCGAGCCATCCACCAAACGCACTCACTCCATTCCAGGCATAGTACGCCTGTGTGCCACTCTTAATGTGTTGGCACGAGGGACCTTCCAGGCAACCTCAGCCCTCCTCAGCGGGATAAGCCAGGCTACTATGAGCCGCATCCTAATCCAGGTAGTTCTGGCAATTTGTGATTTAATCCCAATTTACATCAAGTTTCCTGAGGAGGAGGAAGAGGTTGCCAAAATAAAACATGCTTTCTATCTGATGGGAGGGATCCCGAATGTGCTAGGGTGCGTTGATGGTACACATATCCCTTTCCGCCCTCCCCGTGCACAGGAGCTGTCCTACAGAAACAGGAAGCAGTTCCATTCCTTTAACATCATGGTGGTCTGTGACCATGAGATGAAGCTGCGGGCGGTGAGATCGGGGTTCCCCGGCTCATGCCACGATTCTTACGTCTTGCAGCGGACAGTCCTGTGCCGGAAGTTTGATAACAACGAAATGCCAGCTGGCTGGCTACTGGGTAATAAATTAACCATGTCTATGTATTTTGCTAATATGTGGCCTAGTAAGGCAATTTTCCACAAACTACCACCCAAAAACATGTACTAGTACTAATTGCTGTCTCTCTCCTTGTGTTTTTTCTACAGCGGACAAGGGATATGGGCAGAGAACGTGGGTCATGACTCCGGTCAGGAACCCACGGACCTCTGCCCATGAACGCTACAATGCAGCGCATCGCAAGACCAGAAGCATTGTGGAAAGAACCATCGGCCTGCTGAAAGCACGCTTTCTTTGTTTGGCACGGCCAGGAGGAGAGATGCTCTACAGCCCACAGAAGGTTTCCAAGATCATCCTTGCCTGCTGTGTGCTACACAACATTTGCATTTGTCACCGAATCCAAGCCCCCGAGGAGACAGCACTGGTGCCAGAAATCCCCAACCTGCCCGCAGATAGAAGTGAGGACACCCAGACTGGCGATGAGCTAAGGGAAAGGCTGATCACTTCTTATTTTGCGGTAAGCTAACTACCCTTCACTCTAATGCAAGTACTGCACTCCTGTTTAAATGTCTTTGACCTCCCATCCAAAAGAGCAACCAAACGCACTAAGGGGGGGTTTAAGATGACCCAAACCACTCTAAGGGGGGGTGTAAGATGACCCAAACCACTCTAAGGGGTGTTTCAGATGACCCAAACCACTCTAAGGGGGGTTTAAGATGACCCAAACCACTCTAAGGGGGGGTGTAAGATGACCCAAACCACTCTAAGGGGTGTTTCAGATGACCCAAACCACTCTAAGGGGGGTTTAAGATGACCCAAACCACTCTAAGGGGGGGTGTAAGATGACCCAAACCACTCTAAGGGGTGTTTCAGATGACCAAAACCACTCTAAGGGGGGTTTAAGATGACCCAAACCACTCTAAGGGGGGGTGTAAGATGACCCAAACCACTCTAAGGGGGGGTGTAAGATGACCCAAACCACTCTAAGGGGGGTTTAAGATGACCCAAACCACTCTAAGGGGGGTTTAAGATGACCCAAACCACTCTAAGGGGGGTTTAAGATGACCCAAACCACTCTAAGGGGGGGTGTAAGATGACCCAAACCACTCTAAGGGGTGTTTCAGATGACCAAAACCACTCTAAGGGGGGTTTAAGATGACCCAAACCACTCTAAGGGGGGGTGTAAGATGACCCAAACCACTCTAAGGGGGGGTGTAAGATGACCCAAACCACTCTAAGGGGGGTTTAAGATGACCCAAACCACTCTAAGGGGGGTTTAAGATGACCCAAACCACTCTAAGGGGGGTTTAAGATGACCCAAACCACTCTAAGGGGGGGTGTAAGATGACCCAAACCACTCTAAGGGGTGTTTCAGATGACCCAAACCACTCTAAGGGGGGTGTAAGACGCCAATGTTGGTTATCAAGTTATGCATTTTTTTAAAATAAAGCACAAAATAACTATAAAGATATATACTAACTGCACTTTTCTTAATTTTTCAGGCACCAAGAGATGCACCGTGATCTCGACATTCCTCTTACAACCCTTTCCTGGACTTTACTTTTCTTTTGCATTTCTGCTGGACTTTTCTTTTTCTATTTCATTTATATTTTATTCTTAATTTAGTTTCAGAGAAAAAATTAAAAAAAAATTAGATATATACATGTGGCTATGTGTTTAATTCGGTTGTAAGTTTCCTTTACATTCTAATTCCTATTTTCATTTTCCTTTTCTTTCTCTGTTCTGTTTTTATTTTCCTTTTCTTTCTCTGTTCTGTTATTATTTTCCTTTTCTTTCTCTGTTCTGTTTTTATTTTCCTTTTCTTTCTCTGTTCTGTTTTTATTTTCCTTTTCTTTCTCTGTTCTGTTTTTATTTTCCTTTTCTTTCTCTGTTCTGTTATTATTTTCCTTTTCTTTCTCTGTTCTGTTTTTATTTTCCTTTTCTTTCTCTGTTCTGTTTTTATTTTCCTTTTCTTTCTCTGTTCTGTTTTTATTTTCCTTTTCTTTCTCTGTTCTGTTTTTATTTTCCTTTTCTTTCTCTGTTCTGTTTTTATTTTCCTTTTCTTTCTCTGTTCTGTTATTATTTACCTTTTCTTTCTCTGTTCTGTTTTTATTTTCCTTTTCTTTCTCTGTTCTGTTTTTATTTTCCTTTTCTTTCTCTGTTCTGTTTTTATTTTCCTTTTCTTTCTCTGTTCTGTTTTTATTTTCCTTTTCTTTCTCTGTTCTGTTATTATTTTCCTTTTCTTTCTCTGTTCTGTTTTTATTTTCCTTTTCTTTCTCTGTTCTGTTTTTATTTTCCTTTTCTTTCTCTGTTCTGTTTTTATTTTCCTTTTCTTTCTCTGTTCTGTTATTATTTTCCTTTTCTTTCTCTGTTCTGTTTTTATTTTCCTTTTCTTTCTCTGTTCTGTTTTTATTTTCCTTTTCTTTCTCTGTTCTGTTTTTATTTTCCTTTTCTTTCTCATTGGTGATTTAATTGTATTTCCTTTTTAGGTAACAAATAAAAATTAAAAAAATTGTGACTATGTGTTTAATTATGTTTTATTTTCCATTTATATTCGAAGATCTGGTAGAATGTAATTACCTTTTACACACAATAAAAAAATATTTACATTTCAAAACAAATGTGGCAATGTGTTTTATTCAGAAGGTACTGGATGGGCAGGACACAGCAAAGCTAACAGGCGCTGTGTAGAATAGCGTGGTCACACTGACTGACAGCGCCAACAAAGCTGAGGGCCAACATCATATTCAGCAATGTAGGCGTTGTTCGCAACAACGCCAGGTAGCGACTGAGGAGGCCTGCTATAGCGAATCGCTAACGCCCGCGGCTGACGCTAGCGGCGCTCATAGCGCCATACTTCAGTCGCTCATCTGTCGCTACCTGGCGCTATTGATGAATCGGCCTCTTAGTGATTATACACTTGCTCAGGCCATTGTGCTATCATTGCAGTTTAATATCAAGTAATACTGGAACATTCCCTTGCTCAGGACACTGTGCTGTCATTGCAGTTTAATATCAAGTAATAATGGAGCATACCCTTGCTCATGCCACTTAAGGGCCACTGCTGTTTATTTACAAGTATTAGTGGCATGTCCACTTGCTCAGGCCACTTAAGGGTCAGTTAATGGGAATTGTATACCACATTTGATCTATATTGTACAATCAGGGGGGATAGTATTCCCCATATGATCTACATTCTACAGTCAGGGAGGGATTGTATACCACATTTGATCTACATTTTACAATCAGTGTAGATTGATCAGTCTAGATCATGTGCATTTGATGTACAGATCAAAGACTTCCTCACTCTGGCTTACTAAAAATATGCTTGGCTAAAGCAGATTTAACCCTATGTGCTGTAATTCAACTTCTTCATATAGAGGGGATCACAGTCTTGTGTTCCATTATCTAAAGGGTTACTGGAAGTGTTCCTGCCTGGAAAGGTCATTACTGCTGTTTGCCAAGGCTGCTCATAACCTCCCCTGTTACATTGGACGAGTTTTGCGGCTTTTAGTCAGTAGTTTTTATTCAAGGCCAGGAAAACCATTCCCAATGTAGCAACACAGAGCCCCAGGTATATAAGTAATTTGGAAACAGTGTGTAGAGAAGTAAATCACAGGTATAGGGGCACTATCGTAGCACAAATGATTATTTTATATTCCAAAAGAGGAGAACAATAAAGTAGAACACCAAAAACCTGGCAAAAAAGATTTTTTTTTCTTTAAACACCCCATGCGGGGGGCCAAGGCTGTAGAAGGTGGCGTCTGTAGACACCCTACCATCTGCAAAGTTGTTTATGTAGGCATCCCAGGACTTGGCGGTGGTGGGCTGTACCCACCCTGTAAGCAAAAAATGGCCTGACATCTGACCTGACCTGAAGTGTTTATTGTAGCAGGCACAGCACTGCAGCACAGCACCAATGTCCCTCATGGAGGCCCACTGTGCTCTTGGTCTGCACGTCGACTCAAGCATTCTGCAGATGGAACTCCAGCATTGCCTGCTGCTACTCACACACCTTTTCAAGCATATGTAAAGAGGAATTCCACCTGGTTGGGTGGGAAGGCCAAAGTTCCTCTGCAGTGTAGATAGGCGAGAAGCAGCAGGGTGTGAATGCAGAACATGCCCACACACTGCACTTACTTTAGGCATAATTGACCAGGAAGCTTAGAACAAACAAGCTGAGCCCAAGGATGCTACTAGGTTCCACCCCATCAGGCTTAAGTTACATCTCATCTGTCTCCTCCTGGATGCCAGTCCACAGCTCTTGGCCTTGCTGTCTTTTGCCAAGACGTGCCAAGTGCTGCAGGTGATGTCCAGCAATTCTGGGTGCCCACTACATTAACAGGTAAAGAGATTAAACATTCCTGCACATGCTTAGTTGTCCATATGTCAGTTGTGATGTTGACCTTGCAGTATATAGCATTGCACAGTGAACAACTGGCTAGTATTGTTACCCTATGGGTAACAAAAATTGATGGCGTGACCCTCACCTCTAATCCATAGTGGGCTGGTGCGAACTCTAGGCTTTAAATAGTGACAATTAAAAGTGAGTTTAAGATCGCCTATGGGTTTGACCCCACCTGCACTCCGTGTGGAATCAATGCATTGTAGTTATAAAATATTAATATCTTTAATATCTTTATTGGAATAATATTAAGAAGAAGGGAACAATCTGAATTTTTTCCCCCGACCGTTTGATTAAAACCAATCATGTATACCATGTATCAACAAGATCAGGCAAATATGCTATATACAAAAACGTGATCAGACCAGTGTCTCCTGACAAAAAACACGGTGAATGCTTGGCGTACTAGTACTGTACAGTTTTCTCAGCGCCAATTATCAAAATCAAGCATATATTGATGAACTGAATATTGATCTGTAACCAAGACAGTGATTGAAAAATAAGAAATCGATTAGTACTCCATACAACCATATTTGTGTCATATAAACTATATTGAACAGTCCATACATTAAATACCTTATCAGTGTGCAATTAAGAATTATAACATGATTTTGTGATATTTCATCATGGCCTCCAGTACCAAAAAGTGCTCTGTGTGTAAGGTAGGTATTTCCTGGAATATCTGTGGTATAGTACAAAAAACAAAAACAGATAGCTCAAATGATTTCCTTGTTAGCTAAATTCCTTGGTATCTAAAGTTAATGGTATATTCAACATTGTGCAGGGACTCACCATTCCATGGCTCAGAGATACGATTCCCAGCTAAGACAAGTGTCAGCCCAGGTTAGAACTGGTGGTGAGCCTGGGTTGATAAATTGGTCCGGGTTCTGTGCTATGTTGCAGGAATGTATAGAGGTGGCTGTTGGTAAACGGCTCAAAACTTGCTGGAAGCCTCACTCTCAGCCACCCAGGTGTGGGGTATTTAAATCACTCAAAGAGAGCATCTCCGCAGGGATTCCGCCAATCGGGGCGGACATGGCTAGTGACCGGGTTGTGGAGCGCATTTGCGTTACATCTTGGGGTCGCTATTGGACAGCGCAGCTGCGTCATTCCTCCTGGGGCCAGAAATAGTGAAACCAACTGTGAAGGATTGAGGTCTGCGTTTTCAAGGCTGGAAACAAAAGTCGCACCCCACACCAGTTCCTGACCTGTCAGTACACTAGCATGCATGGCCGCCATGTTTGTGAAGACCATATTATTGACAATATTAAGTGTGATATAGGCATAATGGCTGATTCTTATACATACATCATATTGAGAAAATGGGGAGATTACCTTGTGATGGCACTACATCAAGATTGGTTGGTGCCTATTAAATTTGTAATAAATAACCAGTTCTAGGATCAGATTTTACGCTCGGCATATTCCCTGAGACCACTGCTATAGAGCGGCCTTCGCCCGTCTCAGCATGAGCCGATCATTAAGTCAGTGTGATTCGCTCTGTTGGTGGCACCTGGACTATAAAAGGGAAGAGGTGTTGGAAGCTGAGCCTAAAAAGAAAAGGTCAAGTGAGTCATTATCAAATTATGCTGCTCTCTAGTGTGCACTTTTTATTTAGGGGCCATGTGATTACAAGTGTTATCCAGAAAGAGGTTAGAAAATGAAATAGTTGGAAGAGAGAAAAAAAGGGGAGAAATGCATATGGTGGTTAATACAAATCAGAATCTTCTTTAAAAAACCTTACCACCAGATACAGGGAACAGCGATGGGGAGGACCTGTGCCCCATCATATGCCAACCTGTATCTGGAGTGGTGGCAGAGAAGATTGTGGGGTGAGGAAAACCTAATGAAGTACCTGTACCACGTGGATACCGTGGTCCATAGATGACATACTACTAGTGTGGTCAGGCCCAGAACCCCTATTAAAGGAGTTCATAGCGACCTTAAACCATAATGACCTGAATCTAAAGCTCACAACAGAATATAGCCAAACCCACATACATTTCTTGGACCTGACTATCTCTGTGGCTCCACAGGGCCAGATAAACTATTTCGGAAAGAAGTCAGCAGCCAATACTATTCTAAGAGCTACCAGTTCGCATCTTGTCCATTTGCTCTCTAGCATCCCATATGGGGAATACATCTGCGCCTGCCGCAACTGCACCACTGACAGCCCTTGTCGGACTGCACCACAGCCCTTGTTGGGCATCAAATTCAGCGTCAGCTACCACTCGTGTCTGCTGCTGGATCCCATGATTGGATGAGGTGGCGGGAAAAAACGAAGCGGAGTAGGAGGCAAGGAATGGAGGTATATAATAACACTAACATTGTTTTTCTGTTTGCTTTGCAGGTTCTTCACCATGGACGTGGTGAAGATTATTCAGTTTCCCACCCATGGTAGGCAGTAGTAGCAAGGGGCTGATCGCTGATGGTTTCTCCCTTTTTTGCTGGCGGCGTTGGGCTGCGTGGCCACCACCTGTTTCACCGAAATCTGATTGCCTTCAGTTCACGTTGGGTCTAGGACGTCGTCATCACCTCTTAGATAGTCTTCCACCCACTCCTCCCTGTTACCCTCCCTCTCGGTCTCCACATTGCAGAAAGCTGCAGCAGATGGATTCACCCTCATTGTACATGTCCTGCGATGGTCCTCATCCTCCAACACAAGTTGTTGGGCCCATGGAATCCCAGCTCAGAGTGTCACCATAGAGCATTAGTGACTGCTTCATGACTTGTGGCTGAGACTGCTTTGCTGATTTGAAGGGGGTTAGGTGGAGGGCTCTGCAGAAGTGGAGTAAGTGGAGGGGAAAATAAGGGGGTGGAAGAGGAAAAATAAAATAAAAAATATATAATAATGATAATACTAACAATGTTTCCTGTTTGCTTTGCATGTCATGGACGTGGTGAAGATTATTCAGTGTCCCACTCTCCTCCAATTTTTAGTTTTTACAGCGCCATGGAATACAATAATACTCGGCCTTATTGGGGCTACAAGAATATGCTGCAAAGCTTGGCGTGTATATTTGTTTATCTGATTAAAGAAAAAAATATCTATTCTCAATTTTTTTTCTTTATGTACAGTGCAATCCCCAGGTATTACTCCCCCCGACCCGATTTGTCCTCCGACAACTATAAAAAAATTAACATTTTTTCTATTTAATGTATTTCTTTTCTGTTATTATTTGGAGTACTTTCCCCAACCCATTTTGTGCAGGGCAATTGCTCCGCTGTTCCTCTCGATTTGCAGCCCTCTAGCCCTTTCTACCCTTATTTTACAGCCATTTTTGGTCCCCCAAATTTGGATCCTCGTTGACTTCAATGGGGTTTGAGTTTGGGTCGAGTCCAGGGACTCGAAACAGACATTAGCGTCAAGTTTGGCCGAATTTGTTGAACCCAAACTTTTTTCCTCCCAGAATATGATTGCGATTACACATGTTTTCTTATACATGTGTTTTTTACCTTTGTGTTTATTGGAACAACACAAAACAGATAAAAAAAGGCAAATTGAACATAATGTAACACAATAATTGTTGGCACCTTTTTTAATATTGTGGATAACTTTGGGCCTTATTCATGAAGTGCACCGTTTAGAGCCATTTTGATGGCATAGTGCCCATTTTTGAGCGCCAGCATCTCTTTCCTTTTTGGCAATATTTTGACACCACGGCTCTGCAAATTGCAGTACCCAATGTTAAATAATTACCTTTGATTGGTGCTCTATGCTGATTTTAACAGCACCAGTGAGCACCACTCTGTACACTGACACGCTGAAAAGATTGCTGCTGTATATAACAGGCACTGGTCACTGTTTAGTCATTAAAGTTAGAGAATATCACTGCTGGGGACACAGGGGACAATCTTTACAGTGAATTTAGGCTGTGTTTTAGTTGTTGTGGTCCAAATTACAGATTGGTAACAATAAATAAGCCTGGAAAAACAATTTAGGAAGATAAGTAATATGACATTTGGTGACATCTAGATCTTGCTTCACATTATTGTAAGTTCTGTACAAATAATTGTGTGTAGTATTAATTAGAAGTATAAAACAGTTTGATACAGTTCTGATCATTGTGCTCTATGGGATCTAAACCTACAGCGCCAATTAAAACTATATGGTGCAAGTGAAAAATAAGTTGCATGCTGCCAGAAATATTTGGTACTGCCCTTTTTGGTTTGTTAAATCGGGCACTAAGTGTCGCATTGGCTAAATATTGGCGCTGAGTGGTATTACCAGACGCTGATGCTTAATAAATCAGGCTCTCCATTTCATGCATGTGATGCTCGTTCAAACTCATCTAGGACAAGTAACAGGTGTGGGGAAATTTGTCCCAGACTTTGCATTGTGTATCTGTATGTGTCCGACCAAGCATGGAGACCAGAAAGAGCAGAGGAGATCTATCTTTTTGAGGACTTGAGATCCAAAATTGTGGAAACATTTCAACAACCTTAAGGTTACAATTCTATCTCCAGATATCTTGATGTCTTTTTTCCACAGTGCCCGACAATCAAGAAGTTAACAACCCATGTCACAGCGCATGCGCAGGCTCTCATCCAGTGAAAGCCTTCTGCTGTGACTATGTCATTCAGCAGGTGGCTCTCATTGTTTACAATGTGGAGTGCACACTGCTGCATCCCCGGCGTTGTGCGCGTGCTCCCGTTCCAGCTAGTCAGATAGGCCATCAGGCAGAGCGTGCTTCCCATTGATTTTAATGAGAGACACCAGCTGAATTGCATAGTCACAGCATGAGGCTCTCATTGGACGAGAGCCTACACATGTGTTGGAGCCTGGGAAGGTGAGTTTTCATAGGTGAACTGGGGCACGGAACAAAACCGGGTTTTGCTCCACTTTAAGTTCCAAAGAAATTCAAGCTGTCCGGCTGGCTCAGGGTATATCCGTGTCAGTGCAAACTATCTGTCAACATAAATGAAATTAACCCCTTATGTCCTGTTGCCCAGCGGGTATAAAAGGCTTCCAGCAGCAACATGAGAGCAGGAATCAAGTGATCAGCATGAGACACAGTGCTCTGGGGTGGATGGGCGGTATTAAAAAAAACTAATATTTTATTTTTTCTGTGTGTCTGCATTTTACATTTAACCCTTTGTGAACTGGTAAGAGATACATGAGACCCCTATATCATTTCACAAGGCGTAGGGGGCTAGCAAGTCACCTGCGGCTAGTGGGTGACTTGACATTAACCCCCAGCCCCCACATTACCTGCCACTCCAAAGCCCAGGGAGGGGGGCAGAAGAGCCCAGGGTCATTTAGGCTTTGCAGGCTTGTAGCCAGCAGGGCAGGGGGCTACAAAACCTGGTCCCTGCACCCTGTTCTACAAGCCCAGCAAACCTGGTCCCCGGCCTGGTTATGCTGGGCAGGGGGGACCCTGTGTCATTTTTTGGGGGGATTTTTAGGGGTTTTAACCCTGGGGTGGACAGTGATGCCTGCTATATCAGTTACAGTGACTGGCCATGCCAGCTCCATTCACTGTAACTAAAGGTCTTTGATAAGGGCCCCGACACAAATTTGCATGGAGCCCCAGAAATAATAAGCCCGCCCCTGCATCCCCCAGGAATAAGGAAGCCGGCCTTTCTAGAGAACTGAGCAGTACCCCAGTCTGTAAAATCCCCCCATCTGCCTGGTATACTTATTGATCCAGCAAACCCACAGCACATACATGGGTCAAGGCGGCATCCCCCTGGCTGATGAGTGCGCAAAAGGGAAAATCATGGAGGGAGGTGCCTAGCGCACCATTCAAAGCAGAATCCCTGGGTGATGCAATCTGTTCTGACAGGCGTCACCCCAAAAGCTATTCTGATTGGAGAAGAGCCCACACATGCACACACCTCCCGACTTTCCTTCATTTGGAAGGAATGCCCCTCTTTTGAGTCCATGCCCGTCTGGCCCTTGTTCTCATGTGTGCCTCTGTGAAGTGTAACATGCAGAGCTGCATCGATAAACAATTAATTTACCTATTCAAAGTGTTTAAATTTGAATCTCCTATCCATCCCTCAATTAGGGGCGTGGCTTAATGTAACAATTGTCCTTCTTTCCCACCCTGAAACGTTGGAAGGTATGCATGCAGCATGGGATCACCAGAGAGGTGAAATTACTCGGCTTTCCCACGGGTTTCACACATGGGACACTCACTAAGGCAGATTAAAACCCAGGTGAGGTAAATTATTTCCCAAGTGAGGGAAAGCCATAATTTCCAGTCACACCCTCAGTATATTATTGGGGGGGGGGTGTCACGCAGCCTCGTAGCATACGCTGTGCGGTTAAAGTGTGTGAGGAGGGTGCGGCAGCGTGTGACGTCACGAGAAGGGCGGAAGCGGCGACATCTTGTGTCACCGTGCCAGCAATTCATCTCCTTCCTCACGTTCTCCATCCGGGGGTGAAAGGGCGTGGGCTCCGGGGCGTCTTCTGGTGCCTGCTGGCCGTGTAGCGGAGGAGAGAGTCGGGAGGCTGTGCCCAGCGGATGCCCGGGACATCTTGGCTGCTGCCAGCCATCACAGGGGCCCCTCATCAGTGGAGATTGCAGGAGCGGCATCTTCCAGGTACATGGCGGCTGGGGAGGTGCGGGCAGTCACCTGACAACTGCAGCAAACTGCCACCATGGTACCGGCGCCACGGGCATGCGGGCTGCTGACACCCACTGTCACTGTGTGTATAATATATATATATATATATATATATATATATATATATATATATATATATATATATATATTAGTGGCTGTGTCAGCAGTCAGTGGCCAATATAGGCATCCATTGTCTCCTTAGGGGGGATGCTTGTCTGTAGCTCGCCCTAATGCCTGTGTGCTCGCAGACAAGCTTCCCTGTCTAATCACACTATCTTGCTGGCTTTCCACCAATGGGTAGCTCTCCAATCACAATGTCCTCAGCAATCTCCCATTAGGTTTGCATGTGATTGTGCTTCAAAGGACTCGAATTGGTACAAAATTGCTAAATGCTGGACGTTTACAGTCACTGGCCAGCAATCTACAGTATTTTTGGTTGCTGGACAATTTTGAGATGGCTTTGGCGTGAGCGCGCCTTTAGGGGCTTCTTTTAAGCCATCAGTTGTGTGTTAAAGTGGATCAAAACTGTTGAATTTCACTATTTTTTGGTTCTCTCCTCCCCCGGGCATCCCAATTTGGTATTAGCTGCTTTGGGAAATCACCAGCTAATCAGCGGTTTACGTTTATTAGCAGCTCTGATGTCATAGTAAAGATGAATGGAGTGTGAGCTTTGGCCACTACTCCATTAACCTCTCCCATCAGCCAAGGGAAGCTGAGGGTGAGGCTGCAGCATGTGCTGTGGGATCACCAATAAGGTGAGATGTAACAAGGGGATTTCACACATTGGTGGTCCCTGGAAACTATAAGCAAAACACCTGATTGTTTCTTTTAAGTGGACCAAAACCCATTTTTTTTCATTTTCCTCGTTTTTGGTATATTTTGCAGGGGCATCCTGATTTGGGATTCCCCATATGTGGAACTGCTGTACTAACCTCACATGTCCAGCAATAGATTGTGTTGCACATTAAAGCGTAACAAACCACACTGTGACTTTTAGATTCCACTGCTGGCCTTTCCCCAGGACATCCTGAATCAGAATGCCCCCCCACCCGGGGCAACCTGTAAACATGCACCTTTCCCCGCTCCAATAGAATATGCTTGGGCTTTCGTCTCAATGAGGGCCATCTGCCAATTGACTGTTATTGTGAATGGAGAATACACACACACACTCCCCATTTCAGTCAATGAGAGCCGTTAAATAGCATAGTCACTGCAGGCGGCTCTCATTGGATGAAAGCCTGCACATGAGCGTTTGGAATCGGTAAGAGGCGAGTGAAAAGCGACGTTATGTGATGTCACACAGCGAGGAGTCAAGGAAATTGTTACACTATTGCGTCAGGCTATGTTTGGCTTGATCTTAAACTGTTTTCCATTTTTAAATTGGAGAAGAAATGGCTGAGATATCGAGGTTTACAGTTTCACCTTATGATTTCTCTTCTGAAGCATGTGGGCGTGGCCCTTGGCTCTGTGATGCCGCATAATGTGCGTGCTTTCATCACCCTGCCTGTTCTCATTCTCTCCCAGTGTCCACAGTGTCCACAGCCTGATGATAAAGCTTTAGACCACCAGCTTAGCACTATTATTGGTTGTCTATGGCAAAGGAATGCAGGGGTGTGTCGCTACTCTTTGCCTTGTTTCTACTTAGCTGTGTTCTAACAGGAAGGAAGAGCGCAGCCATGATGAGCTGAGCTGCTGAATCACAGTTTATGCACTTTGCCTGCAGAGTCCCTTTAATGGCCAGAACTCTACTGGATTCGTATGCACCCACTGAGATATATATATATATATATATATATATATATATATATATATATATATATATATATATATATATATATATATCTCCATATCCCCTATATCAGGGGTGTGCACGTCAGTTGGAGGGATCCCGGATGTCACTTAGGCCCACACGTGCTATAGAAGTTGAGGATCAAGGTAAGAATATAGTGATCCTGGTGATTTTAGTCCCAAATCGGGAATCTTTGGCTGCAATTGTGATTGGGGGGAGGGGGAGTGTGGACATGAACACAGACTTGGGAGCATAAGGAGGTGTTGCTTGTGCATTGGGTCCGCTTTCCTAACTTTTTAAGAGGCTTTCTTTCAACAGTGGTAGGGGGGAGCTAAGCCTAGTTGAGGGTAGAAGATTAGAGAATATAACGAACCTTGTTAAAGTGGAAAAAAACAGGATCTTGACTATCTGTGTTTTGCCCCCCCCCCCGACATCCTGATTTGGGATGCCCTGCTGTGTATACTCGCCCCCAGATTGCCCAGTTGAACTCGCCTTTTCCCTTTTCTACAGCGCATGCTTCAGCTCTCGTTCAATCGGAGCCCTTTGCCATGCATATGAAATGTTTAGCAGCAATCTGGATCCTGAGTGGCTGCATACTCGGCAGGGGTGCTGCCTGGGGGGGGGGGGGTTACACAGCAGGGCATCCAAATTTGGGGTGTCGGGGGCGGGCTTTTTTTTTTTTTTTTTTTTTTTTTCTTCTTTCCCCGCTTTAGTCCGGGACAGACCAGACCCATAGCGAAATTGAGCTTACAGCTGGCATGGGTTGGAGATTTGAGATATTGACAATTTACACTTCTTGTTTACATTAAAGAGGGGTAATAACATACACTGCCTGGGCATTGCGGACAATCTGCATGGACCTTAAAGGGCCAATCCAGGCCCTTCCTTCAAAATAAACATAACCCCCGCCCTGCCCCCTCCAAATTGCGATTATGACCATGCAATGAAAGAAAAGGACACTCTCCTTCACCCCGAATAAACCCCCGTCGCCGCGTCATCTTCCTGAAATCCCGTCCGGCAATGGGAGCAGACACACTCTGCATTGGGTGCGCTCCAGCCTGCCCGTTCACATGAGTGCACACGATGCGGAGAGCGCCACTCCAAGTGCCCAGCCGTGGAAGAGGGCGGTGGGTTTTCAGTGCCGACTTCGGGGGCTGGATTCAGAGTGAGGATCGAGAATAATCTATGGATTGGGGGCGGGGCACCAGCAATTACCAATTTGTTTGTCGCTTCACCCTGGAGAAACTACAGGGAGAGATTAAAGTGACTGTAAAAAAAGACTGTACAACGTGTACTCTGAGACAATCGGACAACAATCGGCTTGCCTTTAGTATAACTTTAAGGAATATTTGCAGGCTAAGCATATAATCAGATTATAAAAGCCTTACCTCCCATGCAGCTGATTTCTTATGTTCTCATCAGGGATATTGTTCATGATTATGTTAAGAGCACTGATGTTGCTTTAATTAACTGTCCAGGTTAAAAAAAATAAAGTCCCGTCCTTCTCCGGGGGCATAAATCTTACCTTCTCTGGGGGCATAAATCTTACTTGAGATCCAGAGCACTCCCTCCCACAGTGACAGTGACTCAAGCTTACCCACTCCATTCACTGTAAAAAAAAAAAAAAAAAAAAAATTGATTGTGTTGCTATGACCTCTAAAACTACGGTGTATCTGAGCTGATATGCTATTAGTGGTGGTTGCTCAAGTGGTGTACCCTCCACATCCAGTCAGTGGTGGCAACTGCTCCCTCATGTACACATTGGGGATGTCTAGGGATTGCATTGAAGCAGTTGGGGCCTAACCAGATTTGCTCAGCCCACAGGACTACAAGGGAGTGAGCCAACAGGCTGGCAGGCAAGGGATTTCTTTATAGCTTGGGAAGTGGACCAAAAGCAGTATTGTCAGCTTTCTTATTCTTGGGAGTTTGGGATGCGAAATCCCTTTTCCAGCTTTCTTCATAGTTCACTCCCAGCAGCACATGTAACGTTTTGGTGCTTCCCGCACACAGGAATGAAGCTGCTCACTCTGTGATGCAGGAAGGTCTGAACATAATACATGTATTAACGCCTCAGGATCTTTCTGGGCACAGCCATACACTGGGGTTTATTTTTCAGTCAAACTTAAAAAAGCTTTCTTGTGCAAATGGGAAACGCAGGACCTATAAGAGATATGGCTGTCCAGGCCTATTCACCGTTCACATATGCATTCCATTGGGCGCTTCTGCCCTGTCAACAGTCTCACTTTGTGGCAAGCCTCTAGCCATCCCTGCTCCAAGTGCCACCTGCACCATGTAACCCACAAGGCTGTTGAACTGTGAGTATATAGCGGGGAGCGCCCATGCCTTTAAAGCAGGGGAGAAGATGAGTTTACCAGGCAACCTGGGGAGTTTCACACAGCGGGGCATCCTAAATCTGGATGCCCATGGGGGAGAAGGGTCAAATCTTATAGATTCTGGGGGCCGTTGGCCTGGAGCACTGGATTGGAGTGAGTGGCCAGCAGAACCCACCCAGCTTCTCATGCTGGCCAGGCTCCAGTGCCCTACTGAGTGCTTTTCCAGCTACCCCTTAAAGAGCCAGTCCCTGGAGTTCTTTTCTACTTCAACACAGTCATTCATCCAGAAATGCCCAAATAAGGTATATATATATAATAAAATCAGCCAGAACACGGTCTGGCCATGACCAGCCAGTAGCTGAACCCCCCCCATTTTTGCTTCCTGGCCAGTCAAATGACGTGCTCTAAGGCTATAGCATTTGAAGCAGGGCATGGTGGGCTCGGGTCTCTTGGGTGGGGGAGGCAGGCATTGTATTGGAGCATTTATAGAGGTAGCGCCCCAAAGCAGAGCAGGTATTCTCCCGTGTGTAAGAAATCAATAATAAATAGATATATCTATATATCTGTCTATCTATATATCAATCACAATTTAATAAGGCAGGGAAATAATGAAGATTCAATGAATCAGTTTATTTACTTATCCCCAAAATTAGTACTATATTAAATAGTTTTATTGCTATTCTACTATAATTCACCTTTATAAATGATCCTAATTCTCCTAAAATACCAAGTAGAGCATTACCTGTCCTACACTGTTCCTCTACAATAAACAAGCTGTCTTTTTTTTTTTTTCTCCATACACCTACGCCTTCAAAAGTCACCGACCAAATGTGCTTTCTTTTCTGCTAAGACATATGCTGCTGTTTTGACAGTTTTTAATTTTCTTCCTATCATAAGACTGACTTTGCTCCAGGCATACATAACTGTTAATCTCCAGAAAGAGAGTTTGAATGTAACCCTCCCGCCCGCCCCATGTGTAGTTTGCCTCCTTTGTTACCTGCCAGGTTATTTTCTATTTCATGTATGTGTGCAGCCGCCTGTAAGCAGAGCCTTATTAGATGTTGCAATGTAAATGAGGCTTGCCCCAGGCACTGGATTGTTGTGTAAAGCAGAAGAATGGGTGTACATCACTACTGTAGCTGTGTGTGACATAACCACTCCTGTCTGTCTGTCCTGGGGACCTTTTTATTAGGCCTGCAGATATTGTGTACAGCAATGCATTGCTCAGCAGAATCAGGACTGAGGCTGACCACGCTACAGTTTAGTGTGCAGCAGATGGGCAGGGGGCTGTCATCGGATTCCTATTTTTTACAATTGCAGAATGATTCTTGGTATTAGAATGTCTCTGGGGACTTCAGGCTATAGTCATTGGCTGACGTTTGTTTCTAGTAAGTGATGCCACATATTGCATCGCTAAATAATGTCCGGCATGTGAGCGCTTCCCCTTTACATGATTTAAAGCCTTTTCAGTGAATCGGCAATGTAACCTTCTAGAGGCTTGTTCATTCGGGGATGTCCGTTTTGTTAGAGGGGGTGGTGTTAGGTTTTTGGTGGCTATCGCTGATCTTTGTACCTGTAGTGAGTGGTGTGTGCTGTATCATAAATACATGCTTGCACTGACAAGATAAGGCTCGAATGAAGCGGACTTTGCATCTGCTTTGCGTTTCTTATTCTTTTCTTTCTCCTAGCTTCAAAGCAATGGCACCAATTTGCTCCATATTATTAAGCCTTTCTAATAATATATAGCAATAATCGTTTTTACCATCATGTTACCAGCAGAAAGTCCTATTTTTTTTTTCCCTTTAAAACATTAAAATAAAAAGGTCATGAAAACTGACTATCCAGCATTTTGATCCTTGCCCCCGTGCACCCCGATCGGGGGAGCCCCGCTGTGTCCTGGTCCTACGGCGCATGCACGGCCACTCCAATCATAGCATAGAGAGGTGATCTTTCACCACCCCTTTTACAGAAGACTATGTAGGACACAGCAATGCTGGTGTGCACAGGGGGAGGATAGCTGCTCACTGCTTTTAAAATGGACCAAAACCCAGGATTTCGACTATCCTGGGCTTTGGTCTTTGCCCCCCAGGCACAGGGTGCCCGCTGTGTGAAACCCGGCAGGTCACCCAATCTCACTTACCCTTCCCCGGTCCACGGACGCATGCGCAGCCCTCTCGACCAATCGAGCTTGTCTGATGCGAGCGCTCTGACGGCCGCATCCCCCGCTACCCTCTTACAGGGAGCATACCCGCCCTGGCCACTCACAAGTGCCTTGCGCTGGTACGCACCCTGCTAGACGGATAGCGGGGATGCGGGCGCGGCTCGTGTGTGCGCCGTTGGACCAGAAAAGAAGGTAAGTGTATCGGGCGATTTGAGGGGTTTCACACAGAGGCATGCCGATTTTGGATGCCCCAGGGGGAGGGAATCTTGTAGGTAGGTCGCTGTAG
The DNA here is from genome assembly GCA_027917425.1 of Gastrophryne carolinensis. Taxonomy (NCBI): domain Eukaryota; kingdom Metazoa; phylum Chordata; class Amphibia; order Anura; family Microhylidae; genus Gastrophryne; species Gastrophryne carolinensis. Next base: position 79,851,122 of record CM051242.1, on the reverse strand, counting down.
GTTTTAGTTTTTAATTACCTACTCGCCTTATTGGGCTTCTGGCACCTTTGCCGCCCTCTTGACACACCCGGGAGTATGTATCCCACAAACCTCCCGAATGTAGCCTTTCAACTAATGCCTTTGTGCACACCCTCTGTGCGAGGTGCAGGGAGGTGAAAGTTAAGTATAGTGTTTTTTGTTTGACTGAAGTATAACTTTAATGTAAAGGTCAGCTGTGGCCTCAGAGGAGCAACACTTCCCCCTCGAGTCTGTAAGACTTTTGGGGGGCCGGGCTAACTTGTGTGAACCCCCATCTTTAAATCCACTCACCTCTTCCATTAAACCAGACCAAGACCCTTACAACAAACAGTTCTCATATGCATCACTCCCCAAGGCAATTCAGATTGCTGCTCATAAAAATTCATTTACCTTTCTCTGACTCCAGCTGTGGTCAATTTTACAAACAAAATGGCTGCTCCAGGAGCTACAGGCCATCTGTAAACAGGAAGTGCTGCTGGGTTTCCTGTTACTGTGGATTGTCAGTTGAATCCAGGCAGCAACACTGCTGGGAAAGGAAGTTCCAAAATGGCCACTACCACTAGAAAATTGGCTAGGTGCCGTTTTAGCTTTGAGTTGGTGCAAGAGCAAATGTAAGTCCTGACCATGCTTCAGTATCATGCATGTAGATGTGGCATTGGGGTTTTCTTTTCAAACTGGGCTGGGTTGTTGGTCCCATTTAAACCATGGAGATGCCCCCAGCATACCCCTAGCTAGACGTGTGTCCATGCCAGGCTGAGGAATTCCGAATGTATCCAGTGCCGCTGAAGGAAAAGATGAGTTTACAGGTGATCCTGGGGAATACACACAGCAGGCCATCCCAAATTGGGATACATTTCTTGGGTGATGGTACTCTTCCTCCCTAAAGGAGAACAAAACCTGGGATTTTGACTATCTCTGGCTTTGTTTCATGACCCCCAGATTGCAGAGTTTAAACCTAGATTTTCCTGGTCCTACAGGGTTTGTGCAGGCTCTCGTCCAATCGGAGCCATTTGATGTACTTATTAAAGTGGACCAACACCCAGGATTTTCACTATCCTGGGTTTTGGTCCACTTCTGCGGGGCACCCCGATCGAGGGGCCCCGCTGCGTGAAACCCCCCAGATCGCCCTAAAAAAACTCACCTCACCCCGCTCCTACGCGAGCTCTCGTCCAATCGGAGCGCTCAGAGCCGCTGTGGTATGTACGGACAAGCGACGGAAAACCACAGTTGCTCTGAGCACTCTGGAGGGCGCATCTCGCGCTTCCCTCTAACAGGGAGCGCGCCTGCGCCGGCCATTCACAAACGGCCGGCTCAGGTGCGCGCCCTGCTAGAGAGAAGCGCGAAATGTGGCTGGGTATGGGTATGTGTCTGCTTTTGCTTCCCATTGTTTACATTGGCAAGGGGGTTTCACACAGCAGTGCATCCCAAATCGGGATACCCTGCTGTGTGAAGGCCGGCTAGCCCCCAAAACCTTCCCTTTTGTAGCCCCCTTGCACACCCCATTTAACTCCACTGCATTCCCTCTGTGGAATCCACCCCTGTGCTAATAAATGGACCATGTGACTGCTGAACAGCCAAGCACAGTGCTGGCTTTTTGCCCATATATTGAAAGCCTTGGCATACATATTTGCCCTTCGCTATTATTACCACTGTTGGCCTATGTTGTTGTGGGTTTTTTTTTAGTTTTTTTTTTTTTTTACAAACTTTGGATGCTTGTTTTTCTCGCCACCTTCTGCTTTCCAGTCTATTGGGGAATCCAATTTTAACATTTCCTGATGCTGCTAATTTTTCTGCCCAATTTGGGCATCGACAGTTGAGGCTGAACTTGTGGTTTTAGGAGGAAAAAGGTGTGAGCATATTTGTCTCTTCATCCTTCATGACGACCCCTTAGTTTTGTGGTTCGTCATAAAGTATATCGTTATCGGTAAGTGTAACAGGGAGGGATTTTTTCCCATACACCATATGGGCAACTTTCTTCTATTCCTGAAGCTGAAAATAGTAAGAAACTGTGTCACTGTAACATTTTATTTATTTATTTATTTATTTATTTTTTTTTTGTGGTTTGTCAGTCATTTAGTATCTTCCCTTTTTTGAAATATTACTACTAACCTTTTTAGTTTTGACGTGCATTTTATGTACATGTCAGAAAGCAAGAACTGAATATGCAGTTTGTTTCTTTCATGGTCTGCTTTGGTCACTTCATATTAGTAAATCCCGTTTTTTTTTTCTCTGGCCTTTAAACTTTAACTTTTTTTCTTCTTTTTATGTTGATCTACATACCCGTTGCCGATTTTGTGCCAGGAAGGGTCCTGATTCAGTCAATAAAATAGCAATGCCAGATGGTGAGAAGAACACTGTGATCTCTTACAGTATACCCAATACAAGACCTTACCTGTGCCATGTCACTTTTTTTAGCCCTATAATACGCACTTTTATTCCCCCAAAAGTGGAGGTGGGGGCAATTTGCGTGTGCGTTATGGGGTGAATGCAAAAAATTCAACTCGCATGTGCTGGCGTTGCTTGCCATGCTGCCACACTGTGAGAGACCAGAAGAAATTGGTGGAGCGGCGGACGGCGCTGTCCCCGTTCCCGGGGACAGCCTGGGGCACACCCAAACACCCGGCTCCTGGTTGACTAGTCCTGCACCGAGTCAGCACAGGCGGTGCCCACCCGTTGTAAGGAGCCGGGTGTTTGCGCGTCACGGGGGGGGGGGGGGGCTTGGCAGAGAACATGCCTGCCGCTACTCCATCTTCTTCTGTTCTGGCCTCCCGCAATGTGGCAGCCCGGCCAGAAATGCGAGAGCACCGGCACATGTGAGTTGAATCTTCTTTTTTTTTTTTTTTCCATTTTCTTCTGCCGCCTATGGGGAGTGGGGGTTGCCACACTGCCTATGGAAAAGGAGGATGCCACACTGACTATGGGGAATGGGAAGGGGGGATAACACGCTGCTTATGGGAAGGGGGGATAAGAATGCAGGGCAGGCATACCTGCTCCCCCCGCCCCCCCCCCCCCCCCCCCCCCCCCGGACACTGTGAAACCCCCCAGGTCGCCCGAAATCTCACTTTCGTTCCCGGTCCAATGCCGCATGCGTTAGGGTAAGAGTAGCGGGGGATGCGGTCACCAGTGCACTTGGATCTGCTCGCATTAGACAAGCTGCTGGATGGAGGGGCTCGAGCTCGGTTCTGAGCGTGCTGATTGGTCGCGAGGGCTGCGCATGCGTCTTAGAAAGGGTAAGTGAGATTGGGCGACATGGGGGGTTTCACACAGCGGGGCACCATGATCGGGGTGCCTCGGGGGGGGGGGGCAAAGACCAAAACTCAGGATAGTTGAAATCCTGGGTTTTGCTCCACTTTAAAAGCAGTAAGCAGCTATCCTCCCTCCTGTACACAGAAGCATTGCTGTGTCCTACATAGTCTCCTGTAAGAGGGGTGGTGAAAGGTCATCTCTTAAAAGTAAAGGTGGTTATAAATAACTAACATTTGTGTCCTCCGTATGAGAGAGTCCATCTCAAAGGTTCTCAAAGCTCAACCTCTGTAGAAATTGCAGAGATAATTTTATTAGTAAGCTCCCCACAATCCTCTGTTGAAGGCAGAGCAGGGTTCCTGTATGCGGCTGCCGAACCTTGAGTGCAATTTCTAGCCATCTGTCAGCAGAATTGTTGGTAAAGATCTGTAAGGAATTTGTTTGCATTTACTTAGGAAGTGCAGTTTCCTGCATTTCATGTCCGTTACTTCCCCCGCTTGCTAATGTTTGTCAAATTGCTTTTTCCACAGAATCTCATCTTCACTGACTAACTTTTTAGTAATTCAATTATATGTAATTGCTAGGATTAGATTTAATATATTTGTATATAATAGACTTTATCCCAGATAACTGATCTATTAGGGTTTGGTGTAACAAAAGAAATAAAACAAAGGGCCAATACCTTGGGGGTAAGTGACAACAGCCTCCAGTATTTTACCAACATAACTAACTAACATCACTAATTTCCTCCTCTTGCACGAGCACTTAATATGTCAAACTAGCTTGCCCGTGGCCTTGATATAAGTTGCCTGGTGCTTCAAAATTTTTTGTCTTCTGCTGCTCAGAATGGCTTTTAAAAATCTGTCTAAAATGCTACAGGCCACATCGAGTGAATTACTGGGGTCAGCTGGACCCTAGGTGCCACTAACCAGGGAATTCCTGATAGGTCTCAGGAAGCAGACACTACTAGCATTGACCAATGGCCTGTGTTCCCTGGAAGGCCATGGCATAGAAAATGCAGTAAACTTTTGGCCATTTGATGTGCCAACGCTCTAGCAGGTAGTTTCTTGGGCCTGGTAGTAGACATGATCAGTGAAGTACCCTGTGCCTTCAGACCCCTGATATATTGGGTTCAGTCCTCCCTTGTCAAGTTCCCTTTGCTTTGTTGGTTAATGCTCCCTACTTTTTGTATCTTCACATTCATTGAAAGCGGATGCCAACCTTCTGTGCAAACCCAAAAGAGTAAAGGAAGAATAAAGTGTTTGGCAAGTCAAAAGTTTAAAAAAAAAAAAATTTCAGTAGTTTACCTTTCATTGTGTCCCCCCAGCATTGTCCTTTCTGCTCTGTCTCTATAGCTAAGAAATCACTTCCTCATTCAGCTGTCAGTAATTTATAATCACTTTAATGAATATTTGCTGAAAAATCTCCCACTTGTGAATGCAAATCGTCTTTATCATTCACAACTCGCATATGTGATTGCTTTAGGGATTTTTTTTTTTTTCGTTTTGTATTAGGAAAACGTACCGTTTATTTGTATTGCAGGTGATGCCTATTCCAGGTACACTATGTGGATCAGCATTGTTAATCTGATGAGGTTCTTTTCATGCAAGCAGCGGCGCATGGCTGACGCAAGCGGTGCTGGTCAGATTATTTTTGATTCTGATCTGATATTTCTTCTGATATAGATATATATAATCTCTTTGTGGCTTTCAAGTTCTGTTTTAATCTGTCTACTCAATTTAGATATGTTTTCATAAAAATTTCACTTTTTTAATGCCTTTTTTTTTTAAACTGCCCCCCCTTATTGTATTGCCACATTAAAACCCATGGCAGCAGTTAAAGTAAATCAGAAGTCAGATAAGACTTAAACCGAACCAACAGCCTGACACAGTTGTAAAAGAAAGGTAGCGGCAACCCCTCCCTCTCTGACATAACTGAAATGCACAGTAACAGGAAGCCCAGCACAACTTCCTGTTTGCAGTTGGCCTGCAAACCCTTGAGCCGCAATCTTGTTTGTAAAGTTTAATCCCAGCAGGGAGGGAGGGATGCATATGAGCACTGTTGTGTTGGTTTGGTTTAATTCATTTTTGACAGACTCCTTTCTCAGGAGCAGCTAAACTCTAAAATTACCGATTCTTGGATCCAGGGATGTAGGATATTTGTGAATAAATGCAACATGAGCTTCAGTGCTTCAGAAAAGAATATTCTGCATATCCTCCATCCCGGCAGTAGCGCACAAAGAGGGACAAGAGCTGCAATGCATGGCAGGACAAGTATATTTGACTAATCTGCGGCTCTTATAGTATTCGACTGGCCAATGGCGATGCCCCTGAGGGAGTCTCTAAAGTTTAAGCTGCAGTACAATCGCAGTTCATTACAAACTTTCAGATTTTTTTTTTGTACATGGGATGGCTGTCTTGTAAAGCAGGAAAGAAATGTTTTGCTTTTGGGCTTTAGGACTTCCTTCTTCTAAGGTGCTTCCTGATAAATGTAGAAAGCGAGAAACCACTTGAAAGGCTGCCGTATAGGAACTACAAAGCAGAATTGCCTTTGTTGGCCCTGGACACGTATTTGCTCTTCAACACTTCAAAGGCGTGTCTAGGAGATGGTCAAGATTTTAGCAAATTGTGTTATATTGCAGGAAGGCTGATAGATGGCGGCAATTAATATGCCCAACCCCCCCCCCCCCCCCCCCCGGTGGTGTTGGGATGATTTACTGTACTCCTGTTCTTTAGCCATAGCTGCAGTTTCCTGTTTGCAGAACATTTCCATTCACTCTGGAAAGGTGAGGGAAGTTCAGTATTTCTACATGTCTGTGTAAATGTCCCTTTCACTTTTTTCACATAGATTATGCACCTAGGCTAAAGGTGTGTAGCGGGATGCCCCATAAATCGGGAGACCACCTGTCATAGTCTTACAAACTCTAGGCTATCTACTAGCAATATTCAGTCTACATCTTGGAAACCATGGCTTGCCGCTAGAGGTCTACAGCACGTCAGGCATTTGTTAGGCTGGGTCTCCAGTATGGTTCAGTATTGAAGATCTATGTCTGTGGCTATAACCAATGACTTTGCTGAGTATAGGTCTTTTAAAGCAGTGGTTCTCAAACTTTTTACGCTAAGTACCCCCTAGTAATAAGTTCCAACCATAGCGGTGATCACTTCTAAATAGTGGCAAAATTTGTAGCCACAGGCCAGATAAAACTTTTAAAGCAAGAAGGGATAATGTTTCACTGGTAAAATAATATACTGTACCAGTAAGACACTCCCTTTTGGTGCACCCCTGAACACTGCCTTGTACCCCCTGAGTTACATATACCGCAGGTTGAGAAACTGTTTTTTAGAGGGCTCAATTACATAGGTGTGTGGATGCTTCCTTTGATGAGGATTCCAGTGTACTGAATAGTCTTGTCTAATCAATAAACTGTACCCTGTTTGGGATCATTAAAAAGGTCCATCTGGCTGTACTGGCCTTTTTAAATGTTTTACAAGCCATTCTGTCATTGTGTTATATGCCTCGAGCAATGGTGAATAAGAAACATTTTATTGGAACATCTTACTGAATAAGAAAGTTACTTTCTACAGCATTTGGTCCTCTGGGGTTGAGTATATGCAAAATAATAATTGACTGTCAAGCAATACTAGATTATAGGTTATGCTAACACTTCTTTTTCTTTGTAGCCTTTGTAGCCTTTCTTATTATAAGAAGTTTAAGCTTTATAGTCATTCCGATTATCCATGATGATGCTGTAGTGAGATGTTCTGCTATGCTTTCTTACATAAACTGTAAAGGAAGGCCAGCAAGGTGTTACTTACATTCATATAGAATTCCCTTTTATCACTATTGTTAGTCTGTACCTTTGCAGTTTTTTTTTTTTTTTAAATATGTTATTGTATTGTAACTTTACCTATGAACAGCGCTGATAATAAAAGTAGTTTTGTGTTGAAGGGGACCAAAACCCATGGCCGACAGGCCTAGAATCTAAGATTCCAGGGCTGCTTTATCTCCCCCCCCCCCCCCCCCTTTGCCTGATAACTCGCCTTCCTCCCCCTAGTCAATGTCCCATAGGTGAGAAGCGGCCGCTCCCTGCTATAACTTTAGCTTGGCCTGCGACAGGCATTTGTGAAAGGCCACTGATCCGGCTGTGCATGCGTCATAGGACTGGGAAGAGGTGAGTTTGTTCTGCCGACCTTTCACACAGCGGGGCACCCTCCATCAGGGTGCCCTAGGAGGAGGCAAGGACCAAAACCCAGGATAGTCAAAAACCTGGGTTTGGCCCACTTTAATGTAGGGATCATACAAATTCTGTACCCGATGTATACAGATTGTTGCAATATAAAAATCTCTCACCTTCTTTGATTGCCTGTAAATAGCTTTTTTTTTTTTTTGCTCCTAAAAGGTGGACCCTGTACAGTCTGCAAAGCGGAAGTGCCACCTGACTCTTGCTGCTTTTGGTAACCTGTGACAGGTTTCTCTAACCTCCTGGATGCCTGTCATTATTAAGCAAATTGAGAGGTGCTGTGAGCGTGTTATGTTATAGGATAGACTCCTTCACAAGCACAACACTTGTGAATGAGACAAGCAAAAGTGAGCAGCACGCTCCTGTGCTGCTGGAGGTGCTGCTGTGGGGGGGGGGGCATTTTAAAGGTGCACAGTGTATGTGAGAAATTGCGACGAGTACCCGGGAGAAACTGTCCGAAATAAAAAGTCTTCAGCATGATCCAATATAGTCTCGACCTAGCGGCAAGTAAAAGATGCAGGATTTCAGGTGTGGCAAGACAGAAGAATAAAAAGTGAGAGGGAAAACTGATTATTTAGGTTGGATGCAGAGGGAGGATTTGTTTCTTACAAGAAATAGTATTAACTGGCCATGGGTGTTGGTCCAGTTTAAAGGAACTGTCCAGGCAAGGGAAAGAAAAGTAGTGTGCGGCAGGGTGGAATTTTTATTGGTCGACAATTTTTTTTTATAAAGAAACAGAGCCTGGTGGAGGAGCCACAGGAGACAAAAGTTGAGTATAGCCATTTTGATTTTATTGCCTAGACAGAAACTGATTTCTATGTTCTCTTACATGTAAATTAGATGTACAGGCGTGTTTAGGAACTGACACTTTTTTTCTTTTTTTCTAGATATTTGGAGAAGGCACCAAGTGGATTACATCCAAAATAAAAGTTCTGGAGGAAATAAATGTGTTTGACGTTAGTCAAATTATTCATGAATTTTAAAAAAAATATTGCCCCCGTGATAATTTTAAGTCTGTGAACATAGCCAAGAAGTCTGAAGCCAGAGTTCCTCTTATCTGATTGGACATGTAGGATGTGTTTACATTTGGATCATGACATGCAGCCCTTCTTTAAAACGGTGAGTTTAGATTATCTTGTCTGTTTTGTAGGTGTTTTGTATGTGCTTTTAATTTGTGGTTGGGCCAAAAAATTTGGTTGGGGTGTCAATTTTATGTCCGGTTATTACAAACTGAAAATTCAACAGGCTGGTTGAAATGGACCGTGGACCAACACCCAGGATTTTGACTATCATGGGTCTTGGTCCACTTCCCCGGGGCCCCGCTATTTGAAACCCCCCCCTCCCCCCGATCGCTCGTAAAAACTCCCCTCACCCCGCTCCTACGGCGCATGCGCGGCCGCTCGTCCAGTCAGCGCGCTCAGAGCCGCTGTGGTATGCGCGTCCAAGCGACGTACAACCACAGCGGCTCCGAGCATGCTTGCGGCCGCATCTCGCGCTTCCCTCGAACAAGGAAGGGCTCCCGTGCTGGCACGCGCCCTGCTAGAGAGAAGCGCGAGATGCGCCCTTGCATGCGCCGTTGGATCGGGATCAAGGCAAGGTTCCTGGGGGGGGGTTTCACACAGCGGGGCAATCCGATTTTGGATGCCCCGCGGGGATGGATAAGATTCTCGGGCAGGGTGTTGGTCCACTTTAAAGACATTCTGCTGGCAACAAAATAAAGAAACACTATAATGGCTCTTAATCCTCTGCAGGCGATCATTTATAGTCTGGTGTTCAGACACATAATATATTGCCCGATTCCAGTCACATGCCGATGGAACGCCCGCAACTTGCATCACAGGAACTATGGCACACATCCCTCCGTTGCAGTGAATGAAAGATGGCGGCACTGGACTGGGATTGATCCATCCAGTAAGTCGATCATCGATCGCATGAGGGACCAGTTAAACCCGATCTTCACCTTGAATAAGAGCATATCTAATATGTTTCCCCCACCCTGTATATACAGATTGCCCCCATTATAAATCATCCTACCTGCATCTACTGCATTTTCTGGGCCTTTAAACATCCAAGAGGGTGGCCTGTGGACTATCAGGCTGCCTGCAAACAGGCAGTGTCTTCTGACTGTGCCGCTCTGCATTCTAGGATTACTGACCTATTCTTAGTATACAGTACAGTGCTTAGGAGCGCTGCTCCACCGCAATCTCCCACCAAAGGGTAGGCGGTTCAGGCTTATGGTGAGCTTCTATGGGATGCCCCTCCCGCATTAGTGCCCCCTTGCCCCTGCCTATCGGTGGGCCCTGTTTAAGTGGCCGCTGTCCTCCCTCATTCTCCTTGTAGCCTTCAGGGGAAAAGAGGGGGGGGGGGGGGGGCTGTGTGTGTAAATGTGTATGCTATGCATTCTGTGTTTTACACTTTATTTTTATTCTGTTTAGTCTTGTGTCAGCTGCCGCTCTGACTTGCCTTTACTGTTTCTTTTTTTTTTTTTTTTTTAAATTGCCGCCGGCGTCACGCTAACTTTGTTCCGCGCTTGGCGGCGGCATTACCTCAGGCGCTGGTGCGCCGTCATTGGCTGCTTGCACGTCCTGGCTTCGTGCTCTTCGGGGGGCGTCTATGGTGCGCTCCGCGTCATCGCAGATACCGACCCGCCCCTCGAGGTATACCGACGCCATCTTTAACCTGCTGGTTGGCCCATGCGCGACGGACCCCTACCTACCGCGGTCCGTCTTTCAGGCGGGGCGAACCCTTTTGGCTTCTCCCGGCCCTGTATTAGTATATAACTTGTAGGCCTTGTTAATACTCCCACTTCCCTAGCGGGTTATTGGGGCATCCGGGGTTGCTATATAGCGTTATTCCCTATCGACATATAGCGCTATAATCCCCATATGAAGGCATCCCAGGATAATGTGACCGTGGGTCCCTTCGGGACAAGACTGGCTGTGTAGCGTGTGGGCAGCCTCATGCTGACGCTGACAAGGCACGGGTCTGTGTACCCTGTGCTGAGCAGGTGCTTGCATTGCAATTTGGCCTGCCAGTGGCTGCACCTCGTTTCACTTCTCCTACTCCCCCAAGCTTAAATCTCACTCCTGCTGAGTTGCATACAAGTGGGGATTCTCGGCCTGATGTGTTTCTAGGCTGGCTACTGTTGAGCAGTTGATTGCTAAGTCCTTAGCGCGTAAGGCCCCTGCTAAGAAGCTGCACTTGACGCCTAATGTCACTGTTTTCCCTATGGGAACTGAGGAGTTTTTGAATCTTTGTGGCTATACCCCGTCTGATGAAGGGGAGCTGTTTTCTGATTCAGGCTTATCTGATGAGAGACCAAGGGGTCATGACTATTCAGGCTCTGACCCCTGGGCCCCGGATGACACTGACAGACTATTGACCCAAATTTTTGATGTAATGTCCATCTCTCTCTCCCTGTTGCGGCTCCCAGGCAAAGAGGGGAGCTTTTCCATACAACAAAATCACGTTTGGAATTTCCCGAGCAGGCGCATTTCCATAACCTTGTGCTCAAGGAATGTGAGCGACCCAGTAAACTTCCCGGGGTTCCAAAAAGTTGGGATAGGAAGTATCCCTTTCCTGCTGAGGTGGTTAAATGTTGGTCATCCCCCCCCCCCCCGATGTGGATGCCCCAATCCTAGGGCTATCTAACACCTCTGTCATGCATTCCTCTGATTCTACTACCCTGCGGGATGCCGAAGACCCGAAGAACACCTCTGTCGACTCTACTACCCTGCGGGATGCTGAGGACCGGCGCATTGACCAGCTGGCATCCCACGCCTTTGCGGGGACGGCGCTGCGCCCGGTCTGTGCCTCTGCCATTACTGCTGTGACCACTAGAACCCTTATCAGAAATATGCTTGATCGTGCCCCTGATGATTTGCCTTGTGAGGTGTTCAATGCACTCTCTAGTTGTGATGTTTTTGTAAATTTTGTCCTCTCAGCCATGGATGACACCATCAGAATGTGTGCCAGAACTTCTTCCCTCGTGGTGGCTATATGCCGCTCGGTTTGGCTGCGCCAGTGGGCTGCTAACAACGCTGCCAAGAGGGCCCTCACTGGGTTTCCCTTTAAAGGACTGCGTCTGTTTGGGGACCGCCTGGACCTTTTTGCTAAGGGAGGCAGGTTACCCCAGCGCAGGCGGCATCTCTGCCCTTTCGGGGTCAGGGTTCCTTCTCCTCCCCTTACCGTGGTGCCAGACAGGGGAGGGGGGTTTCCTTTTCTGGGGTAGGGGCAGAGGACGTGGACGTCCTGGCTCCTCCTGGGGTTCCAAAGCAAAATCCTCTCCCAAGCCCCCTCAGGCATGAGGCTTCAGGTCTCAGACCGGTGGATTCACGAGGTAGTGTCCTCCGGTTACAAGTTGGAGTTTGCTGCCTGTCCCCCTCCAAGATTCATCAGATCCCAGATTCCTCAGGACCCTGTGTCAGCTCAGGAGCTAGTGCAAGCAGTGCAAGGTCTCCTGGAGCTGGGGGTCATCTGCCTGGTCCCCTTAAGAGAAAAAGGCAAGGGCTTTTATTCCAACCTATTCACAGTACCCAAAAAAGATGGTTCAGTCAGGCCCATCCTGGACTTGAAGATCCTCAACAAATTTGTCAGGGGCAGGCGCTTTCGCATGGAAACTCTGCGCTCTGCCATCGGTTTCCTGCGCCAAGGGGATTTCATGACTTCTGTGGACATTAAAGATGCTTACCTTCATATTCCTGTGTTCCCAGGTCATCAAAGGTTCCTAAGGTTCGCTCTGCTGGATCAACACTACCAGTTTGTGGCCTTGCCCTTTGACCTCACTTCAGCTCCCAGGGTGTTCACCAAGGTGCTGGCTGGCGTGATGTCTCTGCTTAGATGTCAGGGCGTCCACGTGCTTCCCTATCTGGACGACATTCTCATCACTTCCCAGTCTCTACATTAGGCAGAGTTGGATACTCAGCTGGTGGTGTCCACTCTGGATTCATTTGGATGGGTGGTCAACCACCCCAAGTCCTCACTGTCCCCTTCCTTGGTAACTCCATTCCTAGGAATGAATCTGGATACAGTTCAGGCAAGGATTTTCCTTCCTCAGCAGAAGGTGGACAGTGATTGCACAGGCTCAGTCCCTCCTAGCTTGTCCTCATCCCTCCATCAGGCAGGGGATGCAGCTGGTGGGCCTGATGGTGGCATGCTTCGAAGCGGTCCCTTATGCTCAGTTCCACTTGAGGCCTCTGCAACTTCACCTATTGTCAGTATGGGACAAGGACCCAGTGTCCCTGGACGGGGTCTGTGTGCTCTCCCCTCGGATCAGGAGGTCCCTCTTGTGGTGGATGGATTCAAGGAGCCTGTTGGGGGGCAGATCCTTTCTTGCCCCTCCCTGGGAGACGGTCACTACGGATGCCAGTCTGTCAGGTTGGGGGGGTTTCTGGAAGTCTCTGCGGTTCCAGGGGAGGTGGGGTCCTCAGGAGGCCCACACTCCTATCAATGTCTTGGAACTGCAGGCGATCAGGTTAGTTCTGGCTCACTTGACTACTCGCCTTCGGGGCCTGCCTGTTCAGGTGCGCTCGGACAACCAGATGGCAGTTGCCTACATCAATCATCAGGGAGGGACCCGGAGCAAGGGGGCCCTCCAGGAAGCGTCTCTGATCCTGACTTGGGCGGAGGCCAATGTCCCCTGCATATCAGCTGTGTACATCCCGGGGGTGGAAAATCGCCTGGCGGACTCTCTGAGCAGGGGGACCTCTCGCCAGGGAGAATGGTCCCTATGCAGCAGGGTGTTTCAATCCCTGTGTCACAGTTGGGGCCAACCAGATGTGGATCTGTTTTCGTCCCACCACAATCACAAGCTCCCAGCTATTCCAAGTGTGACATACACTCCGCTTCAACTCTTCATGACATTTGGGTTATTCTCCAGTAGAGGGCGAACTTCTGCAGAGATGAATGCAACAAAGGAGCTCCTCCCAGTCCATAAATACCCGGGACCTCCCACCAATTCCCCAGTTCCTTCTCTGCAGATGGCAAGCAAGACAGAAGATGTAGACTTCTCTTACTTGCAGGTAAGCCGGGCCCGCGCCCGGCCCTTTTTTGTCCCTATTGCTGCCAGGACCCTTTCTAAATTGTCCCTATTTGAGCCTCCCAGCCTTGGCTGCGGGTCCTGTTGAGGGTAGGTAGCACCCTATGGGTGTGGAAGAGCCTTGCTCCACCGTGAGACCCTGTTACAAGGGGTAGGCGATTACCTGGGTTTGGTGATCCTGGTGTGGGATGCCCCGTCCCTTCATACCTATGGCCGGATTCTGGCTGGGGTTCCCCCCTTCCGGATCCCTTACTTCCCTCCGGGGGGGGGGGGGGGGGCTGCCTGGCGGTTATACTAGTTTTTTTGGTTATCTATGGAACTGTGCGTTTGTGTGAGTGTTTCACTGTGTGTGTGATATGCTGACAGGAGACAGGATGTTTGGCTTCATTGGGGCCATAGACTTTACTGCCTGCCTTTCTGGTGCTTCATTTAGCTTGGGGAGCTTCTGCTGGTGACTGCTCTGCAGGCTCCTGGTGGTAAGGGCCTGGTGGTCACTTCCTTAGCTTATGCGGGCTCCTTCTCCTGTGGGGGGGCCCCCTTGTTTTACGACGCATGTGTTAATATTTTTATATAGATTTATGTCTGGATCTATGTTGTGTGTGTGTGTATAATATATATATATATTAGTGATGGTGGCTTATGATGCCTTGTTGTGTGTTACAGATTGCATCGCATATGTGCATGTTAAGGGGTTCCCCCTGGTCCTGGGGTCCCTAGTCTTTAAATTTATCACCTCAAGTCCTCCCACTGGGACTTTTAAGGGGCATCCCGGGTTGCTTTTGCTTAAATTCCCTACGGTCTTGCGACTGACCACAAAAATCACCATATGGAGGCTCCGCAGGATTCTGGGCTCGGGCTCCCTTTGGGACAATCCCCGCCATGTGTGGGTTGTGGGGAATCCCTTACGGGTGAGAATGTGCTTATCTGTATACCATGTGTACAAAAGGCCATATCGCGGCAGTCGGGTGCCCAGCCTTCTGGGTCAGCGCCCCCCCCCCGCTTCATCGCCTTCCCCTCCCCGCCTTATCCGTACCCCAAGTCACATTGGTGCCAGCGGGGAGTCGCATTCCGATGTTTGTGCTAGGTTGGCCAGCATCGAGAAATTTATGGTTAGCGCGGTGGGCAAGAAGGCCCAGGCTAAAAAGAGACATTTGTCGTCGGTCCAGGCGACTTGGGATATGGATGATGATTCATGCGATATGTTGGATTATTCCCCGTTAGAGGAGGGGGAATTGTATGAGGAGTCAGAGGCTGACGATGTACGGTTTGGTGAGGCTGATGTTGGGCAGGCGCTGTTGACACGGCCACGGTTTTGTCACATCTCTTGGAGGTTTTGGATATTGTGCCGCCTGAGGCGCCCCCTCTCAAGAAGGGGGAATTTTTTGGGGCCCACAAGCCTCATTTGGAGTTCCCTACCCAGGGTCATTTTGATGCACTGATCCTTAGGGAATGGGAGAAACCTAGTCGGCTTCCGGGTGTTCCTCAGGTATGGGATAAGAAGTATCCTTTCCCGGTGGAAGCGGTTAAGCGCTGGGCTTCTCCTCCCGAGGTCGATGCCCCAGTTTTGGGGTTGACCAACTCCTCCGTGCATCACACCCCAGACGCCACTTCCCTAAAGGAT
Organism: Gastrophryne carolinensis; assembly: GCA_027917425.1. Lineage (NCBI taxonomy): Eukaryota > Metazoa > Chordata > Amphibia > Anura > Microhylidae > Gastrophryne > Gastrophryne carolinensis. Next base: position 79,835,963 of record CM051242.1, on the reverse strand, counting down.
GGTGAGGATAAGCGCCTTGATCAGATGGCATGCCATGCATTTGCCAGTGTTGGTTCGGCCTTGCGGCTTGTGTGTGCATCTGCGCTAGTGTCTGTGGGTGCTAGGTCTCTGATTAGGGACTGGTTAAATGACGCTCACCTTGATCCGGCCAGCACTGAGTTCACTACGCTGAAAAGATTTGAATTGTTCATGGATTTTGTCTTGGCTGCTATGGAAGACACTATTGTTATGTGTAGTAGGACTTCAGCCTTATTGGTGGCCATGCGGCGATCGGTATGGCTCCGTCAGTGGACGGCGGATTTTGCGGCCAAGAAATCGCTCACAGCTCTTCCCTTCTTGGGTACGTGACTGTTTGGCGATAAGTTGGATGCTGTGGCAAAGGGAGGTAAGTTACCTCCGCGGAAGAAACTGCGCCGTCCCTTTCGGGGGGCAGGCTCTTTCAATCCTTCCTTTCGAGGTGCCAGAGCTGGCAGAGGTTTGGCCTTCTCGGGTGTCAGAGGCTCTTCCTGGAACAGGGGCAGAGGTCGGGTCGGGCCCGTCCCGCTTCTGCCTGGGGTTCCAAGCCCAAGCCTGCGGGTAAACCAGCTCAGCAATGAAGGGGCGCCCTCACCCACACGGGCTCTTCTTCCAGGTCTGGGCCCGGGAGGTCACAGACAGTTGGATCTTGGAAGTGGTCTCCTCTGGGTACAAACTGGAGTTCGAGTACTAGCCTCCTCCAAGATTTTTAAGGTCTCGGGTGCCCTTGGACCCTCAGGCTGCACAGGGGCTCCTGTTAGCAGTAAAAAACCTTCTGGACATGGGAGCTGTATGCCCGGTGCCTCCGTCGGAGAGAGGCAGGGGTTTCTACTCCAATCTTTTCACGGTCCCCAAGAAAGAAGGTTCTGTAAGACCCATTCTGGACCTCAAGGTCCTCAACAGATTCATCAGAACCAAGAAGTTCCGCATGGAGACTGCGCTCGGCCATCGATTCCCTTCGTCAAGGGGATTTCATGACATCCATAGACATCAAGGATGCATATTTGCACGTTCCAATTTTTCCAGCGCATCAGAGATTCCTCAGGTTCGTGGTGGACGATCAACATTTTCAGTTTGTAGCCCTTCCCTTCAGGTTGACCTCGGCGCCGAGGGTCTTCACCAAGGTTCTGGCGGGCATAATGGCCTTATTCAGAGCTCAGGGAATTCGCATTGTGCCGTATCTGGATGACCTATTGATTTCAGCTTCTTCCTCCGTCAGGCGGAGCTGGACACCCACCAGGTGGTGTCGACCCTGGAGAGGTTCTGGTGGGTGATCAATTGCGCCACTCTCTCACCATCACGGGTGATTTCATTCCTGGGCATGAATCTGGATACCATTCAGGCCAGAGTGTTTCTACCCCAGACCAAGGTGCAGGGGATTCAGGATCTGATCCGCCTTCTTCTGGCCAATCCTTGCCCCTCTATCCGACAGGGGATGAAACTGGTGGGATTGATGGTGGCCTCCTTCAAGGTGGTCCAGTTTGCGCAGTTTCACATGAGATCTCTTCAACTTCATCCGTTGACGCATTGGGACAGGTGTCCGCTGTCATTGGATCAACCGTTCAGGATGTCTCCCAGGGTTCGGCAGTCCCTTCGGTGGTGGCTGGAGTCGAGCAACCTGTTGAGGGGCAGATCCTTTCTGGTTCCTCGCTGGGAGACTGTTACCATGGATGCCAGCCTGTCGGGCTGGGGAGGTTTCTGGAAAAGTCATCAGTTCAGCGGGGTGTGGGGTCCTCAGGAGGCTCACAACCCCATCAATGTCTTAGAGCTCAGAGCCATCCGGCTTGTCCTGTCACGGCTGACGTCGCACTTACAGGGTCTTCCGGTTCAGATTCGTTCAGACGAATTAGCTCGGACGGCGGTAGCCTACATCAATCACCAAGGAGGGACTCGCAGCAGGAGTGCCCTCAGGGAAGTCTCTCTGATCCTGCATTGGGTGGAGAGCAATGTTCCTTGCATTTCGGCAATCTACATTCCGGGAGTGGAGAACACGGAGGCGGACTCCCAGAGCAGGGGGTCCTCTCACCAGGTAGAGTGGTCTCTCAACCCCGGGGTTTTCTGGTTTCTTTGTCACAAGTGGGGGAGTCCGGAGGTGGATCTCTTTGCCTCACGGCACAATCACAAACTCCCGGCCTTTGTGTCTCTATCTCAGGATCCTCTAGCTCTGGCAGTGGATGCCTTGTCCCTTGCTTGGAAGGATCTGGGGTTTCTGTACCTGTTTCCTCCCTTCTTCATGCTGGGCAAGGTAGTTTGCAAACTGGCTCTGGAAGGGCACCAGCAATTCTGGTGGCTCCTAGTTGGCCAAGAAGGGTTTGGTACGCAGACGTTGTAAGGCTGGCGGTAGATCAGTACCGGCTTCCCATTTTTCCGGATCTGTTATCTCGGGGTCAACTACTTTATCCCAATTTACAAACGCTGGCTTTGACGGCTTGGCTGCTGAAACCTTCATTCTGAAGGAGGAAGGTTTGTCTGAGGCTGTTCAGACCTTGATTGGAGCTAGGAAGCGGTCCTCTTCTAGCATTTACTATAGGACTTGGCGGTCCTATATTGACTGGTGTGAGGCTAGGGCCTTGCCTTGCAGGGTGTTTTCTATCCCTAGGGTTTTGGCGTTTCTTCAGCACTGTCTGGATCTTGGGTTCCAGCTTAGTACCTTGAAAGGGCAGATCTCTGCTCTATCGGTTTTCTTCCAAAGATCTTTTGCCTTACACCCGCTGGTTAAGACTTTTTTTTTCCAGGGGGTCACTCATGTTCGACCCCCCACGGAAGGCTATGGTTCCTGTTTGGGATTTGAATTTGGTTCTTTCGGCTCTCCAGGGTCCTCCTTTTGAGCCGTTACAGGATATTGCTTTTTCTGTTTTCACTCAAAAGGTTGCCTTCTTGGTGGCTATTACCTCTGTTCGGCGTGTCTCTGAGTTGGCGGCTCTGTCGATTCAGGCCCCTTACTTTGAAAGACACCAGGACAAGGTGGTCTTTCGCTTTAAGCCAGATTTCCTTCCTAAGGTGGTTTCTGCTTTCCATCTCAATCAGGATATTGTTCTCCCTTCCTTGTGTCCTAAGCCTAGCAATGACAAGGAGAGGGTTTTGCACAACTTGGATGTGGTTCGCTGTGTTAAGTTCTATTTGGTGACTACTTCTTCTTTCTGCAAGACGGATGCCTTCTTCGTGGTGCCCTGTGGGCCCAGGAAAGGTTTGGCGCCCACCAAGTCTACCATTAGCAAATGGATTCGTCAGGCCGTTGTTGGGGCCTATTCTGCTAAGGGGAGGACTCCCCCTTTTAGGGTCACTGCGCATTCTACTCGTGCTGTTGGTGCGTCCTGGGCTTTTCAGCACCAGGCTTCTGTTGAACAAGTTTGTAAGGCTGCTACTTGGTCTTCCGTTCATACTTTTTCCAAGTTTTACAAGGTTGATGTGCGGGCTTCAGCGGATGCCGTTTTTGGCCGCAAGGTTCTGCAAGCTACAGTGGTTTAAGTTGGTGCATTCTTTACTGTTTATGGTTCCCACCCATGACGGACACTGCTATTGGATGTCCCAAATGTCATGAAGAGTTGAAGCGGAGTGTATGTCACAATACCGTTTTGTGAGTACTCACCTTTTAAAACGAATATTTTAAGTGTGACATACACTCCGCTTCACCCACCCTTTTTGGTATTCCGGGTCCTTTATATGGTGAACCATTGTTTTCTTGGTTGTTGGTATTGTTATATTTGGTTCTTCCTGGTCCCCTTACTGCTATCTTACACTGGGGAATTGGTGGGAGGTCCCGGGTATTTATGGACTGGGAGGAGCTCCTTTTTTGCATTCATCTCTGCAGAAGTTCGCCCTCTACTGGAGAATAACCCAAATGTCATGAAGAGTTGAATCGGAGTGTATGTCACACTTATAATATCCGTTTTAAAGGTGAGTACTCACAAAACGGTAGTTTTGTCTCTCTGTCCCAGCATCCTCTGGTCTTGACCTCGGATGCTCTAGCAATGTCATGGCAGGACTTTCAGTTCCTGTATGTCTTCCCTCCAAATCCCCTGCTGGGCAGGGTTCTGCACAAGATTGCTCTGGAAGGGGTGCCAGCAATTCTGGTGGCCCCCAGGTGGCCAAGAAGAGTGTGGTTCGCAGATGTGGTGCAGCTGGCAGTAGATCAGTACGCTCTGCCCTTGGTGCCAGATCTGCTTACTCAGGGCTCACTACGCCATCCCAATTTACAAACTCTGGCTTTGACGGCTTGGCTGCTGAAACCTCCATCTTGATGGAGAAGGGGCTGTCTTCCTCGGTTGTGGATACTTTGATAAAAGCTAGGAAGAAGTCTTCCTCTTCCATTTTATTACAGGGTTTGGCATGCCTACATTGACTGGTGTGAGTCTAAGTCTCTTCCCTGTCGTGTGTTCTCTATTCCCAGGATTCTGGAGTTCCTGCAGCATGGGTTGGAGATGGGACTCCAGCTCCTTACTCTGAAGGGTCAGTTTTCTGCCCTGGCTATTTTCTTCCAGAAGTCCTTTGCTCAGCACCCTCTGATCAGGACTTTTTTCCAGGGAGTCACTCATGTGCGCCCCCCATGTAAGCCCTATGGTGCCTGTTTGGGATTTGAACTTGGTTCTCTCAGCCTTGCAGGGTGCTCCCTTTGAACCTGTGCAGGATGCTGCCTTGGCCATTCTTACGCTCAAGGTTGTATTTCTGGTGGCTACCACCTCTGTCAGGCGTGTGTCTGAGTTGGCGGCGCTTTCCATTCAGCCCCCCTACTATGAGAGACACCAGGACAGGGTGGTGTTTTGTTTCAAGCCTGACTTTCTGCCTAAGGTAGTGTCTGCCTTTCATTTAAATCAGGATATTGTTCTTCCTTCTTTGTGCTCTAATCCTAGCAATGCTAAGGAGAGGGTTTTGCACTCTTTGGATGTGGTTAGGTGTCTGAAGTACTATCTGGTGGCTACTGCACCTTTCAGGAAAACTGATGCTCTTTTTGTGGTCCCTTCTGGTCCTAGGAAGGGTTTGGCGCCTGCCAAGTCTACTATCAGCAAGTGGATTTGTCAGGCTGTGATTCAGGCCTACTCTGCTAAGGGGAAGGATCCTCCCTTCCGCCTTACTGCTCATTCCACTCGTGCTATTGGTGCCTCTTGGGCTTTTCAGCACCAGGCTTCTGTTGAACAAGTTTGTAAGGCCGCTACTTGGTCTTCTGTTCATACCTTTTCAAAGCTTTACAAGGTTGCTGTTAGGGCCTCAGCTGATGCTGTTTTTGGCCAAAAGGTTCTGCAGGCGGCAGTGGTTTAAACTGTCTGCTGCTGCCTTTTATTGGGGATCCCACCCTACTTTATGGACACTGCTATTGGATGTCCCACTTGTAAGTATTTATTATATTTGGAGCAGGACGTACTGTATACTAAGAATAATACAATTCTGTGATTACTCACCTGTAGAATTGGTATTATGAGTATACAGTATGTCCTGCTCCAACCCACACTTGGTTTTTGCATTATCTTGGATCCCCTGTATGGTGATTATCATTGTTATAGTTGATAGTTTGGGTTGTTTTAATTCTCCCGGCTTCTCGTTAACTGCTTTTCAATGCTGAGGATTTGTGGGAGGTCCCCGGGTATTTGAGGGGCCGGGAGGAGCCTATTTTTGTCTCTGCAGTCCAGCCCCATCTGGCGGAGTATAACCCACTTGTAAGTATTATATTTGGAGCAGGACGTACTGTATACTCATAATACCAATTCTACAGGTGAGTGATCACAGAATTGTATTTTTCCTGACCCCCAACTCTACTGTCTATGCAAAGCACAGCTATAACCTACCCTCTGCACTCCCGACCCCCCCCCCTCCTCAGTATGTGATGCTACTGCGCCAAGATGGCAGAAACTCATATTGGAGATCTGAACAGAGTTGCAGCTCAATGGGGTAAATAATAAAAAGTGATTTAAAAACGTAAAAGATATTAATTTTAGATGCTGCGGAATAGTTTTTTAAGGGTTTGGGCTTTTCATTAAATGATGCTGAAGGTTGGCTTTAATTGTGGTGGCATGCCATCTGCCGGCACCGGTTCGAATCTCATTGGAGCCTGGCTGCTAAGTCCATCACTAATTATGAATTGCAGTCCATTTGCAATTTGACCTTGCATATTTCAGTCTTGCAGTTCCATAAAGAATTAAAGTGATCCTATACCCAGAAAGTTGTTTGTCACATTCCATCCCCAGCCCAGTGCCCATAAAGAGCCTGTGTCTTTTTTTTTTTTTGCTAAAGCCTTTGTCCAATATTCAGATTTGTTCAAAAAGAGTTTGAGAACTGGTCCCTTTAGAAGCCCAATGGAGGGGTTTTTACTCACGCATGTTTCTAGTACGGAAACTGTCCGGGGCTTTCCACATTACATTGAATCTCAAGGCCCCTAATCCATACTTGAAGTACTAAAGATTTTGTATGCAATCAATCTTTTCAGTCAGAAACCTATTGGTGCCAGCGGATTTTATGGTGAGCATTAACCCACAAGATGCCTATTTACATGTTCCCATCTGGCAGGCCCATCACAGATTCCTGAGGTTTGCAATTCTCTCAGACTCAAGAATCTGTCATTTCCAATACAGTGCAATCAATCTGCAAATGTTGCCTTACTCCTTCCTAGTACCCCTTTGGGATCAGAAAAACTAAATTTCAGCAGTCCATCTAAAAAGCACTCTAAATCGAGTTGCAGACTTCCTGAACAGAACTCCTCTGCTGCAGGGGGGATGGGTGTTGAACCAGCTAATATTTCTTCAGATGGTGGCAAGATGGGGTCTTCCTCAGGTAGAAAACGCCATTGTTTTTTCTTTCTAAGGAAAGGGAACCGCGTCCTGGGGATAGATGCCTTCGCCCATCCATGGCACTTCCATCTCGCATACGCCTTTTCCCCCTTCACGCTAATTCCGCAGGTGGTAAGGAAGATCGCATCAAAGACCAGAGTCATCCTCATAGCCCTGGCCAAGAAGAAGCTGGTTTTTCATCCTTCAAAGTCTGTCAGCAGAAGATTACTGGGAGCTTCCTCTTCTGACCTGCTTTCCCAGGGCCCAGCTTACTACCAAAACCTAAGAAGTCTAAAGCTGTTGGCCTGGATCCTGAACGGGGGATCCTGAAGGCTAAGGGTTTATCCCATAGAGTTATTAAGACTTTAATTAGTAGCAGAAAACTGGCGACTAGATTCATTTATTTAAAGATATGAAAAAGATTCTTTCTTCTGTGAAGTTAACAATCTGAAGGATCTTACTGCCACCTTTCTGGAGTTTTTACAAGTGGGTTTTGAGTTGGAATTAGCAGTAAGTACACTCCAAATATAAGCCTCGGCCCTATCTGTCTTCCTAGACAAGAGTCTCAGAAGTGAGGTGTGATTAATAGATTCTTTATTGCTATAGCTAGGAAAAGACCTCAGGGTTGAGTACCCTCTTGGGACTTATCTTTAGTCTTGAGGGGCTTAGTCACACCGCCATTTGAACCACTAGACCAGGCTACAGTCAAGGTTTTATCCTCTTAGCCATTACCTCTAGCTAGAAGGGTTAGCATTCAGGCTCTCTCCATGGGGGAACCTTACTGTATGGTTCTTCCAGACAGAGCCATTCTTAACCCTTATGTCTGCCTAGCTTTCTGGATGCCCCCGAGCTTCTTCCTATCTGCAGAGAGAGGGACCAACACCCGTTAAAGTAATAGCGGTTGTTGGTACGGTTTAATACGGAGGTCTGGGTGGGAAAGGTGGGGCTTTTTAACTGCCCCAGGTTGTGTTTCCTCTAAGGGGAATTCTTATGGATATTAGGCAAAAGCTGAGGTAAAAAAAAGAGACGGGCTGTTTTGGGGCACAGGTCTGGGAATGGAAGGTGACCACATAAACTTCCTTTCTGAGAAGTACACTTTTAAAGCGGACTAACAGTCAAAAATGACTTAAAGCGGGCTAAAACCCACTGAACTTGTGAAACACATTTGGCCAAAGCCCCTGACGATACTCTTTACTTAGGGTGGTTAACTAGAAATGTATTTTTGCATATCAAATTTTATTTTTTTACATTTTTTTGCTGTCCCTTTCTGTAAGGTGGCAGATAATCAGTCATTGCAGAAGTGTGGCAATGACCTCATTACCACGCACAACAATGGTAATGAATGGAAGAGGGGAAGAGGCTAAAACAGGCGCCATTATCTGGGATTAGTGAAGCGGGTGCAGTAAAAAAAAAAAGGCAAAAGGTTCTCTTCATGGGAAGAGCAATTCAGGGGATGCTAGTTAAAATGTGGGTTTTGGTCCGCTTTAAACCAACACAACAAACAGTGCTACAGTGCTTATATGTATCCCTCCCCAGGGAAATTTAGATTGCTGCACATAAAAATTAATTTACTTGCTTTGGTAAATTTTAAAAACGAGCTCATGTATCTGCAGGACACCTGCAAACAGGAAGTGCTGCTGGGCTACCTGTTGCTGTGCATTGTTAGTTGAATGCAGACAGCAGCATTGCTGAGAGATGCTGGGAATGGAAGCTCCAAAATGGCTGCTACCTTTCTTTTCCAACTGTGCCAAGCTGTTGTTTAAGTTAAACAAAACAAGAGGGACTTTTTCACTCCATTTCTTGCCCCCCCCCCCCCCCCCCCAAATGCAATAACTGGAAATGGGATTATAGTTACTTTTTGTAGGTACAGTTAAAGCGGACCAAAACCCGCTGAATTTGTGAAATACCTTTGACCAAAGCCCCTGTTATTTCCTCCTTAGTGTGTAGAACTAGAAATAGATATATTTCGCTTTTCGAATCATCCTGGAACACTGGAGGAGGCGGGGCTTTACAGCTAAAACAGGCGCCATTATCTGGGATTAAAGTGAAGCTGGAGCAATAAAAACTGGCAGCAGGTACTGTTTATGGGGGGAGCAATTCAGGGGATGCTAGTTAAGTGTGTGCTTTGGTCCGCTTTAATGAGCCTTTTTTTGTCAGTTTTTCTCTGTTCTGGAGTTTTATTTCCAGGCACTTCTGGTCCCTAGCTGTCAAATGTTCTAAAAGCCTATAAGCCAGGCATATTGGAAGTAAAGCAATATTAAAACACAAAGCATGAGACACATGAATAGAAACAATCACTAAATTCCACAGAAAGGGTTAATTTTCCCCATCAATGGTACTATGTGCCCTACTTATGCCACCCTATTGGCCCATCTATACCATCTTGACAGCCATCCTCTAGCTAGTGTCTTTCCTAAAATACCTTGTGACCCTTCTATACTATATAGGTATAACACAGTGGTAATGTCATGTGCCTATAACTCCAGCTTTCTGTGGTTTGGAGATGCATGTTACATCCTGATTGCATCTGCCTTGTGTTAATATAATGTCATTATAGGCCACATAATATGTTGTATGTTCTTATCTCATATACTTTCGTTTTTATTTATACATGCATTTACAAGTTGCATGTTTTACCAAAACCATTCTATTGACTCAAACTGTGAATTTTAATTACCTAGTTATATACAAGGGGGAAAAATCTCTGCCAAGGGTGTGTGGTAAATGTCCTGGTAATTCCCTCTGGTAAAGGTTCATCATGTCTGTGATGTTAAAGTCTTTGTCCAGGCAAAAAATTAAAATGCTTTACTATTTGTGTCCTGTTCCACCTGGGTCTGATTAGGCACATCCTCCTTTGCGATGGTGTACCGCCCCCAGCAATCAGTCTTTAACTGCAATGGCACGGGAGTTGCTGTAAATGGAGGGAGGTGCCAGCGTCACTATGACAGCACCCCATTGTGAGGGCAGATGTGCCTGATTCAGCCATCTGAATCTGCCATCATCTGCATGGTGAATATAATTTTTTTAGCCTGGATGGTGGCAGTAAGTGGTGAGCTAGGAACACATAAGGTCTTTAAATTATAGCCATACTCTTCTCCAAAAAATACAAATTTCTTTAATAAGCACTGCAGTCACCATGTTAAAAGTGGATTGGGGTGTGCATGATGCTCCAGTAGTTGACCCAATGCTGTAATCAGCCATATGTCTGAAACATCTGCAGATTCTCTAGGTCAATAACCTTTTTGTACGGATTTGTTGGTGGAAAAAAAACACTAGTTCGGTATTTGTATGGTTTTGCTCTAATAAACCACAATCGTATAATACTAAATGGTCAGGTAAAAAAAATGTGTATTGCCTAAACTTCTTTTTTTAGATTTTAGAAATTGCTCTTCTGTAGAAGGTCCTCCCACTGCAAGTCAGCAGAAACCAGGCCTGTTCTAGAATTGGCCAACCTCTTGCAATACACATAAACCGTACTGGACACACAACATTACATGTCATTAATGAAAGGGTCACAATAGGCAATTAACTAACCATGGACATCATGAAGTAGTATGGTGCAAAAGTAGGTGATTTGAACAACCAAAGTACAGGCGAGGCAGCCAATAACCCCAGCATCACCTTTTGACTAAACCTATTGGAATCCTACAGAAAATAGCATTAATTATGTAGATAGGTGTGATCCCAGCTTTATTTGTTGGATTGGCCTTTATCTCTGGTGTAGTCGCCGTGACAGGTGGAGCAATCTGTTGGACTATAATGTGCCATTCAGAATATCCATCTGTTGTGCTCGTGTTTGGGATGAAATGCAACTGCATATTTCCTGGACACTTTTCTGAGATTTCTTGGATATATATTTTTAGATGTGTCCATTTATAGCTGATTGACATGAATTTTTAATGGCTTGGTTCAACCAAAGCTGTGGTGGTTTTCACAAAACATGCTGCTCGGCTGGTAAGCTTCTAGCCGCCTTGTTACTGATAAACAACTCTTTTTCAATGCACATGTTAAAGAAACCTAACAAAGAGATTTTTCGCTTTGTTATTCTGTACCATCATTCTCTCCAAACACGTAGATACTTTCTCTATGGAGAGAGAGGCTCCTCCCCCTAAAGAGGAAACACAAACTGGGGCAGGTTTAAAATCCCTCCCCCAGTCCTCAGTATTGTTACCTCTCCAGGAAATGCCTGGGACCTTATATCATTGTCCAGTTTATTTTCTTAATTTTTTTTTTTTCAACCCCAGGAGGTGCCTGGGGAGGTGCTTTCCAACACCCTGGCTATGCTTCCACAGGGCACGGTACATGTGGCTAGGGGTCTGCTGGAGCGCCACATCACCTACCCTGGCTGGTTCCTGATCTCCTGCAGTAGATAGCAGACTGGCTCACATGAGCCTCTCTGTGGCAGCACTGGCGACGTTAGCGCCTTGCTTGGTGTTCCCAGGTCTCCCTATCTGTGTTCCTTCAGAGGCCCATTGCAGAGAATAGGCATTTAATGCAAGGGGTCACCCATGTTCGACCACCTCGACCTAAATCTAGTCTTATCGGATCCTCAGGGTCCTCCATTTGAACCCCTGGCAGAAACCTCACCGTTTTTGATGACCCTTAAGGTCATCTGTTTGGTGGCAATTACTTCGGTCAGGTGGGTTTTCGAGCAGCCTTATTGGTTAAGCCTCCTTATTTGGTCCTACACAGGGACAAAGGACTTTCTTCATAAGGTGGTCTCCTCCTTTCATCTTAAAGTGGACCAACACCCAGGATTTTGACTATCCTGGGTTTTGGTCCACTTCAGGGGGGCACCCCGATTAGGGGTGCCCCGCTGTGTAAAACCCCCCAGAAACCCCCAAACTCACCTCACCACGCTCCCACGGACAAGCGGCGGACAAGGCAGCGCGTCCGCCGCCGCCTCCCGCGCGCCCCTCTGACAGTGCGCGCGCCCCTCTGACAGTGCACGCGCCGGCCATTCACAAACGGCCGGCGCGGTCGCGCGCACGGCTAGAGGGGCGCGGGAGGCGGCGGCCGCTGCCGATCAGGTGAGTTCTTTTGGGGTGTTTGGGGGGGTCCCTCACCGCGGGACATCCCGATCTCGGATGTCCCGCGGTGAGGGGGGTGATCGGCCCGGGAATCTTATAGATTCCCGGGCCGATCACCCATGGGTGACGGTCCACTTTAATGAAGATGTAGTTTTACACTCCTTGTGTACCAGCCATATAGTGAGAGTCCTCCACTCTTTGGACAAAGTGAGAGCTCTATATATTATACCTACGCTACTCAGACCTTAAGCAGGACTGCCACCTTGTTCATTATTGTTGAGGGGCCACAGAAGGGCCTAGCGCTGGAAGTCTACCTTCAGCCAATGGATCAGACAGGCTGTGATAAGAGTTTACGTCTCCAAGGGGTGGGAACCTCCTTTTCGGGTTACGGACCATTCTACCAGGGCTATCGGAGTGTCCTGGGCTTTTCAGCACCAGGCTTAAGTGGAACAGGTGTGCAAAGCTGCTACCTTGTATTCTGTTAATACATTTACCATGTTTTATAAGGTAAACATAAGAGCCTCAGCAGACGACACTTTTTTGGTCGAAAGGTGTTACGAGCGGTGGTGAGCGCTTCTGCTGAGCTTTGATCTTTTTTCGGCAAGGCTTGCTCCTCAGGATAGAGGAGAATAAGGTTGACACTTGGGATTCACACCCCAGAAGAGGGGCACTGCTTTGGGATCTCCCATTCATATCTGATTCGGTGAGGCCCTGGAGTGGAATATGAGAGAAAATACAATTCTCTGATTCTCATCTGTAGAAATCTGTTGATTTCTCTCTTCCATTCCATTGCATCACACCCGCCCTATCTGCTGGACTACTATGTTTTATCTATGTTTACCTCTGAGATGCCTTAGTCTTAGTGGAACCTTGGATATATGTAGATAGCTTTGTGTATTGGCATTTAAAAAAGAAAAAGAAGGAAAGAGAGGAGATCTGACAGGTCTCCTTTTCTTCCAGCTAAACTTGGAGTCTCTTAATCCTTCCTCCTCCCAGGCGGCTGTTCCTACTGCTTTTCAATTACTGAATTACGGAGGGCAGCCGGAAGTATATATAGACAGGGATGAATCGCACCTTTTTATCATGTAGTCCCACCCTTTGGTTGAGAATTAAGCCGTTCATATCCGATTTGGTGACACCCTGAAGTGGAAGAACAGCTAAATCAATTCTAAAGGTGAGAATCATTTAATTTTATTATTCACCCTGCGGTTTGGCCCACTTTAAAGGGGCATCCTGATTTGGAATGCACCCGTGTGTGACACCACTGGTTCATGCACTAACTACGATCCTTGCACGCATCACGCAAGAAGCCTTGACCAATGAGCATTCATTGCCATGCATATTAATGGGGAATTCCAGTCATAGGTTAACCCCCCTGCCCTGCCACCTCCCCTGGCACCAAGACAGGACAGAGGGTTACAAAGAAAGCCCTTACCTCACCTGTGGCCCAGTGCAGTTCTCCCTTGTCCGTGCGTCCACTGCACGCCAGGACGCAAACCGCTATCCTCCACAATGTGCATGCTCCCATCTCCCCATTCACTTAGATGGACGGGAGCGCAAAAAGCCAGGGGAAGCCGCTTTGTCCCAAGATGCTGGCATCCAGGTCCAGGAGCATCGGGAGAACTGAGCTGGTTATTTTTATCATTCTGGTTTCCACATGCCGACAGCAATGTGGTGAACGATGCATTTTATGCCTGTCCAAACCATATGGCTCTCAACTGAACTGATGAGCAAACATCTTGCTCGATCGGCAAGATGGTTTCCATGGAGCAATTATCTGCTGTAATCTTTGTTCAAAAATCATTCCGTGGAAATGGGCCATAAGAATTGCTAGCATGTAGTCAACTGATACATAGACACTTGCTGGTAATGTGTTTGCGGCATGCATTGCCTAAAGAATTTAGGGAATCTCTTTTGGTCTCACCTTTGTACCATTGCATAGTTGTGTAATCCATTTTTGTCTGCCTTTTTATCGGCATGTGTCTCTTTCACAACTGTTTATTTTAACCTTATTGAAATGTGCTCTACTATAAATTAAACTGAATAATTAACATTGTGGACAAATGTATGCTTTAACACTAACCGACCATCGCCAGTAGTCCATATCCTACACACATTATTTTATTAGATGATAAACCTGTCTACAATGAAACAGTGAAATAGAAAAAAAAGCGGGCAGTTATCGAAGTCCAAGTGAGTGGGCATTTTCTTTCTGGTTAAGCAGATCTTTTTCTAGGCTTGCTGTGCTTTTTTGTGAGGATGTACTTGGGTCAGCAAACTTCCCAGCACACAGACTGACCAGCAAGCGATCTACCTGTGACCAGGATTTTTTTTGGGGGGAGGGTAATGTTAAAATCTTGTTTTGCATAGTTTTTGAAACAATAACTTTAAAGAAGACCTAAAAGACACCGGGGTTCTCCGAGCCCCACTCCTTGGAGCATCCCAAACTGGGATGCCCTGCTGTGTGCAGCCTGTGTGATTTTTCTCCCTTCGTTTTTCAGGATGACCCATGGAGAGAGTGGCTCCACCCCCCCCCCCCCCCCCCCGGGAGGAAACACAAACTGAACAGAGGGTAAAACCCCCACCCTCTCCACCTCAGTTCTTTGAGTTTCCTTCCTAATAATCACTGGGCAGATAAGGCTGCAGCCAATTTTTTGTTTTGTTTTTTTTTTATTTTCAGATCCAGGAGCCCTGGAGAAGCCTGCTGAGCCCTGGGCTACTTTATCTTCGGGTGTAGTTCACCCGAGGTCCAGAGGGGGCCAGTGCAGTCCCTCATAGTCTGTCCCCTTTAAATCCCGGCCGGTGGTGGTGGGTGCTAATGCATTTGCCCCGAGGAACCTGGGCTGGCTTGCCGGAGCCTTCGGCCTGCGATGGCTGTGGACCTTTTCCAAGGAAGGGGGAGGGGACTTGCAGCTGCTGACCTGGTGGTGCTCTGATGTCGCTTCCTAGCACTGCCTCTATACGTGGGGTGACCCAGAATTGTAAGCAATGGAGAATCAAGCATGAGGATAAACCCTTAACCATTCAGGATACCATGTATAAGAAGCTTTTGGAGAAAAAGTCCAAAGCATTTCCTGTCCATTCAGCACTTAGGGTATTAACATTTTTTTTCTTATTTTCCTCCAACAAAAATATTTGAAACCAAATGTTGTGCTAAAACACCCCATTACAGGCAGTGTGGCATTCCCCATCCTATTCCGCATAGGCAGTGGTGGTGCCCAAAGCCAGAGCGGGGACAGTGTTCATTTAAATGAACGCTGTGCGCTGTCCCCGCTCTGGCTTCCGCCACTGCCTCTCGTGCCGGTATGTGCGGACACAAATACTCGTGTGTCAGTGTGTGCCATCCTGTGAGGCGGTGCCGGCGCCAAATGCCAGAGTGGGGACAGCGTTTATTTACCCTGCCCAGCTGGCCTCCCGGCAGCCGCGAGAATCATATAAGTATGCTTGGTATTCTGCATCGCTCACATTCAGACCTGCCCTGCACCTGATGGTGTCATCAGAAGCATGGAAATATGGCTCAATAACCTTAAAGAGGAACATCAGGGGTTAAGCTTGCATTAGATTGCTTACCAGTAATCTCAGGCAGAGATGGCCAGATCCACTCTGACAATGCTTCCACAGTAGCATATGTAAATCACCAGGCCATTGTCCCTGATAAATCTCTCAAATTCCATTTTGTTTCCTCTACAGAAACCAGTCCGGTCAATATCGGCAGTTTTAAGTCGGGTCAGAGTACAACAGACAGAGTGGTGTCTGCCAGTGCCAGCAATTCAAAATGTGAGATTTTTTACTCGCTGATGAGGGAGGCTAGTGCCTTAGCAGTGGATGCCCTAGCTCATCCCTGGAACTTTCACCTAGCTTATGCCTTCCCTCCTTTCAGATTATTGCCCCAAGTGGTCCGGAAGATAGTGCTAGATGAGGTTAACGGTATATTCATAGCTTCGTTTTGGCCGAGAAGATCCTGGTTCTCCGAACTGAAAAGGATAGTGAAGAAGGGGCCATGGCATCTAACAAATATTCTGAATTTGCTTTATCAGGGTCCCATTTTGTACCCAGAACCACCAAAGCTTCAACTTACAGCATGGATCTTGCAGGGGCCATCTTAGAGAAGAAAGGCTGTTGGGGCAGAGTGGTCAAAAAAAAGTACCACCAGATTCATCTATGCAAAGGATTAGAAGTGCTGAAGAAAAAGGATGTACCTGCAGTCCTCGAATTACTGCAGGAAGGGGTTGAAGGGGTTATTCGTAAGTACTCTAAAGACTCAGACTTCAGCATTATCCGTTTTTCTAGACTGCCCATTGAGACAGGATCAACTTATTAATCGGTTCTTTAAGGCAATTACCCGTAAAAGGCCAGCACCTTTTTAAAAGTTTTCCAACGTGGGACTTAACTGTTGTGTTGAAAGGGCTACTGGTACCTCCATTTGAGCCACTGCAGGAAGTTCCAGAAAAATGGTTGTATTCAACATCTTGTTTTCTGTTGGCTATCACATCAGCAAGGCAGGTAAGTGAGCTGCAAGCTCTATGAATGCAAGAACCCAACTGCATAATTCTTCCAGATAAGGCCATACTGAGACCTGATCCTTTATTTTTGCCAAAGATTGCTACATCTCTCAATAGGTCCCAAGACATAGTGTTACAGACATTACCTGTTACGACAGGAGCAGAAGAAGATCTCTCACTGTTGGATGTGAGAAAAACTCTAATCATTTATTTAGAAAGATCGAGAGACTGGCGAATAGGCGGAATAGCCTTTGGTAATTTTCAGCAGCAAGAGAAGAGGCCTAGCTGCCTCTATATCCGCTATTGCCAGATCGATAAAACAGACTATTGTGCAAACGTACACGTCAAGAGGAGTTCCTCCTTCACAGGTCTCGGCACATTCAACAAGAGCTATGACGGCTTTCGCGGCAGAGAGGACAGGTGCCTCTATAGAGAGATCTGTAAAACAGCAAAGTGGTCTTCACCCCACACCTTCCTCAAGCACTATAGACTAGATCTCCTTTCTGAAAAACATCAGTCCTTTGGTGGAAGGGTCTTACTAGCAGCTTCCCACTGCTAAGGTATAGGTACGGCAACTAACATAATGGTAATTGGGTTTTGGATCACCTTAACAAATCTGAAGTCTTGTCAATTTGTACCAGTTGCCTGTGTTAGTACTCTGTATATCCACGTGTGTTCGGGTTGGGCTGGTTATTGATTGATAAAATATTTGTCTTGGGAAATTTCTCTGTACTGTATACTACTATTAGCAGTGAGGTAATCATTAATCCAGATTGCTCCATTTCAAATTGTCTTTTTCAGGAACACTTACAGTAACATTTTATCTGATGCCACATATTTACGTTTTTCAAACCCTTTTTTAGGTGTGCAGGGTAGGGCGTACTGGAAGGAAAGGCTAAGAGGTCCAGAGAGGTCTGGGCATGTCCTATTGTTCTCTCTTAAAAAAAAAAGTGAGTTTTCTCACCAGGCTATGAATCAACCCCCTTGTCCTGTTTGTTGAGTTTTCCATACACATGGCTGGAGCACGGGGAAGGGGGGGGGGTTGGGGTTGGGGGGGATGGAGACTTGGCTACAAATATTTAGGTTTAGATGTATAACATGTTCTGAGGGCTTGGGTGCACAGGGGTTCCCCTAAAACATGCAACAGCAGTCTGTGTAAACCATAAGGGGGGGGGGGGGGGGGTTAAGGCTGATGGAGCCTAGGCTATGATCTACCTGAACAGCTTAAAGCGACTTCCAGTAAAAAAAAGGTAAACTGCTTCCCTTCTTATGATAAGAGGCATAAGCCGTTTGAGAGGGCTTAACTCCATACAGATGTTGTGAAAAGGCATAAAGATTATTCACTCTAGAATTACATGGGGGCAGCCATCTTGTCACACACCCTTTAGTCCTGCTTACACATGAGAATTAGGAGGGTGCTGTGCCAGCAGCAATTCACTTCAAATTGTGAGAGAATCGTGGCAATGAAAGTAAAGTGTTTTTTCCAGGTGTACAGCACGGCTTGCTTCATTTCAATTCTTTACATGTGGGTAATCCACCACAGGTGGCGCAATCGACTGCAGGAAGACTTGTGGCCCCTCCCGGCCCATAAAAGGGCCAGAATTACCCAGAAGACCCCAGTCTTTTCCTGCAGTCTGACTGCGAAGATGGTCTCTTCTCTCCATGGACTTCGCAGATAAGCGGGGCATTACTAGCCCGTCGGCCGCTGCAAGCCCTATTCCCACCTGCTTCTGGGAACCTTCTTGCCTCCCAGCCATGGCTGTGGATCAGGTGCAGGTAGGGGAACGCTGAGGGTCAGGCGTTCGGCAGAGCTACGCTCTGGGCCGCAGGCTCTTCCTCGGAGTAAGCAGGCCATAGGCTATGGTGAGCCTATAGGCGAGGGGAGGAACCCCCTTCCCCCCACCCTTTCTTGCCCTGTGGGTTAGGGTGCTGAGAGTCAAATTGGGTTTTTTTTTTTACTGTACGGTTCTGGGCCGTCTTAGTGCCTTGAGACCCGTTTTTCTTATCATAATCACCATAATGGAGGCTTCTGGGAGTAGTGGGCTTGGGAACCCCCCGGGACTTGCTAAGCTTTGTCTTGTGTGTGGTACATGCCTGCTGAGTGGTCTCAACGTGGTTTTTATGCCCTGCGCCCAGAGTGCTATTGCGGATCAGGATGGGGCGAGTGTTGCCGGCCCCAGACCCATTGCTCCTCCGGCCTCGCCGACTCCCCCGCGCCTGCTTCTGGCCCCTAGTGAAGGGAAGGCCAGCAAGTACTCGCGTAGTAATTTTGAGCTCAGACTGGCTAGCATTGAGCGTCAGTTGGCGTGTTCGGCGCTGGCAAGGCCAAGATTAAGAAGCTGCATTTGGAGCTGGCTCGTGCCATTTTTGCTGATGACTGAGGATTATGAGGTCTTCGATGGCCGAGATTTCGCTGAGGAGGCCGAGTTGCTCCAGGGGTCCGACTCCTTGACAAATCTCACAAGCGAGCGGAGGAGTATGGGGAGCTTTTGGCTTGTATGGACTTCCTTGCCTTTGTTATATCGGCCATGGATGACGGCGTCCGTTTTGGTGGTAGGGCTTTGGCTGCGATAATCGCGCTGCGTCTCTCTATCTGGTTACGACAGTGGGCAACGGATGCTGCTGCCAAAAAAGCTCTCACAGGTATTCCCTTCCTGAGACTTCGGACTCTGGCTAAGGACGGGAGACTTCCTCAACGTCAGAAGCAGGTACGGCCTTTTCGGGGCTCTTCTTCCTTTCGTTCCTCTCGGGGAGGATGAGGATCTTCCTTTTCTGGTGGCCGCAGAGACTCATGGGGGCGAGGTAGAGCCCGAGTCGTCCCGGCCTTGCCTAGGGATCCAAGCCTAAGCCCCCTTCCAAGGCATGAGGGGACGCCCTCACCCAGCTGGGTGGGGGGACGGCTTCGGCTCTTTGATCATGTCTTGAGGCAACATGTCTCGGACCGGTGGATTTAGGAGGTGGTGTCCTCCGGATACAAGAGAGAGCTGGCAGCTTGGCCGCCCCTCAAGATTCATTCGGTCCCGGATCTCCCAAAATCTTGTGACTGCGCAGGGCCTGAGGCTGGCCGTTCAACATCTTCTGTCATCAGGAGTGGTTTGCCATGTGCCTCTTCAAGAACGGAGGCGGGGGTTCTGCTCCAACCTGTTCACGGTGCCCAAGAAGGATGGTTCCCTGAGACCCATCCTTGATCTAAAGGGTCTCAACAGATTTGTCAGGTTCACACACTTCCGCATGGAGACCTTACGGTCGGCGGTGAGCTCTCTTCTGCCAGGCGATTTCATGACCACTGTGGACATCAAGGATGCCTATCTGCATGTTCCTGTCTTCCTGGGACACCAGAGGTTCCTGAGGTTCACTCTGGGGGATCAACACTACCAGTTTGTGGCCTTGCCGTTCGGCATCACCTCGGCCCCCCGGGTGTTCACCAAGGTGCTGGCGGGTGTCATGGCCCTTCTGAGGAGCCAGGGCATTCGCGTTCTTCCTTACTTGGATGACCTTTTGATTGCTGCTCCATCTTTGCATCAGGCAGAGAGGGATACTCGGATGGTAGTGTCCACCCTCGAGTCCTTCGGTTGGGTGATCAATTATCCCAAGTCTTCTCTCTCTCCTTCATTGGTAAGATCCTTCCTGGGAATGATGCTGGATACTTCTCAGGTCAAAGTGTTTCTTCCTCAGCAAAAGGTGAAGGGCCTTCAGATGCAGGTGCGGGCCTTGTTGGCTTGCCCTCATCCCCATCCGTCTGGGGATGCTTTTGGTGGGTCTCATGGTATCTTGCTTCGAGGCTGTGCCTTTCGCTCAGTTCCACATGAGACCCCTTCAGTTGAATCTCTTAACCGTCTGGGATCGGAGTCAGGAGTCCTTGGAGAAGGAATTCGCTCTATCCCCTCTGGCCAGACAGTCCCTCTTGTGGTGGCTGGAGATTGTCACCACAGACGCCAGTCTGACCGGTTGGGGAGGGGTTTGGCAATCGCTGAAGTTCCAGGGCCAGTGGCCTCAAGAGGCTCACGCGCCTATCAATCTCTTGGAGTTGAGAGCGATCAGGTTGGTTCTCTTCCAGTTGACTCCCCACCTTCGGGGTCGTGCGGTCCAGGTCCGCTCCAATCAGACGGCGGTCGCCTACATCAATCATCAGGGAGGGACTCGGAGCAAACGAGCCCTCAAGGAAGTGTCCCTGATATTGTCTTGGGCGGCGGAGACGGTTCCCCCCATCTCGGCGGTTTACATCCCCGGGGTGGAGAACCAGGAGGCAGGTGCCCTGAGCAGAAGGACGTCTCGCCTAGGGAAATGGTCTCTCGACAACAAGATCTTTCATTCCCTGTGTCCGCGCTGGGGTCAGCCGGACGTGGACCTGTTTGCGTCCCGTCACAATCACAAGCTTCCGAGATTCGTATCCCTGTCAAGAGATCCTCTGGCCTTTGCCACGGACGCGCTGGCATTTCCTTCGAAGGAGTTTCGACTCCTTTATGTCTTTCCTCCCTTCCCTCTGTTGGGTCGTGTGCTGCGCAAGATAGCCCAGGAGGGGGTACCGACCATCCTAGTGCCCCCCCCCGCTGGCTGAGGAGGGTATGGTTTGCAGACGTTGTCCAGATGGCGGTGGATCAGTACGTCCTGCCCGACGTTCCAGAGCTCCTCACTCAGGGACAGCTGCGCCACCCCAATTTACAAACTCTGGCTTTGACGGCTTGGCTGCTGAAACCTCCATCCTGATGAATAAGGGTCTGCCGGCTTCGGTCGTCAGTACTATGATTCAGGCTCGGAAAAAAAAAATCCTCTTCTATGATTTATTACAGGGTCTGGCACGCTTACATTGCCTGGTGTGAGTCTAAGGCCTTCCCTTGCTGCACCTTCTCCCTTTCCAGGATTCTGGAGTTTCTTCAACACGGTCTAGAATCGGGTGTACAACGGAGTACCCTCAAGAGACAAGTTTCTGCCTTGGCAATTTTTTTTCCAAAGATCTTTCACTAATCATAGGCTTGTTAAAACCTTTTTCCAGGGAGTCACTCATGTACGTCCACCGCGTAAGCCTCTGATACCGGTGTGGGATTTGAACTTGTTGCTTTCTGCTCTTCAGGTTCCCCCCTTCAAGCCCCTGTGCGATGCTGCTCTTTCTATTCTGACTATTAAGGTGGCCTTTTTGGTTGCTATCACTTTGGTGCGTCGCGTCTCTGAGCTGGCGGCGCTTTCCATGAAACGTCCTTATTTTGAGCTGCATCAGGATAAGGTGGTGTTTTTGTCTTGGGCCGGAATTCTTGCCCAAGGTTGTTTCTGCCTTTCATCTCAATGAGGACATTGTCTTACCTTCCTATTGTCCTGCCCCTGCTAATTCCAAGGAACGGAACCTTCATTCTCTGGATGTGGTCAGGGAACTCAAGTATTATTTGGTCGCCACTGAGTCTTTTCGGAAGTCTCATTCTCTTTTTGTCCTTCCTTCCGGACCCAGGAAGGGCTTGCCTCCAGCCAAATCCACTATCAGTAAGTGAATTAGACAGGCGGTGGTGCAAGCATACTCTGCTAAGGGGAGGGAACCCCCTTTCTGTGTTACAGCTCACTCCACTAGGGCTATTGGTCTTGGGCCTTCCAGCACCAGGCTTCATTTGAACAGGTTTGTAATGCCGCTACTTGGTCTTTGGTTCATACTTTTCCCAAGTTTTACAAAGTTGATGTTAAGGCCTCAGCTGATTTTGGCCGCAAGGTGCTTCAGGCGGTAGTGGCTTGAACTGCCTGCCATTGCTCTCTGGGGATCCCACCCTTCTTTTTTGGACACTGCTGTTGGATGTCCCACACCTGGAAAACACCTGGAAAAATGCAATTCTGTGATTACTCACCTGTAGAATTTTTTACGGTGTACAGCACGGCTTGCTTCATCCCACCCTTGTTATTGTTCTATTTTGCCTTGTTATGGTGATTTTTGTTGAGAGTGGGCTGTGTTTTACTAACTTGGTCCTTGCCTCCCGGCTTCTTGCCTTACTGCTTTCAAACACTGGGGTCTTCTGGGTAATTCTGGCCCTTTTATGGGGCCGGGAGGGGCCACAAGTCTTCCTGCAGTCCATTGCGCCACCTGTGGCAGATTACCCACATGTAAAGAATTGAAATGAAGCAAGCCGTACTGTACACCATAAGAACAATTCTACAGGTGAGTAATCACAGAATTGTATCTTTTTTTCTTCTTTCCACTTAACCCTTTGTGAACTGGTAAGGGGTCCTTGAGACACCTGTACCAGTTCCAAGGGCAGGATGGGGTCGGCAAGCAGGTGATTTGCCAAAACCTCCTGCCCAATTAACTTTTCCCCAATGGACAGGGGGAACAAAAGAGCACTGTGCCTATGTAGGCTGGTATCCTTTAGTGCCAGTGGCGAGTCGCTTTTCATTTTTGTTTTATTTTTAAGAGTTTAACCCTTGATAGTTAGTGCAAGTTAACTGCAAGGTGCACTTAGTAGTTGTGTTTTTTATTTGAAAATATCTTTTATTTTCACTATCCTGGGTGTTGGTCCACTTCCGCGGGGCACCCCGATCGGGGTGTGAAACCCCCTAAAATCTTACCTTATCAGCGGCGGTTAAGCCGCCGCCACCGCCCCTCGCGCGTCCCTCTTACAGGGTGCGCGCCTGCCATTCACAAACGGCCGGCGCGTGTGCGCGCCCTGCTAGAGGGATGCGCGGGAGCCCCTACAAAAAAAAACCTTATCCGTCGCTTCTCCGTCGCCGATGAGGTTTTTTTTTTTTAGGGGCTTTCTGGGGGGTGTCGCACAGGGAGCTGATCGGCCGATCAGGGGTGGGTGTTGGTCCACTTTTAAAGCGCTCTTTTCAGTTTGTGGTGTCTCCTGGCCAAAAACAGTGTGTCTACCGATACATGTGCAATAACGTTTAATCGGAAGGAATGGGGCTTTAGACATGTTATATATTCTTATAAAGGCCTGCAGTACTCATATTTTTGACCTTTGACCTATAATACTATGCAATGTTTTACTTTGCCCCACACAATGTGTAAAACTATGTGCTGCAACCATTCACATTTGCTTGGTAAAGGTTGGGAGACACAGCGGTATGTAAGCCGTACATACCACAGTCTTATGTCAGTCTTCCTTTCAAGAAAAGGGAGCCTTGCTATAGCTTTTTCCAAAAAGCCAGTATATATATATATCTGTAGCCCGAGAGTAACGTGTGGCTAGGCAAGATGTCTTCTAGACCAGAACACATGCAAAGGTCTAGCACAGGGGTTCCCACCCAGTGTTACTAGTACCACTGGTGGTACCTGAGATCCCATAAAGTGGTACTAACTTACTTGTACCCCGACCTGGTGTACTGTCAACTAAACTTTACCCACACCTGTTTAAGTACAGAACTGTTCAAAAAGGTGAATGCAATTATTATATTCTAAGTATACAGCACGTCCTCCTCCAGAAGATTCCTTACACATGGGTTATACATCCACAAGATGGCACTGGACTGCAGAAAACAGCTTGTGGCTCCTCCCGGCCCTATATAAGTCAGGGACCTCCCACAAATTCCCCAGTTTTTTTTCTGCAGTCTGCACTGAGAAGATAGAAGATGGCTCTCTTGTGGCGCAGGTGAGCGGGGCTTATTGCCTGCGGCCCTGCAGGACTATTCCCACCCGTTCCGTACTAAATACTGCCTCCCAGCCTCGGCTGTCAAGGTTCGGGTGAAGGTAGGTTGGTAAGCACCAGTACAGAAGGTGCTGAGGAGCTAGGCTCCTACTGCAGTCCCTGCGCTAGCAGGGTGGGTGGTTTAGGCTAATGGTGATCCTTTTGGGATGCCCCCACTGCCTCATGGGTTTTGCCAGGTTATCCTGTGCAGTTAAACCCTATTTCCCTCATTCCTTAGTTGGTTCCCTGGGCGCCATTCTCCCTGGGAATTCTGCTGTATCCTCCCTCACTCTTGGGGGGGGGGGGGGGGTGTTTAGCGGGTTAAAACTGTCAGATATATTTGTGTTTTTGTCACTTTCTTAAAACACGCCGCCGCGCGTTTGTACTGCGCTCCGCGGCTGGCAGCCCCATTCACCTCAGAGCTGCCGGGCCGCTATTGGCCGGCCTGATCACGTGGGCGCGTTTCGTTCTCTTCGGGGGGCGGGCCTTGCAGATGACGTTTTCTGCATTACTTCACCGTGGCCCGCCCCTCGAGGTATATGCGGGCGCCATTTTGACTCCCGTGCTGCGTGTCTGCATTCTACCTACCGCGGTCCGTAAGTGCCCCTGCGGGCTGGCCTTGTTATGATGTTATTATGTTTTTGATTGTATTCTTATCGGGGATGTCTGCTTATATTTTTCAAGCCGGTCAAACTTTTTGTAGTTTCTCCCGGTCCTCTCCCTTGTTTTATGCATTAACCGCTTTATTGCGGTGCTATTAAATTTTATACCTCCCACTTCCTTAGCGGGGCATTGGGGAATCCCGGGTAGCTGTTAGCGTTAACCCTCACTGGCCTGATTGTGCCACGAGAATCACCATATGGAGGCTTCTGGGGATGATGTGCTTGGGGTTCCTTCGGGACAAGCCCGGCTATGTGTTGCGTGTGGGGTATATCCTATAAGTGATGTCAGGGTGTGTGTACCCTGCTCCCAGCAGGTGCTTGCGCTGCAGTCCGGGTCGCCTGCTGCTGGGCCTAGTGCTGCGCCTCTGGCTTCGCCTACCCCCCCCCACGCTTACATCTGACCCCCAGTGGGGGGCACGCCAGTGGGGAGTCTCAACCTGATTTGGCTGCACGGGTGGCCAGTATTGAAAAGCATATTGCTGTATCTGCCCCGTGTAAGGCTTCTGCTAGGAGGCGGCATTTATCACCTGCGGGTGATAACCTGCCTCTTCCCTGTTGAGGCTGAGGAATTTTTTGACATTACTGGTTATTCCCCCCTGGCGGAGGGGGAGTTATTCTCTGATTCAGAGTCATCTGAGGAACAGCCTAGGTTTTATGGTGGTACCAGGTCTCCCTTTGGAGAAGACCCATGGTCCTTAGATGACAGGCTTTTGGCTCATGTATTCTTGGTGTGCCACACACCCCGCTTCACTTCTTAAATATTCATCACTTCATGGGTTAATCCACCGCAGGTGACATAGTGCAGAGAGGAAGTCTTGTAACGAGCCCCCCTCCGGCCCATATATACCTGGCACCTCCCTTCAATCACCAGTATTTTTTCTCTCTGCTTGCTGACAAGTTGGAAGTCTCCTGCTTACAGGTAGGCCGGGTATTCTTACCCCGCCACCCCCCTTTTTGGTCTATTTCTGCCCGGTTTGAGTTTGTATACCTTTATGGTGAAATAGGAAGCCTCCCAGCCTTGGCTGCTCACCGGGCAAATGGTAGATGGCACTTTAAGTGCCTAGGAGCTTATCTCCTACCGCTCGACCTCATGCGTGGGGCAATGCGGCGAACCGGCATGGTGATCCGGAAATGGGATGCCCCTGTCCTGAGGGTCCCCGTAGCCCCTTTCTCTCCCGCTGGGGGGGGGGGGGGGTGGTGAGGGTGTGCTTTAGTATGTGTGTTTCACTGTATCACTGCATGTTAACATATATGTCATGTTTATACATTCACTGTAGCATGTGTATATTTTGGGTCTGCTTTAGGGCAGCTTGCGCTGGGTATGGGCTGGCCACCTCTCTGGCAGTTGGTTGCTTGTGGCCCCCTACCCCCTCCCCCTTCTCCCCTCTCCTCGCCTGGCATTCATTGAGCTTTGTCAGCACATGCGGTTTTTACCCTCCCCCCTCCGCTGCCTGGACGCGCGTGCTGTGATCAGCTGTAAAGTGTTCCAGCTGATCAAAGTAGGGGGGGGGGGGCGGGCCCGCTGACGCGGCGCCGGGGGCGCGGCGCCGACGTCATGCGGCGGGCCCAGCGTCCCAGCTTCCTTCAAAACAGGAAGGCACGTGGGCGCACGGCCGCACTTTGTCTTCTGCCGGCTCATGGCTGCTGGCTGCAGGCTTACCGGCTGATTGCGGTACAGGTAAGCGGCCCCTCCCGTTGGGGCCGTTAAATGGGAGATATTGTTTAATAATACAGTGAGAAATCACTATTATCAAGGGGGCGTCATTTAAGGGCACTTGGTGCCATACTTATATGTTATACACATGTGAAGGATCTGATGGTTGTTTTCTTGCCTTGCAGATCCTGGGATCCCTGCTTGTGCCTGGCTAATTATTGGGATTGATTTGAATGTTTATATACATAGACTATATATGTGTATATATATATATATATATATAGTTTCTATTAAAGGGGACCTAAACTAAAAAAAAAAAAAAATTTTTTATATAAATCCTCCCTTCCGGGACATTACTAAAATAAAGGGGGCATCCCGGGTCGGCTTATGCCTTAAAAGTCCCATTATTGCGAATACCATAAATCACCATATGGAGGCTTCCGTAGATTCCGGAAACGGTTCTGCTGTTCCGTTTGGGGGGTGCGTAGGTTGTGGGGTTCCACTCCCAGCTGCTGATATCTTTATTTGCATCCCTTGTGCAAAACAGACTATTGCGCGCCAGTCCGTTGCTTCGGCTGCGGTGCCATCGCATCCTTCATCATCTCCTACCTCTCCATCCCTATTCCGGACCCCGCATGACACTGTCAAAAGTGGGGATTCGCATTCCGAGGCAGCAGCACAGCCCTGCCCCCGGAAAATGATGCCCGTTAAAGCAGCGTTTAAAACCGCTACAAAACGAAGGCACCTGACTCCGGTACCTTCGGCTCCACAGGACCAGTTTTGTGAACCTGTGGAATGGTCCGATGGATCCCCTGACGAGGATGAACTCCCGTCGGAGTCAGATGAGCCGACAGGTCAGCATGTGGCTGATGAGATCGGCGATTGGTCAGAGGGGGTTGTTTTTGACACCCCCTCCATTCTGGCTCAAATGTTTAATATTTTGAGTTTAGATACGCCTGAGGCGGCTGCCCCGCCAAGGGGTCAGTTATTTAAAGAGCCTCAGCCGAGTTTGGTTTTTCCCAGACAGCACCACTTTGAGAGGGTGGTTCTTAAGGAATGGGAACATCCCACACGGTTATCTGGAATTCCTTCCAGTTGGGAAAAGCGTTATCCTTTTCCACCAGAATTGGTGAGGCTGTGGTCTGTCCCTCCGGACGTCGATACCCCTGTACTAGGAATCTCCAGCTCGGCTATGGTACAATCTGCTGAGTCCACTGTCCCCAAAGATGGGGAAGATCGCAGGATTGACCAATACGCTCGACATGGTTTTATCTATTCCGGGTCAGCATTGCGCCCGGTATGTGCTTCAGCCCTTCTTCTATTGGCAATTAAGTCCCTAATTCAGGGGCTATATGAGGATCTTGATCCCGCTTGCAAACAGTTCACTGCACTTAAGCAGTGTGAATCTTTTGTGGCTTATGTCCTGGCCGCTCAGGACGATGCGCTGACTATGAGTAGCAAGGCGGCAGCTATGCTGGTGGCTATTCGCAGGTCAGTATGGCTGCGTCAGTGGTCAGCAGACACGGCTTCCAAAAAGGTACTCACAGCCCTCCCCTTTTTGGGGTTGCGTCTGTTTGGGGAGAAAATTGATTCAGTCGCAAAAGATGGTAAGATGCCACAACGCAAAAGGCCTCGTGGTCCCTTCAGGGGGACAAGTTCCGGTAGGCCTTCCTTTCAAAGGTTCGGAGCGGGAAAAGGTACGTCCTTTCCCGCTACCAGTGGCGCAGGTTGGACTCGGGGGGAGGGGCCGTGGCCGGCCCACTCAGTCCTGGGGCACCAAGCCCAAGCCTGCTGATAAGCCCACTCAGCAATGAGGGGCTGCCCTCACCCGTGCGGGTGGGGGGACTATTGCGACACTTCTACCATTGGAACCATGTGGTTCTAGGCAGATGGATCCAGGAGGTAGTGTCGACAGGTCACAACCTGGAATTCGAGTCTCACCCTCCCTCGTGGTCCATTCAGGGGTCTGTTCATCCCGGCCTGAACTCTCATCAAGACGCTGTGTGTCTTTCTTTTGCCCAAATTCGCACAAGAACACTTCAGCTATTTCTGCTAGCGTGTTGGGTCCAGCAACCTCTGTTGTTGGATCAGTCCTTCCAATTGTCCTCCCGTGTACGGCAGTTCCTCCTGTGGTGATTGGTCTCGACCAATCTTGTATAGGGCAGGTCTTTCCTGACCCTCCCTTGGAGAGGTGTCACCACGGACTCCGGTCTGTCGGGATGGGACAGATTCTGGAAGGAGCTGCGGCTTCAGGGGCAGTGGAAGCCCCACTTACCCATCAGAGAAATGTCCCTGATCCAGACATGGGCAGTGTTCCATGTTCCCTGTCTCTCGGCGGTTTACATTCCAGAGGTGATGGAACAGGTAGCGGACCGGTTGAGCAAGTGCTCTCCCCGTCTGGAAGAATAAGCTCTCCATCCTCGGGTGGTTCTCTTATTGTGTCTCCAATGGGAGACTCCGGAGGTGGACCTGTGGGCCCCTCATCTCTATCTCAGGCTCCCGAGCTTCATGTCTCTCTCCCGGGATCCTCTGGCTCTGACAGTGGACGTCAGGTCCCTGAACTGAGGAGCTCTGGGTTTTCTATACCTGTTTCCTCCGTGGCCCTTGCTGGGCAGAGTTCTTCAGAAGTTGGCTCTGGAAAGGGTGTACGCCGTTCTCATGGCCCCAAAGTGGCCAAAACGAATAAGGTTCGCAGACATCGTTTGGCTGGCAGTGGACCAGTTCAGTCTGCCTCTTCGGCCCGATCTGCTCACTCAGGGTCAATTGTGTTACCTCAATTTACCAGCGCTGGGTTTGATGGCCTGGCGGCTGAAACCTCCATCCTGAAGGAGGAGGGTCTTTCTGATTCAGTCATTAAGACTCTGATCAGTGCCCGGAAGAGGTCTTCTTCCATCACCTACTATAGGACTTGGAAAGCCTATATCACTTGGTGTGAGATAAGATCTTTTCCTTGTAGGGTCCTTTCGGTCCCCAGGATTCTGGAGTTTTTACAATCAGGGCTGGACTCTATCTCCAGCTAAGTACATTGAAAGGGCAGGTCTCTGCCTTATCTGTCTTTTTTCAGAAGCGTGTTGCGCTTAAGCCTTTAGTTAAAACTTTTTTCCAGGGGGTTACGCATGTGCGGCCTCCCAGGAAACCATTACTCCCTGTTTGGGATTTGAATTTGGTTCTTTCGGCTCTTCAGGCTCCTCCTTTTGAGCCTTTGCAAGATATTGCTTTGTCTACCCTGACTCAGAAGATTGTCTTCTTGGTAGCGATCACTTCTGTCCGGCGTGTCTCAGAATTGGCGGCCTTAACTATCCAGGCGCCCTACTTCGAGAGGCATCGGGATAAAGTGGTCTTTCGGTTCAAGCCAGACTTTCTTTCTAAGGTTGTTTCTGCTTTTCATTTGAACCAAGATATTGTTCTTCCCTCCTTGTGTCCTAATCCTAAGAATGACAAAGAGAGGGTTTTGCATTGTTTGGATGTAGTACGCTGTGTTAAGTACTACTTGATTATCACGTCTCCTTTCCGTAGGACAGATTCCTTTTTTGTTGTGCCCCATGGGCCTAAGAAGGGTTTGGCACCAGCCAAATCTGCCATTAGCAAGTGGATACGTCAGGCCGTTACTGCAGCCTATTCTGCTAAGGGAAGAGTTCCCCCTTTTCGTATTACTGCTCATTCCACTCGCGCTGTTGGGGCGTCTTGGGCTTTTCAGCACCAAGCTTCTGTTGAACAGGTTTGTAAGGCCGCCACCTGGTCTTCTGTTCACACTTTTTCTAAGTTTTACAAAGTTGATGTGCGGGCCTCAGCGGATGCTGTTTTTGGCCGCAAAGTTCTGCAGACTGCAGTCATTTAAGTTATGCTTCACCTGGCCTTGAGATGCCCTTCCCTTGTGGACACTGCTTTTGGATGTCCCATGAAGTGATGAATATTTAAGAAGTGAAGCGGGGTGTGTGGCACACCAAGAATAATACCATTTTGTGAGTACTCACCTGAAAAATGGGTATTGTTGGTGCGCCACACACCCCGCTTCACACCCGCCCTTTTCGGTATTACCGAAGCATTTATATGGTGAAGCCCTTTTTTATTTATATCAAAATTAATTTTGGAGGTTACTGGTGGAATACTGGTACCTTGTTTTACTGCTTTTTGAATATACTGGTGATTGAAGGGAGGTGCCAGGTATATATGGGCCGGAGGGGGGCTCGTTACAAGACTTCCTCTCTGCACTACGTCACCTGTGGTGGATTAACCCATGAAGTGATGAATATTTAAGAAGTGAAGCGGGGTGTGTGGCACACCAACAATATCCATTTTTCAGGTGAGTACTCACAAAATGGTATTTTTTGAAGTGCTCTGTATCTCCCCTCCTACCGTGGCTCGGCAGCAGCAGGGGGAACTTTTTCATACGGTTAAACCACGTTTGGAGTTTCCTGAGCAGACTCACTTTATTAATCTGGTGCTCAAAGAATGGGAACAGCCTAGCAAGCTCCCTGGGGAGCCTAAGAGCTGGGATAAGAGGTATCCCTTTCCTGCTGAGGTGATTAAGCATTGGTCATGTCCTCCCGAGGTGGACGCGCACGTTCTGGGGCTGTCAATACATCTCTCATGCATTCCCCTGACACTACTACCCTAAGGGATGGTGAGGGCCGGCGCATGGACCAGCTGGCTTGCCATGCCTTTGCCTGTGTGGGGACCGCGCTACGCCCGGTTTGTGCCTCTGCCATTACAGCTATTGCTATTAAAGGACTGCTTAAGAGCCTCTTAGATGGGGCCTCTGATGACGCAGAAGGAGAAGAGTATAGATCTCTCCTGCTTTGCTATGAATTTGTTGCATATGTTTTATCTGCCATGGATGATGCCCTTAGAATGTGTGGGAGGACATCTGTTGGTGGCTATACGCCGCTCTGTTTGGCTGCGTCATTGGGTAGCTGATAATGCTGCAAAGAAGGCTCTCACTGGCTTTCCCTTTAAGAGGTTGCGCCTCTTTGGTGAACGCTTGTACTTCTTTGTCAGGGGCGGCAGGTTACCTCAACGTAGGGAACCGTCCCGGTCCTTTCGGGGGACAGGTTCCTTTCTCCCTTCCTTTCGTGGTTCCAGAATTGGTCGTGGAGCCTCCCTTGCTGGGGCTCGCGGAGACTATGGGGGTAGGGGCAGAGGACGTGGCCGCTCCGGCCCCTCCTGGGCTCCCAAGCCAAAGTCCTCCCCCAAGCCCCCCTTAGGCACGAAGGGGCGCCCTCACGGGGGGACGGCTTCGGCTCTATGCTCACGTCTGGAGGCTTCATGTTTCAGATCGGTGGATTCAGGAGGTAGTATCCTCTGGTTACAAGATAGTGTTTACAGCCTGGCCACCCCCAAGATTTGTCAAATCCCGGATGGCTCAAAACCCCTTGTTGGCACAGGGCCTGTGCATTGCTGTGCAATACCTTCTGGAGTTGGGGGGGTCGTCTGCCCGGTGCCTTTACGGGAAAGGGGCAGAGGCTTCTATTCCAATCTTTTCACTGTCCCCAAAAAGGACTGGTCCCTCAGGCCCATCCTGGATTTAAAGCTTCTCAACAAGTTTGTCAGATTCAAGCATTTTCGCATGGAAGCTCTGCGGTCACTTCTCTGCGTTCGGGCGACTTCATGACCTCTGTAGACATCAAGGATGCTTACCTTCACGTATCAATCTTTCCAGGTCATCAGAGATTCCTCAGGTTCGCTCTGGAAGATCAGCACTACCAGTTTGTGGCCTTGCCCTTCAGTCTCACCTCGGCTCCCAGGGTGTTCACCAAGGTGCTGGCGGGAGTAATGGCTTTGCTGAGATCTCGGGGCATTCGCATCCTTCCTTATTTGGACGACATTCTCATCACGTCTCAGTCGTCCAGCAGGCAGAACTGGATACCCAGACGGTGGTGTCCACACTGGAGTCCTTCGGCTGGGTGATCAACCACCCCCAGTCTGCACTGTCTCCGTCCTTGGTGAGGTCCTTCCTGGGCATGACTCTGGATACATCTCAGATCAAGATTCTTCTCCCTCAGCAGAAGGTGGAGAGTCTTCAAGCTCTCAAGATCCGGCATGGGATGCAGCGGTTGGGTCTGATGGTGTCTTTCTTCGAGGCGGTTCCATTTGCACAGTTTCACATGAGACCTCTTCAACTTCACCTCTGGTCAGTATGGGATCGAGATCCTGTGTCCCTGGATCAGGTGTTTGTTTTGTCACCTCTGGCCAGGCAGGCTCTTTCGAG
The DNA here is from genome assembly GCA_027917425.1 of Gastrophryne carolinensis. Classification (NCBI taxonomy): domain Eukaryota; kingdom Metazoa; phylum Chordata; class Amphibia; order Anura; family Microhylidae; genus Gastrophryne; species Gastrophryne carolinensis. The sequence continues at coordinate 79,803,533 of CM051242.1, read as the reverse complement.
GTGATTGGACTCAAGGAACCTGTTAATGGGCAGATCCTTTCTGGGCCCTTGCTGGGAGACAGACTGGCATCCGTGGTGACCGTCAGGTTGGGGGGGCTTCTGGATGTCCCTGAAGTTCCAGGGTCAGTGGGGCCCTCAGGAGGCCCATACCCTAATTAACATTCTGGAACTGAGGGCGATACGGTTGGTTCTCACCCAACTGACTCCACACCTTCGGGGTCGGGCTGTTCAGGTCTGCTCGGACAACCAGACGTCGGTTGCCTACATCAATCATCAGGGAGGGACCCGGTGCAAGAGGGCCCTCAAGGAAGTGTCTCTGATACTGTCCTGGGCGGAGGAGAATGTTCTCTGTATCTTGGCAGTGTACATCTCGGGGGTGGAAAATCTGGAGGCAGACTCCCTGAGCAGGAGGACTTCTCGTCTGGGAGGTTGGTCCCTCAGCAGCAGTGTGTTTCGCTCTGTGTCAACGCTGGGGTCAGCCGGATGTGGATCTGTTTGCGTCCCATCACAATCACAAGCTTCCAGTCTTTGTCTCTCTGTCCCAGGATCCTCTGGCCTTCGCCACGGATGCACTGGCAATGTCTTGGGAGAGCTTTCGGCTCCTCTATGTATACCCTCCGTTTCCTCTACTGGGCAGGGTGCTGCGCAAGATATCCCAGGAAGGGGTGCCAACCATCCTGGTGGCCCCCTGTTGGCCAAGAGGAGTGTGGTTCGCACACATCGTGCAATTGGCAGTAGATCAATATGTCCTGCCCAAGGTTCCAGACCTGCTCACTCAGGGGCAGCTACGCCATCCCAATTTACAAACGCTGGTTTTAATGGCCTGGCTGCTGAAACCTCCATCTTGATGGAAAAGGGGCTGCCTGCCTCTGTTAGTACTATGATTCAGGCTAGGAAGAAGTCCTCGTCATCCAGGGGTCTCCTTTTGAGCCCCTTTGTCCATTTTGACGCCTAAGGTAGCCTTTTTGGTGGCTATCACTTCTGTTAGGCGTGTTTCTGAGTTGGCGGCGCTTTCCATCAAACCTCCTGACACCAGGACAAGGTGGTGTTTTGTTTTAAGCCAGATTTTCTCCCTAAGGTTGTGTCTGCCTTTCATCTCAATCAGGACATTGTGTTGCCTTCTCTGTGCTCTAATCCTAGTAACTCTAAGGAGAGGGTCTTACATTCTCTGGATGTGGTCAGGAACTTGGAAGTTCTATTTGGTGGCTACTGAATCCTTCAGGAAGACTGATGCTCTTTTTGTTCTCCCTTCTGGGCCTAAGAAGGATTTAGCTCCAGCTAAGTCCACTATCAGCAAGTGGATCCGTCAGGCTGTGATACAAGCCTATTCTGCTAAAGGGAAGGAACTTCCCTTCCGCCTTACTGCTCATTCTACTTGTGCTGTTGGTGCCTCTTGGGCTTTTCAGCACAAGGCTTTTGTTGAACAAGTTTGCAAGGCCGCTACTTGGTCTTCTGTTCATACTTTTTCCAAGTTTTACAAAGTTGATGTTAGGGCCTCAGCTGATGCTGCTTTTGGTCGCAAAGTTCTGCAGGCGGCAGTGGTTTAAACTGCCCGCTGCTACTTTTGGGCATCCCACCCTACCTTACGGACACTGCTATTGGATGTCCCATGTGTAAGGAATCTTCTGGAACAGGACTTGCTGTATACTTGGAATAATACAATTCTGTGATTATTCACCTGTAGAATTGGTATTATACAGCACGTCCTGCTCCATCCCTCCCTTGTTATCATTATTCTTACCTCTGTATGGTGATTGTTCATTGTTCCTTTGGGACTTTTGTTATCATTCTCCCGGCTTCTTGTGTAACTGCTTGTCAATACTGGGGAATTTTTGGGAGGTCCCTGACTTACAGGTCCTTCTCAAAAAATTAGCATATAGTGCTAAAGTTAATTTTTTTTCCATAATGAAATGATAAAAATTAAACTTTCATATATTTGAGATTCATTGCACACCAACTGAAATTTTTCAGGTCTTTTTTTGTTTTAATACTGATGATTTTGCCATACAGCTCATGAAAACCCCAAAATCCTATCTCAAAAAATTAGCATATCATGAAAAGGTTCTCTAAACGAGCTATTAACCTAATCATCTGAATCAACTAATTAACTCTAAACACCTGCAAAATATTCCTGAGGCTTTAAAAAAAGCCCAGCCTGGTTCATTACTCAAAACCGCCATCATGGGTAAGACTGCCGACCTGACTGCTGTCCAGAAGGCCATCATTGACACCCTCAAGCAAGAGGGTAAGACCCAGAAAGAAATTTCTGAACAAATAGGCTGTTCCCAGAGTGCTGTATCAAGGCATCTCAATGGGAAGTCTGTGGGAAGGAAAAAATGTGGCAGAAAACGCTGCACAACGAGAAGAGGTGACCGGACCCTGAGGAGGATTGTGGAGAAGGACCGATTCCAGACCTTGGGGGACCTGCGGAAGCAGTGGACTGAGTCTGGAGTAGAAACATCCAGAGCCACCGTGCCACATTCCCCAGGTCAAGCCACTTTTGAACCAGAAACAGCGGCAGAAGCGCCTGACCTGGGCCACAGAGAAGCAGCACTGGACTGTTGCTCAGTGGTCCCAAGTACTTTTTTTCTGATGAAAGCAAATTTTGCATGTCATTCGGAAATCAAGGTGCCAGAGTCTGGAGGAAGACTGGGGAGAAGGAAATGCCAAAGTGCCTGAAGTCCAGTGTCAAGTCCCCACAGTCATTGATGGTCTGGGGTGCCATGTCAGCTGCTGGTGTTGGTCGACTGTGTTTTATAAAGGGCAGGGTCAATGCAGCTAGCTATCAGGAGATTTTGGAGCACTTCATGCTTCCATCGGCTGAAAAGCTTTATGGAGATGAAGTTTTCATTTTTGAGCACGACCTGGCACCTGCTCACAGTGCCAAAACCACTGGTAAATGGTTTACTTACCATGGTATTACTGTGCTCAATTGGCCTGCCAACTCTCCTGACCTGAACCCCATAGAGAATCTGTGGAATATTGTGAAGAGAAAGTTGAGAGGCGCAAGACCCAACACTCTGGATGAGCTTAAGGCCGCTATCGAAGCATCATGGGCCTCCATAACACCTCAGCAGTGCCACAGGCTGATTGCCTCCATGCCACGCCGCATTGAAGCAGTCATTTCTGCAAAAGGATTCCCGACCAAGTATTGAGTGCATAACTGAACATAATTATTTGAAGGTTGACTTTTTTTTTATTAAAAACACTTTTCTTTTATTGGTCGGATGAAATATGCTAATTTTTTGAGATAGGATTTGGGGGTTTTCATGAGCCGTAGGGCAAAATCATCAGTATTAAAACAAAAAAAGACCTGAAAATTTTCAATTGGTGTGCAATGAATCTCAAATATATGAAAGTTTAATTTTTATCATTTCATTATGGAAAATAATGAACTTTAGCACTATATGCTAATTTTTTGAGAAGGACCTGTATATAGGGCCGGGAGGAGTCACAAGCTGTTTTCTGCAGTCCATTGCCATCTTGTGGATGTATAACCCATGTGTAAGGAATCTTCTGAAGCAGGGCGTGCTGTATACTTATAATACCAATTCTACAGGTGAGTAATCACAGAATTGTATTTTTTTTTTATTTTTTTTTGCACTTTAAATGGCGGCTTTAGGTGTATGAACTTGATATAATTTAGATAAAGTTGTGCTTAATGAAAAAAGTTTTGGAACTCTTGTTCTGGCACACCTAATGCTAGATGGGTACAGGACATGACATGCATCACATTTTACACTACTTCACAGGTTTATTTAGAATTTGTTTCTAGCTTCCTCTTCTATTATGATAATATGGCTTCTACAATCATGTGAAATGTGTCTCCCAACCAGCTCTCAGCACTGAATGTGACTTGCATGTTATGAAAGATGAGCTGGGTGAGGTGCTCTAAAGTAGAATTTTTTTCAACCCTGTCCTCAAGTACCCTCAACAAGTTTTGCGTATATCCACACAGGCAGTTCTTTAGTTCTGTTGAAGCACAAATTACTTCTCTTGTGTCTGTGTGGAGACCCACAACATATCCTTTTGGGGGTACTTGAGGAGAGGCTTAAGAAACACTGCTCCTAAAGTAACAAGTACAGGCTTGTCCCTGGCCAAAAAAAGTTGGTGTTAAGGGTGCGTAATAGGTCCCCAAGGGTTGCAAGTTGAGAATTGCAGGTATTGCATCTTAGAAGCCATTTTCTCATTTTCGCATTTATTCACCAGCAAGAAGAAGCTTTCTCATACTTGTAGTATGTGAGCCTGTGGATGTATGCATCTAAATCTCTCAGTATTTTGCATAAATATCCTGCTAGACCTGCATGACCACTTTTGAGTCCTTTTCTTTCTGGCATACCTTATACTGCAAACAATACCTGGGTTGGTGCTGTATAATTCTGGCCATGGAAGGACACAGAGTCATTTTAAAACCCACAGCTCTCACTTCCTTTCCACACTTCTGTAAGGCCCACGCTTTGAGTTGGCTAGGAAGTTTTTTAGTGTACTCAGGTGCCTGTAGGGTAGAAAATTATGGAACTATAAGGACTTGAATTTAATACAAAAATGAGAGATAGAAAGGAATGTCCTGTATTTAGTATTTAAAGAACAAAGGGGGAGGGTTTTGGTATGGGTCTGCACAGCTAGAGTATGTTATTAATTATTGCTGGGTGCTAGTAAAGTAGGGACAAAAACCCAAGACTTACCAAAAATACTAGGCCCTAGAATAGCCCAAAGAGTCCCTATACAGTTAAACTGCACACCAAGATTATATAAAAGTATAAATGTAGAAATTTATTAATTCATCCTTAGAACAACAAAAGACATCACAAGACTCAATTAAAAAACATATACACAAATATTGAGGAAAGGGGTTTGTCCTATTATGAGCTATTAATGATCACTAATACACACTATCAAATGCTCAATGCATGATTATTGGTAATAAAAAGCATGTCTAATTCATATTAAATAATTTCTTTGGCTAAAGATGCAGGCGTGTTGAAATGAAAAAGTGATACATGCATAAAGGTGAAAAAGTAAAGTGTGCAAAGTGTCTACGTGACTAAAGTGTGAAGTGAAAAGTAATTTAGTGCTGAAGTATAGTATCCACAAAAGACAAGTGCATGAGGAGCTCAGCCTAATATTGTGCAGGTAGTGCACACGCCAGCATAATAGCCAATCATTCAAAATCACAAGGTTAAATGTAAAATTCTTAACATCACCAAATCCAGAAGCTCAGGACCCCAAAACCGCAACTAGCCACCGACGCGTTGCGTGGCCTTCTGCCACTTCGCCAGAGAAATTATTTAATATGAATTAGACATGCTTTTTATTACCAATAATCATGCATTGAGCATTTGATAGTGTGTATTAATGATCATTAATAGCTCATACTAGGACAAACCCCTTTCCTCAATATTTGTGTATATGTTTTTTAATTGAGTCTTGTGATGTCTTTTGTTGTTCTAAGGATGAATTAATAAATTTCTACATTTATACTTTTATATAATCTTGGTGTGCAGTTTAACTGTATAGGGACTCTTTGGGCTATTCTAGGGCCTAGTATTTCTGTATTTAGTATTTGACGTGGAACAAAACCCTCCAGCGATTGGCTTGCAATTTAAAAGATTCGGGATGCCCTACTGTGTGAAACCCCACAGGGCACCTGTTAATCCGGAAATGTGGCTGCCGACCTTCAGTCTAAAACAAAGGTTTTCTGCCATGCATTTGTATGCACAGCATAAAGCACTGATTGGACCGAGAGCCGGCACATGTGTGGTGGGAACGGAAATTTGAGTGGGTGGTTTTACACAGCAGAGCTTCCCAAATTAGGATCCCTCAGGGCCAAGGGATTGATCCATTTTAAAGTCATAAAAAAACAAGGGTACATTTTGTTAAATCTCTCATCCTTCTCTGCAGCTTGATTTCCAAACCCTGTGACTTGGCCTGCCTGTCTTATTTCCAGCTGCATTTTTTTTAAAGACTTTACTACTTGATTCTCCCCTCTTTTTGGTAAGAGTAAGGAATTAAAGCCTTTTTAGGAGATCTGTATCCACCTAATGGCCAGCAAGAACATATAACTTCTATCCACAAGTTTCTCTGGTTTCTGTAATCAACCTGTGCTACTTTTATTCATAAGTTTTTGTGCTTATTGCTGTCCTGTATTTCATGTCTTCCAGATGTGTCTCTAGTGCTTTCACAATGCCAGGATTGCAAGCTGCTGGAAAGTGTATCAGGACATCTTAGCCCACTTGAAGGAGGAAGTGGATGTCCTGCAAGTTTATTCCACTGTAAAAGTCATCCTACTGGAGCTCTACTGTTGACAATCTTCAAAATCGGGAAATTTGTTCTTTTAATCCATAATATATACATTCATAAAGTGCTCCAGTTTTCTCTCCTCCCTGTCATTAGTTGTAACATTTACCAACATGTCTACCTCCTCGCTACGCCGACAAATGAAGAATATTGTCCACAATTACTCTGAAGCAGAAATCAAAGTGAGGGAAGCAACATCGAATGATCCATGGGGCCCATCAAGTTCCCTTATGTCGGAGATAGCAGATCTCACCTACAATGTGGTGGCATTCTCTGAAATTATGAGCATGATATGGAAACGACTCAATGATCATGGCAAAAACTGGAGACATGTGTATAAAGTAAGATTTTATTTCTTTATTCTGGGCTTCATTCTATGAGCATTTGCTTGTGGTTACCCTTAATCATGCTGACTCTTTCTGGGCACACGGCTTTCACTTTTTCACCTGGCTCTATGATGCATCTCAATAGAACTAATAATAATGGTTGGTTATATGAGACTGGTGGGTTCTTTTTAATGCATTCCCTTTAGTGTAATATGCTTCGCTTTGTATGTGTTTAAATTGAGCTTTATTTTTAATAATTATTCTTTATAAACTATTATGTCCCTTTTTATTATTTAAAGAAGAGTCCTAAAGCTGAGTGGCTAAAACAAAAACAAAAAAAAAATAAAAAAAAATATATATATATAGGCTAGGTGCAGAATCCCCCAATAATATGAAGTACGGCATTCTCCACCGCCCCCCCCATTCCCTATATAGGCAGTGTGGCATTCCCATCCCCCGTCCTATTCCCCATATCGGCAGTAAGGCCTACCCTCATCCCATTCCCCATATATGCAGTGAGGCATACCCCCATCCCATTCCCTTAAGCAGTGTGACCCCCCCCCCAATCCCATTCCCATAGGCAATGTGGCATTTTCACCCCTCTCATACCCCTGCTGTGTATAAAAAGTGTGTATATATAATATAATTTGGGCCCTGCCTGTCCTCTGCTCCCCAACCTGCTGACCTCTTGGTGAAGGCATTTACGTTTGGCCCATAAGACAAAAGTACATTTCAGTACTTGCAATTTAGTTGCCTAAATATACATTGTAAGCCAAAGCATTACAATTGAATAAAAAAAAGTCTAATTTTAGGGGGGGGTCTACAAAACATCAGCTATCCACATATCCGCTTATTCTTTACTGGATAGTCCCTTTGAGTAGCTGCAACTTTTGGGTAATGGGATAGTGTTTAGAAAGGACGGGACATTGTGGAATCGGTACTACACTTGAATTGTCCTGCTATTCTACTATTCTAAGTATACAGTACGTCCTGCTCCAGATATAATACTTACACTTGGGGTTATCCTCCGCCAGATGGCGCTGTGCACTGCAGACATGCAAAAACAGGCTCCTCCCTGCCCTTCATATATCCAGGGACCTCCCACAAATCCCCAGATTTCTCTGCAGTGCTGACTGCGAAGACAGGAAGTATCACTCTCTCGCAGGTGAGCGGGGCTATTACAGCCTGCGGCCCTGTTGGACTATTCCCACCCGTCCTCCCTGTGATGTGCCTCCCAGCCTGGGCTGCGCTGGTCAGGTAGGCAGCACCATGCGTGCTTAACGGAGCCATGCTCCACCGCAGTCCCCCACCAAAGGGTAAGCAGTTTAGGCTGATGGTGAGCCTCTAGTGGATGTCCCTTCCGCATTATTGCCCCATGTAGCAGTGGACCCTGTGTAAAGGGTCGCCATCCTCCCTCGTTTCCCCCCGTATTCGGAGGAAAAGAATGGGGGGTGTGTGTGTGTGGCGGTCTCAGTGTACTGTATTGTCACGCTTATGGCCGTAGTTTTGCCCTTGACCGGCAACTAGGTATCAGAGCCGCGCTGCTTGCTCTTTTTATTTGGCCGCCGCCGTCTTTGCCTTCTCATTTGGCTGGGTGGCGGCGTCGTCAGACTACGAGTATCCCTTAGCAGATGCTTTTAACTAGCATATCCTAATGCTTGGCTTGTCAAGCCTGGACGGCTGCCTCAGAGCTTCGCGCTCTTTGGGGGAGGTGGGGACCCGGCGTGGCGCGCTCCGCGTCACACCCAGATTGGGCCTGCCCTTCGAGGTTCGGTTGACGCCATTTTGTTGCTCTTCGCGCACGCATGTTTGCGGTCCTTCTCCTCCCCAGGTCGGTAAGTGCCCTCGCGGGCGATTTCATCCTTAGTATTTTTTCTGCTGCGCATGGCCCTGACACCTCTTATTCCCCTTCTGTCTTTCAGACGTCAAAGACTCCGGTGGCTTCTCCGCGGCCTAACATATATTGTAGCGGGCTTACAAAATTCTCCCACATTCCTAGCGGGTCTTTGGGACATCCAGGGTTGCCTATTGCGTAAATCCCTACTGGCATATATTGCATTGATAATCACCATATGGAGGCATCTCAGAATTATGTGACGGGGGTCCCTCCGGGACAAGACCGGCTGTGTACAGCGTGTGGACTGCCCCATGCTGATGCGGACAGAGCACGGGTCTGCGGACCATGTGCTGAACAAGTACTGGCCCTGCAGTCAGGGTTGCCAGTGGCTGCGCCTCGTTTCAATACACCTGTCTCCCCGTGCTTAAATCTCACTCCTGATGAGTCGCACTCGAGCGGGAATGACCAGCAAGTCGTGCCGCGCAGACTGCCTACGGCTGATCAGGTGATTTCGAGGTTGGCAGAATGCTTGGGCCCTGGTAAGAAGCGGTCCCTGACGCCTCCGGTTTCGCCCATTCCTTCTGAAACTGAGGAGTTCACTGCTGAGCAGGGTTTTGATCTTTCTGATGAAGGTGAACTGTTCTCTGACTCGGGCTCATCTGACGAGGGGCCGAGGAGTCCTGATGATACGGGCCCCGGTTCCTGGGGCCTGTGTGACACCGATGAATTACTGATAAAGATCTTCGAGGTCTTGTCTATCTCTCTCCCTGGTGAGGCTCCCAGGCATAGAAGGGAGAGTTTCCATACAGCGACGGCGCGTTTGGAATTTCTGGTGCAGGATCACTTCCAGGCTCTTGTACTCAAAGAATGGCAATGCCCTAGTAAACTTCCAGGAGACTGGGATTGGAAATACCCTTTTCCCCCTGATGTGGTTAACTGTTGGTCATCACCTCCCGTGGTGGATGCACCGATCATTGGGTTTCTTAACCCCCCCCTTTATTGCAGCACCTACTTATCGTACCCTTCGGGATGCTGAGGGCCGGCGCATTGATAGGCTGGCTTCCCACGCCTTTTCTTGTGCAGGGACGGCTCTGCGCCCGGTCTGTGCCGCGGCCATCGCTGCAGTGGCCGCTAGGACCCTCATCGGAAAGATGATTGATCATCAACCTGAGGATCTCCCCTGGGAGGTGTTTAATGCACTCTCCAGTTGTGATGTATTTGTAAGATTTATCCTTTTAGCGCTGGATGACTCCATTAGGATGTGCGCAAGAACTTCCGCCCTTGCGGTAGCTATACGCCGCCTGGTCTGGCTGCGACAGTGGGGTGTTGACGATGCTACAAAAAAGACTCTTACTGGGCTTCCCTTTAGAGGGCGATGCCTATTCGGGGCCCGTCTGGACCTGTTTGGGGAAAAGAGGGCAAAACACCCCTTCGCAGAAGGCGGTCTCGGCCTTCTCGGGGCAGGGGCCCCCCTCCACACCCCTATGTTAGTGTCAAACCCGAACCATGGGTGTCTTTCCAGCTTTTTGGTGTAGATTCCTGCCCCAGGAGTGGCAGACAATGCCCTGGCTCCTCCGGCAGGACTAAGTCCAAATCTTTCACCAAAACCCCCCAAGCATGATGGGGCGCCCTCGCCCGCCTGGGCGAGGGGATGGCCGCAGCACCTTGCTCCTATCAGGAGGCCTCATGCCTCGTTCTGATGGATTCAGGAGGAAGTTTCCTCTGGATGCACGATAGAGTCTGCTGGGCGGCCCCTTCCCGAGATTTTCAGGATGCTTCTGGTCCCTGCCTCTCCTCTGGTGTTGGTGCAGGCCACGCGCGGCCTGCGAGGTCTGGGGTCACTTGCAGGTTGCCCTTAACAGGCAGAGACAGGGGCCTCTAAACCAACCTTTCCACATTCCCCCAAAAGGATGAGGCCCATTATGGCCTTCCATAGGTGCGGCAATTTACATTCCCAGGCAGTTTCTGCATGGTTTCTCTGAGTTGGGCCACCAGTGCCCTGTGTCCAGGGACCTCTTGCCGTCTGTGGAGATCTAAGATTATTTCATTACCACTGTGTCTTCTGGGCACCAAGGATTACAGGTTAGCGTTGGAGGTCCAACACTGCTGATTGTGGCCTTGTTTTCTGGCCTCTCTTCTGCTCCCAGAGTGATCGCCAAGGCGATTACGGGGGTGATGTCTCTGATGAGACCAAGGGGGCGTCCGCGCAAGGAACTGCCTGGTCGTCCTTCTTTGCTTCCCAATCTCTACTCAGGCTGAGTTTGTTACTCGGCTGGTGGTGTCCTTTGGGAGTCTTTGGATGGGTGCTCAATCACCTCAATTCCTCATTTTCCCCTTATTGGTATCTCCATTCCTAGGGTTGAACTTTGGATTCGGTTCAGGCGCGAACCTGCTTCCTTGACTATAAAGTGGACAATCTGGTTACATGTGCTCGGTCCCTCTTTGCTGTTCCCGTCTCTTCACCAGGCTGGATTGCAGCTGGTGGGCCTGTTGGTGGCTGCTCAGAGGTTGTCCCTTATGCTCAGTGCCCTTGGGCTCTTCTGCAACTTATATTGTAAATGCTGGACTGGGTTCCAGCTTCCCTGGAGCTGGGTCTGTGTACCCTTCCACCTTGGTACGGTGGTTCCCCTTGAGACTGTTGTACTCAAGGAACCAGTCAAGGGGCACCTTCCTGTAGATGGATACCAAATCTATCAGGTTGACGGAGAGGGGATTCTTTCTTCTAAAATCCCCTGTGGTTCCGGGGGAGGTGGGACCTTTAGGGGTCCATTCACCTATCTTTTTTTGAAGCGGTAGGCTTTCAGGTTGGCTCTATCTCGCTGGACTTCTCCTTTGCGGGATCTGTCTGTTTGGGGGCTCCTTTGTCTGTCTGACGACAGTGGCCTGTATTAATTATCTGTGTGGACTCAGAGCAGGATGATCCTCCAGGAAGGTATCTGACCCTGATCTGGGTGGAGGACAGCGTTCCCTGCATATCTGCGATATTCGCCAGTGGATGTCCTTCAGCGACAGGATGTGCATATTCTTGTGTCTCTATGTGATCCATCTAGTGTGGATCTTTTTGGGCCCCGTCACTATCATAGGTTCTAGGCCCTTGTTTCCCTGTCTCAGATTGTTCTGACCTTGGTCATGAGGCTTTGTAACTTTATGGCTGGACATTCTGTTCTCTGTCTTATCTTCATTCACCCTGCTAGGCGGGGTTCTGCGCAAGTTTGCTCTGGAAGGGGGAACCAGTGATACTGGTGGCCCCTGGGTGGCCTAGTGGAGTGTGGTTGCAGATGTGGTACTGAAGATAGCGGACCTGTACGTTCTGTCAGGAGTGCTGATCTGCTCACTCAGGCCCCCTTTTTCTATTTCACCCCAATCTACAGGCTCTGGTTTGGTTGGCCTGACAGTTGATTCATCCACCTTAATGGTGATGGGCTTGTCTTCTGGGTGACTGTGACTTCGACTTCTGGAAGCCTAGGAGTTGGCTTCTTCTTCTTCTTCAGTCTATTGTGGGGTATTGCATACCCATATTGATTGGTGTGAGTCTTGGTCTCTCCCCTGTTGGGCGCTCTCTGTTCCCAGAGTTCTAGAGTTATTACAGCATGGGTTGGAGTTGGCTCTCCTACTCGGTATTCTGGAGGTTCAGGTTCTGCCCTTTCCGCCTTCCTGTAGAAGTCTTTGCTCAGTTGTTGCCTTGGTTAAGCATTCTTTCGGGGATTGCTCAGTAGCATCCCCCACGTAGTTCTAGGGTCCCTGTTGGGATTTGAAGTTTATTCGGTTTGCCTTGCGGGGTGTTTCCCTTTGGCCCTATTCCGGATGCTGTCTGACTGTTCTTATCCACAAAGTTTGTCCTTCTGGGGGCTGTTACTTCAGTCAGACGTGTGCCTGAGCGGGCGGCTCTGTTTAGCTAGCCCTCGTTCTTTGATATATACAACAAGATGAGGTGATGGTCCGCTTTATGCCGGACCTTCTGACTAAGGTGGTGTCTTAGGCTCATGTATTTAAGACATTGTCTCTCCTCTGTGCTTTCTTCCTAGTAACGCTGAGGCAAGGGGATCTACTTTCCCTCATCAGGTGCTGCAATTTTTTTCCTGGATTGTCTCTTGTCCCTTAGGGGGACTGATGCCCCTTGGGGTTTGTGTGCACCTACATCTGTATGTGCCTGATCTCGTTTGCTTCCAGGGGTTAAGCGGCCTTGGGCCTAGCCTTTCCTTGGATAGATGTCCCTTCTGGTCCTAGGAAGGGTTTGGCTTCTTCCTGGGCTACTGTTAGCGTTTGATCTTGTCAGGCTGTTACTCAGGCCTATTCCTTTAAGGGGAAGAGTTTCTTTCACTTTATTCTGATCCTACTGGTGCCTTGGTATCTTTGGGCCTTTCAGCACCAGGTTTTGTTGAACAAGTTTACTGGACCGCTACTTGTTTTTAGTTCGTTCCTTTTCAAAGGTCGTTATGATGTTGGCGTTAGAGCCTTTGCTCTTGTCGCTCTTGGTAGCAAGGTTTGCAGGTGACAGTGCTTTTACTGTCTGCTGTGCCTTTTTTTGCTGGGGGATCCCACCCTACTTTATGGACACTGCTATTGGATGTCCCAAGTGTAAGTATTATATCTGGAGCAGGACGTACTGTATACTTAGAATAATACAATTCTGTGAAATATTCACCTGTAGAATTGGCATTATACGTATACAGTACGTCCTGCTCCACCCCACCCTGGTTTTTGCATTATTCTGGATCCCCTGTATAGTGATTGTTATCATTACCAGTTGTTTTTGGTGGTTAAATTCTCCGGGCTTCTGGTTCACTGCTTTTCAATGCTGGGGATTTGTGGGACGTCCCTGGGTATATGAAGGGCCGGGAGGAGCCTGTTTTTGCATGTCTGCAGTGCACAGCGCCATCTGGCGGAGGATAGCCCCAAGTGTAAGTATTATATCTGGAGCAGGACGTACTGTATACGTATAATACCAATTCTACAGGTGAGTATTTCACAGAATTGTATTTTTTCCAATAAACTGAAGAGATTATAACTGCACTACTCTTGTACTATGAAGCATTATTGTGGTGTTTTCTGTTGATGATATTCCTCTAGTACTAAGAGTCTTTCAATGGCCATACTCAAATGGTTTAAGGACTATTACCATGTTTTTTATAGGCTAATTTCATGAAATGTTTGTTTATTTACAGGCTATGACTTTAATGGAGTACTTAATAAAGACAGGCTCTGAGCGGGTAGCACAGCAGTGCAAAGAAAACATATATGCTATTCAGACGTTGAAAGATTTTCAGTATGTGGACAGAGATGGCAAAGATCAAGGTGTTAATGTCCGAGAGAAGGCAAAGCAGCTAGTGTCTCTTCTCAAAGATGATGAAAGACTCAAAGAAGAGCGTACACATGCCCTGAAAACCAAGGAGAAGCTAGCACAAACCTCAACATGTATGTATAGTTATGTATGCAGGTTTTTAGTGGGTGGTGCTAATGTCTGGTGGACATTTTTGGGTGCTGGGGATCATAGGAAATAGGTTTATGTAGACCACCCCTGTCCTGGCTGGAAGCAGGGTGGCATAGTATCCAGAGCAGGACACTGCTTTGGAGACACTGTTGCTGAAAGTGTATTACACTATGGAGAATTCTTTTTGACTCTGATGATTTGGAATACTACTTTAAAGATTTTTGGGATAGTGTGGAGTAAAAGCGACTTTTGGAGCTATTGCATGTTCAGCTGCCTGAGATAGCCTAGTAGTTCAGGGGTGTACAATTGTATGCAGGCAATATGATTTCTGCACGCTGATGAATTGCACAGAGGTGGAATTGTTTTATTCCTATTGCATGGCACGGCCTGCTTCAAGAAGTCCTTATGTGGGATATGGGATATTTCACCACAAGGTGGCGCAGTGTACTGCAGAAGAGTTGTGGCTCCTCCCGGTACCATATAAAAACAGGATCACCAATGGACCTCTCCAGTGTTTCCTCTGCAGTGATACTGCGAAGATAGAAGATGGCTCTTTATATTGCAGAGGTGAGCAGGGCAACCAAGCCTGCAGCCCCGCATGTCTATTTCTACCCGTTTCCGGACCCTCTGTGCCTCCCAGCCTCGGCTGACGGATCGGGTGAAGGTAGAGGAGCACTAGGGTCAGGTGCTCAAGGAGCGCTGCTCCAAGCCTCAGACCCTGTCCCACAAAAGGTAGCTGGCCATAGGCTTTATGCTGAGCCTACTGAGGGATGTGGAGTTCCTGTCCTAGCTTCTGAGGGGGTGAGTGTTTTGGGGACTGTGTGCCTTGTTTCTCTGGTGTCTGGGTCCCCCCCCTCCCATCCCTGGCCTGGCTCTCGCCGCTGCCTGCTCGCTCTCCTCCCCCTCCTCTCCCTGGCGTGTGTTCGGGGGGGGGGGGCGGGGCGGGTGGTAGTGGCGGGTGGTCACGTGAGCGCCGTTTTTGGGCTGGGCCGGGGGATGACGCGTATCGCGTCAGCTCCCCCGGCCCGCCCCTCAAGGTTCCTCTGCCGGCGCCATTTTGAGTCTGCTGCACGTCTGGGGCCCCTCTTCCTCCCCGGGCTGCGGTGGTAATCTCTTCCTGTGTCGCTGCCTCCTGTGGTCTGGCGGCTTGGTGATCCTTCGGTCTACTTGGTCCTTGAGTTCCCTTGGGGGTTTTTGTTTCCTTGGGGCATGGGCTGCCGGATGCTTATGTGCATGTTGCTTATGTCTTTCAGGCGGGACAACTGTGGGTTGCGGTTTCTCCCGGTTCTGCTCCTTACTCCCCCATCATCTCCCCCTTACTGGCTCTGGGGGCATCACTTGGGGGGGGCATCCCCGGGTGGCTTTTTTATTAGCCCTTACCCTGTGCTGGCCTATTGCGCCTGTGTTAATCACCATATGGAGGCTTCTGGGGATAGCGTGCTCGGGGGTCCTTCGGGGCAATCCCGGCTGTGTGCCATGTGCGGGGTATCCCCTGTGAGTAACAGTGCCACGGTGTGCGTGCCGTGCGCCCAAGGCATCATTGCGGCCCAGGCTGGGCTGCCCACTTCTCTTCCCAGTTCTGCGCCCCCTTCGGCATCGCCTACCCCTCCCCGCCTGCATTTAGCTCCCAGTGAGGGGGATACTAGCAGGGGGTCACAATCTGATCTGGCACTTCGTGTGGCCAGCATTGAAAGGCAGCTTGCCAGGCCTGTGACGGGTAAGGCCTCTGGCAAGAAGCGGCACCTGGCTCCCACCCCTCTTTGCTGAGAAGTATGAGGAAATTGATGCCTTTGGTGGCCGTTACTCCCTAGAGGAGGGGGAGCTTTTCCAGGACTCTGACTCCTCTGGGGACCAGCAGGAGGGGTACGACAGTGACCCTGGGTCTGCATCCGGGGAGGACTCATGGTTCCCTGATGACACTGATAGACTGTTGTCTGACATTTTTGAAATCTTGCACATTGTCCCCCCTGTGGTGGCTTAGAGGAAGCAGGGTGAGCTCTTTTGTCCTGATAAACGGCGTCTGGAGTTCCCTGAGCAGGGCCATTTCACTAATTCAGCTCGATTCAGACACACATTCGTCTGGACTTCCGTAGCTGTCTCTGAAAGTTTTGGTGGGCGTTTGTCATTTTTTTGCTTTTTTTCGTTCATTTTTCATTCGTACGAACGTTCGGGAATGCACTTTCGATGAACGGAAGCAAATCGGAACATTTCCGTTAGTTCGGATCATTTTCCAAACAAAATCGGAAATTTTTCGTTCGTTCAGATAACTTCCGTTGTTGGGATGGGTTTCCGTCTGATTCAGAGAGCTGATTTCCGACGGACCACCACCCTATAAATCCGTTTCATTTCCGATCCACTTACGGGACCTTTGAGGGCTCGGATTGCTATTGTTGAACATGTTTTGAGGCTATGTGGAGGAGTCTGCGCCCCTTTAGCACCAAGGCATTGCATGTATCAGCATGGCCGAGGCCATAAATTGTCTAGCAATGCATACCTGAATCAATACATTTCATGTATGCCTTATAGATGCATTTTAATGCTGACCTTAATTAGTCCTTAGCATGTAAACATTTATTTTCCCACACATCCATATAATTGCTATATATGGATGTGCTATTTTTTTTTTTTTTGTGAATTATATTTGGATTGTTGAACTTGAATCTTAATTTGTTGTAGGAGTTATTGTTTTAGTCGGTTACCTTTGCTTTGTGTAATTATTTTATATTTGGTTGTAGGAACCGCAAGATGTGCCACTCACACAACATACAAGCAGTCTTTGGTCCTGCTATGCGATTCCTCAGTGTTCTTGCAGGGCATCCAGGGCCGTCCCATGATGCTTATATATTGCAGAGCTTCGGCTTATTTCGTCAGTTTGAGTCAGGAGAATTATCTGGTAGATGGCTCCTGGGTAAGTTTGCTCACATTCCATCAATCCATTTTCACTGTATGGCAATGAATATAGCTGATGACTCATGACTTAACCTATGGCTGTTTTTAGCCCTTGATGACATGTTAAACAATATTGTTGCTTAGAATGTGTATTTTATGTTAGTATTTTTTAATTCTGGATATCCACTCCTGCCCTTGCTCCTGATGCCCATTCTTTGCCTGCAGAATGCGGGCCAGGGGTTCTCTTAATCGGGTGGTGAGGGCCCTCTGGCTTTTGAAGTCCAGATTTAGGTATTTGGACCATACGGGGGGGGGGGGGGGGGGCACTGCAGTATGACCCCAACAAGGTTATACCAATATTTTAAGTTTTTTAACATGGACCACACATGCCAGAGTGGCACAACTGAGTGTCCGGTTCCTTCAGTTGGTGGGTGAGATGCAGGAGCTGCGCAACTCATTGGGGACCACAGATGAAGAATAATGTTCTGTGGCCTGCCATTGCTATGTATTGTTTTTTATAGTTTTAAAATTAGAAATTTTCTAAATTTTTTAAAATGTTATATTTTATGATGGAATCCGAAAAAAAAAAATGTTAGTTTCATTTCATTTACAAAATACATTAACACAAAACTAATGGGCCCAGAAATATTTAAAGATGAATATTCACATGACCGAGAAGTAATTTGGGTGAGCTTTAAGGGTCCAAAAGGGAAGATGGAGGATAGTGCTAAGTGGTTTGGGTGAGCTTTAAGGGTCCAAAAGGGAAGATGGAGGATAGTGCTAAGTGATTTAGCTAAACATTGTAGAAGAAGTGAGGGTGGCAAATATGTAGGCGAGCGCTTTAATGAGTTAAGTTTGTAGTGCGCAGGCACAAGATCGTAAGGATTTCCGTCTGGACGAATATTTATTGAAAAAGGGAAACAGAATCGAACGGGAAACGTAAAGGATTCGTTGGAGGATACGATGGGAAAAGGGCAAAAACGAAAGCCTGCGTTGTAACATGTGAAAATGAAACGGAAAAGTCACGCTGGAAAATGACATCCTCGTATTCGTAATCTGCCGTACGAACGGACGGAAACTTTACGGAAGGTTTTCAATGCATGCATAGAATCGCTCGTACACTCGTACAAGAACGGAAACATTTCACAAAAAAAACAGATCGGCGCTTTGTCTCTCTGAATCGAGCCTATGGTGCTCAAGGAGTGGGAGCATCCTAATAGATTGCCTGCGGTGCCCAAAGGGTTGGATAAGAGGTATCCCTTTCCTGCTGACCTGGTCAAGCGATGGTCGTGTCCCCCTGAGGTGGACGCTCCCGTTCTAGGGCTGTCCAACACCTCGGTCATGCCTTCCCCTGACACTACTACACTGCGGGACAGCAAGGACCGGCGTATGGATCAGCTGGCCTGTCATGCTTTTACATTTGTGGGGGCTGGGCTGCGTCCGGTCTGCCCCGCTTCCATTACAGCTATTGCCCTTAAGAAAAAGCTCAAGCGTCTCACTGATGGTACTATGGCTGGTAAGAGGAGGGAGGATTATAGGGCCCTCTTGCTTTGCTCTGATTTTGTTGCCTTTGTCCTTACTGCCATGGATGATGTGGTACGGCTGGGTGGTAGGGCCTCTGCCCTCTTGGTGGCTATGCACCGCCATGCTTGGTTGCGTCAGTGGGCAGCTGACGCTGCTGCAAAGAAAGCTCTCACTGGGCTCCCCTTTGTGGGGCTGCGGCTATTTGGTGAGCCTCTGGATGTTCTAGCCAAGGATAGTAGGTTATCTCGGCGTAGGAAGCAGCCACAAAGATTCTTGGGGCCGTGGCAGATCCCGTGGTCGTCCTGGTATCTCATGGGGTTCCAAGCCCAAACCCCCTCCCAAGCCTCCTCAGGAGGGAGTGAGGGAGGCACCCTCGCCCATCCGGGTGGGGTACGGCTTCGGCTCTTTGCTCAGCTCTGGAGGCTCCGCGTCTCAGACCAGTGGATTCAGGAGGTGGTGTCCTCCGATTACAAGATAGTTTGCAGCCTGGCCACCCCCCAGATTCATCAGATCCTGGATGTTTCAAAACCCTCTGTCAGCTCAGGGTTTGCGCCTTGCAGTTCAACGTCTGTTGGAGTCAGGAGTCCTTTGCATGGTGCCTTCCCTGGAACTGGGTCAAGGGTTCTATTATTTTCACGGTTCCCAAAAAGGACGGGTCTTTGAGGCCCATCCTGGACTTGAAGGGTCTCAACAAGTTTGTCAGGTTCAAGCACTTTCGCATGGAGATGCTACGCTCGGCTGTCGGCACCCTTCGCCCGGGCGACTTCATGACCTCCATGGACATCAAGGATGTCTATCTTCACATGCCAATATTTCTGGGTCATCAGAGATTCCTGAGGTTCGCTCTAGAGGATCAGCATTACCAGTTTGTGGCTTTACCGTTCGGTATCACCTCGGCGCCTCGGGTGTTCACCAAGGTGCTGGCGGGCATGATGGCTCTGCTGCGGAATCAGGGCATTCGCGTCCTCACTTACCTGGATGACCTTCTGTTTGGTGACCTCACACTCTCGAGTCCTTCGGCTGGGTGATCAACTTTCCCAAGTCTTCACTGCCTCCGTCTTTGGTGAGGTCCTTTCTGGGCATGACTCTGGATACCTCTCAGGTCAAGGTGTTCCTGCCTCAGCAGAAAGTGGAGGGCCTTCAGAAGCAGGCACGGGCTCTGCTCTTGTGTCCCCATCCCTCCATCCGGTAAGGGATGCAGTTAGTGGGCCTGATGGTGTCCTGCTTCAAAGCAGTCCCCTTTGCTCAGTTTCACATGAGACCTCTTCAGTTGCACCTCTTGTCAGTTTGGGACCGGGACCCTGTGTCCCTGGATCAGGAATTAGTTCTGTCCCCACTGGTCAGACAGTCCCTCTCGTGGTGGCTGGACTCAAGGAACCTTCTAGTGGGCAGGACCTTTCTGCCTCCGTGCTGGGAGACTGTCACCACAGATGCCAGTCTGACCGGTTGGGGGGCTTTTGGAAGTCTCTGAAGTTCTGGGTTCGGTGGGGCCCCCAGGAGGCCCATACTCCCATCAATGTTCTGGAACTGAGGGTGATCAGGTTGGTTCTTTCTCAGCTGCCCACACACCTTCGGGGTCGGGCTGTTCAGATCCGCTCGGACAACCAGACGGTGGTTGCCTACATCAATCATCAGGGAGGGACTCGGAGCAAGCGAGCCCTCAAGGAAGTGTCCCTGATACTGTCTTGGGCTGAGGAGAATGTCCCTTGCATCAGGTTGGTTCTTTCTCAGCTGACCACACACCTTCGGGGTCGGGCTGTTCAGATCCGCTCGGACAACCAGAGGGTGGTTGCCTACATCAATCATCAGGGAGGGACTCGGAGCAAGCGAGCCCTCAAGGAAGTGTCCCTGATACTGTCTTGGGCTGAGGAGAATGTCCCTTGCATCTCGGCGGTCTACATTCCGGGGATGGAGAACCAGGAGGCAGACTCCCTGAGCAGGCTGGGGGAATGGTCCATCAGCAACAAGGTATTTCACTCCCTGTGTCTCCGCTGGGGTGGACCTGTTTGCGTCCCGCCACAATCACAAGCTTCCCAGATTTGTCTCCCTGTCGCAAGATCCTCTGGCCTTCACCACGGATGCGCTAGCAATGCCTTGGACAGAGTTTCTGCTCCTCTGTGTTCCCTCCTTTTCCTCTGCTGGTCAGGGTGCTGCGCAAGATAGCCCAGGAGGGGGTACCAGCCATCCTGGTGGCCCCCTGTTGGCCAAGGAGGGTGTGGTTAGCAGACGTCGTGCAGTTGGCAGTAGATCGGTACGTCTTGCCCAAGGATCCAGATCTTCTCACTCAGGGACAGCTGCGCCATCCCAATTTTCAAACGCTGGCTTTAACGGCTTGGCTGCTGAAACCTCCATTTTGATGGATAAGGGGTTGCAGGCCTCTGTTGTCGATACTATGATTCGGGCTAGGAAGAACTTCTGCAGTACACTGCGCCACCTTGTGGCGGAATATTCCATATGTAAGGGCTTCTTGAAGCAAGCCGTGCCATGCATAGTAAAAGAAATTCTACAGGTGAGTACTCAGAATTGTCTTTTTAAAAGACTATATAAATAGTTTTTTAAGTTAATATATTCAGACTTTAAAGCCCCCCCCCCCCCCCCAAAAAAAAAAACTAACTTAAATAGCCTTTTCCTCCTTCTTTCCCTCTGAAAGCTTAGATCACACATGCTCAACCTGTGGCCCTCTGAGCGAGTGATATATAAGTTTGGAGCATTGGCATCTAGATGTGAGAGCAATGGCTTGGAGGAACACAGTGACGTTAATTTGTACAACAACGGCCCTGGGTGAAATATTTGGCATATTAATGTGGTAAAATACTTTCTATAATAATTGTATGCTTGCCATTTGGTGGGAGCTTAGATGGTATGAGTATTGGGAACATGGTTAAGTGGGACTGGCGAGGGCTATAAATAGGGGACCCATATATTTAAGAAAGGTAAGACAATTGGCATGTGTATTGCTAACATGGGGATTGTTACATATGAATGTAGGGGTGTGGTGGAAGGACATATGAGTTGAGTTTGTGCAAGCAGTAGCCATCCTGCTTGTTGTAGAAAATCTTCAATATGTTGTTCCAAATAAGTTCTCAACCTAATCATTGTGGCGTGCTAACAGTTCCAAATCATTTAAGTGGTCCACAGTCATTGAGCACCCCTGGCTCAGATGAACCATGAAATCGACTTTATAAAAATGTGACCTGGAGTTGGAAATGAAACTGTTGGCAATTCACTGCATTACTTTTTGGATACAAGTTGGGAGTTGTCAAGGTTCACATGTCTAACGCATTTTATTTTCTTTCAGCATCTTCTGCATCCTCCACCATGAACCCACCAACAGAGGCTGAACAGGCCTGGCCACAAAGTAGTGGAGAGGAAGAACTGCAACTGCAGTTAGCTCTGGCCATGAGCAAGGAAGAAGCGGAGCAGGTAAGAGCAAAGGTAAATTCACAGGCGACTTTTGTTAAATTTTAAACAATGTTTTTTTATAACTATGCTTTTATGTAAAATTTAGCAGATATTGATATAAATATATTCACTGTCATTTAAATTGTGTTTCGAGAAATTCTAACCAAACACAAAATGCAAGCATAAGTGCACTATGAACATGTTCGATTTGTTTATGTACCGCATTAATAGTTTACAGTATTTATTTTTTCAAAAATATATAAAGTGTTGATTTGTTCTTACTTAGAGGAAGAGGAGTTCTCCATAGAGGTTTTTGCTATTCTGCAGCTGGGTTTGAAGAGTGAGATTGAAGCCAATTTGTTGCTTCGTAGCTACAGCATTCTAGTAGATGACCTGCTTCTGTTTCAAGTGTTAAGTTTTAGGGTGCTCTCTGTTGCCACTTGCTGTGCTACATATAGGTTTGCTGTACATTTAATGAGTTGCCTTATGTGCCGTTGCCATCCAAAACCGAGATATTTTCTGTGGGTAGTTACTCAAATCTACCTACCCCTGTTAAAATGCCAGGTTTTTATTATGTAAAAAAAATAAGGCCAAGAATTCATGTCACTGAATATCTGCACAAATAAATTGAAAAACAAAACTGAAATATTTTAGGCTGTAAAAAGAAAAATAGTAAAAAAGGTGGCTACATAAATATGCACACCCTTAAACTAATACTTTTGTTGAATTACCCGTTGAATTGCTGACAGCATTCAGTCTTTTTGTATAGGGGTCTATCAGAATTTGACTAAAATTTGGAACTGTTCATAATTCATGTTCCTGCTCCATTTAAATGTCTCCAAAGCATAATTCTGCCTCTAACATAATTCACTGTGGGCATGGTGTTCTTTGGTGATGTGCACCAAACGTTGGAACTTTTTAAATTTTGCTCAAAAAGTTCAACCTTTTCGAACCATAACACATTTTACCATATACTTTTGGTAGACTTCATTGAATGTAGGTCTTGGAAAAACCTAGCTAGGCTTGGATGTTTATCTTCTGAGGAAAAGGCTTCTACTTGCCAACTCGTCCCACAGCCAACACAAATGAAGAATATGGCTGATTGTCGCATGTAATAAACAACTAGTTCTTGCAATGTTGCTGTAGTCTTCTTGGCAGCCTCATGGGCCAGTTTGTATCAAGTTTTGAGGGGCATTGATTTTTTTTAATGTCATCCTTTTCAGTGTTTTATCCATTACTTGATGACTGTAGTTACTATGTTCCATGGTATAGCCAATGCCTTGGGATCTCTTGGATGTGTTGTAAGCTTTTTAGCTTTTTATGGACCATTTGCTGTAAAATGCAACTAATGTCAAGACAAGGTTACTAGAAATTAGGGTTTAATCAGAATTGCTATGAATATTGGTAGCTGTTTGACTTTTTTTTTTTTTCTTACTCCTGAACAAACACGGGAATTTGACTTCTCCAGGTTTTGTTTTGTTCCCGATTGGGATGCCCGCTCTGTGAAATCCCTGATAAAATCCCCTAATCGGTTAACTATCCATGGGTGCAATGGCTCATGCGCGGGCTCTCGTCCAATGAGAGCTGTCTGCCGTGACTGTCATTCTGCAAGTTGGTCTCATTGACTCCCCCGCTGACACGCCTATCTGAATGGCTGGGATGGGAGTGCGCGCCCAGCCCCAGGATGCAGGCGATGCACCATTGAAACCAATGAGAGCTGCCGAATAACATAGTCACAGTAGACAGCTCCCATCGGGCAAGAGTCTGCGCATGCACCTTTTGGAATGGGAAAATGTAAGTGATTACCAGTGCCCTGGGGGGTTTCACAAAGTGGAGCATCCCAATCCGGGATGCCCCAGAGGCAAGCCAGCAGCTTTTTATTTTCCCTTCCTAAATAATTTTTTTTTTCAATAGAATTGTATTGATCATGAACCCAATTGACAGTAGAAAAAGTCCTAAAGTTCTTGGCCTGGTGTATTTTTTTTTTACTTCAACCTGTCATTTTTAACAGGGGTGTGTAGACCTTTTATATCCACTGTTAAACAAGCTATTGGTGCCTATTTAATTGCAAAGTATGCCTCCCCTGCCATGATCAAAACTTCTCACCCTCCTATTCTAGGAAAATCGTTGTGAATGTGATGTCAGCTGGTGGGCATGACTGCCTTGCCTGGCAAGGAACAAAACGCACATCTATAATAAAGCCTTGTCCTCTACCCTGTACCCATGTTAGGTAAATTGTCCCAGAAGTGTACTTGGCCGTTTTGATGGTGATAATTCGATGCAAGAAATGATAGGACGGATGAGCTTGACAGCGGAACCTTTGGATAGAGTGAGTCTTTATCATCTTAAAATATAAGGGTTCTTCTTTTCTGATAATGAAGCCCTTAAGATAACCCACACATCTCCATTACTGAAGGCATTAACTGGATGATTCCTCTATGCATAGAACAGTAGATGTGTGTATCGGAAGAACATTTTAATATATAGGCTTTGATCCAAATTATCAGGACAACCTATCAATGGCTACAGTGAGGAACCTGTTGCTCTTGAGATTGATTGATTGATTTTTCTAGGGGCTTCATCTGTAAAGTGCACATCAACTCTGTCTCTACCCGTTTTCCATACACCTTTTTAGGATACTACTTTTTAGGATGGTACTGTTGATCTTCTGGTAAAATTCACTCAAGCCCTTGATATGAATTTGCTCCCATAATTGTGGGTGACCAGTTTACCCTAATGCGCTTGGCACAGTTTAGGAACATTTTTGCTAATGAGAAATTTAAATATACAGGTTTTAGCAGGTTTTTTCCTGCATTTTTAGTAAAATTGTACTTTTTTCTAAAGGTTTTCTACAGATGATTACCATACAGTAGCTCCATTGAAAGGTCAGAGTCTTAAGTTGTCAAACATTTCCCATTCAGCAGTATGCTGCCACATTATGTCTCCAACTGAGATATCTGTAGAAATTCAACACAAGTACATTTGCACTCCATGTTACAAATCCTGTTTGGACCAGAGGAAAGCCCCCACTTCTACTATTCTCACAATCTTTTGCCCTTTTTACCACCTATTTCCTGTTGCCAGCATGATCCATTGTTTTTGCCAAGGTTTGATTTATCTATCCTTATTTCTATTAAGTAGATTTTGGTTCTTTTAGTTTGTTTTATGGTCAAAGTATTCACAGCTTCAGTCTGAATCTACAAAGTGAAAATGTTGAAGTGGTTTTATAATGGCAAATAAAAAAAAAAAATGCAAACCGGTTTACCACAAAGAAAAATATATACCTAAATAGTCAGAGAAATTAGTCCTTTTCTCCAGTCAGAATCCTTGTGCCGCTTAAACCGGAAAAACTTACCATCTATTGGAGGGCATCTTCATTTCTGGTGCCCCTCCACATATTAACCCTCTGCAAACTAAGATTTCTTAGTTATTCTCTCTCCCCTGGTGAAATTACACTAGCAGTCAAGTGGTCTCTACTTGCGGTTTTCAATATTACCAGGGTGGTTGAGCATAATTAAGAAATATCTTATTGTAGGGGTTAAAGCTGGTCGAAACCCTTCTGGGGCACCCTGTGCCCGCCCTCCCCATTCTCCCCACATAAAAACCTTGGTGCGAAGCTGTCGATTTTAAAAATAACTGCTGAAGCCACACCCACTTTGCAATTTTGAGACCGCTTTGGCTGATCTCAATATTACCAGATGCTGTAGGCCAACTGACTGGCCGCATCCCCGACTTTTGATTTGAGCACTACCAAGAGCACTCACAGCTACATGGGAGTCGAGGATGTGCGTCTGACAATCGCAGTGCTGGGTGAGCCACCGGGAAACGTGAGTTTACTAATGACCCCGGGGGTTTCACACAGCAGGGCATCCTGGGAGCAGGCTGGCGACCACTGGAGACTTTTACAAGGCAATGCTCAGAGGGGGGCTCCAGCAATATGGATGCCCCCCTGAACTGAGAGCGCATATTTTGTTAAAAAAATTTACTGTCGCAGCCTCTGCTATGACCTTGGCTGACCCACATAAAGGTTCCCTCAATGTCCTAGAAACTACTGCTGAAAATTCAGCACCAGGCTCCCACCCCATTAAGGGGGCTACTGGAGTAGTAGGGTTTTACTGGATTGGTATAAATTTACTATAGCATTTTCTTTGCATCCTAGGGATATATAACATTTTATTTTCCCTAGTTTAAGCAATTAGTGAAAACTATTCAAAGTAGTTAAAAAAAAAAAAAAAAAAAAAAAAAAAAAAAAAACTATATAAGGTGTTGACACCTCTATGTGCATGCCGTCCATACCCTGATACTGTTCACCCCACAGCACTGCCTAGATTGCTCACTACAGCTACTAAACATATAATATACATGACCGGGAAAAGCCTTCAGTAGGTGGGCGCATTGACAACCATTTTACGGATATAGGTTTGCACTACAGTTCAAGAAAGGCTTGTTTTTTTTGCCCCAGTATCTATCAGCTGTCTTAATTACGGTAGATCTGAAGCTGTGGTATATTTGGCTGTTTTGGTGTTTTATCTCATGTCTTCATTTGCTTTAATTTCCCCCTTCCTTCATGTATTTTTTGTGGTTCTTTTCCCACCATGCTAGTGTGTCCTGTGCTTTTATTTTGTTTTTCTTTCCCAGCCCCCTCCTGTGTCCGAAGAGGAATTGCAGCTTCAGCTTGCACTTAGCTTGAGCAAAGAGGAACACGACAAGGTAGAGCAAATGAGTATTTGTACCAAAACAAATTAGAAAAAAAATATTTTTGCAGTTGTAACAATCGGCCTCTGACAAATAAAAAATCTGTTTTGCATTATTTTAATTAGGTATAAATGATATGAAAGTTAATTAACCCTATACTAACCACTGCATGTTTTTTGTGCATCACAGCTTGGATTGAGAAGTAACCTCACTGGCAACTCTATTTGCCTGTTGCAATTATGTGACAGAATTTGAAGGACTACAAAACAGGATGCAGTTGCAAAATGATAGAGGAAAATTTGTAGTGCAGTAAAAAGCGTTATGCCCACAGTTCATAAAACTGTCTAGTGGGTCTCAACCTTTTTAGGCCAAGTACCCTCTAGTGACAAGAGGTTCCACCAAACTACCCCCAAGGAAAGGATCAGTAATAAATGTTACAAATACGTGTACTGCAGCTTAAGGAACAGTGTCTTAGACCATTGGTTCTCAAACTTTTTACATTAAGTAGCTCCCGGAGACCAGAGAGGTTCAAACAGAGTACCCCCAAAAAGGGGATCCTTTATACATTTGTAGAAAATGCATAGGCCACAGGCATCCTAGCACTGTACTGTTAAAGAACCATCAGACTCCTGTTGTTGCACCCCAAACATCCATGCATACCCCCAGGGGTACACAACACAGGTTGAGAACCAGTGCCTTAAACAATAGGTCCAAGGCACATTTTATTTGTAAAGGTGCCTAATGCATTTTTTCTTTTAAAACACTTGATGACTTTCATTTTTTAGTAGTTAATTTGTAGTTTTTAAGCTGCACAAAACCTGACATTTTGATTGGCACAAGTTATATTTCTTGCCCCGGCGGCTTCCCAGTTTGGCACTCCTTTGTGTCAAACCTCCAGATAAACGTACCTTTCCCTGGTCCTATGATGCAAGTGGGGCTTTTGTCTAATCAGAGCCTTTTGCCTTGCATATTAACGTTTTGGCTCCTGGGAAAGCTCCTGTCCCCAGCCTATCTAGCAAAGGGTAGGAGAGCACCTCAGCCCAAAGATGCTGGGGATGCGGCTGCCCAATATTTATGTACATCAGCAAGGAAACCAGGAAGGCGAGTTTTGCGGCGACCCAGAGGGTTTCACCCAGCAGGCCATCCCAATTCGAGATGCTCCAGGGGAAGCTAGATAGTTTAGATGTTTAGATGTGCTTTATAAAAGGTGTATTGTGAAATTTGTAGAATATTAGAAATCCATAGAAACACATCGGCTTATGAGTAGTCGTCCTTTATACACAGAAACTGAATTAACTCCCACCAAGCTTGTGGTTTTCTTTTCCTGGTAGGTTTGAATGTATTAGGATAGACAGATTTTCCTCTTCCTTCCAATAAAAGAAAGAAACAAGCTTGGCTGGAAATGTATTGATGCCACGTGTAAGTGACCCCTCCGCCCTCCATCCAGCTTATTTAGAATCCTTTAATTCAGAGTTGTAGTAAGTAGGGGTTTATCTATCAAAGGAATATAACTGAAATTGGTAAGCCCCTTGACATATTTTCTCCTCCATCCATTCCAGGCCGTCCAGAAGTACTTACAGTTGGGGTAACTCCGCCCCTTTGAGGCGTTCACTGCAAGATCGAAAGATGTGGCTTCTCCCGGCCCCCTATAAAGGTCTGTCAATCAAAGCCCAGTTTTTCTCTTGCAGTGAGCTGCACAGATCGATTTTACACTCTCTCAGGATTTATCAGCAGAGCGGGGCTTCCTAACCTGTCGGCCTGTTGCAGGACCCTATATCTGCGGATCCCTCTGATCCATCTTGCCTTCCAGCCTTGGCTGTCGGGATTCGTACGGTAGGGTGAAACGCCGGGGTCTGGGGCGTTTGCTAACCAGAGCACATGCTCTGGGCCGCAGGCTTCCCTGGGCCGCATGTTGGCTGCGGGCTCTTCGCAGGCCGGGAGGGGGGGCGGCGGCGTTGCCCCTTCTTATATTCTGATGCATGTGTTTTTGCCTCAGCATTCATATATATATATATATATATATATATATATATATATATATATATATATATATATTATATATATATATATATTATATATATATTATATATATAATATATATATATATAATAATTTTATTCTATGTACGGTGATTATAGATACATTAGTGTTTGCATTACTGGCAGGTGAGCCACATTGTAATTATTCTATCTCTCTTTTTGTTTGAGATTGTTGGAAGAAGGTTGAGGGTTGTGGTTTCTCCCGATCCCCGTTAATTAGGGGGATCGATTATAGGCTAGGACATAGTGTCTATTAGCCTTTTTTTGAATATTGCATATTCTGAATCACCATAATGGAGGCTTCAGGGGATAGTGAGCCGGGCACCCTACCTGGGCAGGGCAATCTCTGCCCTTTGTGCAGATGCAATCCCCTGGGTGGTTATAGCACCATTTGTCCCACTTGTGCCAGAGGCATTGTTTTGGACCATGAGAGGGCGGTCGCACCTTCTCCTAGTCCTGCGGTACCTTCAGCCTCTCCGATCCCTACGCTGCTGCAGCCAGCTCCTAGTGAAGGGGGGAGCCAGCAGGGAGACAGACTCTGATATTGTGCACCGGCTGGCTAGCCTTGAGAAACATCTCTCAAAGACAGCGCCTAGGAAGGCCATGAGTAAGAAGCTGCACTTGGAGCCGGTTTACTTTGACGATGCTTTGTATGCTTCATTTGGCTCGGCTTAGGCAGATGATGAGGGTGGGTTGCTCTCTGGTGGAGAGGATAGCATCTCCGTTTACTCCTCGGGTGAGGAATCCCTCCTTCCGGATGATATGGAGAGCTTGCCTTCTTCTGTGTTTGACACTTTGCACATTGTTCCCCCAAAGATGGCTAAGAGATGGATGACCTGTTTAGGCCTGAGAGACAGCGACTGGCTTTTCCTGAACGGACGCATTTTCCTATTGCACAGCACGGCCTGTTTCATATAGTCCTTACATCTGGGTAGTCCACCACAAGGTGGCGCAGTGTACTGCAGAAGAATTGTGGCTCCTTCCAGCCCCATATAAAAACCGGAATCACCCATAGACCCCCAGTGTATTCTCTGCAGTGATTCTGCGAAGATAGAAGATGGCTCTTATATTGCGCAGGTGAGCGGGGCAACCAAGCCTGCGGCCCTGCATGTCTATTTCCACCCGTTTCCGGACCCTCTGTGCCTCCCAGCCTTGGCTGTCGGATCGGGTGAGGGTAGAGGAGCACTAGGGTCAGGTGCTCAAGGAGCACTGCTCCAAGCCGCAGACCCTGTACCACAAAGGGTGGCCGGCCATAGGCTTTATGGTGTGCCTACTGAGGGATGCAGAGTTCCTGTCTGAGGGGGTGAGTGTTTTTGGGGGACTGTGTGCCTTGTTTCTCTGATGTCTGGGCCCCCCCCCCCCCCAATCCCTGGCCTGGTTCTCGCCGCTGCCTGCTCGCTCTCCCCCTTCCCCCCCCCCTCCCGACGTGTGTTCGGGGGGGAGGGCGGGTATTAGCGGCGAGTGTGTTTTTAGCTTGTTTTAAACTGTTTTTAAACTGTTTTTCGCCGCCGCTTTGTACTCCGCTCCGCGGCGCTATAACTGTGAGGCGTTTTTGCTGTATCACGATGACGCTGGCGCGGTCACGTGAGCGCCGTTTTTCGCTCTTTGGGGGGGCGGGGCCGGGGGATGACGCGTATTGCGGCGTCCTCCCGCGGCCCGCCCCTCAAGGTTCCTCTGCCGGCACCATTTTGTCTGCTGTGCGTCTGGGGCCTTTCTTCTGAGCTGCGGCGGTGATCTCTTCCTGTGTCGCTTCCTCCTGTGGTCTGGCGGCTTGGTGATCCTTTGGCCTACTTGGTCCGTGAGTCCCCCTTGGGGGGTTTGTTTCCTTGGGGCATGGGCTGCGGGATGCTTCTGTATTTTACTTATGTCTTTCAGGTGGGACAACTGTGGGTTGTGGTTTCTCCCGGTTCTTCTCCTTACCCCCCCTCATCTCCCCTTTACTGGCTTCTGGGGGCATCCCTTGTGGGGGCATCCCGGGTGGCTTTTTTATTAGCCCTTACCCTGTGCTGGCCTATTGCGCCTGTGTTAATCACCATATGGAGGCTTCTGGGGATAGCGTGCTCGGGGGTCCTTTGGGGCAATCCCGGCTGTGTGCCATGTGTGGGGCATCCCCTTTGAGTAACAGTCCCACGGTGTGCGTGCAGTATGCCCGAGGTATCATTGCGGCCTAGGCTGTGCTGCCCGCTTCTTTTCCCAGTTCTGCGCCCCCTTCGGCATCGCCTACCCCTCTGCGCCGGCATTTAACTCCCAGTGAGGGGGATACTAGCAGGGGGTCACAATCTGATCTGGCACTTCGTGTGGCCAGCATTGAAAGGCAGCTTGCCAGGCCTGTTCCACGTAAGGCCTCTGGCAAGAAGCAGCACCTGGCTCCCACGCCCTCCCTCTTTACTGGGAAGTATGAGGAAATTGATGGTTTTGGTGACCGTTACTCCCTAGAGGAGGGGGAGCTTTTCCAGGGCTCTGACTCCTCTGGGGACCAGCAGGTGGGTTGCGACAGTGACCCTGGGTCTGCGTCTGGGGAGGGTTCATGGTTCCCTGATGACACTGTTGTCTCACATTTTTGAAATCTTACACATTGTCCCCCCTGAGGTGGCTAAGAGGAAGCTCTCACTGGGCTCCCCTTTGCGGGGCTGCGGCTCTTTGGTGAGCGTCTGGTTGTTCTAGCCAAGGATGGTAGGTTACCTCAGCGTTGGTGGCAGGCCCGGCCCTTTCGGGGCCCTTCGCTTCCCTCCCCTCCTTTCGTGCTCCCAGAGAAGGTTGTGGCTCCCTCTTATCGGGTAGCCACAGAGATTCTTGGGGTCGTGGCAGATCCTGTTGTCGTCCCGGTCTCTCCTGGGGTTACAAGCCCAAACCCCCATCCCAAGCCCTCTCAGGCATGAGCAGGCGCCCTCTTCCATCCGGATGGGGGTACGGCTTCGGCTCTTTGCTCACGTCTGGAAGCTCCGCGTCTCAGACCGGTGGATTCAGGAGGTGGTGTCCTCCGGTTACAAGATAGTTTGCAGCCTGGCCACCCCCCAGATTCATCAGATCCTGGATGTCTCAAAACCCTCTGTCAGCTCAGGGTTTGCGAGTCAGGAGTCATTTGCATGGTGCCTTCCCTGGAACGGGGTCAGGGGTTCTACTCCAATCTTTTCACGGTTCCCAAAGAGGACGGGTCTTTGATGCCCATCCTGGACTTGAAGGGTCTCACCAAGTTTGTCAGGTTCGAACACTTTCGCATGGAGACGCTATGCTTGGCTGTCAGTACCCTTCGCCCGGGCGACTTCATTACCACCGTGGATATCAAGGATGCCTATCTTCACGTGCCAATCTTTCCAGGTCATCAGAGATTCCTGAGGTTTGCTCTAGAGGATCAGCATTACCAGTATCACCTCGGCGCCTCTGGTGTTCACCAAGGTGCTGGCGGACGTGATGGCTCTGTTGCGGAACCAGGGCATTTGCATCCTCCCTTACCTGGACGACATTCCGATTGCGGTCCCCTTTGCTCAGTTTCACATGAGACCTCGTCAGTTGCACCTCTTGTCAGTTTGGGACCGGGACCCTGTGTCCCTGGATCAGGAATTTGTTCTGTCCCCACTGGCCAGACAGTCCCTCTCGTGGTGGCTGGACTCAAGGAACCTTCTAGTGGGCAGGACCTTTCTGCCTCCGTGCTGGGAGACTGTCACCACAGATGCCAGTCTGACTGGTTGGGGGGCTTTTGGAAGTCTCTGCAGTTCCGGGGTCGGTGGGGCCCCCAGGAGACTCCTGCTCCCATCAATGTCCTGGAACTGAGGGCGATCAGGTTGGTTCTTTCTCAGCTGACCACACACCTTCGGGGTCGGGCTGTTCAGATCCGCTCGGATAACCAGACGGCGGTTGCCTACATCAATCATCAGGGAGGGACTCTGAGCAAGCGGGCCCTCAAGGAAGTGTCCCTGATACTGTCTTGGACGGAAAAGAATGTTCCTTGCATCTCGGCGGTCTACATTCCGGGGGTGGAGAACCAGGAGGCAGGCTCCGTGAGCAGGGGGACGTCTCGGCTGGAGGAATGGCCTCTCAGCAACAAGGTATTTCACTCCCTGTGTCTCCGCTGGGGTCAGCCGAATGTGGACCTGTTTGCATCCCACCACAATCACAAGCTTCCCAGATATTCTAAGCATACAGTACGTCCTGCTCCATATATAATACTTACACGTGGGTAATCCTCCGCCAGAGGGCGCTGTTCACTGCAGACATGCAAAAACAGGCGCCTCCCGGCACTTCATATACCCAGGGACCTCCCACAAATCCCCAGATTTCTCTGCAGTGCTGACTGCGAAGACATGATGTATCACTCTCTTGCAGGTGAGCGGGGCTTTTACAGCCTGCGGCCCTGCAGGACTATTACCACCCGTCCTCTTCGATAAGGATGTGCCTCCCAGCCTGGGCTGCGCTGGTCGGGTGAAGGTAGGCAACACCATGTGTGCTCACGGAGTGCACCGCAGTCCCCCACCATAGGGTAGGCGGTTTAGGCCGATGGTGAGCCTCCAATAGATGCCCCTCCCGCATTGTTGCCCCGTGCCCCTCATAGCGATGAACCCAGGGTCGCCTTCTCCCTCGCTTCCTTGGGGGCCTTTTTTCTTTCCTTGAACTTGGGTGCCAGAGCCGCGCTCCTTGATCCACATAACCCTTGTCAGGTTGCGCGTGTGTGTCTTTTTCATTACGAGAAGTGTGCGGCCGGGGCGGCAGCTTTATTCTCTAGTTTTGAGAGCAGGTGCTATCTCCTGTATGTGTGTCTTATTCACTGCTTGTCATTGGCGTTACGCTGTTAGAGCTTCGCGCTCTTTGGGGGAGGCGGGGACTTGGCATGACGCGCCCCGCGTCACGGCCAGATCAGGCCCGCCCCTCGAGGTTCGCTTGGCGCCATTTTGACGGTCTTTGCGCGCATGGTTGCAATCCTCCTCCTCCCTTGGTCATGTAAGTGCCCTCCTGGGCGGTTTTTGTTCCTATGATTTTTCATTCAGCTGCGCATGGCTCTGACACCCCCCTCTTATCCTCTTTGTCTTTCAGACGCCAAGATTTCGGTGGCTTCTCCCGGCCTGACATATATTATAGCGGGTTCACATAAATTCTCCCACATTCCTAGCGGGTCTTGGGGCATCCAGGGTGGCCTATTGCATAAATCCCTGTGGGCATATTGCTCAGATAATCACCATATGGAGACATCTCAGAATTATGTACCCGGGGTCCCTCGGGGAAAGGACCGGCTGTGTACAGTGTGTGGTCAGCCCATGCTGATGCTGACAGAGCACGGGTCTGCGGACCGTGTGCTGAACAGGCACTGGCCCTGCAATCAGGTTTGCCAGTGGCTGCACCTCACTTCAATACACCTGTCTCCCTGTGCTTAAATCTCATTCCTGATGAGTCGCACTCGAGCGGGGATGACCAGCACGTGCCGCGCAGGCTGCCTATGGCTGAGCAGGTGCTATCTAGTTTGGCGGAGCGCTTGGGCCCTGGAAAGAAGCGGTCCCTGACGCCTCCTGGTTCTCCGGTTCCTAATGAAACTGATGAATCTGCTGCTATGCAGGACCTTGATCCTTCTGATGAAGGTGAGCTATTCTCCGATTCGGGCTCCTCGGATGGGATGCCCTGGAGCCGTGATGATTCTGGACCCGGTTCTTGGGGGCTGTGTGACACTGATGAACTACTTATTAAGATCTTTAAGGTTTTGTCAATCTCCCCTCCTGGAGAGGATCCCAAGCCTAAGAGGGAGAGTTTCCACACAGCGACACCGCGCTTGGAATTTCTGGAACAGGAGCATTTCCAGGCTCTTATATCCAAAGAATGGGAATCGCCTTGTAAACTTAAAGGGGTTCCGGGGGTCTGGGATTGGAAGTACCCTTTTCCCCCTGATGTGGTTAACTTTTGGTCAGCACCTCCCGTGGTGGATGCACCGATTATAGGGGTTACTAACCCCCCCCTTCATGACTGCTCCTCATTACCGTACCCTTCGGGATGCTGAGGACCGGCGCATTGACAGACTAGCTTCCCACGCCTTTTCGTGTACAGGGACGGCTCTGCACCCGGTCTGTGCCGCGGCCATCACTGCGGTGGCCGCCAGGACCCTTATTAGAAAGCTACTTGATCACCAACCTGAGGATCTCCCCTGGGAGGTCTTTAATGCACTCTCAGATTGTGATGTGTTTGTGAGGTTTATCCTCTCAGCGCTGGATGACACCATTAAGATGTGTGCTAGAACCTCTGCCCTTGTGGTAGCTATTCGCCGCCTGGTTTGGCTGAGACAGTGGGGTGCTGACGATGATATGAAAAAGGCCTTCCCTTTAGAGGACGGCCCC
This sequence comes from Gastrophryne carolinensis, assembly GCA_027917425.1. Classification (NCBI taxonomy): domain Eukaryota; kingdom Metazoa; phylum Chordata; class Amphibia; order Anura; family Microhylidae; genus Gastrophryne; species Gastrophryne carolinensis. The sequence goes on along the minus strand of CM051242.1, from coordinate 79,768,779 downwards.
TATTCGGGGCCCGTCTGGACCTTTTTGGAAAAAAGGGTAAGGCACCCCTACGCAGAAGGCCGTCTCGGCCTCCTCGGGCAGGAACACCCCTCCCTCTCCCTACGTTGGTGTCAAGCACGAACCTGAGGTGTGCTTCCAACTTTTCAGAGTAGATTACCACTCCAGGGTGGGCAGGCAACGCCCTGGGCCCTCTGGCAGGGCTAAGCCCAAATCTGCCAAGACCTCCCAAGCATGAAGGGACGCCCTCGCCCTTCTGGGTCCTATCAGGGAGCGTATCGTCTCCTTCTGGTGGATCCAGGAGTTAGTTCCCCTGGACACAGGATAGAATTTGCTGGGCGGTCCCTTTCAGAGGTTGTCAGGGTGCTTCTAGCCTGTTTTCCCCTCAGGAGCTGGTGCAGGCCGTACTCGGGCTCGAGTCTGGGCTCACTTGCAGGTTGCCCTTAACAGGCTGGGGCGATGGCCTCTAAGTTGTCCTTCCTCTTTCCTTCAAAATGACGAGGCAGTCTGGGCCATGCTGGCCTATTGTAGGATTGGCATTTCTACACTCACAGGTAGTCCCTGCATGATATCTCTGTCTTGGGACACAGGCGCCCTGTGCAAGGGGGGCTTCTGGCCTCCTGTGGAGATCTAGATCCTTTTAGTTTCCCCTGGGTCTTCTGGACACCAAGACCTTTACTAGTCAGTGTTGAAGGACCAACCCTGCGGATTGGGGCCTTGTTTTTGGCCTCTTCTGCTCCCAGGCTACTCGCCAAGGCGCGGATGGGGGTGATGTCTTTGACATGCCTGTGGGGCGTCCGCACTAGGACCTACCGGATCGTCCTTCCTTACTTCCTCAATCTCTACGTCAGGTCGAGTGGGTTATTAGGCCGGCGGTGTCCTCTGGGAGTTATTTGGATGGGTGCTCAGTCACTCAATCCCTCATTGTCCCTTATTCGCTATCTCCATTCCTTGGATTCGGTTCAGGCTTGAACCTTCTTCCTTGGCAATAAGTGGACTCCTGGTTACATGGGCTCTGTCCCTCTTTGCTGACACCTTACTTTCACCAGGCAGGATTGCCGCTGGTGGGCCCGTTGGTGGCGGATCAGATGATGTCCCTTATATACAGAGCCCTTGGGCTCTTCGGCACAGTAGGTTATTAATCCTGGATGGGGTTTCAGCACCCCTGGAGCTAGGTCTGTGCTCATTCCCCCTTGATACGGTGGTTCCTCTTGAGCTGGTGAAATTCAAGGACACTGTCAGGGGGCACCCCCTTCTTTGCTTGCATCTTCCTGTGGATGGTCACCTTGGGTGCCAAGTCTCGCAGGTTGGCGGGGGGATTTTCTTCTAAAATCCCCTGCGGCTCCTAGGTAGGGGCCCTCAGAGGGTCCATTTCCCTACTGATTTTGTTAAACCTGTGAGCCTTGCTGGACTACTCCTCTTCAGGACCTGTCTGGTGGCCTGTATTTATTATCAGTCTGGAACTTGGAGCAGGCTGATTCTCCTGGTAGGTGTCTGATCCTGAAATCTAGGTGGGGGTCAACCTTCCCTGCATCTCAGGGGTATTTGCTCCAATGGATGTCCTTCAGTGGCAGGTTGTGCTTCCTGGTGTCCCTCTGAGAGCCAGCTAGGGTGGCTCTGTTGGGTCCCGTTAATATCACAGGGGCTCTGCCCTTGTTTTTACTGCCCCAGCATATTCTGACTCTGGTCATGGGGGCTTAGTAATTTTCTGTCTGGACATTCTATTTTATATGTCTTTTCTTTGTTCATCCTGCTAGGCGGGGTTCTGCGCAAGATTGCGCTGATAAGGGGACCCGTGATACTGGTGGCCTAGTGGACTGTGGTTCGCAGATGTTTCTGCTGAGGACAGCGGACCTGTACGCTCTCTCAGGAGTGCAGTTCTGCCCTTTTTTCAGGCTCCTTATTATGTCGCCCCGATCTACAGGCTCTAGTCTGATGGCTTGACAGTTGATTCATTCACCCTTTCGGAGACGGGTTATCTTCTGGGCGACTTTGTCTATGGGGGGCTAGGAGCAAGCTTCTTCTTCTTCTCCGTTCTCCATCTATTATAGGGTATGGCGTACCCATATTGATTGGCGTGAGTCTTGGTCTCTCCCCTGTTGGACGCTCTCTGTTCCCAGGGTTCTAGAGTTATTACAGCGAGGGTTGGGGTTGGTTCCCCATCTTGGTACTCTGAATATTCAGGTTCTGTCCTGTCTGCCTTCCTGTAGAAGTCTTGTTCAGTCTTCCTTGTTAAGCGTTCTCTTGGGAATTGCTCATGTGCATCTCCCAAGTAGTTCTATGGTCCCTGTTGGGATCAATTTTCATTCTGTTTGCCTTGCGGGTTGTTCCCTTGGGACTTATTCAGGATGCTGTCTGAGCTGTTTCGTAGTTCAAGTTGACCCTCCGGGGGCTGTTGCTTCAGTCAGACGTGTGCCTGAGAAGGTGGCTCTGTTTAGTTAGCCCTCGTTTAATATATATTATATAATATATATAATTATATACACACCGTGATGTGGTGGTATTCCGCCTTACGCCGGACCTTTTGCCCAAGGTGGTGTCTTATGATCATTATTTAAGTCCTTTTAGTCTGCCTATGGGCCTTATTCTTAGTAATGCTGAAGTAAGGGGGGTCTACATTCCCTCAACAGGTGTTGAAGTTTTCCTGGTTGTTTCTTGACCCTTAGGGGGACTGATGCCCCTTGGGGTCTGCGGGCACCTCCATATGTATGCGCCTGATCTCGTTTGCTTCCAGGGCCTATGCGCCCTTTGGACTGATCTTCCTTGGATGGTTTGCCTTCCTGGTCCTGAGTAAAGGTTTCGGCTTCTTGCTGATCCTTGTTAGTGTAGGGGTCAGTATCCCCGCCTGTCTTGCAGGAGACCAGTTTTCAATTCCCCGTTGGGGAGAGTTCTAAGTTTTACTGAGGCTCCTGTTGCATTTGGGCTGGTCAGGCAGTTACTCTGGCCTATTCCTTTAAGGGGAAGAATCTTCCTCTTTTTATTCTGTTCTACTTGTGCTTGGGTACCTTTGGCCTTTCAGTACCAGGTTTTCTGTGCTATTGTTACCAGTTTGGTGGTTGGTTTCTCCCGGCTTCTTTTCTCGCTGCTTTTCAATGCTGGGGATTTGTGGGAGGTCCCTGGGTATATGAAGGGCCGGGAGGAGCCTGTTTTTGCATGTCTGCAGTGAACAGCGCCCTCTGGCGGAGGATTACCCACGTGTAAGTATTATATATGGAGCAGGACGTACTGTATGCGTATAATACCAATTCTACAGGTGAGTGTTTCACAGAATTGTATTTGGTCTCCCTGTCGCAGGATCCTCTGGCCTTTGCCACGGATGCGCTAGCAATGCCTTGGACGGAGTTTCGGCTCCTCTGTGTTCCCTCCTTTTCCTCTGCTGGGCAGGATGCTGCGCAAGGTAGCCCAGGAGGGGGTACCAGCCATCCTGGTGGCCCCCTGTTGGCCAAGGAGGATGTGGTTCGCAGACGTTGTGCAGTTGGCAGTAGATCGGTATGCCTTGCCCAAGGATCCAGATCTTCTCACTCAGGGACAGCTGCGCCATCCCAATTTACAAAAGCTGGCTTTAATGGCTTGGCTGCTGAAACCTCCACTTTGATGGATAAGGGGCTGCCGGCCTCTGTTGTTGATACTATGATTCGGGCTAGGAAGAAGTCCTTGTCCTTTATCTACTACAGGGTCTGGCATGCTTACATTGCCTGGTGTGAGTCCAAGTCTCTTCCTTGTCGGGTGTTTTCTATCCCCGGGACTCTGGAATTTTTGCAACATGGTTTGGATTTGGGCCTTGAACTTAGTACCTTCAAGGGACAGGTGTCAGCTCTGGCAATTTTTTTCCAAAGATCCTTTGCCAATCACCGGTTGGTTAAGACTTTTTTCCAGGGTGTTACACATGTGCGTCCGCCACGTAAGCCTATGCTACCGGTTTGGGACTTGAATCTGGTGTTGTCTGCTCTCCAGTGTCCTCCCTTTGAGCCTATTCGTGGGGCTGCGTTGCCCATTCTGACTCTTAAGCTGGCCTCATTGGTGGCTATTACTTCGGTCAGGCGAGTTTCTGAGCTGGCGGCGCTTTCCATCAAACCTCCTTATTTTGAGCGGCATCAGGATAAGGTGGTGTTTTGGCTCAAGCCGGATTTCTTGCCTAAGGCTGTGTCTGCTTTTCATCTCAATCAGGATATTGTTTTGCCTTCTTTGTGTTCTAACCCTGCTAATCCCAAGGAGCGGACCCTTCATTCTCTGGATGTTGTCAGGGCTCTGAAGTTTTATTTGGTTGCTACTGAGTCTTTAAGTAAATCTAATGCGCTTTTTGTTCTTCCTGCTGGACCTAGGAAGGGTTTGCTTCCGGCACTATCGGCAAGTGGATCTGTCAGGCAGTGGAGAAAGCCTATTCTGCTAAGGGGAAGGAACCCCCCCTTTCGGGTTACTGCTCATTCCACTCGTGCTATTGGTGCTTCTTGGGCTTTTCAGCACCAAGCTTCTGCTGAACAAGTTTGTAAGGCCGTGTCTTGGTCTTCTGTTCATACCTTTTCCAAGTTTTACAAGGTTGATGTTTAGGCCTCGGCTGATGCTGCTTATGGCCGCAAGGTACTTCAGGCGGTAGTGGTTTACACTGCCCGCTGTTACTCTTTGGGGATCCCACCCTACCTTACGGACATTGCTTTTGGTTGTCCCAGATGTAAAGACTACATGAAACAGGCCGTGCTGTGCCCTAGGAAAAATACAATTCTGTGAGTACTCACCTGTAGAATTGTTTTTACTATGCACAGCACGGCCTGTTTCATCCCTCCCTTGTTATCGTTATCTTTGGTTGCCTGTGTATGGTGATTTGTTCCAAAGTTAGTTGTGAGGGTTCTTTTTCCCTTTTTTACCTTTATTACCTCCCGGCTTCTTGTATAACTGCTTTTCAACACTGGAGGTCTATGGGTGATTCTGGTTTTTATATTGGGCCGGGAGGAGCCACAATTCTTCTGCAGTACACTGCGCCACCTTGTGGCGGATTACCCAGATGTAAGGACTACATGAAACAGGCCGTGTTGTGCATAGTAAAAACAATTCTACAGGTGAGTACTCACAGAATTGTATTTTTTTTCAACATCATACTTGTTAGCGGTGTCCCATCCCTGCTGAGTTGATTAAGTTGTGGTCACAGCCTCCCGAGGTGGATGCTTCATTCTCAGGTCTATATAACACCATGATTATGCCATCACCTGACACTGCCTCCCTAACAGATCCAGCAGATAAACGCATGGATCAGTTGGCTTGCCATGCCTTTACTTTTGTTGGTTCCCTTTTACGCCCTGCGTGCGCCACTGCATTTGTTTCCCTAGCCGCAAGGAAAGAGGTCAAGCAGCTTGCGGCTAAAAATAAGTCGCGTAAACAGGCAGAGGACCACAGGGAACTCTGAGCCTGTCTGGAGTTCCTCGGCTTTGTTGTCTCTGCCATGGATGATATAGTCAGGCTTGGTGCCAGGACCTCGTCCTTGCTAGTAGCGCTATGCCGCTCACTGTGTTTGAGGCAGTGGTCGGCAGATGCGGCTGCCAAAAAGCAGAAGTTTGGAGAGCGACTGGACCTGCTGGTCAAGGATGGTAAGCTCCCTCAGGAAAGGAAGGCTACCTGACCCTTTCGGTATGCCGCCTCTTACCGGTCCTTTCGAGGGGGAAGAGGTGCTTCTTTTTCCGGTACCCCGCAGAGATTCCTGGGGTAGAGGTAGGCCATGCAGTCGGCCCAACCCAGCCTCGGGGGCTAAGTCCAAACCCCCAGCCAAACCTACACAGGCATGAAGGGGGCGCCCTCACACGTTCGGGTGGGGGGGCGGTTACTGCTTTTTGCTCCAATCTGGAGGCGTCACGTCTCGGATCTTTGGATTCAGGAGGTGTCATCAGGCTACAAGATAGAGCTGGCAGCCAGACCGCCCTCAAGATTTCTATTTTCAAGGGCATCCCGAAACTCAGTAAAAGCGGAGGCCTTGAGAGCCGCTGTTCGGCACCTCCTGCGGACAGGGGTGATTTGTCATGTGCCTCGACAGGAACAGGGTCAGGGGTTTTACTCCAACCTGTTTTCGGTTCCCAAGGACGGATCGGTGCGACCGATCTTGGACCTAAAGGGTCTCAACAGATTTGTAAGAATCAGACATTTCTGCGTGGAAACATTGAGATCGGCGGTGAGGTCGCTCTGGCCCGGCGATTTTATTACCATGGTGGACATCAGGGAAGCATATCTGCACATCCCTATTTTTCTGGGGCATCAGCATTTCTTGAGGTTCGCACTGGAGGGCCAGCATTTTCAGTTTGTGGCACTTCCCTTCGGCATATCCTCAGCTCCCAGGGTGTTCACCAAGGTACTGGTGGGCCTCATGGCTATCTTGAGAGTTCAGGGGATACAAGAATTGCCCTATTTGGACGACCTTCTGATCTCAGCCCCGTCCTTACAGGAGGCCGAGAGCAACACCTGGCCTGTGCTGTCCACTCTGGAAGCCTTTGGTTGGGTAATCAACTACCCCAAGTCGCATATCACACCGGCAACAGTGAGATCATTCCTGGGGATGACACTAGACACTGTTCAAGTCAAGGTGTTTCTGCCATAGCAGAAGGTCTCGTGCCCCCAGACGCAGGTGCAGGCTTGTCTGGATTTTCAGCAGCCATCGGTACGTCTGGGGATGAGATTACTGGGCCTCATGGTAGCTTGTTTCGAGGCAGTGCCCTTTGCGCTATTCTACATGAGGCCTCTTCAGCTGAACCTGCTAGCCAGCTGGGATTGGTTCCCGGAATCTCTGGACCAGGAATTTGTGTTGTCCCCCCTGGCCAGGCAATCCCTCTCGTGGTGGTTGAACTCTCGGAATTTGCCGGTGGGCAAGTCCTTTCGGACCCCCCAATGGGAGTAAGTCACCACGGACGCCAGTCTTACAGGCTGGGGAGGTTTTTGGCAGATCCAGAAAATCTAGGGTCAGTGGGGTCCCAAGGGGAACAGGTTGCCTATAAATCTCGTGGAACAGAGCAATTCGGTTCCCTGGACAGGGTTCAATCTTCTTTATGTTTTTCCTCCGTTTCCTCTCCTGGACCGAGTACTTCGCAAAATAGTCCAGGAGGGGGTTCCAACCATCCTGGTGGCTCCTCGCTGGCCAAGGAGGGGTTTGTTTGCGGACATAGTAAGGATGTCAACAGATCATTACATAATGGCCGACGATCCGGAGCTTCTCACACAGGGATCGCTTCGGCACCCGAATTTACAAATGCTGGTTTTGACGGCCATTCACACAATTTTTCAGGCACGGAAGAAGTCTTCATCCATCATATACTTTGGCGAGCTTATATCGCTTGGTGCGAGGCCAGGAACCTTTCTTGCCGGAGTTACTCTGTTTCCAGAGTTCTGGCGTTCCTATCGACCGTCTGACCTCCTCTGGCTGCAGGGGAGGGCCCGGAATAGAGTGCCCCCCCCCCCCCCCCCCGTTTCAGCTTGCACTGGGTTTTCTGTAAAAAAAAAAAAAAAATAAAATAAAAATGACATTTACTTACCTGCGTGTGCGCTCGCTCCCGTCGACCCTCCACTTCACCTGGGGGGCCTCCGATTCCCCCCCCCAGGACTTACTGATCTTCAGGAGAGAGCCAGAGAGGCTCTCTCCCCTTTCCTCCTTGATGGCGGCCGCCATCTTGCCGCTAAGCCACGCCCCCTTGGGGCGGGGCTTATGACGTCATCCTGGCCCCGATCACCGGCTTCAGAGCTCTCAGTTCTCAGATACCGGTGATCGGTGCCCGGGGAAGGAGGTGGCAGGAGATCCTCTGATCTCCTGCCTCCCCCTTCTCTGGATGCCGATCACCGGCATCTGTCATCAGAGCGGCGAGGGACAAGAGCTTACAATCGGAGGTAAGTACAGTAAAAAAAAAAAAAAATTTTTTTTTTAATAAAATCATTTTGTGTGGTGTGTTTTTTTTTTTTTTTTTTTTTTTTTACACAGTTAACCCTTGTTACGAGACCCCTGTACCAGCTCACAAGGCTCTGGGTCTGGCAAGTCACCTGCGGGCTAGCGGGTGACTTGCCATTAACCCCAGCCCCCCATTACCTGTCTCCCCAAAGGCCAGGGGGGGGGGGGGGCAGAAGAGCCCGGGCCATTATGGCTATGTGGGCTAGTAGCCTGCAGGGCCAGGGACCACCAACGCTGGCCCCTGCGCCCTGTTCTACAAGCTCCCATAGCTGGCCCGGGTCGGTAACGCTGGGTAGGGGGGGACCCTACGTCTTCTTTTTTTGGGGGGGATTTTTAAGGGTTTTTAACCCTTCCAAAAGAAATGGGGTCCATATGTCAATTTTTTTTTTTAATTAACCCCTTATGTCCTGTCACCCAGCTGGTAATAAATGCTTCCAGCATTTTGTGATGGGGTGTGTTTCTTTTTTTACATTTAAAGTGGACCAACACCCAGGATTTTGACTATCCTGGGTATTGGTCCTTTCCCCTGGGGCATCCCTATTGGGGATGCCCCGCTGTGTGAAACCCCTACGATCACCCACAATAACTCACCCCACCCAGGTCCTACGGCGCATGCGCGGCCGCTTGTCCAATCAGCGCGCTCAGAGCGGCTGAGTTATGGACGTCTAAGAGACATCTAAGCTCAACCGCTCAGAGAGCGCTGGCGGCCGCATTCCCCACTTTCCTCTAACAGGGAGCGTGCCTGCGCCAGCCATTCATATATAGCCGGCCTGGGCATGCGTCCTGCTAGAGGGATAGCGGGGATGCGGCCCGCGCATGCGCCGTAGGACCGGGATTCAAGTAAGTGGTAGCGGGTGTTCCGGGGGGTTTCACACAGAGGGGCATCCCGATTTTGGATGTCCCGGGCTGAGGGAATAGAACGGTCCAGGAATCTAATAGATTCCGGGACCGATCAGCCCTGGGTGTTGGTCCACTTTAACCCATTGTGAACTTGTAAGGAGTCCATGAAACCCCTATACCAGTTCATAAGGCTCAGGGGCTGTCAAGTCACCTGCGGCTAGCGGTTGACTTGCCATTAACCCCGGCCCCCCTATTACCTGCCTCCCCGAAGCCTAGGGGGGGGGGGGGCAGAAGGGCCCGGGCTGATTTAGGCGGTGCGGGCTTGTTCTTGGCCCCTGCGCCCTGTTCTACAAGCCCTGCATAGCTGATCCCTGGGCTGGTTATGCTGGATAGGGGGGACCCCATGTCATTTTTTATGGGAATTTTTAAGGGTTTTTAACCCTTAAAATAAAAAAAATGGGGGTTACCTCCCCCCCGGGAAGGGGAACCCCACACCAATTTTAGTTCTTGATTTAACCCTTTATAGTGTGGATTGTAGTTGTATTTTATTTTTACATGTTATAAAGTGTTTTTTCAGTTTGGGGGGGGGGTCTTCTGAACAGTAACGGGGGGATACCGATACATATGTGGTACCGTTGTAATCTGGAGAAATGGGGCTTTCACATGCAATATGGTTTTCTTTAATAAAACAAATGTTTTATTTGAAATAAAGGAGACCATTTTCTAACAAAAATTGTTTTGTTTTGTTTGATTTACTCAAAAATATTAAAAAAAAAAAACAGTAAAAAAATTGCAAACAAGACATTTCATGTTAAAGCCTAAACTCTGCCGCAAAAATAAAATATATGATTTTCCTGGAAATTCCTGCAAAAATCAGTTAAGCATAGCGCAAAATGGTGAAAAATGACCTGTCAAGAGAGGGTGACAAAGCCTCAAGTAGGCTGGCAGTTAAAAGGATTAGTAGTACTTTTGTTGGGTATCGTTCTGCTCGGGGGATTTTGCGCTTTCAGATTTAGCTTGTTTTTTCTTGTTTGCATATTGATATTTTAGGAAAACTTATTTTTTATTCTGCTTTATTATACATTTTTAGGAAACCCTGTGCGACCAACGAATTCTTTGAGGGATTACTTCCAGAAAGATGGGCCCACTACAACATGCTGGGTATGCTTAGAAAGCTTATCATGTGTACTTTCGGGGAATATATGGTTTGTGGTGGGTATTCCAAATGTAAAGGGTTGTTTTGGTAGAAAAAGCGCAAGGTGCCACTTTGTCTGCAGAGCTGAAATTTTCAAGCAAAATTACCGTTGTGCACAAGCTTTACTTTTGGGTGTTTGGCAACTCTTCCCTTGACAGTAGCAATGCATGTTGGGTATCGTTCTGTTCGGGGGATGTTGCTTTTTTAGATTAACTTGTTTTTTCTTGTTTGTATCTAGTTTTCTTTAGAAAAATGTGGCTTTGATTCTGCTTTTTTATCCTTTTTTAGGGAAGCTCTGTGTAACCAAAGAATACATTGAGGGAGAACTTCCAGAAAACTGTGGCAACACCAACAAGCCTGCTATGCCTAAAAAGCTTGAGGTGTGTACTTCCAGAGAATATATAGTTTGTGGGGGGTATTTCAAATGTAAAGGGTTGTTTTTATTGAAAAACTGCAAGGTGCACATAGCGCTTAGCATAGCTGTATTTGATCTGAAAATCTCTTAAAGCGTTGTTTCAGTTTGGGGTAGTCTCCTGGGCAGGAAAGGACATCTACCAATACATATGTGGTTCCGTTGTAACCGGGAGAAATTGGGATTTCACACACAATAAGATTTTATTGACAAACTTACATTTTTTTATTACAAAAAAACACTACAAATTGTAAAAAATAGATTTTTTTTATTTTTTTGCACATATCTCACCCCAAAATATTAAGAATACACTTAAAAAATGACAAGACATTTCATGTTAAAGCCCTTCAAAAATAACAGTTGAACATGCATAGTGCAAAATAGTGAAAAATGGTCTGGCAAACAAAAACTCCAGGTAGGCTGGCGGTTAAAGGGTTAAGGGTCAGGTCTCGGCCCTATCCATTTATTCCAAGTACCGTATATACTCGAGTATAAGCCGAGTTTTTCAGCCCACTTTTTGGGCTGAAAAAAGCCGCCTCGGCTTATACTCGAGTCAGTGAAATGGAGGAGAAAAGGTAGGAGGAGCTAAGGTGCGTGCGTGCGCGGCCGCGCAGCCCCGGTCGCTGTCGGCAGTGAAGATGCTGGAGCAGTGCGGGGCATGTGGTCCTCTTGTGTCCCCCTCATCAGGTAGGTGTGTGTGTGTGCTGGTGTCTTCTGAATTAATAGTTCCCGGTGCCTGAGGGCGCAAAGAGACTTCCTGGCGTGCGGGCGGAGGGATGAAATAACTTACAGCTGGCGTGCGGGAATGAAGGCAGCCGACATCGCTGCTGTCAATCTGCGAGCAGGGGGCGGGGCAGTCGTCCACTAAGAGCAAGTCTGCTCTTAGCGTTACCCGGGTGGTGAGCAGCGTTCCCTGGAAGCTGCTTGGCTTTTTGTCCCCAAACTTCACTCAGCAAAGAGGTTGGAACGCCCAGGGACGCAACGAATGGGAGACAGGAAAGGGGAGAAGGATGCACACCAATGCTGGCTGTGTGCTCCTCTGCCCCTACAGGCGAGGGCGGGATTTTTATGTTAAAATGGCAGCAGGTAAAGCTTCTTTAGTGATAGCGCTGTCACAGCTCTGTGTACTGTTATTGCATACCTCCCAAGTTTTCCTGATTTGGAGAGACTGTCCCTTTTTTGAGTCCATGTTCCCCTGTTTACCGGTAGCTGCTGCATTTCCCACCCTAGGCTTATACTCGAGTCAATAACTTTTCCAGTTTTTTTTGTGGTAAAATTAGGTGCCTCGGCTTATATTCGGGTCGACCTATACTCGAGTATATACGGTATGTCACACACCCCGCTTCCACTATTCATGACATATGGGTTATGGTCCAGTAGAGGGCGAACTTCTGCAGAGATGAAAGCAAAAAAGCCCCTCCCGGTCCATAAATACCTGGGACCTCCCACACATTCCCCAGTTCATTCTCTGCAAGACGGCGAGCAAGTCAGAAGATGTATGCTGCTCTTCCTTGCAGGTAAGCCGGGTTTACACCCAGCCATGTTGTGCTCTATTTCTGCCCGGACCTTTATGCATTAAGCCCATTTCTAGCCTCCCAACCTTGGCTGCAGGTCCAGTTGATGGTAGCCTTCACCTTAATAGGTGTTTAGGGAGCTATGCTCCCCCGTGAGACCCCATACAAGGGGGTAGGCGGCATCTGGGTTGGTGATCCCGGTTTGGGATGCCCTGTCCCCATTTAATTCCCTTACACCCTTTTGGTGAGGGATTCTCCCCCTTCCGGGTCCCCTCTGTTACCCTCCAGCGTTATTCTTCTAATATATATATATATATATATATATATATATATATATGTATATATATATATATATATATGTTTGCTTGTGCGCTTGATTCACGTTGCGCTGTGCGCTCTGCCTGCAGTCTGGGGAGCTTCTTCCCCTCAGGCTGATTCTGTGAGGGGGCGGGGCCGGGCGCTCGCGCGTTGCTGCGGCCCGCCCCCTTCTGTTGGCGCCATTGAGGGCCCATCCCATTGCTGGGAACCGCATTACAGGACTCGGAGGGAAGGGGGCGTGGCGCGCGATCCGCGTTGGCTCGCCCCTTTTTCTCCCTTCCTCTCTCCCTCTCAGGTGCTGCTGGCTGAATAGGACACCATTTCTGCGGTGGGTGAGTGCCCGGCTGGGCTCCCCCCTCTTCCTGCTATACTTGGCCATTATGCATCAGTCGCTGCTCCCTGTGCCTTGCTTAAAAGGGGGTTCTCCCGGTCCTAGGGTCCCTAGCTGTAACTTGGGGCACTTATAAATTCTCCCACTCGGGACTTAAAGGGGCATCCCGGGTTGCTTACCAGCATAATTCCCTCTGGTCATTGCAACTACCTTAAAATCACCATATGGAGGCTCCACAGTATATCGGGCTTGAGCTCCCTTCGGGGCAATCCCGGCTATGTGTGGGTTGTGGGGTACCCCTTACGTGGGAGAATGTACTAATTTGCATACCATGTGCTCAACAGGCCATTACGTCGGGATCACAGGCGTCTGGGTCCGTGCCTCCCGCCTCATCTCCTACCCCTCCCTGCATCATCCGTACCCCAAGTGACACTGTCATTAGTGGGGAGTCGCACTCGGATGTATGTGCTAGGCTGGCCAACCTCGAGAAAATTATTTCTGGCTCAGTGGGCAGAAAGGCCCCTGCTAAGAAAAGGCATCTGTCACCGGCTACGCCGGTAATTGATTTTGATGATTATGACTTCCCTGACTGGGCTGATTATTCCCCGCTCGAGGAGGGGGAATTATTTGAGGAATCCGAGACTTAAGGAACTGCAGTCCTTTGATTCGGATGTCGGGCAGGCGCTGAGTGATGCTGTGGATACTCCCAGGGTCCTAACCCATCTCTCAGAGGTTCTGGGTATTTCCCCACCAGCGGAGGCCCCTCCGAAGAAGGGGGAATTCTTTGGGTTCTCTAAGCCCCGCTTGGAGTTTCCAAATCAGGATCATTTTGACAGCATGATTCTTAGAGAATGGGAGAAGCCGAGTCGCCTTCATGGTGTTCCTCAGGGATGGGATAGAAAGTATCCCTTTCCGGTGGACGCGGTGAAGCGCTGGTCTTCCCCGCCCGAGGTTGATGCGCCCATCTTAGGACTGTCCAACACCTCCGTTGTACATACTCCTGACGCCACTACCCTTAAGGATGGCGAGGACAAGCGCATTGATCAGATGGCTTGCCATGCCTTTGCCAGTGTGGGTTCAGCCTTGCGGCCTGTCTGTGCATCGGCACTCGTGGCTGTGGCTACCAGGTCTGAGATCAGGGACATGGGACTGGGAAATGGGTCCCAGCTCAAGAGGTGTGAATTGTTCATGAATTTTGTTTTGTCGGCTATGGACGACACTATCACCATGTGTAGTAGAACTTTGGCTCTGTTGGTGGCCATGCGCCGATCGGTCTGGCTGCGCCAGTGGGCGGCTGACATTGCGGCAAAGAAATCACTTACAGCTCTGCCCTTCCTGGGAACGCGGCTGTTTGCGGCAAATTGGATTCTGTGGCGAAAGGTGGAAAGCTACCTCAGCGTAAGAAGCAGCGTCGCTTCTTTCAGGGGGCAAGCTCCTTCAGTCCTTCCTTTCACGGCGCCAGAGGGGGCAGAGGTCTTGCCTACTCTGGCTTCAGAGGGGGTTCCTGGAACAGAGGTAGAGGACGTTCCCGTCCAGCCTCTACCTGGGGTTCCAAGCCCGCTGCAAAGCCAGCTCAGCAATGAGGAGGCGCCCTCACCCTTACGGGTGGGGGGGGCGGCTGCGGCTCTTCTTCCAGGTCTGGGCCCGGGAGGTTACGGACAAGTGGATATTGAAAGTGGTCTCGTCTGGGTACAAACTGGAGTTCGAGTACCAGCTGCCTCCCAGATTTCTAAGGTCTCGGGTGCCTTTGGATCCTCGGGCGGCGCAGGGGCTCCTGTCAGCTGTAAAGAACCTCCTGGACATGGTGGTCATATGCCCGGTGCCTCTTTCAGAGAGAGGCCGGGGCTATTATTCCAACCTTTTCACGGTTCCCAAAAGGGATGGCTCCATGAGACCCATTCTGGATTTGAAGCTTCTCAACAGGTTCATCAGAACCAAGAGGTTCCGCATGGAGACTCTGCGCTCAGCCATCGGTTCCCTTCGTCAGGGGGATTTCATGACGTCCATAGACATCAAGTATGCTTACTTTCATGTACCAATTTTCCTAGCACACCAGAGATTTCTCAGGTTTGTGGTCGGAGATCAGCATTTTCAGTTTGTGGCCCTCCCGTTCGGGCTGACCTCGGCACCGAGGGTGTTTTACCAAGGTTCTGGCTGGCATTATGGCCCTGCTCAGAGCCCAGGGCATTCGCATCGTGCCATATCTGGACGACCTGCTCATTACAGCTTCCTCCCTCTGCCAGGTGGAGCTGGACACCAGGGCGGTGGTGACGACGCTGGAGAGGTTCGGTTGGGTGATCAACCACCCCAAGTCTTCTCTCTCCCCATCAAGGGAGATTTCCTTGGGCATGAATCTGGATACCAGTCAGGCCAGAGTGTTCCTACCTCAGCCAAAGGTGCAGAGGGTTCAGGATCTGATACGTGTTCTCCTGACCAACCCTCGCCCTTCCATTTGGCTAGGGATGACTCTGGTAGGTTTGACGGTGGCCTCCTTCGAGGCAGTCCCCTTTGCTCAATTCCACATGAGGTCGCTACAACTCCATCTATTGCTGAAATGGGACAGATGTCCACAGTCCTTGGATCAGTCATTCTCCCATGGTTCGGCAGTCCCTTCAGTGGTGGCTGGAATCAAGCAATCTGATGAGGGGCAGATCGTTCCTGGCCCCTCTTTGGGAGACGGTTACCACGGATGCCAGCCTGTCGGGCTGGGGAGGTTTCTGGAAAGATCATCAGTTCCAGGGGTTGTAGGGTCCTCAGGAGGCTCACACCCCCATCAATGTCTTGGAGCTCAGAGCTATCCGCTTGGTTCTGTCGCGTCTGACACTTGACCTACAGGGTTTACCGGTTCAGGTTCGATCAGACAATCGTACTGCGGTAGCTTACATCAATCACCAAGGAGGGACTCGCAGCAGGAGTGCCCTCAGGGAAGTCTCTCTGATTCTGACATGGGCGGAGAGCAATGTTCCTTGCATCTCGGCAGCATACATTCCGGGCGTGGAGAACACGGAGGCGGACAGGGGATTCTCTCGCCGAGGGAAATGGTCTCTCAACCACAGGGTATTTCGGGCCCTGTGTCACAAGTGGGGGACTCCGGAGGTGGATCTGTTTGCCTCTCGGCACAATCACAAGCTCCCAACCTTTGTATCTCTCTCTCAGGATCCTCTGGCCCTGGCAGTGGATGCCTTGTCCCTTGCCTGGAGGGATCTGGGGTTTCTGTACCTGTTTCCCCCCTTCTCCATGGTAGGCAAGGTAGTGCGCAAGCTGGCTCTAGAGGGGGCACCAGCAATTCTGGTGCCCCCAAGGTGGCCAAGACAGGTTTGGTTCGCAATCGTAAGATTGGCGGTAGATCAGTACAGGCTGCCCCTGTCTCCGGATCTGATCTCTCAGGGTCAACTACGTTACCCCAATTTACAAACGCTTGCTTTGACGGCGTGGCTGCTGAAACCTTCATCCTGAGGGAGGAAGGTTTGTCTGAGGCAGTTATTCAAACCTTGATTAGAGCTAGGAAGAGGTCTTCCTCTACCATTTACTATAGGACTTGGCGGTCCTATATTGACTGGTGTGAGGCTAGGGCTCTACCTTGCAGGGTGTTTTCAATTCCTAGGATTTGGGAGTTTCTACAACATGGTCTGGATCTGGGGTTCCAGCTCAGTACTTTGAAGGGTCAGGTTTCTGCCCTGGCTGACTTTTTTCAAAGGTCTTTTGCTTTGCATCATCTGGTGAAGACTTTTTTCCAAGGGGTCACTCATGTTTGGCCCCCTAGAAAGTCTTTGGTTCCCGTTTGAACCGATGCAGGATGTGGCTCTTTCTGTACTCACTCAAAAGGTTGCCTTTTTGGTGGCTATTACCTCTGTTCGGCGGCTCTGTCTATTCAGGCCCCTTACTTTCAGAGACACCAGGATAAGGTGGTTTTTCGCTTTAAACCAGATTTCCTTCCTAAGGTGGTTTCTGCCGTCCATCTCAATCAGGATGTAGTTCTCCCTTCCTTGTGTCCTAAGCCTAGCAATGACAAGGAGAGGGTTTTGCACTCTTTGGATGTGGTTCGTTGTGTGAAGTACTATTTGGTTGCTACTTCTCCTTTTCGTAAGACGGACGCCTTGTTCGTGGTGCCTTCTGGGCCCAGAAATGGTTTGGCGCCCGCCAAGTCTACCATTAGTAAATGGATATGCCGGGCCATTGTTGGGGCCTATTCTGCCAAGGGGAGGGTTCCTCCTTTTAAGATCACTGCTCATTCTACTCGTGCTGTTGGGGCTTCCTGGGCTTTTCAGCACCAGGCTTCTGTTGAACAAGTTTGTAAGGCTGCTACTTGGTCTTCCGTTCATACTTTTTCAAAGTTTTATAAGGTTCATGTGCGGGCCTCAGCGGATGCTGTTTTTGGCCGCAAGGTTCTGCAAGCTGCAGTTTAAATTGGTGCATTTTTTTGCTGTATTTGGATCCCCACCCATGACGGACACTGCTATTGGATGTCCCATATGTCACGAATAGTGAAAGCGGGGTGTGTGACATACTTGGAATAATACATTATAAAACATTTTGTGATTATTCGCCTTTAAAATGGGTATTATAAGTATGTCACACACCCCGCTTCATCCCGCCCTTTTGTATTCTGGATCCTTTATATGGTGAACCTTTTATGGTTAAGAATGTTTTATTAGCTCTTCCTGGTCCCCTTACTGCTGTCATATACTGGGGAATGTGTGGGAGGCCCCAGGTATTTATGGACTGGCAGGGGCTTCTTTTCTGCTTTCATCTCTGCAGAAGTTCGCCCTCTACTGGACCATAACCCATATGTCATGAATAGTGGAAGCAGGGTGTGTGACATACTTATAATACCCATTTTAAAGGTGAGTAATCCCAAAATGGTATTTTTTCCAGAAGTCTATTGCCGATCATTGATCAGGACCTTTTTTCAGGGTGTCCCTCATGCCCGGCCACCGCGTAAAACAGTCTTACAGGTATGGGACCTTAATCTGGTGTTATCTGCTCTCCAGGGTGCCCCCTTCGAGCCTTTAACCCTTTCGCTGCCAGCCTACCTGCAGCTTTTGTCACCCTCTGTTGCCAGCCCATGTTTCACTATTTTGCGCTACACATGTTCAACTGTGATTTTTGAAAGGATTTCCAGGGATTTTCCAGGAAAATTATATAATTTTTTTCAACTGGGTTTCAACATGAAATGTCTTGTTTGTCCTTTTTTTTTTAGTGTATTCTCAATACTTTTTGATGAAATATGTGCAAATGTAAGCTTTTCAATAACATTTTATTGCATGCGAAACCCCAATTTCTCCCGGTCACAGCAGTACCACATATGTATTGGTAGACACCCTTTCCAGCCCAGGAGACTCCCCCCAAACTGAAACAGAGTCTTTTGGAGATTTTCAGATAAAATACAACTGCGCTATGCGCACCTTACAGTTTTTCCAGAAAAACAACCCTTCACATTTGAAATGCCCCCCACAAACTATATATTCTCTGGAAGTACACGCCTCAAGCTTTCTAGGCGTACCAAGCTTGTTTATGTGAGCTTAGTTTTCTGGAAGTAATCCCTCAGTGTATTCTTTGGTTGCACAAAGTTTCCCTAAAAAAGAATAAAAAGGAAGAATCAAGCCACATTTTCCTAAAAAAAAAAAGCTATATGCAAACAAGAAAAAGCAAGTAAAATCTCAAAAAGTAACATGCCCCGAACAGAACGATACCCAACATGCATAGTTACTGTCAAGGGAAGAGTTGGCAAACACCACAAAGTAAAGTGTGCGCATAACAGTAATTTTACTTGAAAATTTCAGCTCTGCAGACAAAGTGCGCACCTTGCAATTTTTCAACCAAAACAACCCTTTACATTTGGAATATCCCCGATAAACCGTATATTCCCTGAAAGTACACATGTTAAGCTTTCTAAGAGTACCCAGCTTGTTGTAGTAGGCTCACCTTTCTGGAAGTAATCCCTCGAAGAATTCTTAGGTTGCACAGGGTTTCCCTAAAAAAAATGAATAAAATGAATAAAAAAACTGAACAAATAACATGTTTTCCTAAAATATAAATATGTCGGCTCCCTGGTGTGCCTCAGGGATGGGATAAGAAGTATCCCTTTCCGGTGGAGGCGGTCAAGCGCTGGTCTCCTTCCGAGGTCGACGCGCCTGTGTTAGGGTTGACCAACTCTTCTGTACTGAACACACCTGACGCCTCTTCCCTTAAGGATGGCGAGGACAAGCGCCTTGATCAGATGGCGTGCCACGCATTTGCCAATGTGGGCTCGGCCCTGCGACTGGTTAGTGCATCTGCCATAGTGTCGCTTGCTACCAGGTCTCTTATCAGGGACTGGCTGAATAACGCTCAGCTGGATCCAGCTAGCGCTGAGTTTGCTGTACTTAAGAAGTGCAAATTGTTCATGGATTTTGTCATGGCTGTGGTGGAAGACTCCATTGTCGTATGTAGTAGGACGTCAGCCTTGCTGGTGGCCATGCGCAGACTGGTCTGGCTTCGTCAGTGGACAGCGGACGTTGGAGCCAAGAAGTCACTCACAGCTCTCCCCTTCTTGGGGGCTCGGCTGTTTGGAGATAAATTGGACGCTGTTGCTAAAGGCGGTAAGTTACCTCAGCGGAGGAAGCAGCGCCGTCCCTTTCGGGGGGCGGGCTCGTTCACTCCTTCCTTTCGAGGGGCCAGAGCGTCTAGGGGTCTGGCCTTCTCGGGGCTCAGGGGCTCGTCCTGGAACAGAGGCAGAGGTCGGGCACGTCCCGCGGCTGCCTGGGGTTCCAAGCCCAAGCCTGCCGTTTAACCGGCTCAGCAATGAAGGGGCGCCCTCACCCGTAAGGGTGGGGGGACAGCTGCGACTCTTCTTCCGGGTCTGGGCCTGGGAGGTCACAGACAATTGGATCTTGGAAGTGGTCTCCTCCGGGTACAAGCTGGAGTTCGAGTACTGGCCGCCCCCAAGATTCTTAAGGTCTCGGGTGCCCTCGGACTCTCAGGCTGCGCAGGGGCTCCTGTTGGCAGTGAAAAGCCTTCTGGATATGGGGGTTATATGCCCGGTGCCTCCGTTGGAAAGAGGCAAGGGTTACTACTCCAACCTTTTCACGGTCCCCAAACAGGAGGGTTCGGTGAGACCCATTCTAGACCTCAAGGTTCTCAACAGGTTTATCAGAGCCAAAAAGTTCCGCAATTCGTAGCTCTTCCCTTCGGTCTGACCTCGGCACCAAGGGTCTTCACCAAGGTTTTGGCGGGCGTAATGGCTCTGCTCAAATCTCAGGGCATTCGCATTGTGCCTTATCCGGACGATCTGTTGATTTCTGCTTCTTCCCTTCAGCAGGCAGAACTGGACACCCTCCAGGTGGTGTTGACCCTGAAGAGATTCGGGTGGGTGATCAACCGCACCAAGTCTTCTCTCTCCCCATCTCGAGTGATTTCATTTCTGGGCATGAATCTGGATACCAGTCGGTCCAGAGTGTTTCTGCCGCAGACCAAGGTGCAGGGGATTCAGGACCTGGTCCGTCGTCTTCCGGCCAGCCCTTGCCCCTCTATCCGACAGGGGATGAAACTGGTGGGTCTGATGGTGTCCTCCTTCGAGGCGGTGCCGTTTGCACAATTTCACATGAGATCTCTTCAACTTCTCCTATTGACGTATTGGGACAGGAGCCCACAATCTTTGGATCAACCTTTCAGGATGTCTCCCAGGGTTCGGCAGTCACTTCGGTGGTGGCTGGACTCGAACAATCTGGCGAAGGGCAGATCCTTTCTGGTCCCTTGTTGGGAGACAGTTACCACGGATGCCAGCCTGTCGGGCTGGGGAGGTTATTGGAAGATCAGTTCAGTGGGGTCCCCAGGAGGCTCACACCCCCACTAATGTATTGGAGCTCCGAGCCATTCGTCTGGTTCTGGCTCGGTTAACCCCACAGTTACGGGGTCTTCCGGTTCAGGTGCGTTCGGACAACCGAACGGCAGTGGCCTACATAAATCACCAAGGAGGGACTCGCAGCAGGAGTGCCCTCAGGGAAGTCTCTCTGATCCTGCGATGGGCGGAGAGCAATGTTCCCTGCCTTTTGGCAGTTTACATTCCGGGGGTGGAGAATACGGAGGCGGATTCCCTGAGCAGGGGGTCCTCTCGCCACGGAGAGTGGTCTCTCAAACCCGAGGTTTTTCTGGATCTTTGTCGCAAGTGGGGGACTCCGGAGGTGGATCTCGATCTCTTTGCCTCGAGGCACAATCACAAACTTCCGGCATTTGTCTCTTTCTCAGGATCCCCTGGCCTTGGCAGGGGATGCCTTGTCTCTGGCGTGGGAGGACCTGGGTTTTCTGTACCTGTTTCCACCTGTCTCCATGCTGGGCAGGGTGGTTCGCAAACTGGTTCTAGAAGGGGCACCAGCGATTCTGGTGGCTCCAAGGTGGCCAAGAAGGGTTTGGTACGCGGACGTTGTAAGGATGGCCGTAGGCCAGTGCCGGCTTCCTCTGATACCGGACCTGCTATCCCAGGGTCATCTACTTTACCCCAATTTACAAACGCTGGCTTTGACTGCCTGGCTGCTGAAACATTGATCTTGAAAGAGGAAGGTTTGTCTGAGGCGGTCGTTCAGACCCTGACTAGGGCTAGGAAGCTGTCCTCTTCTGGCATTTACTATAGGACTTGGAGGTCCTATATTGATTGCTATGAGGCTAGGGCCTTCCTTGCAGGGTTTTTTCTGTACCCAGGATTTTGGAGTTTCTTCAGCATAATCTGGACCTGGGGTTCCAGCTCTGTCGGTTTTCTTCCAGAGGTCTTTTGCTTTACACCCGCTGGTTAAGATTCTCTGCAGGGTCCGCCTTTTGAGCCGCTACATATTGCTCTTTCGGTTCTCACTCAAAAGGTTGCTTTCTTGGTGGTGATTACCTCGGTTCGGCGTGTCTGAGTTGGCGGCTCTGTCGATTCTGGCCCCTTACTTTGAGAGACACCAGGATAAGGTGGTTTTTCGTTTTAAACCGGATTTCCTTCCTAAGGTGGTGTCTGCTTTCCACCTCAATCAGGATATTGTTCTCCCTTCCTTGTTCTAAGCCTAATAATGACAAGGAGAGGGTTCTGCACAATTTGGATGTTGTTCGCTGTGTGAAGTACTATTTGGTGACTACTTCATGCTAACGCAAGACGGACGCCCTTTTCGTGGTGCCCTGCGGGCCCAGGAAAGGTTTGGCACCGGCTAAGTCTACGATTAGCAAATGGATTCGTCAGGCCATTGTTGGGGCCTATTCTGCTAAGGGGAGGACTCCCCCTTTTAGGGTCACTGCGCACTCTACTCGTGCTGTGGGTGCATCCTGGGCTTTTCAGCACCAGGCTTCTGTTGAACAAGTTTGTAAGGCTGCTACTTGGTCTTCTGTTCATACTTTTTCCAAGTTTTACAAGATTGATGTGCGGGCTTCAGCGGATGCTGTTTTTGGCCGCAAGGTTCTGCAAGCTGCAGTTTTTTGAGTTGGTGCATTCTTTACTGTTTATGGTTCCCACCCTTGACGGACACTGCTATTGGATGTCTCAACTGTCAAGACTTATTGAAGCGGAGTGTATGTCACCCTTGGAATAATACCATTTTGTGAGTACTCACCTTTAAAACGGATATAAGTGTGACATACACTCCGCTTCACCCACCCTGTTTGGTATTCTGGATCCTTTATATGGTGAACCATTGTTTTTTGTTAATCTTGTTATATTTGGGTCTTCCTGGTCCCTTTACTGCTATCTTACACTGGGGAATTGGTGGGAGGTCAGGTAGTTATGGACCGGGAGAGGTTTCTTTTTTTGCATTCATCTCTGCAGAAGTTCGCCCTCTACTGAAGAATAACTCAACTGTCACGTCTTATTGAAGCGGAGTGTATGTCACACTTATAATATCCATTTTAAAGGTGAGTAATCACAAAACGGTATTTTTTTTTCTTTACTCACCTCACCCGATTGTCAGCTCTTGTGTCGATCAGCTGTCAGATGCCCTGGTGATCGCTGGCCAGAGGAGGGGGGGAGGCAGGGGATCAGAGCATCCCCTGCCCCTCCACTGCTCTGGCCAGCGATCACCAGGGCATCTGACAGCTGAGCCGAGGAGAGTCGGGACGACACTCGGGAGTGACGTCATAAGCCCCGCCCCCTGGCGGGTCGTCAAGATGGCGGCGGTGCCCATCGGAAGGCAGGGGGAGAGGGCATTTTGAGCCCTCTCCTGAAGACTAAGCAGCCTGGGGGGGGGGGGGTTGCGATCGGAGGCCCCCCAGTGAAGAGGAGACCCGGCGGGAGGAAGCGCGACTGCAGGTAAGTAAATGTCTTTTTACATTTTTTTTTTTTTACAGTTAGCAGCTGCTGCTGCCGAAGCGGGGGGGGGGGGCTATTCCGAGGGATCTCCTGGAGCCATCTGAGCCCCCCACAGGGGATCGGATGGCACCAAATTAAAGAGGAGACCCGGACGGATCCAACGAGGGGTCAGGTGAGTATTATTTTTATATATTTTTTTTTTTAACTGGCAGGGGGGGAAAGTCAAGCACGTAACACCTACGTGCTTGCCACTTGCCAAGCCAGCATGTAGGTGTTACGTGCTTGGCACTTAAACGGTTAAAGGACGCTACATTGACTATGCTAATGCTTAAGGTGGTTTCTCTGGTAGCTATTACCTCTGTGCGTCGAGTTTCAGAGCTGGCTTCCTTATGTATTAAACCACCCTACTTTGAGTTGCACAGGGACAAGGTGGTTTTTCGTTTTAAAGTGGACCAACACCCAGGATTTTGACTATCCTGGGTCTTGGTCCACTTCGGTGGGGCACACCCGCTGTGTGAAACCCCCCCTAACCCCCCGAAAAACTCACCTCTCCCCGCTCCCAGCGCCGTCGTACAAGGGAAGATCTGGAACGTCTAAGCGGCGGCCGCCGCCGCCGCCTCCCTCGCGTCACTTCTGACGCGCGCCGCGGCCGCGCCGGCCATTCGCAGACGGCCGGCGCGGAGGCGCGCACGCCTACAGGGGCGCGAGGGAGGCGGCGGCGGCCGGCCGCCGCCGAAGATAAGGTACGTGAGTTGGGGTGTTTGGGGGGGGTTTCACCCCGCGGGACATCCCGATCTCGGATGTCCCGCGGGGTGGGGGGTGATCGGCCCGGGAATCTTATAGATTCCCGGGCCGATCACCCGTGGGTGTTGGTCCACTTTAAAGCGGACCTTCACTCTAAATAAGAGTCTATCTTATATGTTTCCCACACCCTGTACATACAGATTGCTCACATTAAAAATCATCCTACCTGCATCTACTGCATTTTATAAGCCTTTAAACATCCAAGATGGCGGCTTATGGAAGCTGCCATTTTTGCAGGCAGCCTGCAAACAGGAAGTGCCTGCAAACAGGAAGTGACTGTGCTGCTCTGCATTCTGGGACTGCTGACCTTTCCCTGACCCCAGCTCTGCTCTGTCTGAGCAAAGCACAGCTATAACCCGCCCCCCTGTACCTTATCCCACTCTCCTCTCCTCAGTAAGTGTGATGCTTCTGAGTCAAGATGGCGGCGCCCGTATCCTAAATTCCCGAACAGAGTTGCAGCCCAGTGGGGGAAAGTATAATAAATTAGTGACTAAACATGTAAAATATATTAATTTTAGATGCTGAGGAATTGTTTTTTAAGAGTTTGGGCTTTTCATTAAATCAGGGTGAAGGTCCGGTTTAAGCCTGATTTTTGCCTAAGGTTGTGTCACCTTTTTCACCTTAATGAGGAAGTCGTGTTACCTTCCTTGTGTCCAGCACCAGCTAATTCTAAAGAACGGATTCTCCATGCTTTGGATATGGTTAGAGCCATAGGGTATTACCTGGTTGCAACTGAATCTTTCGGAAGGTCAGATTTGCTTTTTGTCTTAACAGAAGGTTCAAAGAAGGGTACTCCACCAGCCAAGTCCACACTCAGTAGGTGGATTAGACAGGCCTATTCTGCCAAGGGGAAAGAACCCCCCTTTCGGATCACAGCTCATTCTACTAGGGCTGTTGGCGCCTCTTGGGCTTTTCAGCATCAGGCATCAGTGGAACAAGTTTGTAAGGCCACCACTTGGTCTTCAGTTCATACTTTTACAAAGTTTTACAAGATGGATGTCAGGGCCTCAGCTGACGCTGATTTTGGCCGAAAGGTGCTTCAGGCGGTAGTGAAATGAACTACATGCTGTTCTGCACTGGGGATCCCCCCCATATGGACACTGCTTTTGGATGTCCCAAATGTAAGTACTTCTGGACGGCCTGCAATGGATGGAGGAGAAAAACACAATTCTGTGAAACTCGCCTGTAGAACTGGTTTTGTTATCCATCCATTCCAGGCTGTCCAACCCGCCCTTGAGGTTGATTATGTCCTGTATCCCCTTTATGGTGATTTACCTTTATGTCTTAGGACTTAGTTTACAAATTTTGTTTACTGTTAAAGAATACATGTAGAGGCTATGTGAGGTAACATGGTTTCTTATGTTGAGGGCCTCCCGGCCTGTCTCTTATATTTTGTGAAGTTATTGCTTTTAAATTACTGGGCTTTGATTGACAGACAGCTGCCTTTATAGGGGGCCGGGAGGAGCCACATCTTTCGCTCTTGCAGTGAATGCCCCCAAAGGGGTGGAGTTACCCCAACTGTAAGTACTTCTGGATGGCCTGGAATGGATGGATAACAAAACCAATTCTACAGGTGAGTTTCACAGAATTGTGTTTTTATTACAATAAACATGTGGTTAAGAAGCTATCTGTTGTCTAATACATATACTACACATGTACTTTCTTCAGTGGACAGCACCAGGGTGGGGGAGGAAGCTTTTGCAGGTTAGTGTGTGTACTGTTACATACCTTCAAACTTTCTCTCATATTCCACTCCAGCGCATCACTGAATCAGATACAAATAGGTTAACACTCGTCCGACGGACGGGACTGCAGGATAAAAAGGTGTGGCTCCTCCCGGCCTGTACATACTTCCGGCTGCTCTCCACAAACCAGCTTCATTCTTGCAAGTTGGTCTGGACTGCGGAGGTTGTGCTTGGATTTTTTTTTTTTCTATATTTTTATTTTTCCATTCTTCCATTTTATTTTTTTATTCAGGAAGCCAGGGCTTTAACAATGTCTGTCTTACAGGCCCTTACAGTCCCGCTGATCCGGTGGACCCATCTATGCCTTCTGGGCCGATAGCGTTGCATCAGGGCGAATTAAAGATAAGCACCATGGTCCTGCAGGCGCTGCGGGGTGTGGATTCATTTTGTGAAGGTGACCCTCAGCCGTAGGTTTTTGTTTGGTGAACCTCCAGGGGGGACTATAGGGGAAATTATTCCCCTTTGCCTGTTACTTTCCACTTTTTTTTTTTTTATTTAAACAATTTAGGAGGTAAGGGCTGATAAAATTGTGGTATGTAGCTTTTTCAAAATTCACGCCATGGAAGGGGACGGGAGTGCCACGTTTGAGGGGCGGGGCGTGGTCTCACCTCTAGAAGGGAAGTAAATTCGTGTCACAGCTTCCTTCCGATGGCAGTGAGATGTTTCAGCTTGGGCTTTCTGTACCTGCCGCCGCATAGAGGGCATTTGCCTCTTTTGACCTCGACCTCTGGCGTCTGCAGCCTGTCACCACTGCCTCGCTGGGGGAGAGCAGATTTCGCCGGCCGCTTCCTCGTGGCCCTCTGCCCACACTGCCTTGGGCCTCTGCGGCACCTCATCGCCCCGCTGCTGCTCTGCTTGGCCGGCCTGCCTCCTCCGGGCCACCTCAGTGTTAGGCTGCTCTTCGACCTGGGGTCTCTGGGTCTCATATGTGCTGCCTTACTTCAATCGGCTCTGCTACGGATTTTGTAGGTCCTTTTTTATTGTTATATTCTATTGTGTGTGTACTATTTTTGAAATTTAGGATAGTCTTTGTTTTTTTTGTGGATAAGGGATATTAGGTTGTGATTATCGAGATTCCTCATATACTTCAGTCTTAGGTCCTTGAGGATAATAGACTGACTTCACCATGACTGAGGCATCAGGGGTGCCCGGGTCTGGTATGGTAGCAGAGAGTGTCGCCCCATGTCTTCTGTGCCTGCAAAGGCCTCTTAAAAAGAAAAACAGCCTTATCTGCTCAGAATGTACCGCCACCGTGGTACTTTCCAGATTTAAGGAGACAGCTGACATCCCCAGAGGTATTCCCTCCTTGGAAGCTTCAGGGTCTGCTCCCTTTGGGGCTTACTGCTCCTCCGGCAGCTCCACCTTGGTCCGATATTTCAGGTTTTCTTTCCAGATGGAAATGGCAGAGAAATTGGCCCGCCTGGAAAGCCACTACTTCCAATCTAAGAGTCCCAAAGATGCTTCTGTCTCAAGATCTTTAAAGGCCGATTTCGAGGCGGAGGATATTATGCTGGAAGATTCTTTGGAGGGGGAGCGCTCATCCATTAGGGAAGAGAATAAATCTAGGTTCTACTTCTGAATAGGGGTCTTCTATGTTCAAGGAGCAGATGGCTAATCTGATCTCTTCTATCTAGAGGTTTTGGGTTTCCCAGCTCCTAGAGGTCCTAAACGGAAGAAGGGAGATTCATACAGATCCGAAAGACACAAGCAGCTGTTTTTCCAAACAGTCTCATTTTACAGGCTTATCCACAAGGAATTGGAATAGCCAGACAAGCTCCCCACCATTCCTAGAGTCCTGAATGCTAAATACCCTTTACCCACGGACCTAATTAAGTTATGGTCTTTTCCTAAGTGCCTTTTCTATGGTAGGGTCGGCCCTTGCAGCCATGGCAGGCAAGAAATTGTTAAGAGTTGATTTTCAGATTTGGGCTGGTCAATTCTTTCCCGTAGTTTATGCTCGCTGTTCAATATGGCTTAAGAAATGGTCGGCTGACCCGACTTCCAAGACGTCTCTGACGGGACTTCCTTTCGGATGTCGTCTGTTTGGGGAGTGTATGGATGATATTGTGAAGAAAGCCACAGGGGGTAAGTCTACTTAACTCCCTCAAATGAGGAGGGCTAATCCATCTTTTTTTTTTTTTTCTTCTTTTGGTAGATATTCCAGTACTCTATTTTACCGTGGCAGAGGTTCTGTTCCTCTAGACATCAAGAGGTATTCTGGAATGGACCTAAGACCCAGAAGAAAAGATCTTTCTGGTGAACCAAGGCTTAACCCCCTTTTGAGCGCATTTGGGCATGAAGGGGTGCCCTCCCCCTTTTGGGTGGAGGACGGCTTCTGCATGTTAACCCCCCCCCCCCCCCCCCCCCTGGAAGCTCCATGTAACAGATGCATGAATCCAGGAGATAATTCTTCAGGCTACAAAATCATATTGGGGGCCAGACCTCCTTGGAGGTTCTGTCAGGGGTATCCCGGTCTCTGGGAACAGCAGAAGCATTGATATTTGCTGTAGTTCACTTGTTGCGGCTGGGAGTAGTATGGTCGCTCCCCTTAAAGAGAGAGGTCACGGATTCTAGTTCCTGTTCATAATCCCCAAGAGGGACGGCCTTAAGGCCTTTTTGGACCTCAAGGGCCTCAACAGTTTTGGTCTGACATCAGTAATTTTGCATGGGCTCTTTTAAGATCCTCTACGGCTGCACCTGCATATCCCTATCCTTCCACACCATCAAAATGTTTGCATTTCGCCCAGATCTTACTCTGGGCTGAGAAGTATGTTCTGTGCATCTCGGCGACCCACATACCAGGAGTGGACAGCGTTCAAGCCATTCATCTATGAAGGGCAGCCTTGGATCAGGCTGAATGTTCCCTCAGTCAGAGGATTTTTGAGCCCTTGTGCTGGAGTGGGGGCTCCCAGACATAGATCTTTTCACATCCCGCCACAACCGAAAAGTTCAGAGATTTGTCTCCCAGTCCAAGGACCCCTCTGGTTATAGCAGATGCCCGGACACTTCCTTCCTACCTTCTCTATGCATTCCCTCCGTTTCATACTAAAGAAGATGGCTTGCGAGGGGATCCCAACCACCCTGGTAATACCCCATTGGTCAAGGAGAAATTAACAAGGAGACTAGAATGAATGTTGAAAGGCAACCACTGGCTATTGAAACCTCCATCCAGGCAGAAAGACTTATCTGCCAGAATCATGCAGACAAGATTCGAGTCTGAAAGCAGACCCTTTCTGGGTCCTCCCTTGAACTGCTGGCAGAAGTTTCACTGGGATTGATGACACTTAAGGTCATGTTCCTAGTGTCAATAACCTCTGAGTGGCAGGTTTCTGAATTGGCAACCTTATCCATTAAGCCTCCATATTTAGTCCTACACAAGGACAAGGCTGTCTTCCATTTTAAACAAGATTTCTTCCTAAAGTGGTTCCCCCTTCCATCTAAACGAAGAGGTGGTTTTGCCCTTAGCTAAAAGGAGAGAGTCCTCCACTCCCTGGACATAGTGAGTGCCTTTAAATTCTATATCTCCGCTACTCTGATCTTCCGCAGGGGTGACTCCTTGTTTATCATATTGAGGGGCCACGAAAAGGTCTAGCGCCAGCTAAATCCACCATCGGCATATGGATTAGACGAGAGGTGATTAAGGCCTACGTCTCCAAAGGGAGGAATCCTACTTTTTTGGGTTATGGCCCATTCTGCCTGGGCTATTGGAGCTACCTGGGCTTTTCAGCACCAGTTTTCAGTTGAGCAGGTCTGCAAGGCTGCTATGTGGTCTTCAGCTCAGATATTTACCACATTTTGTTATGGTAGATATTAGAGCCTCAGTGGATGCCACCTTTGGTAGAAAGATATTACAAGCAGAAGTAGGCATATCAGATGAGGTGTGTGTTTTTTTTATTTTTTTTAGAATTGCTGACCCCTCAGGTTAGAGGAATAAGTCAACACTTGGGATTCCCACCCTGGATCAAGGCCACTGCTTTTTGAGGTCCCATTCATATTGGATTCCGTGACGCCTTGGAGTGGAATATGAGAGAAAATAAAATACTGTGATTCTCACCTGTAGAATGGATTTCTCTCCTCTTATACTCCAGGGCGTCAACCCCGCCCTTTCTGCTAGGCTACTATATCCATTCCTTAGATGACATATATTTAAATATTTAGTGTATTGGCAATGAAAAAAGAAGGAAAATAGGAAGAAAAGTTTTATCGTGTCTCCTGGTTTACCAACTAAATGTGGGATCTCTTAGGATGCCTTCATCCTCTCGGGTGGCAGTGTTCTACTGCTTTTCAATTACTGGGTTGCAGAGAGCAGCCGGGAGGAGCCACACAGTTTTATCTTGCAGGCCCGCCCTTCGGACGAGAGTTAACCCATTCGTATCTGATTCAGTGATGCCCTGGGGAGAAAGAATAGAGAAATCTGTTCTACAAGTTAGAATCACAGAGTTGTATTTTTCATGGTGGGAAAGTGGGACAGTTTGTAATTTAGGCCACACTCCCTCGTTAAGGGATGGATAGCAGGTTGTAACAGTTACAGCAAAACAAACACTTCGAATAGGTGAAATAATCATTTATTGATGCAGATCTGCGTGTTCAAAAAGGGATAAATAGGGACAGGGGGACATGGACTCAAAAGAGGCACAGCCCCCCCCCCCCCCCCCCCCCAAAATCAAGGACAGTTGAAGAGGTACTCTATTAGTTCGGTCGTCTGAAAGACTAGAAGAATTGTCATATTTTTGGGAGGAATCGATCCCTGTGGCTACCAGACCAAAATGTTAGTATAGGCTGCCAGTGATGAGCCTTAGATTTGGGTCGGTGTCAAATTCAACATGACTATTGCCTGTTAAGCCAGATGCAAATGGCAAATTTACAAAAAAAAATAAAGGGGGTAACCATAGCAAATATATAGCTTGCTGAAGCCAATAAAAAACAGGTTCGATATTCTCCAGCCCCCAAAATCAAATGCAAGATCTGTATGCTGAGAATCTTTCTGGCACTGTAATTTGAGCATATGTAATTAATAAGCTTTATGTTGATGTGATCTTCATTTTTAACATGATTGTATGCGTAATTTAACACCTAACACTTGTTAATTTGTTTTAGTTCTTCTCATGTTGATTTATCTGATTACATTCAAGACTTTTTTGGTGTGCATGTTCTTACAAAGTTAAATTTACCACAGGATTTCAGCCCAAAATGTTAAAGTTAAAACACAGTATTTGTTGTTCAAAGAAGATTTTAACCTCCTTTTTGTGCAGTCAGTAATGTTGTCTGTGTATTCTATAACCTTGAGTCTCTCTCTGCCAAATAGCATTTTCACACAATTTTTAGTATGATTAACATGTGTTGATAAAACTGAAACAGTTGGCGAATCAGATTAATCGTTTTGTCCCTTAAAGGGACAGTCCCCTGGGAGAGGCGGGAATGGTGGGGGAGGGTTACAACAAGAAAACTTGCCTTGCCCCAAATCCAGCGCCAATTGTCGAGTCCAGCCCCCGACAGAGACATTGATTAAGATTTTCTTAAAGAAAATAAACAAGCATTGCTATTTTTTTCTCCACAAGCTTGATCCCTTGGAGTTTTGCAGGCATAAATGGTCACATTCTTGTGCTGTCAAATACAATGCTGATGGCGAATGCTGATGGCATATCAGTTGGATAAATAACCGTGTATAATTTAGTGTGTAATGTGCTGTCATTCGTCTAGCTATCTTGACTAGAAGCAGGAGCATGCACCAAGGCCAAGGGGTGTGCTGACACTTTTTTTATTTTTTCTCTTTACTTTAGAAAGCCTTTAAAGGGGTAGTGCTTTTTCGTGGACTTTCCCACCAGACATTAGATCAGGGGTGCCTCAGGCACATAGGGTTTGGGTGATTTTCTTTCTGAGATGCCTGGATCAATGTCAATGTCAGTTGGGCAGGTGCGATAGGGACCCAGACAGACAAAGGATGCTGGAATCGGCAACAACACCTGTTATCCATTGGACCAACCAACTGAAGGGTCTTCCGGTCAGAATCTAAGCAGATTTTTCAAGCTCTGGGGGACACTGAATATGGATCTCTTTGTATCACGTCACAATCAAAAGGTTGTTTGCGATCCTCTGGCAATAGCAACAGACACCCTAATTTTGCCTTAGTCAGCATTCAACCTGGTGTATGCCACTCCTGGCTCAATTGGTAAGGATGGTAAGTTCGGGAAAGAATTCCAACCATCCTGGTAGCTCCATATTAGCCAAGAACATGGTTTCGCAGAAATGTTAAGGATGGCAGAAGGTTCATCCAGATTTTCTCATGCAGGGTCCTCTTCGGCATCCAAATTCTTGAGTGCTGGCTTTGATGGCCTAGCTTTTGAAACTAACATTCTGCCAGGCAGTGGAGTATCTGCCGAAGTTATTCAGGATATGATTTGGGCAAGGAAGGGGTCTCTATGCAAGGGTGTCAGTGAAGGTTTACAGCTAAGTATGCTCAAGGGACAAGTATTCTTAGTATACAGTACGTCCTGCTCCAGATATAATACTTACACTTGGGTTATTCTCCGCCAGAGGGCGCTGTACTGCAAAAGCATGCGAAAACAGGCTCCTCCCGGCCCTTCATATACCCAGGGACCTCCCACAAATCCCCAGATTTCTCTGCAGTGCTGACTGCGAAGACATGAAGTATCACTCTCTCGCAGGTGAGTGTGGCTATAAAAGGCTGCGGCCCTGTTGGACTACTCCCACCCGTCCTCCATGTGATGTGCCTCCCAGCTTGGGCTGCGTCGGTCGGGTGAAGGTAGGCAGCACCTTGTGTGCTTATGGAGCTATGCTTCACCGCAGTCCCCCACCAAAGGGTAGGCGGCTTAGGCTTATGGTGAGCCTCTAGAGCATGCCCCTCCCGCGCTATTCCCCATGCCCCGTGTAGCGGTGGGCCCTTTACAAAGGGTCGCCATCCTCCCTCGTTCCCCCCGTACTCAATGCACGGGTCTGCGTCCCTTGTGCACAGCAGGCGCTAATGGTACTTCCCGCCCCTCCTGTGGCTGGGCCTGCACCTCGCCTCACTTCACCTACTCCCCCAAGCCTGAGTCTAACCCCCAATACAAGCGGGGATTCTCATCCTGATGTGGCCACTAGACTGGCCAGTGTTGAAAAATTGCTTGCTAGTTCTCTAGCGCGCAAGGCCACTGCTAAAAAGCGGCACATAATCCCTGATTCGGCTCCCTTCCCTATGGAGTCTGAGGAGTATTCACATTTTTATGGTCATACCCCTTCGGACGAAGGGGAGCTGTTCTCTGACTCAGAAACTTCTGATGAGAAGACAAGGGGTCATGACGATTCCGGTTCGGACCACTGGACCCTGGATGATACTGACAAACTACTGCTTCAGATTTTTGAAGTTCTGTCCATCCCTCCCCCTGTTGTGGCTCCCAGGCAAAGGGGTGAGCTATTTCATACTGCTAAGGCTCGATTGGAGTTCCCTGAGCAAACCCATTTCAATAACCTAGTGTTGAAGGAATGGGAACATCCCAGTAGACTTCCCGGGATCCCCAAGGGTTTGGACAGGAAGTATCCATTCCCTGCTGATATGGTCAAGTGCTGGTCATCACCCCCCGAGGTCGATGCCCCGGTTTTAGGGCTGTCTAACACCTCTATTATGCACTCCCCCGATACCACTACGCTTCGGGATTCTGAGGACCGGCGCATTGACCAATTGGCATGTCATGCCATTGCATTTGGTGGGGCGCCGCTGCGCCCGGTTTGCGCCTTGGCCATTACTGCTGTGGCACTCAGGGCCATGATCAGGAATGTTCTTGACGGCCCAGACGAGCTGCCTACTGATGCTATTAATGCACTAATTGTGATGCGTTTGTGAACTTTATCCTGTCCGCGTCGGATGATGCTGTTAGGCTGTGTGCCAGATCTTCCGCCTTGGCGGTGGCTATACACCGCGCGGTATGGCTGCGCCAGTGGGCGGCAGACAATGCCGCTAAGAAAGCCCTTACTGGGCTTCCCTTTAAGGGTCTGCGCCTGTTTGGGGACCGCCTAGACCTCTTTGCTAAAGGAGGTAAGTTACCACAGCGCAGGCGACAGCCTCGGCCCTTTCGGATCCAGGGCCCCCTTTCAGCCCCCTACAGAGGTGCTAAGCAGGGGAAAGGGGTGTCCTTCGCGGGGGCTCGTGCAGACTCCTGGCATAGGAGCAAGGGGCGACGTCCCGGCTCCTCCTGGGGAACCAAGCCCAAAGCCCCTCCCAAGACCCCTCAGGCATGATGGGGCCCTCTCGCCCGCCAGGGTGGGGGGACGGCTACAGCACTTCGCGCATGTCTGGAGGCATCAAGTCTCTGACCGGTGGATTCAGGAGGTAGTTACCTCTGGCTACAAAATAGTTTGCTGTACGGCCCCCCTCAAGATTCGTCAGGTCCTGGATTCCCCAGGACCCGGCATCGGCTCAGGTCCTGCTGCAAGCAGTGCAAGACCTTCTGGATCTGGGAGTTATTTGCCAGGTTCCCTTGAGAGAATTGGGAGAAGGGTTCTACTCCAATCTGTTCACAGTACCCAAAAGAGATGGGTCAGTCAGGCCCATTCTGGATTTAAAGATCCTAAACAAATTTGTCAAGCACAAGCGCTTTCGCATGGAAACTCTGCGCTCGGCCGTTGGCTCTCTGCGCCCAGGGGATTTTATGACAACTGTGGACATCAAGGATGCTTACCTTCACATTCCTGTGTTTCCGGGACATCAAAGGTTTCTCAGATTCGCGTTGAAAGATCAACATTACCAGTTTGTGGCCCTACCATTTGGCCTCACTTCAGCTCCCAGAGTGTTCACCAAGGTACTGGCGGGAGTGATGTCCTTGTTAAGGTCAGGGGGCATTCGAGTGCTGCTTTACCTGGATGACATCCTCATTGCCTCGTGGCCCCTACAGCAGGCGGAGCTGGACACTCAGCGGGTGGTGTCCATCTTGGAGTCGTTCGGCTGGGTGATCAATCACCCTAAGTCTTCTCTGTCCCCTTCGTCGGTAACCCCATTCCTGGGGATGATTCTGGATACGTTTCAGTCACGAATATTTCTTCCCCAACAGAAGGTGGAAGCCCTGACTGTGCGGGTGCGTTCCCTGCTCTCGTGCCCCCAGCTTTCACTCAGGCAGGGAATGCAGCTGGTGGGTCTGATGGTGGCAAGCTTCGAGGCGGTGCCCTTTGCTCAGTTCCATTCGAGGCCTCTACAGCTTCACCTCCTCTCGGTTTTGGACAAGGATCCTGCGTCCCTGGACAGGTTTTGTGTACTTCCCCCGTTTGTCATAAGGTCCCTCTCGTGGTGGTTGGACCACAAGAATTTGCTAATGGGCAGGTCCTTTCTAGCCCCCTCCTGGGAGACGGTCACCACGGATGCCAGTCTGTCAGGTTGGGGGGGGGGGGATTCTGGAAGTCCCGGGGGTGGAAAATCTGCTAGCAGACTCTCTGAGCAGGGGGACTTCCCGGCAAGGGGAGTGGTCCCTCTGCAACAGGGTGTTCCAGTCCCTGTGTCACCGTTGGTGTCTACCGGATGTGGATCTGTTTGCATCCCATCACAATCGCAAGCTCCCGGCCTTTGTCTCCCTGTCTCAGGATCCTCTGGCGGTGGCCACATACGCTCTGTCGTTGTCTTGGAAGAAATTTCGCCTCCTGTATGTCTTCCCCCCGTTTCCCCTGCTGGGCAGGGTTCTGCGCAATATTGCCCTGGAAAAGGTGCCAGTGATTCTAGTGGCCCCAAGGTGGCCAAGAAGGGTGTGGTTCGCAGACGTGGTACAAATGGCAGTAGATCAGTACGTCCTGCCAGAGGCGCCAGATCTACTCACTCAGGGCTCCTTACGCCATCCCAATTTACAAACTCTGGTTTTGACGGCTTGGCTGCTGAAACCTCCATCTTGATGGAAAAAGGCTTGTCTGCCTCAGTGGTGGATACCATGGTTCAGACTAGGAAGAAAACTTCTTCGGCCATCTATTATAGGGTATGGCGTTCCTACATAGACTGGTGTGAGTCCAGGTCTCTTCCCTGCAGGGAGTTCTTCATCCCTAGGATTCTGGAATTTTTACAACATGGATTAGAGTTGGGTTTAAAGCTCAGTACTCTGAAGGGTCAGGTTTCTGCCCTGTCTGTTTTATTTCAGAAATCTTTTGCTCAGCATCACCTGGTTAAGACCTTCTTTCATGGGGTCACCCACGTGCGTCCCCCACGTAAGCCTACGGTTCCTGTTTGGGACTTGAACCTGGTTTTGTCTGCCTTGCAGGGTGCTCCCTTTGAGCCTATTCAGGATGCTGCCTTGGCTGTACTTACCCTCAAAGTGGTTTTTCTGGTGGCTATCACTTCGGTCAGGCGTGTTTTGGAGCTGGCGGCGTTGTCCATTCAGCCTCCATACTACGAGAGACACCAGGACAAGGTGGTGTTCCGCTTTAAGCCAGACTTTCTGCCGAAGGTGGTGTCGGCCTTTCACTTGAATCAGGATATTGTGCTTCCTTCATTGTGTCCTAATCCTAGCAACACTATGGAAAGGTTTCTGCATTCCTTGGATGTGGTCAGGTGTCTGAAGTATTACCTGGTTGTCACTGCGGCCTTCAGGAAGACTGATGCTCTTTTTGTGGTCCCTTCTGGTCCTAGGAAGGGTTTGGCTCCGGCCAAGTCTACTATTAGCAAATGGATTCGTCAGGCTGTGATTCAAGCCTATTCTGCTAAGGGGAAGAGTCCTCCCTTCCCCCTTACTGCCCACTCTACTCGTGCTATCGGGGCCTCTTGGGCCTGCCAGCACCAGGCCTCGGTTGAACAGGTTTGCAAGGCCGCTACTTGGTCTTCTGTTCATACCTTTTCGAAGTTTTACAAGGTTGATGTTAGGGCCTCAGCAGACGCTGCTTTTGGCCGTAAAGGTTTTGCAAGCGGTAGTAGTTTGAGCTGCCTGTTGTCACCTTTTTGTTGTTGGGGGATCCCACCCTACTTTATGGACACTGCTATTGGATGTCCCAAGTGTAAGTATTATATCTGGAGCAGGACGTACTGTATACTAAGAATAATACAATTCTGTGAAATACTCACCTGTAGAATTGGTATTATAAGTATACAGTACGTCCTGCTCCACCCCACCCTGTTGTTGCATTATTCTGGATCCCCTGTATGATGATTGTTATCTTGTTATTGTTAACAGTTGTTCTGGGTGGTTTTTGAATTCTCCCGGCTTCTTGTTCACTGCTTTTCAATGCTGGGGATTTGTGGGAGGTCCCTGGGTATATGAAGGGCCGGGAGGAGCCTGTTTTCGCATGCTTCTGCAGTACAGAGCCCTCTGGCGGAGGATAACCCAAGTGTAAGTATTATATCTGGAGCAGGACATACTGTATACTTATAATACCAATTCTACAGGTGAGTATTTCACAGAATTGTATTTTTGGCATTGTCCCTTTTCTTTCAGTAACCCATAGCAGAGAACAGGCTGAGGCCTGTTTGTCTGGTTTTGTCTGCTCTATTGCCTGGGTCCTCCCTTTGGCAGAGGCTTACTTTCTGTTGATGACTTTTTTAATTTTGTCTTTTTGGTAACTATCACCTCTATTTAGTGGGTGTCAGAAATTGCAGCATTGTTTACGTTTTTAAAGAAGGAGGTTCTCTCCTTTTGACCTCAACAAATAGGTGGTGCTGTCTTCTTCATGTCCTTGTCCTGCCCGTCTAATGGAGAGGCATCTTCATTCCTTGGATGTGGTCAGAGCTCTTATTATCCAACAGTTACTGAGGGAGTCAGCAAGACTGACGTCTTTTTTGTGATTCCTGAAGGTAGGGTCTAGCATCTGCCAGATCTACCATCAGTAGATGGATCAGACAAGAAGTAATCAAAGCCTATGGTTGCAATGAAAGGGATGCCCCTTTCTGGTTCACTGCTCATTCTTTCCTGCCAATTGTATCCTAGGGTCCCAGTAGAATTCCTGGTGGACTATATTGATCAGGGGCCAGTTGTGCCACTGCTTCTTATATCCTATTCAGTTCATGTCTGACCATGAACCAGCCAAGATGCCCAACCCCCCCCCCCCCAAGGGTATAGCCTACAATACTGAAGCCCCAGTACTATCAATTTGGCCATATCCACCCCTGCCCATAACCTGTTTCTGAAATGCAATAGCCTCATACTAAATACTCTTGACTGCTGGTAGCACAGACATGTCTTCATTCATTTAAAGGCAATTCTTTTTATTCATTTTTAGCAATAAAATCTTTACAAGATAATTTATGTTGTGCTTATTTTATCCCTAGGAGGAAAGGATCAGACGAGGCGATGACCTCCGACTCCAAATGGCTATTGAAGAAAGTAAAAAGGAAGCTCCATCTAAGGAAGAGGTGATCACCATTCATCTATTTATTTTTGTTAATATTCTGTATGCTATTTGTGTAAATAAACTGCTGCCAACTAGCCTGCTCCCAGGGCATCTTATTCTGGATGCCCCGCTGTGTGAAACCTACTATTCTATCTTCGCCGGTGGCCGCATGCTCTGCTTTCCTGTAGCTGTGTGCGCTCCCCGCACTCAGCCATTCAGATAGGCCAGACACGGGGGAGCGCGCACTCCACAGGGGAGCCAGGGATGCAGCCTCCGACGCGCCTATGCCAGGTGAGAGGTTCAAATCAGTGGCTTCATGCAGCACATTAGTGTGTACCACATAGAGCGCTGATTGGACACGCATGCACCGTGGGAATGGCAAAAAGGTGTGTGAAAGTTGGCGGTCTTTAGATAATTAAAATTGCTTGCTTTCAGTCTTATCAATTCCATGTCATATAGGCTCTTTAATAAATGCGTACCTTATTTATTTTTTTCAGTCTTCCCTAATGGACTTGGCAGAGGTATTTACCTCCCCACCTGCAGCTGGTGCTTCATCTGATCCTTGGGGATCTGCTCCTGCTCCTTCAGATCCTTGGGCTGGAACTGTTGCTACTTCCACAGTACCAGTACCAGTGGTCTCTGACCCATGGGGAGGCCCTCCAGTGGCAACTGGTGCAAGTACAGATCCCTGGGGTGCTGGTGTGCAGTCCAGCAGTGTTGCTAATGACCCCTGGGCAGGGACAACAGCTGTTTCTTCCGTTGACCCCAAACCTGTCACTGATCCATGGAATTCAGGAGGTAGGTTTATTTTATATTGAGAAATGCTCATTATTGTAGTATAGATATTCTGAAGTAGTATGTGTGATATTGTTTGTGGTATAACATACAATTCTACAATGTAAATATACTTGTTTTCATGTATGTAACATCAAGTTTATTTTTATAATCCAATCAGAGCCATTTGCTGTACATATTTAATGCTCAGCAAAAGACAATACAAAAAAAAATCACACAAAATAAAAGCAATCCAATATGCTATAAGGTTAATTAATGCAATGATGAGGCCATAGTACATAATAAAAATTATTATTCCAAGTGTGACATACACTCCGCTTCAACTCTTCATGACATTTGGGTTATTCTCCAGTAGAGGGCGAACTTCTGCAGAGATGAATGCAAAAAAGGAGCTCCTCCCAGTCCATAAATACCTGGGACCGCCCACCAATTCCCCAGTTTCTTCTCTGCAGGAAGGCGAGCAAGACAGAAGATGAAGACTTCTACTCCTTGCAGGTAAGCCGGGCTTGCGCCCGGCTCCGTTTTTTTACCTATTTCTGCCGGACCTTTGTTTCCTAGTACTGTATGAGCCTCCCAGCCTTGGCTGCAGGTTCTGGTGAGGGTAGGATACACCTCTTTAGGTGTGATAGGGGTGGGGTCGGGGGGGGCTTCCATTGTATGCATGTTGTGTGTGTTTATTTTCCATTTCGAGTGTCTGTGTTGGTGTTTTACTTCATGCCTCCCTATGGAGGACTCTTGGGGCTGCGTCTGCCGGCCTCCGGCACCGCGGCCTCTGGGGAGCTTCTCCCCCTCAGTGCTCCGGTGAGGGGGCCGGGCGTTCGCACGCTGCCGCGGCCTGCCCCCCGCTATTGCCGTCTTGTCTGACCCGGTCTCTAAAACCGGCGTTCTCTATCGCCGGAGGGAGAGGGGCGGGGCCTCGCGCGGCGCGCGATCCGTGCGGGCCCGCCTCCCCTCTTCTCCCTCAGCCGATGCGTTGCTTCTGCTTGCCGGGCACCATCTTCTTTCCACGTGAGTGCCCCATTGGGGCCCACCTGTGTTCCTTACTGGTTGTGATAATGCCTTGTTATTTTGGCAGCGCAGCCTGCCTTGGTGTACCTATGCATACCTTTATATATTTCAATATATATATATATGTTTTAATATATTCATTTTATGACATTGGTTCCTGCCACATGTGTTTAATTGTGTGTGGGTGTGTGTGTGCACTTGTGCTTATGGGGTCCTCTTCATTCATGTCTTTCCTAGGAATCCCTAGCATTAAAAGTTTACACTTCTTTTTCAAAATCCTCCCACAGGGACTTTAAAGGGGCATGCTGGGGTTGCTTACTAGCATAATTCCCTAGGTCTTGCGACTATCCAAAAAATCACCATATGGAGGCTCCGCAGGATATTGGGCTCGGGCTCCCTTTGGGACAATCCCGGCCATGTGTGGGTTGGGGGATATCCCTTACGGGTGATATTGTGCTGATCTTTATACCATGTGCACAAAAGGCCATAACACGGCAGTTGGGCCCCCAGGCGTCTGGGTCAGCACCTCCCGCTTTATCGCCTCCCCCTCTCTGCTTTTTCCTTACCCCAAGTGACATGGTCGCTAGCGGGGAGTCGCACTCTGATGTTTGTACTAATTTGGCCAGCATCGAGAAATTTATTGCTAGAGCGCGGTGGGCAAGATAGCCCAGGCTAAAAAGAGTCATTTGTCGCCGGCCCAGGCGGCTTTTGATTTTGATGATGATTCCCTTGATTGGTCGGATTATTCCCCATTAGAGAGGGGAATTGTTTGAGATATCAGATGCTGATGAGGTGCATTTTTTGTGATACTGATGTTGGGCAGGCGCTTGGTGATGCCGTTGACACTTCCAGGGTTTTGGCACATCTCTTGGAGGTTTTGTATATTGCCCCACCAGAGGCACCCCCTGTCAAAAAAGGGGAATTTTTAGGGTCCTCCAAGCCATGCTTGGAGTTTCCTACCCAAGGTCATTTTGAGGCATTGATCCTTAGGAAATGGGAGAAACAGAGCCGGCTTCTACAACCGGCGTTCTCTATGCTCTTTCTATTTTCCTCAGGGATGGGATAAGAAGTATCCTTTTCCAGTGGAAGCGGTTAAGCACTGGTCTTCTCCTTCTTAGGTCGATGCGCCAGTTTTTGGGATTGTCCAACACCCCTGTGGTCCACACCCCAGACGCCACTTCCCTTAAGGACGGTTAAGCGCCTTGATTAGATGGCTGGTTATGCTTTTGCCAGTGTTGGTTCCGCCTTGCGACCTGTGTGTGCATCTGCACTTGCTACGGTGGCTACTAGGTCTTTGGTTAGGGACTTGTTACTTGACGCCCAATTTGACCCGGCCAGCGCCAAGTTCACTAACCTTAAGAGGTGCAAATTATTCATGGAATTTGTATTGACCGCTATGGAGGACACTATTGTCATGTGTAGGAGAACTTCGGCATTCTTGGTAGCCATGCACCGATCGGTCTGGCTTCGCCAGTGTGCGGCGGACTTTGCGGCCAAGAAATCGCTCACAGCCCTTCCCTTCTTGGGTACGCGGCTGTTTGGAGATAAGTTGGATGTGGTTGCTAAGGGAGGTAAGTTACCTCAGCGTTAGAAGCAGCGTCGCTCCTTTCGAGGGGGGCAAGCTCCTTCAACCCTTCCTTTCGTGGTGCCGGAGCGGTCAGAGATGTTGCCTACTCCGGGGGCAGAGGTTCTTCCTGGAACAGAGGCAGAGGTCGGGCCCGTCCCGCTTCTGCCTGGGGTTCCAAGCTCAAGTCCGCTGTTAAAGTGGACCAACACCCACGGGTGATCGGCCCGGGAATCTATAAGATTCCCGGGCCGATCACCCCCCACCCCGCGGGACATCCGAGATCGGGATGTCCCGCGGGGTGAAACCCCCCCCAAACACCCCAACTCACCTACCTTATCTTCGGCGGCGGCCCGGCGCCG
The DNA here is from genome assembly GCA_027917425.1 of Gastrophryne carolinensis. NCBI lineage: Eukaryota > Metazoa > Chordata > Amphibia > Anura > Microhylidae > Gastrophryne > Gastrophryne carolinensis. The sequence continues at coordinate 79,727,445 of CM051242.1, read as the reverse complement.
CCGCCTCCCTCGCGCCCCTGTAGGCGCGCGCGTTCAAAGTGACGCGAGGGAGGCGGCGGCGGCCGCCGCCGCTTAGACGTTAAAGATCTTCCCTTGTACGGCGGCGCTGGGAGCGGGGAGAGGTGAGTTTTTCGGGGGTGCCCCACCGAAGTGGACCAAGACCCAGGATAGTCAAAATCTTGGGTGTTGGTCCACTTTAAACCAGCTCAACAATGAAGGGGCGCCCTCACCCGTACGGGTGGGGGGACGGCTGCGGCTCTTCTTCCAGGTCTGGGCCCGGGAGGTCACAGATGGAGTGGTCTTGTCCGGGTACAAACTGGAGTTCGAGTACTGGCCTCCTCCAAGATTTTTAAGGTCTCTGGTGCCCTCGGACCCTCAGGCTGTACAGGGGCTCCTGTTAGCAGATAAAAATAAAAAAAAAAAGAAAAAAGGAATCTTCTGGACATGGGAGTCATATGCCAGGTGCCTCCCTCAGAGAAAGGCAGGGGTTACTATTCCAATCTTTTCACGGTTCCCAAAAAGGATGGTTTCATAAGACCCAGTCTGGTCCTGAAGATCCTCAACGGGTTCATCAGAACCAAGATGTTCCGCATGGAGTCTCTGCACTCGGCCATCAATTCCCTTCGTCAAGGGGACTTTATGACGTCCATAGACATCAAGGATGCATATCGGCATGTTTCAATTTTTCCAGCACATCAGAGATTCCTCAGGTTCGCGGTGTACGATTAATTTTTTCAGTTTTGTAGCCCTTCCCTTCGGGTTGACCTCAGCGCCGAGGGTCTTCACCAAGGTTCTGGCGGGCATAATGGCCCTGCGCAGGTGATTTCCACTTCTTCCCTCCGTCAGGCGGAGCTGGACACCCACAAGGTGGTGTCGACTCTGGAGAGGTTTGGATGGCTGATCAACCGCCCCAAATTCTCTCTCTCTCTCTCTCCATCAAGGGAGTTTTCATTCCTGGGCATGAATCTGGATACCATTTGAGCCAGAGTGTTTCTACCTCAGCCCAAGGTGCAGGGGGTTCAGGATCTGATCCGCCTTCTTCTGGCCGATCCTTGCCCCTCTATCCGTCTGGGGATGAAACTGGTGGGATTGATGGTTGCTTCCTTCGAGGCAGTCCCGTTTGCTCAGTTTCACATGAGATCTCTTCAACTTCACCTATTGAGCATTGGGACAGATGTCCGTAGTCCTTGGATCAACTTTTCAGGATGTCTCCCAGGGTTCAGCAGTCACTTCGGTGGTGACTGGAGTCGAGCAACCTGATGAGGGGCAGATCCTTTCTGGCCCCTTGTTGGGAGACGGTTACCACGGATGCCAGCCTGTCGAGCTGGGGAGGTTTCTGGAATCTTTAAGTCAACGGTTCAGTGGGTTGTGGGGTGCTCAGGAGGCTCACGCCCCCATCAATGTCTTAGAGCTCAGAACCATCCGACTTGTCCTGGCACGGCTGATGTCGCACCTATAGGGCCTACCAGTCCAGGTTCGATCACACAATTGGACGGCGGTAGCCTACATTAATCACCAAGGAGGGACTCGCAGCAGGAGTGCCCTCAGGGAAGTCTCTCTTATCCTGACTTGGGCGGAGAGCAATGTTCCTTGCATTTCGGCAATCTACATTCCGGGAGTGGAGAACACGGAGGCGGATTCCCTGAGCAGGGGGTTCTCTCGCCGAGGGGAGTGGTCTCTCAATCTCGGAGTTTTGTTCGGTCCCTTTGTGGGGGACTCTGGAGGTGGATCTGTTTGCCTCACGGCACAATCACAAACTCCCATCCTTTGTGTCTTTATGTCAGGATCCTCTAGCCCTGGCAGTGGATGCCTTGTCCCTTGCCTGGAAGGATCTGGGGTTCCTGTACCTGTTCCCTTTCTTCTCTAGGGTGGGCAAGGTAGTTCGCAAGCTGATTCTGGAAGGTGCACCAGCAATTCTGGTGGCCCCAAGGTGGCCAGGACTGTTTTGGTACGCTGACGTCGTACGGCTGGCGGTAGTTCAGTACCGGCTGCCCATGTTTCTGGATTTGATATCTCAGGGTCAACTACTTTACCCCAATTTACAAATACTGGCTTTGATGGCTTGGCTGCCGAAACCTTCATTCTGAAGGAGGAAGGTTTGTCTGAGGCTGTTGTTCAGACCTTGATCAGAGCTAGGAAGCGGTCCTCTTCTAGCATTTACTATAGGACTTGGCTGGTGTGAGGCTAGGGCCTGGCCTTGCAGGGTGTTTTTGATCCCTAGAATTTTGGAGTTTCTTCAGCACGGTCTGGATCTTGCTTTCCAGCTTAGTACCTTGAAAGGGCGGGTCTCTGCTCTGTCAGTTTTCTTCCAAAGATATTTTGCCTTACACCCGCTGGTTAAGACTTTTTTCCAGGGGGTCACTCATGTTCGACCCCCTCGGAAGGCTATGGTTCCTGTTTGGGATTTGAATTTGGTTCTCTCTGCTCTTCAGGGTCCTCCTTTTGAGCCGTTACAGGATATTGCTCTTACTGTTTTCACTCAGAAGGTTGCCTTCTTGGTGGCTATTACCTCTGTTCAGCGTGTCTCTGAGTTGGCGGCTCTGACGATTCAGGCCCCTTACTTTGAAAGACACCAGGACAAGGTGGTATTTCGCTTTAAGCCAGATTTCCTTCCTAAGGTGGTTTCTGCTTTCCATCTCAATCAGGATTTTGTTCTCCCTTCCTTGTGTCCTAAGCCTAGCAATGACAAGGAGAGGGGTTTGCACAATTTGGATGTGGTTCGCTGTGTTAAGTACTATTTGGTGACTACTTCTTCTTTCCGCAAGACGGATGCCTTTTTCGTGGTACCCTTTGGGCCCAGGAAAGGTTTGGTGCCTGCCAAGTCTACCATTAGCAAATGGATTCCTCAGACCATTGTTGGGGCCTATTCTGCTAAGGGGAGGACTCTCCCTTTTTAGGGTCACTGCACATTCTGCTCGTGCTGTTGGGGCATTCTGGGCTTTTCAGCACCAGGCTTCTGTTGAACAAGTTTGTAAGGCTGCTACTTGGTCTTCCGTTCATACTTTTTCCAAGTTTTACAAGGTTGATGTGCGGGCTTCAGCGGATGCCGTTTTTGGCCGCAAGGTTCTGCAAGCTGCAGTGGTTTAAGTTGGTGCATTCTTTACTGTTTATGGTTCTCACCCATGGCGGACATTGCTATTGGATGTCCCAACTGTCAAGACTTATTGAAGCGGAGTGTATGTCACACTTGGAATAATACCGTTTTGTGATTACTCACCTTTAAAACGGATATTATAAGTGTGACATACACTCCGCTTCACCCACCCTTTTTGGTATTCTGGATCCTTTATATGGTGAACCATTGTTTCTTGGTTGTTAGTATTGTTATATTTGGTTCTTCCTGGTCCCCTTACTGCTATCTTACACTGGGGAATTGGTGGGAGGTCCCATGTATTTATGGACTGGGAGGAGCTCCTTTTATTCTTGGTGTGCCACACACCCCGCTTCGCTTCTAAATATTCATCACTTAATGGGTTAACTCGCCGCCAGGTGACGTAGTGCAGAGAGGAAGTCTTGTAACGAGCCCCCTTCCGGCCTATATATACCTGGTACCTCCCTTCAATCACCAGTATTTTTCTCTCTGCTTGACGACAAGACAGAGGTTGGAAGTCTCCTGCTTACAGGTAGGCCGGGGTTTTCTTACCCCGCCACCCCCCTTTTGGTCTATTTCTGCCCGGTTTGAGTGTGTATACCTTAATGGTGGAATGGAAGCCTCCCAGCCTAGGCTGCTCACCGGGCAAATGGTAGATGGCACTTTAAGTGCCTAGGAGCTTATCTCCTACCGCTCGACCTCATGCGTGGGGCAATGCGGCTATCCGGCATGGTGATCCGGAAATGGGATGCCCCTGTCCCGAGGGTCCCCGTAGCCCCTTTCTCTCCCGTTACGGTCCCTTCTCCCTTCACTTTGGGGGGGGGGGGTTGAGGGTGTGCTTTAAGTTTGTGTTTCACCTGTATCACTTTATTTCAACATGTGTGTGTGTTCATGTTATGCATTCAGTGTTATTCAGCATGTGTATACCTTTGGTTCATGTGGTTTAGGTCTGCTTGAATGGCAGACCACGCTGGGTAGGTGGCTGGCCGCTTTTCTTAGCAGACCATTGCTTTAGTGGCCCCCTACCCCCTTCCCACCTCCCCCCTTTCCCCCTTCTCCGCTGACATTGTATGTGCTTTATTTTGCATAGGCTGCTGCCTTCGCTGATGCGGTCTTTTTTGTCCTCCCCCCTTCGCTGCCTGGGCGCACGTGTAGTGGCCCATCTGGTGTAATCTTCAGCTGAATGGCTGTACTGATTTGCGTAGGGGGGCGGGTCCCGGTGACGCGGCATTGGGGGCGCGGCGGCGTCATGCGGCGCTTTGCGGCGGGCCCAGCATTCACTTCCCTTCAAAGGAGGAAGTCGCGTGGGCGCGCGGCCGCACTTAGTCTTCTGTGCTGTGGCTGCTGGCTGCAGGCTTGCTCTCCGGCTGCTGCCTTCGCTGGGCCAGGTAAGCGGCCCCACCCGTTGGGGCCGTTACGTGGGGAGTGCATATCTTTTTTGTATTTGATATGGGGGGAGTCATATTTTATTAGGGGGCATGATTTTGCTCATGTTTAAAGGCACTTTGGTGCCATGCCTATATGATTCTTATACACATGTGAGGATCTGATTGGGGTTTCTTTTTCCTTACAGATCCCGGGATCCCTGCTTATGGTGGCCCTCCGGCTCTGTTGCCTGACTATTTATTGGGATATTTATTAATGTATATATAGATATAGATAGATAGATATATAGATATATATATAGTTTGTTAAAGGGGACCTTAACTTAAAAAAAAAAAATTTACTAATAAAGGGGCATCCCGGGTTGGCTTATGCCTTAAAAGTCCCAAGTATTGCGAATACCATAAATCACCATATGGAGGCTTCCGTAAATTCCGGAAACGGTTCTGCTGAGCCCTTCGGGGGGTGCGTAGGTTGTGGGGTTCCACTCCTAGCTGATGATGTCTTTATTTGCATCCCTTGTGCAAAGCAGACTATTGCGCGCCAGTCCGTTGCTTCGGCTGCGGGCCCATCGCATCCTTCATCATCTCCTACCTCTCCCTCCCTGTTCCGGACCCCGCATGACACTGTCAAAAGTGGGGATTCGCATTCCGAGGTGGCGGCACAGCCCAGCCCCCGGAAAGTAGTGCCCGTTAAAGCAGCATTAAAGGCTGCTGCAAAACGGAGGCACCTGACTCCGGTACCTTCGGCTCCACAGGACGAGTTATGTGAGCCTGTGGAATGGTCCGATGGATCCCTGGACGAGGATGAATTCCCGTTGGAGTCAGATGAGCCTGTGGATCAGCTTGCGGCTGACCTGATTGGCGATTGGTCAGAGGGGGTTGTTTTTGACACCCCCTCCATTCTGGCTCAAATGTTTAAAATTTTGGATTTAGATCCACCTGAGGCGGCGCCCTGCCAAAGGGTCAGTTGTTTAAGGAGCCTCAGCCGCGTTGGGTTTTTCCCAGACAACACCACTTTGAGAGGGTGGTTCTTAAGGAATGGGAACATCCCACGCGGTTATCTGGAATTTCTTCCAGTTGGGAAAAGCGTTATCCTTTTCCGCCAGAATTGGTGAAGCTTTGGTCTGTCCCTCCTGACGTCGATACCCCTGTGCTAGGGCTCTCCAGCACAGCTATGGTACAGTCTGCTGAGACCACTGTCCCTAAGGATGGGGAAGATCGTCGGATTGACCAATACGCTCGCCATGGTTTTATTTATTCCGGGTCAGCGTTGCGCCCGGTGTGTGCTTCAGCCCTTATTCTATTGGCAATTAAGTCTTTAATTCAGGGGCTGTATGAGGATCTTAATCCAGCTTGTAAACAGTTCACTGCGCTTAAGCAGTGTGAACCTTTTGTGTCTTATGTCCTGGCCGCTCAGGACGATGCGCTGGCTATGAGTAGCAAGGCAGCGGCTATGCTGGTGGCTATTCGCAGGTCAGTATGGCTGCGTCAGTGGTCAGCGGACACGGCTTCCAAAAGGGTGCTCACAGCTCTCCCCTTTTTGGGGTTGCGTCTGTTTGGGGAGAAAATTGATTCAGTCGCAAAGGGTGGTAAGATGCCACAACGCAAGAGGCCTCGTGGTCCCTTTAGGGGGGCAAGTTCCGGTAGGCCTTCCTTTCGAGGATTCAGAGCGGGCAGGGGTGCTTCCTTTCCCACTACCAGAGGTACAGGTTGGACTCGGGGGAGGGGCCGTGGTCGGCCCACTCAGTCCTGGGGCACCAAGCCCAAACCTGCTGATAAGCCCGCTCAGCAATGAGGGGCTGCCCTCACCCATGCGGGTGGGGGGACTATTGCGACACTTCTCCCAGATTTGGAACCAAGCGGTTCCAGGCAGATGGATCCAGGAGGTAGTGTCGGTCAGTTACGACCTGGAATTCGAGTCTCACCCTCCTTCACGGTTCGTTCGGTCTCGGGTGCCCATCGTTCCTTTGGCCACGCAGGGGCTCCTGGCGTCTGTAAGGGATCTGTTAGAGATAACGGTCATCCGGCCGGGGCCACGCTTAGAGATGGGCCTCGTTTTCTACTCCAATCTTTTCGTAGTCCCCGAGAGAGATGGGTCGGTTCATCCCGGCCTGAACTCTCATCAACACAGAGTGTTTCTTCCTTTTGCCCAAATTCACGCGAGAACGCTTCAGCTATTTCTGTTAGCGTATTGGGACCAGCAACCTCAGTCGCTGGATCAGTCCTTCCAGTTGTCCTCACGTGTACGGCAGTCCCTCCTGTGGTGGTTGGTCTCGACCAATCTTGTGTAGGGCAGGCCTTTCCTGACCCCCCTTTGGAAAATTGTCACCACGGACGCCAGTCTGTCGGGATGGGGCAGATTCTGGAAGGAGCTGCAGTTTCAGGGGCAGTAGGGACCTCAAGGGCCCCACTTACCCATCAATATTCTGAAACTGAGAACCATCCGTCAGGTGCTTGCTCTCCTGACTCAGCACGTTCTGGGCCTTCCGGTCCAGATGTGTTCAGACAAACAGCAAACAGCGGTTGCTTACATTGGTCTTCAGGGAAGGACTCGCAGTCTGAGTACTCTCAGAGAAGTGTCCCTGATCCGGACCTGGGCAGTGTTCCATGTTCCTTGTCTCTCTGCGTTTTACATTCCAGAGGTGAAAAATCAGGTAGCGGACCGGTTGAGCAAGGGCTCTCCCCGTCTGGAAGAATAGGCTCACCATCCTCGGGTGGTTCGCTCACTGTGTCTCCAATGGGGGACCCCGGAGGTGGACCTGTTGGCCCCTCATCACTATCACAGGCTCCCGAACTTCGTGTCGCTCTCCCAGGATCCTCTGGCTCTGGCAGTGGACGCCATGTCCCTGAGCTGGGGAGTTCTGGGATTTCTATACCTGTTTCCTCCGATGCCCATGCTGGGCTGGGTGCTTCAGAAGTTGGCTCTGGAAAGGGTGTACGCCGTTCTCGTGGCCCCAAGGTGGCCAAGACGAGTGAGGTTCGCAGACATCGTTCGGCTGGCAATGGACCAGTTGGTTCTGCCTCTTTGGCCCGATCTGCTCACTCAGGGTCAATTGTGTTACCCCAATTTACCAGCGCTGGGTTTGATGGCCTGGCTGCTGAAACCTCCATCCTGAAGGAGGAGGGTCTTTCTGATTCAGTCATTAAGACTCTGATCAGTGCCCGGAAGAGGTCTTCTTCCATCACCTACTATAGGACTTGGAAAGCCTATATTGCTTGGTGTGAGATAAGATCTTTTTCTTGTAGGGTCTTTTCGGTCTCCAGGATTCTGGAGTTTTTACAATCAGGGCTGGACTCTGGTCTCCAGCTAAGTACGTTGAAAGGGCAGGTCTCTGCCTTATCTATCTTTTTTCAGAAGCGTGTTGCGCTTAAACCTTTAGTTAAAACTTTTTTTCCAGGGGGTTACGCATGTGCGGCCTCCCAGGAAACCATTACTCCCGGTTTGGGATTTGAATTTGGTTCTTTCTGCTCTTCAGGCTCCTCCTTTTGAGCCTTTGCAAGATATTGCTTTGTCTACCCTGACTCAGAAGATTGTCTTCTTGGTAGCGATCACTTCGGTCCGGCGTGTCTCAGAGTTGGCGGCCTTGTCTATCCAGGCGCCTTACTTTGAGAGGCATCAGGATAAGGTGGTCTTTCGGTTCGAGCCAGACTTTCTTCCTAAGGTTGTTTCTGCTTTTCATTTGAACCAAGATATTGTTCTTCCCTCCTTGTGTCCTAATCCTAAGAATGACAAAGAGAGGGTTTTGCATTGTTTAGATGTAGTACGCTGTGTTAAGTACTACTTGATTATCACGTCTCCTTTTCGTAGGACGGATCCCTTTTTTGTTGTGCCCCATGGGCCTAAGAAGGGTTTGGCACCAGCCAAATCTGCCATTTGCAAGTGGATACGTCAGGCCGTTACTGCGGCCTATTCTGCTAAGGGAAGAGTTCCCCCTTTTCGTATTACTGCTCATTCCACTCGCGCCATTGGGGCGTCTTGGGCTTTTCAGCACCAAGCTTCTGTTGAACAAGTTTGTAAGGCCGCCACTTGGTCTTCTGTTCACACTTTTTCTAAGTTTTACAAAGTTGATGTGCGGGCCTCAGCGGATGCTGTTTTTGGCCGCAAAGTTCTGCAGACTGCAGTCATTAAGTTATGCTTCACCTGGCCTTGAGATGCCCTTCCCTTGTGGACAGTGCTTTTGGATGTCCCATTAAGTGATGAATATTTAGAAGTGAAGCGGGGTGTGTGGCACACCAAGAATAATACCATTTTGTGAGTACTCACCTGAAAAATGGATATTGTTAGTGTGCCACACACCCCGCTTCACCCCCACCCTTTTCGGTATTACCGAAGCCTTTATATGGTGAAGCCTTTTTTATTTATATCAAAATTGATTTTGAGGTTACCGGTGGAATACTGGTACCTTGTCTTTCTGCTTTTTAATATACTGGTGATTGAAGGGAGGTACCAGGTATATATAGGCCGGAAGGGGGCTCGTTACAAGACTTCCTCTCTGCACTACCTCACCTGGCGGCGAGTTAACCCATTAAGTGATGAATATTTAGAAGTGAAGCGGGGTGTGTGGCACACCAACAATATCCATTTTTCAGGTGAGTACTCACAAAATGGTTTTTTTGCATTCATCTCTGCAGAAGTTCGCCCTCTACTGGAGAATAACCCAAATGTCATGAAGAGTTGAAGCGGAGTGTATGTCACACTTATAATATCCGTTTTAAAGGTGAGTACTCACAAAACGGCATTTTAATCCTATAGTAAGGTGCATAAATAAAGTGCAAGTGCAGATTCTGTTAACAAGATTCCTAAAAAGACAATGCCTTAAAACCACCCTATGCCAAATCATGAACCCAAAAAGGAAATGATAGTGAAATTGTGGCAAAGTTAGCAACAATACTTAGGCCATAGATCAAGGAGCGAGGGCCCCGAAACCACACTCCACACGCTCTGTGGAGGGATCACTTTGTAGAGTGAGTGACTTTTTATTCCAAGTATGCAGCACGCCCTGCTCCAGTAATGATTCATTACGTCTGGGATATAGTCCACAAGAGGGCGCTTTACTGCAGAGATGGCAAAAAAGAGGCCCCTCCCGTTCCTTATATACCCGGGACCTCCCACTAAATTCCCCAGTTTAATCTCTGCAGTCGGGCTGCGAAGGTCAAGATGATGGCTTCTCTCCTCGCAGGTAAGCCGGGCTGCACAGCCCCTGGCCTTGTGTCCTATTCCCACCCGTTCCACTATTTACTTGCCTCCCAGCTTTGGCTGCATGGTCGGGTGATGGTAGGCAGCACCTATTAGAGGTGCTTTTTAACGGAGTATTGCTCCACCGCAAATCCCCCACCAAAGGGTAGGCGGCACAGGTTGGTCAGCCTGATATGGGATGCCTTGTCCGCTTATAGCCCTCATTACATGTCTCCCAAATGTACCTATGGGCTTATTCTCCCCCTTCTCTTGTTTGCCCGGTTAGTCGGGGGGTCAGTGTTACTGTTTGCATGTGTGAATGTTTTTGCTACATGTCTTTTACTTTTACACTGTACTTCCAGCGCTGGCACATTGGCTCAGCACTTCTTTCCTCCTCTCCTCATTCATTCTACTGTCTGCAATTTGAATGGCCCGCGCAAGCGATTGGCGGCGGGCCGGCGACGTCAGCGGGAGCCGGCTTGTTTTCTATTGGCTGCAGCGCGGCCGGTCTGCAGCCTGTCTCCGCGTTCTTGGACGGCACGTTCCGCAGGCGGTCCGCCCCTCCTGTGTCTCTCAGCGCCATCTTGGTCTGATGCGTGTGGAGTGCTAGCTCTTTGGGCATGTGTGAGTGCCCTTGCGGGCTTGGGTTATTATTTTCCATTATATATATATATATATATATATATATATATATATATATATATATTTAGAGGTTTCTCCCGGTCCTGTGCCCTATATCACCAATATTAAACATTGGGGGCTTAAATACCAAATCCTCCCACTAGTGGACATTTAAGGGGCATCCCGGGTAGCTGCACAGCGTAATTCCCATTGGTCAGTGCGACTTCAAATTCACCATATGGAGGCTTCTCAGGATATTGTGCTCAGGGTCCCCTCGGGGCAAGCCCGGCAGTGTGTGTTGTGCGGGGCATTCCATGTGGGCGATGATGTGCGGGTTTGTGTACCCTGCGCCCAGCAAGCGCTTACGCGGCAATCTGGGCCTCCTGTGCCTGGGTCGGCACCTACTGTCTCGTCCCCCACACCCCCTTGCTTGATTATGACCCCTAGTGAGATTAACACTAGCGAGGAGTCCCAATCTGATGTTTCTGCCAGACTGGCTAACATTGAGAGACTGATTGCTAGCTCTGCAGCCCATAAGGCTCCAGCTAAAAGACGGCATGTGGCGCCTGCTGCGCCGGCCTTTACTATGGAACAAGATGATTTCCTTTTTTTGTCTGACTACACCCATCTTGAGGAAGGGGAATTATTTTCGGGTTTAGATCTTTCTGACGATCAGCATTCCCTTGGCGCTGATGCCGGCTCAGAGCAGTGGGATGCTGATGACACCCATAGGCTTTTGATTCAAATTTTTGAAGTACTTTCCATTTCCCCTCCAGCAGCGGCACCTAAGCAGCAGGGGGAATTGTTTGGTACCGCAAAACCACGTTTGGAATTCCAGACGCATTTTAATAATCTCGTTCTCAAGGAATGGGAACGGCCTAGCCAGCTTCCAGGTATCCCTAAGGGGTGGGATCGGAGGTACCCCTTCCCCTTGCATGTGGTCAAATGTTGGTCAACTCCCCCCGAGGTGGATGCCCCTGTCTTGGGGTTGTCTAATACTTCTGTTGTGCATTCCCCTGATTCCACTACCTTGAAGGATAGTGAGGACCGGCGTATTGACCAACTGGCTTCCCACGCCTTTGCCTGTGTAGGTTCGGCCTTGCGCCCGGTTTGTGCTTCCGCTATTACGGCCGTGGCTATTAGGACCTTGCTCAGGGGCCTTCTGGACGGCTCCCATGAGGATCCTTCTAGTGCTGAATTTAGAGCCTTGTCACAATGTGAGATGTTCATCACCTATGTTCTCTCTGCCTTAGATGACACCATTCGAATGTGTAGCAGGAACTCGGTCTGGTTGCGCCAGTGGGCAGCCGGCAATGCTGCTAAGAAGGCTCTCACGGGGCTTCCCTTTAAAGGGTTGCACCTGTTTGGTGATCGTTTGGACCTTTTTGCTAAGGGAGGTAAGTTACCCCAACGCAAAAAGCAGCCGCGACCCTTTCGGGGCTCCGGGTCCTTCGCTCCCTCCTTTCGTGGGCCTAGGTCAGGCAGGGGGGTATCCTTTGCGGGACAAAGGGGAGATTTCTGGGGCAAGGGCAGAGGCCGTGCCCGACCCGGATCCTCCTGGGGTGCCAAACCCAAATCCACTGCCAAGCCCGCTCAGCTCCATCCCTCGGATACTGGAGTTCCTTCAACATGGCCTGGATTTGGGTTTTCAGCGTAGCACTCTGAAGGGGCTGTTTCCGCTTTGGCTGTTTTCTTCCAGAGGTCTTTTGCTCTGGTCAAGACTTTCTTCCAGGGGGTCACTCATGTGCGCCCTCCCCGCAAACCCACTGGTTTGGGATTTGAATTTGGTATTGTCTGCCCTTCAGGGTCCTCCATTTGAGCCTGTGCATGAGGCTGCACTATCTATTCTCACCGTGAAAGTTGCCTTTTTGGTGGCTATCACTTCTGTCTGGCATGTTTCTGAGTTGGCGGCTCTCTATTCAGGCCCCCTACTTTGAGAGACACCAGGACAAGGTGGTTTTCCGCTTTAAACCAGACTTCTTACCTAAGGTTGTCTCTGCCTTTCACCTCAATCAGGACATTGTGCTTCCTTCCTTGTGCCCTAATCCTGGTAATGACAAGGAGAGGGCCTTGCATTCTCTGGACGTTGTCAGGAACTTGAAATACTACCTGGTGGCTACAGCGCCTTTCAGGAAGACAGACGCCTTGTTTGTGGTACCCTCGGGTCCCAAGAAGGGTTTGGCGCCTGTCAAGTCTACTATTAGTAAATGGATTCGTCAGGCCATTATTGGTGCCTATTCTGCTAAAGGGAGGGATCCTCCTTTTCGAGTCACTGCTCATGCTACCCGTGCTGTTGGGGCTTCTTGGGCCTTTCAGCACCAGGCTTCTGTTGAACAAGTTTGTAAGGCTGCTACTTGGTCTTCTGTTCCCTACCTTTTCCAAGTTTTACAAGGCCTCAGCGGATGCTGTTTTTGGCCACAAGGTTCTGCAGGCGGCAGTGGTTTGAACTGCGCATTGTTGCCTTTTTGGAATCCCCACCCGTTTATGGACACTGCTATTGGATGTCCCAGACGTAATAAATCATTACTGGAGCAGGGCGTGCTGCATACTTGGAATAATACCATTCTGTGAATACTCACCTTGTAGAATGGGTATTATAAGTATGCAGCACGCCCTGCTCCATCCCACCCTGAGTTTTTGTTCTTGGATCCTCTATATGGTGAATGTTTCCTGGTTAATATTGTTAATCTTGTTATTGGCTTCTCCTGGTTCCCTTACTGCTTTTTTATACTGGGGAATTTAGTGGGAGGTCCCGGGTATATAAGGACCGGGAGGGGCCTCTTTTATGCCATCTCTGCAGTAAAGCGCCCTCTTGTGGACTATATCCCAGATGTAATGAATCATTACTGGAGCAGGGCGTGCTGCATACTTATAATACCCATTCTACAAGGTGAGTATTCACAGAATTTCATTTTTTACATATTTCCTGGACAGTCCCTTTAAATTTGGACTATACTGGGAATGCTGTTCTGTAGGCTTTAGGGATGCACAGAATGCTGATCTCTTAAAATGTTAAACCTTTGGGTTCACTCTGCCACCTTGGTGTGATAGCATGGTAATTTTAAATCGCCCAGCAAACACTGTAAATTGCTTTCTATGGAGCCATTGACATAGATGATTTGAAAAAAGTTGGTGAATATTATGAGATCGCGGACTGCTGGATCAACACCTGAAGCGGGTGTTGGTCCGGTTTAGGTACCTTACCACTTTTTTTTTTTACTAATGTATCTGAGCCTGCTGAGCTGCTGCATTTTTCAGACCTTTCTAAAACATGTGGTGCCATCTTCATGGACATCATTGGTCAGAATGTTTCATTCATTACTCTGCATGGTATGCAAGGATGTAAGTTTCAGGCTTGTCTTTCTAAGGTAGGCTATTTGCCATGTAAAGAGAAGACAGATTCTTAACTGCCCTTATATTTATCTCTGCTTTCCGTTTGCAGTCAGAAGCTTAATTCTAGCCATTGGTATGTTACTGTTGTCCTATCGGGCAGTACTCAGCCAGGTTACAGGATTGAGCTTCCTTTGCTGGAGCTTGCAGAGATTTTTGGGGCAGGGGACGTGGCCGCTCTGGCCCCTCCTGGGGTCCCAAGCCTAAGTCCTCCCCCAAGCCCCCTCAGGCATGAACAGCTTCGGCTCTTGGCTCATGTCTGGAGGCGTCATGTCTCAGACCAGTGGATTCAGGAGGTAGTGTCCTCCGGTTACAAGATAGAGTTTGCAGCCTGGCCGCCCCCAAGATTCATAAAATCCCGGTTAGCTCAAAACCCCCTGTCAGCTCAGGGTCTGTCCCTGGCTGTCCAAGGCCTTCTGGAACTGGGAGTCATCTGCCGGGTGCCCTTGAGGGAAAGGAGCAAAGGCTATTATTCGAATCTTTTCATTGTTCTCAAAAAGGATGGGTCCATCAGACCCATCCTGGATTTAAAGCACCTCAACAAATTTGTCAGATTCAGACACTTTCGCATGGAGACTCTGCGCTCCGCTGTGAATTTCCTACGCCCATGGGACTTCATGACCTCTGTAGACATCAAGGATGCTTACCTTCACATACCTATTTTTCCTCAGGTTCGCTCTGGAAGATCAGCACTACCAATTTGTTGCCTCGTCTTCCAGGGTATTCACCAAGGTGCTGGCAGGAGTGATGGCTCTGCTGAGATCTCGGGGCATTTGCATTCTTCCCTACTTGGACGACATGCTTATCGCTTCTCAGTCCTTCCACCAGGCAGAGCTGGATACTCAGCGGGTGGTGTCTACACTGGAGTCATTCGGCTGGGTGATCAACCACCCCAAATCTTCCCTGTCTCCTTCCATGGTGAAGCCCTTTCTGGGCATGATTCTGGATTCATCTCATGTCAAGATCCTTCTTCCTCAGCAGAAGGTGGAGAGTCTTCAAGAGAAAGCTCAGCTCCTTCTGTCTTGTCCTCATCTGTCCATCAGGCAGGGAATGCAGCTGGTGGGCCTGATGGTGTCCTGCTTTGAGGCAGTTCCATATGCTCAGTTCCACATGAGACCTCTTCAGCTTCACCTCTTGTCCGTGTGGGATCGGGACCCCGTGTCCTTGGATCAGGTGTTTGTCCTGTTCCCTCTGGCCAGGTGGTCTCTATCGTGGTGGCTGGACTCAAGGAACCTGCTGGGGGGCAGATCCTTTCTGGGCCCTTGTTGGGAGACTGTCGCCACGAATGCCAGTCTGACATGTTGGGGGGGCTTTTGGAAGTCCCTGAAATTCCAGGGTCAGTGAGGCCCTCAGGAGGCCCATACCCCTATCAACATTCTGGAGTTGAGGGCGATCAGTTTGGTTCTCGCCCACTTAACCCCACACCTGCGGGTTCGGGCTGTTTAGGTCCGCTCAGACAACCAGACGGCGGTTGCCTACATCAATCATCAGGGAGGGACCCGGAGCAAGAGGGCCCTCAAGTGCTCCTGATACTGTCCTGGGCAGAGGTGAATGTTTCCTGCATCTCGGCTGTGTACATTCCGGAGGTGGAGAATCTGGAGGCAGACTTCCTGAGCAGGGGGACCTCTCGTCTGGGGAAAGTGGTCCCTCAGCAGCAGGGTGTTTCGCTCCCTGTGCCACCGCTGGGGTCAGCCGGATGTGGATCTGTTTGCGTCTCGTCACAATCACAAGCTTTCAGTCTTTGTCTCTGTCCCAGGATCCTCTGGCCTTGGCCATGGATGCCTTGGCCGAGTTTTCAGCTCCTGTATGTGTTTCCCCCGTTTCCCCTGCTGGGGAGGGTGCTGCGCAAGATAGCTCAGGAACGGGTGCCAGCCATACTTGTGGCCCCCTGTTGGCCAAGAAGAGTGGTTCGCAGACATCGTGCAGCTGGCGGTAGATCAGTACGCCCTGCTCCGAGTTCCAGATCTGCTCACTCGGTGGCACCTACACCACCCCAATTTACAAACGCTGGCTTTGACGGCCTGGCTGCTGAAACATCCATCTTGATGGAAAAGGGGCTGCCAGCCTCGGTTGTTAGTACCATGATCAGGGCTAGGAAAAGGTCCTCCTCTTCCATCTACTATAGGGTTTGGCGTACTTACATTGACTGGTGTGAGTCTAACTCGCTTCCCTGTCATGTGTTTTCTATTCCTAGGATTCTGGAGTTTCTGCAACGTGGTTTGGATCTGGGTCTTCAGCTCAGTACTCTGAAAGGTCATGTTTCTGCCTTGGCCATTTTTTTCCAAAGATCCTTTGCTCAGCATCCCCTGGTCAAGACCTTCCTCCAGGGGGTTACTCACGTGCGTCCCCCACGTAAGCCCTTCGAGCCTTTGCAGGGGGCCCCCTTGTCCATTCTTACGCTTAAGGTAGTCTTTTTGGTGGCTATCACTTCTGTTAGGCGTGTTTCTGAGTTGGCTGCGCTTTCCATCAAACATCCTTATTTTGAGAGACACCAGGACAAGGTGGTGTTTCGTTTTAAGCCAGATTTTCTGCCTAAGGTTGTTTCTGCCTTTCATCTCAATCAGGATATTGTTTTGCTTTCTCTGTGTCCTAATCCTAGTAACTCTCTAAGGAGAGGGTTTTACACTCTTTGGATGTGGTTAGGAATCTGAAGTTCTATTTGGTGGCTACTGAACCCTTCAGGAAGACTGATGCTCTTTTTGTGCTCCCGTCTGGACCTAAGAAGGATCTGGCTCCAGCTAAGTCCACTACCAGCAAGTGGATCTGTCAGGCTGTGATACAGGCCTACTCTGCTAAGGGGAAAGAGCCTCCCTTCCGCCTTACTGCTCATTCTGTTCATGCTATTGGTGCCTCTTGGGCTTTTCAACACCAAGCTTTTGTTGAACAAGTTTACAAGGCCGCCACTTGGTCTTCTGTTCATACTTTTTTACAAGTTTTACAAGGTTGATGTTAAGGCCTCAGCTGATGCTGCTTTTGGTCGCAAAGTTCTGCAGGCGGCAGTGGTTTAAACTGTCTGCTGTTACTTTTGGGGATCCCACCCTACCTTACGGACAATGCTATTGGATGTCCCAAGAGTAAGGAATATCTTCTGGAACAGGACGGGCTGTATACTTAGAATAATACAATTCTGTGATTACTCACCTGTAGAATTGGTATTATATGTATACAGCACGTCCTGTCCCACCCCACCCTTGTTATCATTATTTTTAGTTACCTCTTTTTGGTGATTGTTCTTATGTTCAATTTTTTATATAATGGTCATAGTTCTCCTGGTCTCATTTTAACTGATTTTCAATACTGAGGAATTTGTGGGAGGTCCCTGGTATATATGGGGCTGGGAGGAGCCACTTTTCTGTCTCTGCAGTCCAGCGCCATCTACTGGATGTAAAACCCAAGAGTAAGGAATATCTTCTGGAACAGGACGTGCTGTATACGTATAATACCAATTCTACAGGTGAGTAATCACAGAATTGTATATTCTTAGTATACAGTACGTCCTGCTCCAGATAATACTTACACTTGGGTTATCCTCCGCCAGATGGCGCTGCACTGCAGAGACATGCAAAACGGGCTCCTCCCGGCCCTCAAATACCCAGGGACCTCCCACAAATCCCCAGATTTCTCTGCAGTTCTGACTGCGAAGACATGAAGTATCTCTCTCTCGCAGGTGAGCGGGGCTATTAAAGCCTGCGGCCCTGTTGGACTATTTCCACCCATCCTCCTTGTGATGTGCCTCCCAGCCTGGGCTGCGCTGGTCGGGTGAAGGTAGGCAGCACCATGCGTGCTTATGGAGCCATGCTCCACCGCAGTCCCCCATCAAAGGGTAGGCGGTTTAGGCTGATGGTGAGCCTCTAAGGGATGCCCCTCCCGCATTATTGCTCATGCCCCGTGTAGCGGTGGGCCCTGTACAAAGGGTCGCCATCCTCCCTCGTTCCCCCTGTAGCCCGGGGGGAAAGAAAGGGGGGGGGGTGTAGGTGGCCTCAGTGTATTGGATTACACGCTAGTGGCCTTTAGTAATGTCATTTGACTTGTATACTTGATGTCGAACGCGCTGATTCGCAGCCTTATTTGTGTATCTGCCGCCGCCGCGCGCGCCTCTTTGCGTCATCATTGGCAAAATCATCTATTCTGAGTGTGTCATACACCTCGCTCCTCATGACAACCCTGTCTACTGTCTTAGAGCTTCGCGCTCTTCGGGGGGGCGGGGACCTGGCTTGGCGCGCTCCGCGTCACGGGCTGCTCTGGCCCGCCCTTCGAGGTTCGCTTGGCGCCATTTTGATGGTAGTCGCGCGCGTGGTATCGGCCCCCCTCCTTCCGCGGTCTGTAAGTGCTCTCGCGGGCGATTTTTCATGCTCCTTGCTTACTGTGCATGGTTCTGACACCCTTTATTCCCCTTATGCCTTTCAGACGGTTGAATCCAGTGGCTTCTCCCGGCCCAGCGTAATTGCCAGTAGGGCCTAGTATAATCACTCCCACTTCCCTGCGGGTCATTGGGACATCCAGGGTAGCTTCAGCGTCAAACCCTACTGGCCTATTGGGCCTATTAATCACCATATGGAGGCATCCCAGGATATTGGGACCGGGGTTCCTTCGGGACAAGCCCGTCTGTGTGTAGCTTGTGGGGTCTCACCTATCAGTGGTGACAATGCACGGGTCCCTTGTGCACAGCAGGCGCGAATGGTACTTCCCGCCCCTCCTGTGGCTGGGCCTGCACCTCGCCTCACTTCACCTACTCCCCCAAGCCTGAGTCTAACCCCCAAGGGTTAGACTCGGAATTCTCATCCTGATGTGGCTGTTAGACTGGCCAGTGTTGAAAAATTGCTTGCTAATACCTTAGCGCGTAAGGCCACCGCAAAAAAGCGGCACTTAGCTCCTGATACAGCTCTTTTCCCTACGGAGTCTGATGAGTTCCTGCATCTATATGGCCATACCCCCTCGGACGAAGGGGAGCTCTTCTCCGACTCAGAGTCATCTGACGAGAAGTCAAGGGGTCATGATTCTGGCCCTGATCACTGGGCCCCGGATGATACTGACAAACTGCTGGTTCAGATTTTTGAGGTTTTGTCCATCTCTCTCCCTGTTGTGGCTCCCAGGCAAAGGGGTGAGCTATTTCATACTGCTAAGGCTCGATTGGAATTTCCTGAGCAAACCCATTTCAATAACCTCGTGCTTAAGGAGTGAGAACATCCCAGTAGACTTCCCGGGATTCCTAAGAGTTTGGACAGGAAATATCCTTTTCCTGCTGATATGATCACGTGCTGGTCATCGCCCTCCGAGGTCGATGCTCCTATTCTAGGGCTGTCTAACACCTCCATTATGCACTCCCCTGACACTACTACGCTGAGGGATTCTGAGGACCGGCGCATTGACCAATTGGCATGCCATGCCTTTGCATTTGGGGGGGGCGGCGCTGCGCCTGGTTTGCGCTTTGGCCATTACTGCGGTGGCACTCAGGGCCATGGTCAGGAATGCACTAGATGGTCCAGACGAATTGCCACCTGATACTATTAATGCACTGTCTACCTATGATGTGTTTGTTAACTTTATCCTGTCTGCATCGGATGATGCTATTAGGATGTGTACCAGGTCTTCCTCCTTGGCGGTAGCTATACGCCGCGCGGTATGGCTGCGCCAGTGGGCTGCTGACAATGCTGCTAAGAGAGCCCTTACTGGACTTCCATTTAAGGGGCTACGCCTGTTTGGGGACCGCCTAGACCTCTTTGCTAAAGGAGGTAAGTTACCCCAGCGCAGGCGGCAGCCTCGGCCCTTTCAGAGCCAGGGCCCCCCTTCAGTCCCCTACCGAGGCGCTAAGCAGGGGAAGGGGGTGTCCTTCGCCGGGGCTCGCGCAGATTCCTCGCATAGGAGCAGAGGACGACGTCCGGGCTCCTCCTGGGGGTCCAAGCCCAAAGCCCCTCCCAAGACCCCTCAGGCATGATGGGGCGCCCTCGCCCGCCAGGGTGGGGGGACGGCTACAGGACTTCGCGCACGTCTGGAGGCGCCAAGTCTCAGACCGGTGGATTCAGGAGGTATTGTCCTCTGGTTACAAGATAGAATTTGCTGTGCGGCCCCCCACAAGATTCATCAGGTCCCGGATCCCCCAGGACCCTGTATCAGCTCAGGCCTTGCTACAGGCCGTGCAAGGTCTTCTGGATCTGGGGGTCATTTGCAGGGTCCCCTTAAGAGAATTGGGCAAGGGGTTCTATTCCAACCTTTTCACAGTGCCCAGAAAAAATGGGTCAGTCAGGCCCATTCTGGATTTAAAAATCCTCAACAGATTTGTCAAGAACAGAAGCTTTCGCATGGAAACCCTGCGCTCGGCCATTGGCTCCCTGCGCCCAGGGGACTTTATAACGTCTGTGGACATCAAAGATGCTTACCTTTACATCCCTGTGTTCCCGGGACATCAAAGGTTTCTCAGATTCGCGTTGAAAGATCAACATTACCAGTTTGTGGCCCTACCATTTGGCCTCACTTCAGCTCCCAGAGTGTTCACCAAGGTGCTGGCGGGGGTGATGTCTCTGATAAGGTCAGGGGGCATACGTGTGCTGCCCTACCTGGACGACATTCTCATCTCTTCACGGTCCCTGCAGCAGGCAGAACTGGACACTGAGCTAGTGGTGTCCACCTTGGAGTCCTTTGGCTGGGTGATCAATCATCCCAAGTCCTCTCTGTCCCCTTCGTCGGTGACCCCATTCCTGGGGATGATTATGGATACGGTTCAGTCACGGATATTCCTTCCTCAACAAAAGGTGGAAGCTCTGACTGCGCAGGTGAGGTTCCTGCTCTCGTTCCCCCAGCCCTCCCTCAGGCAGGGAATGCAGCTGGTAGGCCTGATGGTGGCGAGCTTCGAGGCAGTGCCCTTTGCTCAGTTCCATCTGAGGCCTCTGCAGCTTCACCTTCTGTCAGTTTGGGACAAGGGCCCAACTTGGGTTTGTGTGCTTCCCTCCTCGGTCCAAGGGTCCCTCTCGTGGTGGCTGGACCACAGGAACCTGCTACAAGGCAGGTCCTTCCTGGCCCCCTCCTGGGAGACGGTCACCACGGATGCCAGTCTGTCAGGTTGGGGGGGATTCTGGAAGTCCCTGCGGTTCCAGGGGAGGTGGGGCCCTCAGGAGGCCCACCTGCCCATCAACATTCTGGAACTACGGGCGATCAGGTTGGTACTGGAGCAGTTTACCAATCACCTGAAGGGTCTGGCTGTGCAGGTGCACTCAGACAACAGGACGGCAGTTGCCTACATCAACCATCAGGGAGGGACCCGGAGCAGAGGTACCCTCCAGGAGGTGTCGCGGATTATGACATGGGCGAAGGCCAATGTTCAATGCATTTCGGCCGTGTATATCCCCCGGGGTAGAGAATCTACTGGCAGACTCTCTGAGCAGTGGGACTTCCCATCGGGGGAGTGGTCCCTCTGCAACAGGGTATTCCAGTCCCTGTGTCACCGTTGGGGTCTACCGGATGTGGATCTGTTCGCATCCCGTCACAAGCTTCCGGTCTTTGTCTCCCTGTCTCAGGATCCTCTGGCCTTGGCCACGGATGCTCTGCCAATGTCATGGAAGGAATTTCGGCTCCTGTATGTCTTTCCTCCGTTTCCCCTGCTGGGCAGGGTTCTGCGCAAGATTGCTCTGGAAAGGGTGCCAGTGATTCTGGTGGCCCCAAGGTGGCCAAGAAGAGTGTGGTTCGCAGACGTGGTACAAATGGCAGTAGACCAGTACGTCCTGCCAGAAGCGCCAGATCTGCTCACTCAGGGCTCCTTACGCCATCCCAATTTACAAACTCTGGCTTTGACGGCCTGGCTGCTGAAACCTCCATCTTGATGGAGAAAGGCTTGTCTGCCTCGGTGGTGGATACCATGGTGCAGGCTAGGAAGAAAACTTCTTCTGCCATCTATTATAGGGTATGGTGTACCTACATTGATTGGTGTGAGTCTAGGTCTCTTCCCTGTAGGGAGTTCTTAGTCCCCAGGGTTCTGTAGTTTTTACAGCATGGATTGGAGTTGGGTCTAAAACTCAGTACTCTGAAGGGTCAGGTTTCTGCCCTGTCTGTCTTCTTTCAGAAGTCTTTTGCTCAGCATCCCTTGGTTAAGACCTTCTTTCAGGGGGTCACTCATGTGCGCCCCCCACGTAAGCCTATGATTTGAACTTGGTCTTGTCTGCCTTGCAGGGTGCTCCCTTTGAGCCTATTCAGGATGCTGCTCTGGCTGTGCTTACCCTCAAGGTTGTCTTTCTGGTGGCTATTACTTCAATCAGGCGTGTGTCTGAGCTGTCTGCTCTGTCTATTCAGCCCCCATATTATGAGAGACACCAGGACAAGGTGGTGTTCCAGACTTTCTGCCTAAGGTGGTGTCTGCTTTTCATTTGAATCAAGATATTGTTCTTCCTTCTCTGTGTCCTAATCCTAGCAACGCTAAGGAAAGGGTTCTGCATTCCTTGGATGTGGTCAGGTGTCTGAAGTATTACCTGGTAGTCACTGCGGCTTTCAGGAAGACTGATGCTTTCTTCGTTGTGCCTTCCGGGCCTAGGAAGGGTTTGGCTCCCGCCAAGTCTACTATTAGCAAATGGATTCATCAGGCTGTGATTCAGGCCTATTCTGCCAAGGGGAAGGTACCTCCCTTCCGCCTTACTGCTCATTCTACTCGTGCTATTGGTGCCTCTTGGGCCTTTCAGCACCAGGCTTCTGTTGAGCAAGTTTGCAAGGCCGCTACTTGGTCTTCTGTTCATACCTTTTCAAGGTTTTACAAGGTGGATGTTAGGGCCTCAGCTGATGCTGTGTTTGGCCGCAAGGTTTTACAGGCGGCAGTGGTTTAATCTGCCCGCTGTTACCTTTTTTGTTGGGGATCCCACCCTACTTTATGGACACTGCTATTGGATGTCCCAAGTGTAAGTATTATATCTGGAGCAGGACGTACTGTATACTAACAGTATACTCTGTGAAGTACTCACCTGTAGAATTGATATTATTTGTATACAGTATGTCCTGCTCCACCCCACCCTGGTTTTTTGCATTATTCTGGATCCCCTGTATGGCGATTGTTATCTTTGTTATAGTTACCAGTTGTTTTGGGTGGTTAAATTCTCCCGGCTTCTTGTTCACTGCTTTTCAATGCTGGGGATTTGTGGGAGGTCCCTGGGTATTTGAGGGCCAGGAGGAGCCTGTTTTGCATGTCTCTGCAGTGCAGCGCCATCTGGCGGAGGATAACCCAAGTGTAAGTATATCTGGAGCAGGACGTACTGTATACAAATAATATCAATTCTACAGGTGAGTACTTCACAGAATTGTATTTTTTTTGCTTTTTTACTTTTTTTCTTTTTTTTTTACTGTCCACTTATAACATGGCAATATTTTTGTTTTCCAAGGTGCTGTAACTACTGGTGTAGCTCAGTCCAAAGATCCTTGGTCTTCAAGTCCATCTGTGGTGGCTAAGCAAACTACCGACCCTTGGGCTCCAGCTGCAACCTTTCCAGATCCATGGGGAGGATCACCTTCTAAGCCAAGTACAAACGGGACCTTGGGTAAGTTATTGTAATGGATGTATGCATGGAAAAGAAAAGGGCAAATCATGAAATATTTAGTTTAAGTAAATGCATACAAAAGAAATGATACTTGTTTCTAGCTAAGTGATGTACTTATAGTACACAGATATAAAAAATATAGTAAAAATACATTATACAATAATTAGAATGTTTAAATTTAGTATGCTCTTGTTTAAGAATTATTTATCTGGCTTGTTGGGAGACGGTTACCACGGATGCCAGCCTGTCGGGCTGGGGAGGTTATTGAAAGAGTCATCAGTTCAGCGGGGTGTGGGGTCCCCAGGAGGCTCACACCCCCACTAATGTCTTGGTGCTCAGAGCCATTCGACCGGTTCTGGCTCGGCTGACCCCACATTTACGGGGTCTTTCGGTTCAGGTTCGTTCGGACAACCGAACGGCAGTAGCTTACATAATTCACCAAGGAGGGACTCGCAGCAGGAGTGCCCTCAGGGAAGTCTCTCTGATCCTGCACTGGGTGGAGAGCAATGTTCCTTGCCTTTCGGCAGTCTACATTCCGGGAGTGGAGAACACGGAGGCGGATTCCCTGAGCAGGGGATCCTCTCGCCACGGTGAGCGGTCTCTCAACCCCAAGGTTTTTCTGGATCTTTGCTGCAAGTGGGGGACTCCGGAGGTGAATCTCTTTGCCTCGAGGCACAATCACAAACTTCCGGCCTTTGTGTCTCTTTCTCAGGATCCTCTGTCTCTGGCAGTGGATGCCTTGTCACTGGCTTGGAAGGAGTTGGGTTTTCTGTACCCGTTTCCACCCATCTCCATGCTGGGCAAGGTAGTTCGCAAACTGGTTCTAGAAGGCGCACCAGCGATTCTGGTGGCTCCAAGGTGGCCAAGAAGGGTTTGGTACGCAGACGTCGTAAGGATGGCTGTAGACCAGTACCAGCTTCCCTTGTTGCTGGACCTGCTATCTCAGGGTCATCTACTTTACCCCAATTTACAAACGCTGGCTTTGACGGCTTGGCTGCTGAAACCTTCATCTTGAAAGAGGATGGTTTGTCTGAGGCTGTTGTTCAGACCCTGATTAGGGCTAGGAAGCGGTCCTCTTCTGGCATTTTACTATAGGACTTGGAGGTCCTATTATTGATTGGTGTGAGGCTAGGGCCTTGCCTTGCAGGGTTTTTTCTATACCCAGGATTTTGGAGTTTCTTCAACATAATCTGGATCTTGGGTTCCAGCTTAGTACTTTGAAAGGACAGGTTTCTGCTCTGTCAGTTTTCTTCCAGAGGTCTTTTGCTTTACACCCGCTGGTTAAGACCTTTTTCCAAGGGGTGGCGCATGTGCGGCCCCCTCGGAAGGCTGTAGTTCCTGTTTGGGATTTGAATTTGGTTCTTTCGGCTCTGCAGGGTCCTCCTTTTGAGCCGCTACAGGATATTGCTCTTTCGGTTCTCAACCAGAAGGTTGCCTTCTTGGTGGCTATTACTTCGGTTCGGCGGGTCTCTGAGTTGGCGGCCCTGTCGATTCAGGCCCCTTATTTTGAGAGACACCAGGATAAGGTGTTTTTTTGTTTTTAGCCGGATTTCCTTCCTAAGGTGGTGTCTGCTTTCCACCTCAATCAGGATATTGTTCTCCCTTCCTTGTGTCCTAAGCCTAACAATGACAAGGAGAGGGGGGTTCTGCACAATTTGGATGTTTTTCGTTGTGTGAAGTACTATTTGGTGACTACTTCTTCCTTCCACAAGACGGACGCTTTTTTCGTGGTGCCCTGCGGTCCCAGGAAAGGGTTGGCGCCTGCTAAGTCTACAATTAGCAAATGGATTCGTCAGGCCATCGCTGGGGCCTATTCTGCTAAGGGGGGGTCTCCCCCTTTTAGGGTCACTGCGCACTCTACTCGTGCTGTTGGTGCATCCTGGGATTTTCAGCACCAGGCTTCTGTTGAACAGGTTTGTAAGGCTGCTACTTGGTCTTACGTTCATACCTTTTCCAAGTTTTACAAGGTTGATGTGCGGGCTTCAGCGGATGCTGCTTTTGGCCGCAAGGTTCTGCAAGCTGCAGTGGTTTGAGTTGGTGCATTCTTTACTGTTTTCTGGTTCCCACCCATGACGGACACTGCTATTGGATGTCCCAGATGTCATGAAGATCGAAGTGGAGTGTATGGCACACTTAGAATAATAGCGTTTTGTGAGTACTCACCTTTAAAACGGGTATTATGAGTGTGCCATACACTCCCCTTCGCCCAACCCCTTTTTTTCAGGTATTCTGGGGCTTTTATATGGTGAACCTTTGGTTTTGATAAGGTTATAATGGGTTCTTCCTGGTCCCTTTACTGCTTTTATACACTGGGGAATTGGTGGGAGGTCCCAGGTATATATGGACCGGGAGGGGCTTTCTTTTTTTGCATATTCATCTCTGCAGAAGTTCGCCCTCTACTGGAGATTACCCAGATGTCATGAAGATCGAAGTGGAGTGTATGGCACATTCATAATACCCGTTTTAAAGGTGAGTACTCCCAAAACGGTATTTTTATTTTTCTGTCTTTATTATTTATTTTGTTCCCCTTTTTGTGTCTTTCAGGCGGGTCCCTTATTAATACTGTGGTTTCTCCCGGTCCATACCCCCCCCCCCCCCCCGGGCTTTTTATGGACTATTGTGGGGGGGAATTCCAGGTTTGGGCCCTTAGTGCCTGTTACCCGTGGTTACTGATATTTTTTGTCTAATCAACATATGGAGGCTTCTGGGGATAGCGAGCTTGGGGGCCCCTCGGCGCGGGCTAAGCGGTGTATCATGTGCGGTACATCCCCTTTGATGTCGCAGCGCATCCCCTGTGCCCAGAGCGTCATTGCGGAACAGGACGGGGCAAACGCCACTCTCCCCAGTCCTATTTTTCCTGCGGCTTCGCCGACACCCCTGTGCTTGCATTTAGCCCCCAGCGAGGGGGAAGGTAGCAGGGGGCCCCACTCGGATCTGGCACTGCGGGTGGCCAGTATTGAGCGGCAGTTGTCCCGCCGTCCAGCGGCAAGACCTCCGGTAAGAGGCGGCATTTGGAACCGGTTTATTCCCTCTTTGCCGATGATGATTATGGTTATGAGGCCCTTGGGGGCCTTGACTCTATGGAGGAGGGCGAATTATTACATGATTCTGACTGCTCAGGGGGTCGACCAGGTGTTTTCCTTGTGTACAGCACGGCCTGTTTCATTTCAATCATTAAATCTGGGTATTCCGTCACAAGGTGGCGCAGTTGACTGCAGAAGACTTGTGGCTCCTCCCAGCCCCATAAAAGGCCAGGAATCACTCATAGATCCCCAGTGTCATGACTGCGAAGACCGAAGATGGCTCTCTATGGTTATTCGCAGGCGAGCAGGGCAACCAAGACTGCGGCCCTGTAAGCCTATTTCCACCCGCTTCCGGGCCCTCCTGCCTCCCAGCCTTGGCTGACGGATCGGGTGATGGTAGGGGAGCACCTGGGTCGGGCTTCAGGCCGCAGACCCTGTACCTGAAGGGTAGCCGGCCATAGGCATATGGTGAGCCTATAGGGGGAATGGAGGAACCACTGCTGCTTGTGTGCCTGATGTGCTTTACTGGGGTGAGTTTTTATTGTGGGGTTTGTTCTTGTATGGGGCTGCTCCTGCTCTGGGGGATTTGTATGCCTTCCCCTTCTGTCGCCCCTCACCCCCCCCCCCCCCTCTTTTCACTGGTCTGCCTTGTCCCTGCACTCTGCAACCGCCCCCCATCTCTTGTGCGCCCAAAGTATTATCGCAGACCAGGCTGGGCTGAGCGCCTCTTTCCAGTCCTGTCCTCCCGACAGCATCTCCTACCCCCCCCGCGCCTGCATTTAGCTCCCAGCGAAGGGGAATCCAGCAGGGGATCACAATCGGATCTGGCGCTGCGCGTGGCCAGCAGGGACAACTGGCCCAGTCGGCTGCGGGCAAGGCCTCTAGCAAAAAGAGGCAGCTAGACACGGAATTGTCCCTCTTTGCCGATGAGGGCCTTGACTTCTATGGTGGCTGTGACTCCCTGGAGGGGGGGGGAGTTGTTCTGTGACTCGGATTCCTCTGGGGATTGTCATGGCGAGTATGATGGTGATCTAGGGTCTTTCTCAGACGAGGATACTTGGCTCCCGAATGATTCAGACAGGCTCTTGTCGGCTGTTTTTGATACTCTTCACATTGCTCCCCCTAAGGTGGTGAAGAAGAAGCAGGGTGAACTCTTCCGCCCTGACAAACAACGCTTGGAGTTCCGGGAGCAGGGCCATTTTTCCAATATGGTTCTCAAGGAGTGGGAACGCCCCAACAGGTTACCCTCGGTGCCTAAGGGGTTGGATAGAAGGTATCCCTTCTCGGCTGATTTGGTTCGCCGCTGGTCGTGTCCCCCTGAGGTGGACGCTTCTGTCCTGGGGCTGTCCCACACTTCAGTCATGCCGTCCCCTGACTCAGGGCCTGCGGTTGGCCGTACAGCGTCTTCTAGTTCCGGGGTGATTTGCCCGGTACCTCGTCAGGAACAGGGTCGGGTGTACTACTCCAACCTGTTCACGGTCCCCAAAAAGGACGACTCCCTTAGGCCCATCCTAGGTTTAAAGGGTCTCAACAAATTTGTCAGATTCAAGCATTTCCACATGGAGACCTTACACTCGGCTGTGAGTTCACTTCGGCCGGGCGACTTTAGGTTCCGATATTTCCAGGTCACCAGAGGTTCTTGAGGTTCGCTCTGGGGGATCAACACTACCAGTTTGTGGCCTTGCCGTTCGGTATCACATCGGCCCCTCGGGTCTTCACCAAGGTGCTGGCGGGTGTCATGGCTCTACTGAGAAGCCAGGGCATTCGCATTCTCCCTTACCTGGACGACCTATTTATTGCTGCTCAATCTCTTCATCAGGCCAAGAAGGATACTCAGGTGGTGACATCCACACTTGAGTCCTTCGGCCGGGTGATCACTATTTCAGTCTTTGGCGAAGTCCTTCCTGTGCATGACGCTGGATACTTCTCAGGTCAAGGTATTCCCCCCCCCCCCCCCCCCCCCCCCCAGCAAACAGTGGAGGCCATTCAGGCACGGGCGCTGCTGCTGTGCCCTCATCCCTCCATCCGTCTGGGGATGCAGTTGGTAGGCCTCATGGTGTCTTGCTTCGAGGCGGTTCCATTTGCTCAGTTCCACATAAGACCTCTTCAGTTACATCTCTAGTCGGTTTGGGATCGGAATCAGGAGTCCCTGGATCAGGAATTTGTTCTGTCTCCTCTGGCCAGGCAGTCCCTTTCGTGGTGGCTGGACTCGAGGAATCTTCCAGTTGGCAGGTCCTTTCTGCCTCGGCGCTGGGAGATTGTCACCACGGATGCCAGTCTGACCGGTTGGTGGGGGAGTTTGGCAATCACTGAAGTTCCAGGGGCAGTGGGGTCCTCAGGAGGCCCATGCACCCATTAACATTCTAGAGTTGAGGGCGATCAGGTTGGTTCTCTTCCAGTTGACTTCCCACCTTCGAGGTTGTGCTGTGCAGGTCCGCTCGGACAATCAGACAGCTGTTGCTTACATCAATCATCAGGGAGGGACTCGGAGCCCTCAAGGAAGTGTCTCTGATCTTATCCTGGGCGGAGGAGACTGTTCCCTGCATCTCGGCGGTTTACATTCCGGGGGTGGAGAACCAGGAGGCGGACTCCCTGAGCAGGGGGACATGTCGTCTGGGGGAATGGTCTCTCAGCAACAAAGTATTTCTCACCCTGTGTCGCCGCTGGGGTCAGCCGGATGTGGACCTGTTTGCGTCCCGTCACAATCACAAGCTTTCAAGATTCGTCTCCCTGTCAAAGGATCCTCTGGCCTTCGCCACGGACGTGCTCGCAATTCCCTGGATGGAGTTTCGGCTCCTCTATGCATTTCCTCCATTTCCTCTGCTGGGTCGTGTGCTGCGCAAGATGGCCCAGGAGGGGGTACCATCCATTCTAGTGGCCCCCCGCTGGCCGAGGAGGGTATGGTTCGCGGACGTCGTCCAGATGGCAGTGGATCGGTACGTCTTGCCCGACAATCCAGAGCTTCTCACTCAAGGACAGCTGCTTTATCCCAATTTACAAACGCTGGCTTTAACGGCTTGGCTGTTGAAACCTCCATCTTGATGGGCAAGGATTTGCTGGCTTCGGTTGTCGATACTTTGATTCAGGCTTGGAAGAAATCTTCGTCTATGATTTACTATAGGGTCTGGCTTGCTTATATTGCTTGGTGTGAGTCCAAGTCTCTATCTTGTCGTGAATTCTCCATTCCCAGGATTCTGGAGTTTTTACAGCATGGTCTGAATTCGGGTCTACAACTTAATACCCTCAAGGGACAGGTTTCGTCTCTGGCAATCTATTCCAAAGATCTTTTGCCAATCATAGGCTTGTCAAGACTTTTTTTCCTGGGAGTTACTCATGTGCGTCCGCCGCATAAGCCTCTGTTACCGGTTTGGGATTTCTGGTCGCTATTACTTCGAGTCTCTGAGCTGGCGGCTCTTTCCATGAAACCTCCTTATTTTGAGCGGCATCAGGATAAGGTGGTGGTCCGTCTTAACCCGGAATTTTTGCCCAAGGTTGTATCTGCCTTTCATCTCAATGAGTACATTGTCTTACCTTCCTATTGTCCTGCCCCTGCTAATTCCAAGGAACGGAACCTTCATTCTCTGGATGTGGTCTGGGCGCTCAAGTATTGGTTGCCACTGAGCCCTTTCGGAAGTCTGATTCTCTTTTTGTTCTTCCTTCCGGTCCTAGGAAGGGCTTGCCTCCAGCCAAATCCACTATCAGCAAGTGGATTAGACAGGCGGTGGTGCAAGCTTATTCTGCCAAAGGGAAGGAACCTCCCTTCCATGTTACTGCTCACTCTACTAGGGCTTTTGGTGCCTCTTGGGCTTTTCAGCACCAGGGTTCTGTTGAACAGGTTTGTAAAGTTTTCTTTATTGCATGGCACGGCCCGCTTCGGTGTTCATTACAGTTACGAAGCGGGCCATTGGTTGAGGGCTGGGCTGGGATGCGGTCTTGCTTCTAGCTGGGAGCAGTGTGCAGGGACACCTTCGGGTTTGCGGCTTCTGTTCTGGACTGCTAGCAGCGGTATTACTGCCGCTGTTGAAGAGCTGGGGGACTTGTACTTCGGGCTTCCGCTCACACCTCTCCAGGTCGCCACCTCGGGCCTCCGCCCAAACTTCCTTGAGCACACCTCCTCGCTTCGGGCCCTCCGCCTTACCTTAGGCTGCTGCCCACACGTCTTAGGGCCGTTGGCTGGTTCCCCAGTGGGGAGGAGGGATGCCGGCCAGGCCAAGGTCCCCCCTCACTGGCACTCACTGTTGCTGTTGTGCCTATGCCTGCCTGCACACCCTCCTGGGGTCTCCTGCTGCCGCACTACCCTTCTCTGATCCCAGAATCTGGTAGGATATTCCTTTATTTTACTGTTGTATTTTTTGTTTAGTTTAAAAAAAAAAAAGTAAAGACCCTTTTTATCTCC
The DNA here is from genome assembly GCA_027917425.1 of Gastrophryne carolinensis. Classification (NCBI taxonomy): domain Eukaryota; kingdom Metazoa; phylum Chordata; class Amphibia; order Anura; family Microhylidae; genus Gastrophryne; species Gastrophryne carolinensis. The sequence goes on along the minus strand of CM051242.1, from coordinate 79,696,854 downwards.
ATTTGTTTTTTGGATATTGTAGATAAAGGATATTAGGTTGTGGTCCACCTCTATGGTATCACTAGTGATTATTGAGATTCCTTATATACTTCGGTCTTGGGCCCTCAGGGAAAATAGACTGACTTCACCATGACTGAGGCATCTGGGTCTGGTATACTTACATACTTACGTACATACTTACATTTGGTGATATGTGTCCCCCATATCACCAAAGCCTCTGGAAGAGGAAAGCTGTATCTGTTCTGAATGCACCGCCGTAGTGGTGCTTTCCAGGTTGAAGTTGCCACCCTCTGAGGTATTTCCCTCTATGGGAGTCTCTGGGTCCACTTCCTCTGGGCTTACTGCTCCTATGGTGGCTCCACCCCGCTCTGATATGTCAGGGTTTAATTTCCAGCTGGAATTTTCAGTAAGATTTGCCCGCCTAGAAGGCCACTGCTTCCAACCTAGGGATCCTAATGACCATCCGGTCTCAAGATCCTTAAAGGTGTCTAAAAAATGGAAGCATTTACTATCTGTTGAGACTTCCGAATGCAAGGGAGAGGATATTTATGCTGCCATAGAATCTCAGAAAGGGAAGCTCTTATCCAGTAGGGAAGAGAGTAATTCGGATTCAGGTTCTTGTTCTGAAAAAGGGTCTATGTTTCGGGAACAAATGGATCTGACTTTCTCTATTCTAGAGGTTTTGGACATCCCACATCCCACAATAAAGGCAAATCTTCCCCGAGCAGTCTCATTTTACTAAGCTTATCCAGAAGAAATGGGGAAAAGCCTGACAGGCTCCCTTCCATTCCTAGAGTTCTGGATACTAAGTATTCTTTTTCCTATAGACCTTTTTAAAATTCGTCCTTTTCCCCTCGAAGTTGATCCTGTTTCTGGACTCTCTAGTAACACGGTTATTCCTACTTCAGACATTGCTAAGAGATCCGGTGGATAAGCGCCTGGATCAGGTATCCTGGCATGCTTTTTCTATGGTAGGATCGGCCTTACACCCAGCCTGTGCTGCGTCCATGGCAGCCATTACAGACTGGAAGCGGTCAAAACAAATGAATTCTCAGTTGCGGGCTGGTCACTTCGGTAATTCATGCTCATAGTTGATCAAGTCCAGCATGGAAGTCTACAAGTATGTCATGGACTAAATGCCAAGGGATTACCCCTGTTGCCAAGACGGGATTTTATGGTAGGACTCCTTTTCGAGTTGCAGCCTGTTCTACCCGTGCTATTGCAGCTTCCTGGGCCTTTCAGCACCAGGCTTCGGTGGAGAAGGTCTGAAAGGCTCCTACCTGGTCTTCGGTTCATACATTTACCACATTTTTTAATGTAGATTTTAGAGCCTCAGCAGACACTTTTCTTTTTTTGGTCGAAAGGTAATACAAGCGGTAGTCAGCTCTTCAGCTGAGGTTTGATTTTTTTCGGAATAACTTACTCCTCAGGTTAGAAGAATAGGGTGGACATTTGGGATTTCCACCCTGGAAGAAGGGCACTGTTTTGGAAGGTCCCATTCATATCTGATTCGGTGATGCCCTGGAGTGGAATATGAGAGAAAATACTATTCTGTGAGTCTCACCTGTAAAATTGATTTCTCTCTTCTTCCACTCCAGGGTGTCACATCCAAACTATCTGCTAGACTACTATATCTATTCCTCGGATGCCATAATCCTAGTGAAGCATTGTATATATGTAAATATTTTGTGTATTAACATTTAAAAAAAAAAGGGAAAGTAAAGAGGGAAAAATAGAAAAGAGTTCTACGTGTCTCCTTGTTTTACAACTATACGTGGGATCTTTTAGGATTCCTTGCTCCTCCTGGGTGGCTGTTCTTACTGCTTTTCAATTACTGGATTACGGAGGGAAGCCAGAAGTATATATAGGCCAGGAGGAACCACACCTTTTTATCTTGCAGTCCTGACCTTCGGACGATAGTTAACATTTGTATCTGATTCGGTGACGCCCTGGAGTGGAAGAAGAGAGCGATCAATTCTACAGGTGAGAATCACAGAATTGTATTTTTCTTTCTAACCCCCCATCCTGCCTCAGCGCCAGGGTGGGAGGACGGAGGAGGGGGGTCCTTCTGACTAAACTACCTCTTTAACTTATTTCATATAGTCTTAAACCACCAATAGCCATTGGCCAGTTTAGGTTGACCTTGTACATGCCTACCCTCTGCTGAGCTAGATAGAGAGCTATCTATTATAGATTTTTATTTTTTAAGGGCACAAAGTATGACCTTGACTCATTTGGTGCTCAGTTAGAGTAAAACCTGCTTTTCTCTATTTGTCTTATGTTAGTTTCTTAGCTGTCTTTTTTGTGTCCCCATCAGGAATCTTCCATTCAGCAAGTAATTTACAGAACACCCATTGCTGTTATTGTATAACAGTGGTTATAAGCAGCATATGAAATACTTAAACCGGACCTTCACCCTGATTTAATGAAAAGCCCAAACTCTTAAAAAAACAATTCCTCAGCATCTAAAATTAATATATTTTACATGTTTAGTCACTAATTTATTATACTTTCCCCCACTGGGCTGCAACTCTGTTCGGGAATTTAGGATACGGGCGCCGCCATCTTGACTCAGAAGCATCACACTTACTGAGGAGAGGAGAGTGGGATAAGGTACAGGGGGGCGGGTTATAGCTGTGCTTTGCTCAGACAGAGCAGAGCTGGGGTCAGGGAAAGGTCAGCAGTCCCAGAATGCAGAGCAGCACAGTCACTTCCTGTTTGCAGGCACTTCCTGTTTGCAGGCTGCCTGCAAAAATGGCAGCTTCCATAAGCCGCCATCTTGGATGTTTAAAGGCTTATAAAATGCAGTAGATGCAGGTAGGATGATTTTTAATGTGAGCAATCTGTATGTACAGGGTGTGGGAAACATATAAGATAGACTCTTATTTAGAGTGAAGGTCCGCTTTAAATAAATGCTCAGGTGCTACATTTTCTATTCAGGCCTAAGCCAGACCCCCTTATGTGAGGTAGTGGGATTATTTCACGCTGTTCTGCTATTACTGTGAACGCATTCTCTAATTTAAGGGGTGTAACAATTACTGTCTATTCCCCTTTCAGTGTGCTATATGGAGGAACACAGGGGCACCCTTTTCTTCCCAGGTGTTCCCCCAGCATTTTCTCAGAATAAGTCTGCTTTAACAGATGCAGTTCCTTCTATTGCTGAAATTATTAGTATTAGTCTCTTGTATTCCACTCTACATTTTTTTTCAGGTTTTCAGCTTTTTCCTATAGTGTGGTTGTGGTTTCCCAGTTTAATCAAACAAGGGGTTGGGCGCACTGTACATAAATTAAGGAAGGGGGGGAAAACCTGTAGCTGCTTGGTCACATGGACAGTTATTGGTAGTCATCTGAATGGATAAACAGTGATAGAATGATCGAATATCCAGTCCATCAGGCTAGCCAGAGTACTGTACTGAATTTGAATTGCCTTCTGTAACCTAGCCTGCTTTTTCTGCCATTGTCAGCAGGACTTGTGCTAATGACAATTATATGGAGTTCCAAATTATTAGGAAAATTGGAGTTAAGTGACTATTTTCTAAATAAACTCGTGGGTGGTATTGTGTCTCATGGCTTTTTGGCTCACTAAAAAATCAATCTCGAACACTTATTAGTGTAGTGTAGTTAGTTTACAAGGTAAGCCCATTTTAAAGGAAAACTACTTAAAAAGGATGTAGTACATTATTAGTACGTTATTAGGCAGGCCTCATGTTTCAAGCAATAAAAGTAATGGAATCTCTCTGCTGCTGAAAAGCATCAAATAGTGCCGTGGACAAGGTATGAAAACAATAGATATTTTGTGAAAAGTGTGATCATTGTACTGGGAAGAGATTTATGGCTGATTCAGAGCACAGACTGGTTTGCGCGGATAAATGGTTTCTGACGGACTCATCAGATTAAGAGAACAGCTGCTGAAATGCCACAGCAGCAAACAAGTATTTAAAGCTGCTGGTACCTGGAGTCTCAAGGTGTTGAATCCTACAGAGACTTGCAGTTGTGCATAAACCTACTATTTGGTTCATAATATAATATCACCTCTAGCAAGTGCTAACAATCAGAAACTGTAGCAGTCAGTAGACCAAAGTGAAGACTAGTTTTCAGAGAGTCTTGCTGGTGATTGCCTTGACACCTGGATGGGAGGAGGTATTGGTCGCCCAGCTCTTTATTTTCAAGGCAGTGCACTTTATTTCCGATGATGCTTCAGAGGTAATGCGCTAAGAGTATGGTTTAGTGATTTTTTTTTTTTTTATATCCTGGTTTTAGAAAAAGTTTCTTCTGGGTTTCCTTGGTTAGAACACTGATGTCCGGGAGAAAGAGGCAGGGTATTTAACCATGCCCAGTTTGTGTTTGCTCTTTAGGTGGAAGGAGCGATTTTCATTTATCTACAGCTGAAGCTATTGTGTTGTGTAGAATAATTTGGAACACTGTGCTTTTGAGTATTTTAATTTGGAAAAAATACTGTTCTCATTAGCAGGTTTCCTCAGTAAAATTTGATTTTATTTTGCGGTCGATGACATGAAAATCAGAGAAAAATATAACGCGCATGAGAATATGGAATGCAGTGTAATGTTTGCAGGCACTAAATGTTGGTGCTGCTTTCTAGAAATTTGGTTGTTCAGGGCATAAGCACTAATAATCTTCTGATTATTTTACTTTTAATTAACTGAGTGGTTATTGCACACACAGTAATTCGCTTCTGATGGGAGTATAAAGGACCTTCCAACTATTTCCCTGCTAACCTATTGTTTGTGTGTTGTTTTTAATATCTTTGTCCTTATGCATGTATGCTTGTCTTCGTCTGTTCCTCTCCTGCCTCCCTAGCAAGTACCACCTTTGACCAGTTCATCAGTTCTGCAGATAAGGATGAGTTTTTGGATTTTGACAACCTGAGGACCACCCTTCCCCAGTCAGGAAGCAGCACAGGTTTGGAAATGCCTTCTTTCCTGCCTGCTTGCTTACAGTCATTGCATTGCCTACTATTTAATGCTTGAGTGGTTCCCTTCCGTTTTTTTTTGTTTGTTTGCATCCCTGGCCTGCTTTTAAAGGTTTCCACTTTCAACATTTTTGAAAGTAGGTCTGTGTCTATTTCGTTCTCATCGTTGGTTTCACTTAGAAGCTGTGACTTTAGTCGTATCATTACTGTTTAAGTATAAAATAAGAACAGGCACTGCTGGCTCTCCATTTGCAAAGAGCATCACATATAACCATTCCAATGGGAGTGGCCGTGAAAAACACACCTCCCTCCCTATAAGGAGCACCAAAAATATACCAAATCTCTATGTTCAAAATTTATTGTTACATATAAATTCATAAAATACACATACACTAAATAACACATGACACAAGACAATTAAAAACAATTATTGGGTCCCAATTCATATTATCATAATATATCTCCAAGCCCCAGTCCTGGGGAATCTAATATAACATGTGTTGTGATGCAGACAAAGCTCCAATACTATATAATTAATAATGGGCAAATGAATACCTATAAATGAAGTACTGGGGTCTGTGCATGCAGAGGTAAACTACCTCTACACCCACTTACCCCCGTATCTGTGCCGGCACTCTAAGGACCCAAAATAGGGTCTCTGTTATCTTCCACAATCCTATCCACAATGTACAGTTATAATATATTAAAATATGCAAAATAGAATGACACAAATATTTACAAAATTACAACTACTAAGCAAAACCACTGTGCAATATCTCTGAACTAAAGTGCTAAGTGCTGTATTGATGTATCCATAAATACATCCTATATACATCTGCTAAATCTATATGAATCAATACCCCAAACTGATCTATTTCCTAAATAAATACAATATAGGTGATAAAAAACTATACACTCAATAAGCTATATACAAACCCACAACCGTTCAATAAACTGCTGCATATATAATAATCAATATGACAGGTGGTGTAGGATACACAACGAGCTCAAAAGGCACAATTAAATGTCTGCACAGTAAGCCAATGTTATACTACCAGTGCCCAAAGTTACTCATATAAGGCAAGAAGCATGTCAGCAAGGCATCACTAAAGAGGGACCACAAGAAACCCTTGTATAAATTATATTTAATTGTGCCTTGTGTCATCCAAACAATCTCACCTCTTCCCGGTCCTATGGCGCATGTGTGGCCACTGGTCCAGTCAGCGATGCTGGCGGGCGATTTCCCAGCTACCCTCTAACTGGGGCGTGCCCAGGCACGGGATACATTGTATCACACCTTTATCACCCAAGTGCTTCAGTACGTAAGCAAGGTCCTTGCAGCGCAAGGCTGTTGCCAAAGCAGCATGGGGATTCCAGCAGGTAAAAGAACTTGGGACTAGGTGAGTTTTTTTTTTTTCTTATTTCATTATGATAATCAAGGCTCATGAGGGTTGGAAGAATGCAAAAAATGCCTCATTGATTGTGGTTATCGGCACCCAGGGGTGCTTTGGCTCTGGCACTTCCTGTTAGCAGTAATATTCTAAGTATGTCACACACCCCGCTTCAAGACATTCATTACATGTGGGTATACTGACCTGTAGATGGCGATCTTGCAGAGATGTCAATAAAAAAAAGTAAGACCCTCCCGGCCTATAAATACCTGGGACCTCCCACTCATTCCCCAGTCTTTCATCTCTGCAGAGGTGAGCAAGTCAGAAGATGGATGTCTCCTCCTTGCAGGTAGCCGGGATGACTCCCGGCCCTCTATTCTATTCCTGCCCGGATTCTTTTATTTATATTACTTGCCTCCCAGCCTAGGCTGCTGGTCCGGGCAATGGTGGATGGCACCCTAGGTGCTCAGGAGCCGTGAGATCCCATAACAAGGGGTAGACGGTTAACCGGGTTGGTGACCCCGGTTTGGAATGCCCCGTCCCTTGGCTCCCACCCTAACATGGATTCCTCCTCTCCCGGATACCCTTAGAGGGGGGTAGGGCGGGTCCCTTATGGATCCTCTTTATTAATTATAATGTGTGTGTGTGTGGTGCTTTACAGTACATGGCTTTACTCAGACCAGCGGTCCCGCGGCGCCGTCCGCCGGCGTTTGTCATGGCGGCTCTCAGGTGCCCAAGAGGAGCTTCTTCCCCTCAGGGCAAGGGGGCGGGGCCGGGAGCCCGCGCGCACCTACGGCCCGCCCACGTGCTGCGGGCGCCTAGCGACAGGGGAGGGGCGGGGCCGGGCGCAACGCGCGAACCGCGCCGGCCCTCCCTCTTCCTCTGCCTACGCGCCTTTTCCTTCCTACTGCCAGGGACTCCGGAGGTGGTGACGGTTGGGTGACTGGCCTTTGGCCCAATTAGTTTTCCTTCTTGGTTATGCCCCTCCTTGGGGTTGCTTGGCAACGCTGCTGTTATTAACCCTTTGGGCAATTGCTATGTAGGTCTGATTGTGTGTTTGTTTGTGTGTTCCAGGCGGACCATCGTTTATATTAAAGGGAGGTTCTCCCGGTCCTAGGGTCCCTGGTTAAATTTAGGGGTCTGTAAATTCCTCCCACTGGGGACTTAAAGGGGCATCCCGGATTGCATTACTGCGTAATTCCCTCGGGACACTATATATATATATATATATATATATATATATATATATATATATATATATATATATATATATATATATATATATTGGTGGATGTGATGTGTGACGTACCCCATGTGATGTGGTCATTGGCGGGGAGTCGCAATCTGAGGTGTGTGCCAGATTGGCCAATCTTGAAAAATTGTATTCCTAGTATGTCACACACCCCACTTCCAAATATTCATGACACTTGGGAACCCGGCCTGTAGAGGGCGATCTTGCAGAGATGACATGGAAAAAGGAGCCCCTCCTGGTCCATAAGTACTGGGTTCCCCCCACTATTCCTCAGTCTTTTCGTCTCTGCAGTCGGCGAAGCATTCAGAAGATGACTCTCCTTCAAGCTGCAGGTAGCCGGGTTTGCTTCCGGCCCCTTTTTTTCTCTATTTCTGTCTGAAACTCTTTAAACCTGTTTGGTTTTATTGTATGCCTCCCAGCCCTGGCTGTATGGTTCAGGCAAAGGTGGAACACACCTTCTGGTGTATACAGGAGTTTTACTCCTCCGTGAGACCCAAATGTGGGTAGGCGGTTTCCGGGTCGGTGTTCCCGGCATGGGATGCCCCTGTCCCCTTATAATCCCCTTGTGCCTTATGGGTGCATTTTTATCCTCTCCCCTTTAGTTCTCCTTTACCCTGCTGGGGTAAAAAGGAGGGGGGGGGGAACGTTAATCTGGGCTTATTTGTCAACATGCACACAAATAATAAAGAAAAGAAAAAAAAAAGAAAAAGATATATCAAATCTTTATTACATATATATTATTATGTATGTTTACTAGACTATTTAATAGGATATGTTTTATTTAGATTTTCCTATCCCTGTCTAGGCAGCATTCTTTTTTGCTTACCTTTTAAAGCTCTTTGTTTCTGGCTGTGTTCAGATTTGAATTTCCCTCCATTCTTGGTCATGTGATTCTGGGGGTGGGCGGGGCTTAGGCACACAGCATCATTTCATTCCCAGAGCACCTTGGTGTGCTCTGTCTGCCTGGCTCCTGCTGCTTCCCTATGGTCTTCCCTCATGGTGCGAGCTGATTTACTGGTGCTGTGAGTACCCCTCAGCTTGTTGAAGGGAGTTTCTGCCATTTTTTTCATGCTTTGTCATTTATTGTATTGCGTGCATTGGTGACTGTTTGTTTTCTTTGTAGGTGGAAACTCTTTATTTTAAAGGGGTTTCTCCTGTCTTTAGCCCTTAAAGCCTTATTTGGGGGTCCATTTGTGTTAATATCCTCCCACTTGGGACTATTTAAAGGGGCATACCGGGTAGCAATTGCGTAAATCCCATATATACTTGGCAACTATAATCAATTATAGTATAATACTAAACACCATATGGAGGCATCTCAGGACAAAGGGCATGCAGTTCCCTCTGCACAGACTCGGCAATGTTTTGGATGTGGGGCATCCCTTGTTGGGGATAACGCAATTCTTTGCGTCCCTTGTGCTCAATTAATTATTATGCAGCAAACTGGGGCCCAGGCTTCGGCATCTGCGGCTTCTGCCTTATCTCCTACTCCGCCATGTCTTGTCCGTACCCCCAGTGATATTGTCATGGATGGTGAGTCGCATTCTGATTTATGTGCCATATTGGCTCATCTTGAAAAATGAATGTCTAGCTCTGTGGCCAAGAAGGCCTCAGCTAAAAGGAAACATTTGACTCAGGCTGTTCCGGTAAGTGAGTTGGATAATTGTGAAATGCTTTATTGGTCTGATCCTTCTCAGTTAGAAGAAGGAGAATTATATGGGGATTCAGATGTTTCTGATGAACAGCAATTTGTTGGTACTGTGATTGAGCAGGGTGAAGCTAGTGTTGTGGATACCCCAAAGGCTCTTGCTCAGTTATTTGAGGTTTTGGTTATCACTCCTCCTGAAGTAGTCCCTCCTCAAAAAGGGAAATTCTTTGGAGTCTCTAAACCTCGTCTAGAATTTCCAAATCAAAAGCATTTTGATGAAACTATTCTTCAAGAATGGGAGAAGCCTGCGCGGCTTCCTGGCATTCCCTTGGGCTGGGACAAGAAATATCCCTTCCCAGCTGATACTGTTAAGCGTTGGTCATCACCACCTGTGGTGGATGCCCCTGTGCTTAATTTATCCAATTCTTCTGTGTTGCATTCTCCTGACTCCACTACACTTAAAGATGGAGAGGATAAGCGTATTGATCAAATGGCGTGCCACACTTTTTCCAGTGTGGGCTCGGCCTTGCTGCCTGTTGGTGCTTCAGCACTCATGACAGTGGCTATTAGGTCTGTTGTGAGAGACCTAATGAATTACTCAGGGCTTGATCCGGCCTCTGAGTACGCCGCTCTTAAGCGATGTGAGATGTTTGCATCTTTTGTACTTTCTGCCTTAGATGATACTCTGCTCATGTGCAGCAGAACCTCTGCCTTGTTAATCGCCATTCGGCAGTCAGTATGGTTGCGGCAGTGGGCAGCTGATATTGTTGCCAAGAAATCGCTTACAGCGCTCCCTTTTGTGGGATTGTGCCTCTTTGGAGAAAAATTGGATTCTGTCACTAAAGGAGGTAAATTACCTCAGCGTATGTAACAACGTCGTTCCTTTCGTGGAGTGGCCTCTTTTAATCCTTCCTTTCGGGGGTCTAGATCTGGTAGAGGATCAGCCTTTTCGGCCCCTAGAGGGAATGCATGGAATAGAGGAAAGGGACGTGGCCGTCCAAGTCAGAATTGGGGGTCCAAAACCAAATCTGCCACTAAGCCTGCTCAACAATGAGGGGACGCCCTCACCCTTACGGGTGGGGGGGTGTCTGCGGTTCTTCTTCCAGGTCTGGGATCAGGAGGTATCAGAAAATTGGGTTCTGGAAGTAGTCTCTTCCGGTTACAAACTGGAATTCGAGTTCCGGCCTCCTCCCAGATTTTTCATGTCCCGGATGCCGTCAGATCTGGCAATTGCGCAGCAGTAGCGAATCTGTTAAACATGGCTGTCATCTGCCTAGTGCCTCCAGCGGAAAGGGGTTTGGGGTTTTACTCCAACCTATTCACGGTACCCAAAAAGGACGGCTCTGTTCAGCCTATCCTAGACCTAAGGAGACTCAATCAATTTATCAGTTTCAAAAAAATTCCGCATGGAGTCTCTGCGATCAACGATCGATGCTCCCCGTCAGGGAGACTTCATGACATCCATAGACATCAAGGATGCTTATTTGCACATTCCTATTTTTCTGGGTCAGCAGAGAATTCTCAGGTTCTCGATAGAAGACCAGCATTATCAATTTGTGGCCCTGCCATTCGGCCTTACCTCGGCCCCAAGAGTCTTTACCAAGATGCTGGCAGGAGTGATGGCTATATTCAGGGTCCAGGGCATCCGCATTGTGCCTTTTCTGGACGATCTTCTTATCACGGCCTCCTCCCTCGAACAATCAGAGTTGGACACCAGGACGGTGGTCTCTACGCTAGAGAGGTTCGGATGGGTAATAGGTTACCCTAAATGCCCTCTCTGTCCGTCCAGGGAAATTCCCTTCCTGGTCCTGATTCTGGATACATTTCAGGCCAAGGTTTTTCTTCCTCAGTCCAAAATGGTTCTGATTCAGGACTTGATTCATCTATTCTTGTCCAACCCTCGTCAGTCTATCCGTCTAGGGATGAGACAAGTGGGATTGATGGTAGCTGCATTCGAGGCAGTCCCGTTTGCCCAGTTTCACATAAGGACGCTTCAGCTCTTCCTCTTGGCAAAGTGGGACAGGTGCCCACTATCATTGAATCAGACTTGTCTATTGTCTCCCCACGTTTTGCAGTCCCTTCAGTAGTGGTTAATATCGCTCAACCTCCAGAAGGGCAAGTCATTTCTAACTCCGCGTTGGGAACTGGTTACCACGGATGCCAGCCTGGTGGGCTGGGGGGGGGGGCTTCTGGAAGAAGCATCAGTTCCAAGGATTGTGGGGGCCTCAGGAGGCTCATTCTCCAATCAATGTATTAGAGCTTCGGGCCATATGTCTTGTTCTACTTCGACTGACCCATTTCTTACAGGGTCTGCCAGTTCAGATTTGGTCAGACAACCGAACAGCTGTTGAATACATCAATCACCAGGGAGGGACTCGCAGTTGGGTTACCCTCCAGGAAGTGTCTCTGATCCTTCAGTGGGCAGAGATCAATGTTCCCTGCATATCAGCAGTTTACATTCCGGGGATAGAGAATGTGGAGGCAGACTCCCTGAGCAGGGGATGTTCTCGCCAGGGAGAATGGTCTCTCAATCCAAGGGTCTTTCAGTTCCTCTGTCACAAGTGGGGGGACTCCACGGTTGGACCTGTTTGCTTCTCGTCACAAGCTGCCTCTTCTTCCAGATCTCATCACTCAGGGTCAACTTTGTTACCCCAATTTACAAAGGCTGGTTTTGATGGCATGGCTGCTGAAGTCTCCATCTTGAAAGAAGAAGGTCTTTCTGATGTGGTTATTCAGACTCTTATTAGAGCTAGGAAGAAGTCTTCCTCTGTCATTTATTATAGGACTTGGAGGTCCTATATTGATTGGTGTGAATCCAGGGCTTTGCCCTGTAGAGTATTTTCTATTTCTAGAATTCTGGAATATCTGCAAGGAGGTCTGGATATGGGATTCCAGATTAGTACTTTGAAAGGGCAAGTCTCTGCCTTGGCTATTTTCTTTCAAAGGTCGTTTGCTCTTCATCCTTTGGTTAAGACCTTTTTCCAAGGAGTCGCGCATGTGTGGCCTCCCAGAAAGCCTATACTTCCTGTTTGGGACCTTAACCTGGTGCTTTCAGCTATGCAGGCCGCTCCCTTTGAACCTTTGCAGGATATTCCTCTTCCTATTCTTACTCAGAAGGTTGCCTTTTTGGTTGCTATTACTTCTGTCCCCCCAGTTTCTGAACTGGCGGCTTTGTCTATTCTAGCCCCTTATTTTGAGAGGCATCAAAATAAGGTTGTTTTCCGTTTTAAACCGGATTGCCTTCCTTAGGTGGCGTCTGCTTTCCACCTAAATCAGGATATAGTTCTTCCTTCCTTGTGTCCTAAACCTGGTAACGACAAGGAAAGGGTCTTACATTCTTTGGATGTAGTTCGTTGTGTTAAGTATTATTTAGTTACTACCTCGGCCTTCCGCAAGATGTATGCCCTTTTTTGTTGTGCCTTCTGGGCCCAAGAAGGGTTTTGCTCCTGCCAAATCTTCCCTTAGTAGGTGGATACGTCAGGCCATCATTGGGGTCTATATGGCTAAGGGGAAGGTTCCCCCTTTTTCGTGTCACCGCTCATTCTACTCGTGCTATTGGAGCTTCTTGGGCTTTTCAGCACCAGGCTTCTGTTGAACAAGTTTGCAAGGCTGCAACTTGGTCTTCTGTGCATACTTTTTCTAAGTTTCACAAGGTTGATGTGCGGGCCTCAGCGGATGCTGCTTTTGGACGCAAAATTCTGCAAGCTGCAGTAAATTAAGTTATGCATTATTCCTTGGGGATCCCCACCCATTATAGACACTGCTATTGGATGTCCCAAGTGTCATGGATCTTTGGAAGTGGGGTGTATGACATACTAGAAATAATACCATTTTGTGAGTACTCACCTGTAAAATGGTTATTAAGAGTATGTCACACACCCCACTTCCCCCGCCCTTTTTTGTTCTAGGGATCCTTTATATGGTGATTATTATTTTCAAACTATTTTTCAATTATTGAATATAATTTGCTCTTCCTGGTTCTTCGCTGCTTTTTAAAAAGACTGAGGAATAGTGGGAGGAACCCAGTACTTATGGACCAGGAGGGGCTCCTTTTTCCATGTCATCTCTGCAAGATCGCCCTGTACAGGCCGGGTTCCCAAGTGTCATGAATATTTGGAAGTGGGGTGTGTGACATACTCGTAATGACCATTTTACAGGTGAGTACTCACAAAATGGTATTTTTCCAGTGCTGTTGCTAAAAAGGCCACGGCAAAGCGAAAACATTTGTATACAGCCACGCAGGCCTCTGATATGGAGGAGTTTGACTCCCTGGATTGGTCTGATTGTTCCCCACTTGAGGAAGGGGAGCTGTATGAGGAGTCTGAGGGCTCCGATGACCAGCAGTTTGGGGGTGCTGATACCGAGCAGGGCCAGGGGGATTCCTTGGATACCTCTAGGGTCCTGGCTCATATGTTTGAGGTCATGGCTATTTCTCCCCCCCCCCCCCCCGAGGCGGCTCCACCACTGAAGGGGGAGTTCTTTGAGGTGACCAAGCCGCACTTGGAATTTCCTTATCAAAAGCATTTTGATGATATTCTCAAGGAATGGGAGAGGCCAACTAGGCTTCCGGGTGTCCCCCCGGGTTGGGACAAAAAATATCCCTTTCCGGCGGACGCGGTGAAGCACTGGTCGTCCGTCCCCCCCCCCGAAGTGGAAGTGGATGCTCCTGTTTTGGGGTTGTCCAGTTCCTCAATCCTGCATTCTCCAGAGTGCACTACCCTCAAGGATGGTGAGGATAAATGCATTGACCAGATGGCTTGTCATGGTTTTGCCAGTGTTGGGTCGCGGTTTGTGCTTCAGCGCTTTTATTGGTAGCTGCCAGGTCGGTTGTTAGAGGACTGTTGACCTCTTCCGGGCTTGACCCGGCTAGTGAGGAGTTTGCCGACCTTAAGCGCTGTGAGTTATTTTTGTGCTTTGTGCTGTCCGCCTTGGACGACACATTGGTGATGTGTAGCAGAGCTTCGGCCTTGCTTGTGGCTATCCGGCGGTTGGTTTGGTTACGCCAGTTGGCAGCTGATCTTGTGTCCAAAAAAGTCGCTTACGGCCCTTCCCTTTGTGGGTTTGCGGCTCTTTGGAGAGAGATTGGATTCGGTGGCAAAGGGAGGTAAGTTACCTCAGCGTAAGAAGCAGCGTCGCCCCTTTCGGGGGGCGGCTTCCTTCTCTCAGTCCTTTCGTGGGGCTAGAGTTGGCAGGGGTTCGGCTTTCCCCTCGTCCAGAGGTGATTCCTGGCCTAGGGGCAGGGGTCGGGCCCGTCCAGGACACAGTTGGGGCTCCAAGCCTAGAGCCGCTGCCAAGCCGGCTCAGCAATGAGGGGGCGCCCTCACCCTTGCGGGTGGGGGGGATGGCTGCAACTCTTCTCCCGGGTCTGGGTCCAAGAGGTCTCGGACAGGTGGATTCAGGAAGTGGTGTCTTCCGGTTACAAGCTGGAGTTCGAGTTCCGGCCCCCTCTCAGATTCTTCAGTTTCGGGTGCCGTCAGATCCTCTGGCCGCCTCTGGAAGTTGCTCAACAGGTTCGTTCGTCCCCGGAAGTTCCGTATGGAAACTCTGCGCTCAGCCATCCACTCACTTCGTCAGGGGGACTTCATGACGTCCATAGACATCAAGGATGCTTACCTGCATATTCCAATATTTCCGGCACACCAGAGATTTCTCAGGTTTGTTGTGGAAAATCGACATTTTCAGTTTGTGGCTCTTCTGTTTGGCCTTACCTCAGCTCCAAGGGTTTTTACCAAGGTGTTGGCAGGAGTGATGGCCATCCTCAGAGCCAGGGGTATCCGCATCGTGCCTTATCTGGACGATCTTCTCATCATGGCGTCTTCCCTCAGTCAGGTGCAGCTGGATACCAGGACAGTGGTGTCCACTCTGGAGAGTTTCGGGTGGGTGATCAACTATCCCAAGTCCTGCCTCTCTCCCTCCAGGGTGGTGGAGTTCCTGGGAATGTCTCTGGATACTTCTCAGGCCAGGGTGTTCTTCTGATTCAGGAATTGACTCAGCGTCTCCTATCCATCCCCCGCCCGTCCATCCGGCTAGGGATGCGACTGGGGGGATTGATTGTGGCATCGTTCGAGGCAGTTTCACACAAGGATGCTCCAGCTCCATCTCTTGGCGGCCTGGGATGGGTCCCCGCTGTCATTGGATCAGTCCTTTCTGATGTCTCCCCGGGTGCGGCGTTCCCTTTGGTGGTGGCTAAAACCAAGCAATCTGACGAGGGGCAGGTCTTTTCTGACCCCTCGTTGGGAGACGGTCACCACGGATGCCAGCCTGTCAGGTTGGGGGGGATTTTGGAAGGATCTTCAGTTTCAGGGACTGTGGGGGCCTCAGGAGGCTCACGATCCCATCAATGTTCTGGAGTTGAGAGCCATCAGATTGGTTCTGGCTCACTTGACTCATCAGTTACGGGGACTACCGGTTCAAGTTCGGTCGGACAATCGGACGGCGGTCGCCTACATCAATCACCAGGGAGGAACTCGCAGCAGGCATGCCCTCAGGGAAGTGTCTTTGATCCTGGATTGGGCAGAGGGCAATGTCCCATGCAGCTCGGCAGTGTACATTCCCGGGAGTGGAGAACACAGAGGCGGACTCCCTGAGCAGGGGGTCATCTCGCCGGGGGGAATGGTCGCTCAGCCCCAAGGTGTTTCGGTCCCTGTGCCACCGGTGGGGGACTCCGGAGGTGGACCTCTTTGCTTCTCGTCACAATCACAAGCTTCCGGCATTTGTGTCTCTCTCGTGGGATCCGCTGGCTCTGGCAGCGGATGCCATGTCTCTGAACTGGAGGGATCTGGGGTTTCTATACCTGTTCCCTCCGTTTCCCATGGTGGGCAAAGTGGTGCGCAAGCTGGCCCTAGAGGGCACGTCAGGAACCCTGGTGGCTCCAAGGTGCCCAAGACAGGTTTGGTTCGCAGACGTGGTAAGGTTGGCAGAGGATCAGTTAGTTCTGCCCCTTCTGCTGGATCTACTCACTCAGGGTCCACTGCTCTATCCCAATTTACCAACGCTGGCTTTGACGGCGTGGCTGCTGAAACCTCCATCTTGAAGGAGGAAGGTCTTTCTGATGCTGTCATTCAGACTCTGGTTAGGGCTAGAAAGAAGTCTTCCTCTGCCATCTGCTATAGGATTTGGAGGTCTTATATTGATTGGTGTGAGGTCAGGTGCCTTGCAGGGCGTTTTCTATCCCTAGGGTTCTGCCCTGGCGGTTTTCTTTCAAAAGTCTTTTGCTCTTCATCCTCTGGTTAAGACCTTTTTCCAGGGGGTTACGCATGTGCGGCCTCCTAGGAAGCCTTTGCTCCCAGTTTGGGATTTGAATTTGGTTCTTTCTGCCTTGCAGGGTCCTCCTTTTGAACCTTTGCAGGATATTGCACTTTCTACGCTTACTCAGAAGGTTGTTTTTCTGGTTGCCATCACTTCTGTTCGGCGTGTTTCGGAGTGGGCAGCCTTGTCCATTAAGGCCCCTTACTTTGAGAGGCGGTCTCTGCTTTTCATCTTAATCAGGACATTGTTCTGCCCTCCTTGTGTCCTAAGCCTAGCAATGACAAGGAGAGGGTTTTGCATTATTTGGATGTGGTTCGCTGTGTGAAGTACTATTTGGTGGCTACTTCCCCTTTTCGTAGGACTGACGCCCTTTTTGTGGTGCCCTCTGGGCCTAGGAAAGGTTTGGCTCCCGCTAAGTCTTCCATTAGTAAATGGATTCGCCAGTCCATTGTTGGGGCCTATTCTGCTAAGGGGAAGATTCCCCCTTTTCGTGTTACTGCTGATTCTACTCGTGCTGTTGGGGCGTTCTGGGCCTTCCAGCACCAGGCCTCTGTTGAGCAGGTTTATAAGGCTGCTACTTGGTATTCGGTTCACACTTTTTCCAAGTTTTACAAGGTTGATATGCGGGCCTCAGCGGATGCTGTTTTTGGCCGCATAGTTCTGCAAGCTGCAGTGGTTTAATTTTGTGCCTTGTTTTTTGCATCCCCGCCCTTTATGGACACTGCTATTGGATGTCCCACATGTAATGAATGTCTTGAAGCGGGGTGTGTGACATACTTAGAATAATACCATTTTGTGAATACTCACCTGTAAAATGGGTATTATAAGTATGTCACACACCCCGCTTCACCCTGCCCTTTTGTGTTCTGGATCCTTTATATGGTGAACCTTTGTTAGTTTTAATTGGCTTTCCTGGCCCCTTTACCTTACTGCTATCTTTATACTGGGGAATGAGTGGGAGGTCCCAGGTATTTATGGGGCGGGAGGGTCTTACTTTTTTTATTGACATCTCTGCAAGATCGCCATCTACAGGTCCAGTATACCCACATGTAATGAATGTCTTGAAGCGGGGTGTGTGACATACTTATAATACCCATTTTACAGGTGAGTATTCACAAAATGGTATTTTTGACTGCTTTTTGGACCCTTCGGGTCCCCTTTCAATACTTCATTGTGTCATTGCATCTTGTCACCAGTGACCCATAGCCTAAAATCAATCATGCTGTAAAATCAATCCGATGCTACAGAACAATCTGGCCACTACATTTTAAGTAATACATTTTCTTCTTGCTGCTGTACTTGAGCAGAAGAAAAGGTAAAGTCCACATCTGGGCAAAAATAAGACAATATATTCTCATAAGTAGTCCCACACAGCAGATTCACCCTATACTTGTAGTTTGAACCTTACCAGCATCTGTGATATCATCCGATGGCCATTACCTTGTGTCAGTCACTGTAGTAATTTGAGCACAGGTACCACTGGTCTGGCCAAACGAGGAGCGTGCCAGGGCCCGGTCTGGCTCTCTGTCTGGATAAGTTTAAACTCCTGGGCCGATCAGCTGTGCAGAACTATTAGTATGATTTTTGGGATTTGCCCAGACCGTACCTTTAAATTTTTTTTTCTAGAACATCAACAAAAAAGTAAACGTTCTCATTTTGCATGGCAGACTGAGGTGGGAGGTTGTTCTGGCTTTCTCTGTGCTTTTTGGGGCATGTGAATGTGAGCATGTGTATAGTAATTCCTAATGAAAAATAATGGTTTTGAGGAATGGGATTACAATTATTTCATGTTTTTAGAATCTTTCAAGTTCTGTGCATTTTCTGGTGTTGTACGGAAAGTCTTTGGCCTTGGCAATTACAAAATAAAAACTATGCCTACCTGATTATATTCTTTGCAGCCACACAGTTTCTCTCTCCTTCCATTCTTCTTTTCACATTGGATGCTGCCAGTATGCTCTCTGCTTGGATTCAGTTTAGATCCCTGCTAACAGTCGTGGGTGGGGGGAGGGACCACCGATGACTGACAGCAGATAGTATACCACATGACCATCCATCATTGGGATTTTGAGTGAAGTTGTGTGGCTGTGAAATATTGAAGCTGTGAGTTCAATACTTCACAGATAAGATAAGTATATTGTTTTCTCATCAGCCAGCATTGGGTCTAGCTACATTTGATCCCTTTTTGCAGCTCAAACAAAGAGGTGGGCACCTTAAAAAATACATTTTTAAATGTTACAGCCATAAACTTAAATTTATTGAGATTTTATGTTATACAGCAACACAAAGTAGCAAGTACTTATGAAATGTAAAGAAAATGGTGCTTATTTTCCCAAATTTTAAAACAATAACCGAAACGTTTGGCATTAATATGCATTCAGCCCTGTGTACTTCGATTCACTGAAATAAATACACTTTGACCAATAGTCTTCAGACATCACCAAATTAGTAAATAATAAATTAGTAAATTACCCCTATTAAAACTACAGATTTTATATGAAGTCCTAGAAGACATTAGTGAACAAACAGCATCATGAAACCCAAATAACACACGAAAAAGTTTAGGGGCAAGTTGTGGAAGAGTGTATTACAGTGTTAGGTTCTAAAAAGAAAATAAAAAGGTCTGAACTTCTCACAGAGGTATTGTTCTATCCAACAGCTGAAGGAGTGTGGCACAACTGCAAACCTGCCAAAACATGGCCGTCCACCTAAACTGAAAGCCCATGGTCACTGTGGAAGTTCTCCAGAGACCCACAGCTCAGGTTGGAGAATCTGTCCACAGGATAACTAGTAGCCATGGACTCCAAAAATCTGGCCATTATGAACAGTGGCCATTTGTTAAAGCAAGCCATAACAAAGCCGGTTGGCCTCAAGTTATGCAGAAGTTAGAGCAAGCATGTTGAAGAAGGTGCTCTGGTGAGATGAGACCAGAGATTAACTTTTCAGCCCAATTGCCATGTGTGGAGGAAGGTGAACGCTGCACATCACCCTAAACACACCGTCCCCACTGTAGTGGCAGGATCATCCTGGGGATTGATATTCTTCTACAGGTACTGGGAAGCTGGTGAGAGTTAATGCGTTGATGGGTGGAGCTCAATACAGGCCAATCTTGCTGGAAAACCGGTTAAGAGTTGCAAGAGATATGAGACTGGAGTATAGGTTCACCTTCAAGTAGAACCATGACCCTAAACAATACAGCCAAAGCTACAATTTGATGGTTTATATCAAATCATATTTGTGTATTGAAATAGCTCAAAGTCCAAATTTAAATCCTATTGAGAATCTGTGGCATGGCTTAAAAAATGCCTTCCATTCAATCTGATCTATATTGAAAAGAAGATTGGGCAAAAATGTCAACCTCTAGATGTTCAAAGCTGTTGGAGACATCCCCAACAGACTTGCAGTTGTATATACCGCTAAAGGCGGTCCTACAAAGTATTGACTCACGAACTGTGAATACAAATGCACACCACACTGAAGTTTTTCATTAAAAAAAAATCGTGTCCTTTTCATTACACTTGTATTATAAGTGTGACATACACTCCGCTTCAACTCTTCATGACATTTGGGGTAATTTCCAGTAGAGGGCGAACTTCTGCAGAGATGAATATGCAAAAAAGAATGCCCCTCCCGGTCCATATATACCTGGGACCTCCCACCAGATGAAGACTTCTTTACTTACAGGTAAGTACCCACGCCCGGCCGTTTATTGTCCCTATTGCTGCCAGGACCCTTTCTAAATTGCCCCTATTTGAGCCTCCCAGCTTAGGCTGCAAGTCCTGGTGAAGGTAGGCAGCACCCTATGGGTGCGGAAGGAGCACTGCTCCACCGTGAGACCTTGCTATGGGGTAGGCGGTTATCCAGGTTTTGGTGATCCTGGTGACCCCTTCCGGGTCTCTTACTCATGGGGGGGGGGGCTGGCCGGCCTTTATACTCGGTCTTATGTGTGTGTGACTGATTTTTACTTATTGCGCACTGTTTTTGTGTGTGCGTGTGGTTGATGCTGTACTTTGGCCCACACACACGCTCTCATGCGGCGACGGGCCGGTTCTTCATGGTCGGCTCCACGGCCATATTGGCCAGGGAGCGTGATCCTCTTGCTTGTCTTAGTGAAGGGGGGCGCTCTCCGCGGCGGTATCTGCCCGCCCCTCCTTGGCTTCGTCGGCCGGCTTCCAGCCCTATCGGCTGGGTGCGGGGCTTGGTGTTTCTCCCGCGTCGGGAGGGGGCGGGGCCATGTGCCGCCTCCTTCATCCTTTCTGCCTAGCTGCTGCCATCTTCATCACAGCGGCCCGTGAGTGCCCCATACGGAGCTTCTTTATACTGGGAGTATTTGGTTTATATATATTACACTTGTTATCTCATGCTGCCGGGTGTTATTGGTGCCCGTGGGCGATATACATCTTGGGGATACATATTATTATTAATATAATTTATGGGTGTCTATACATAGTGTATGTGTATATGTAGGTATATCTCTTTATATGTTTATATATATATTTATATACATATATAGTTTCTTATGCTGGGATGAAGTGTATATGCCTTTTATTTGCACTGTATGCATGTTTACTGGGGCCCCCCTTTTTTGTGTTTTCCAGGTGGAACAGACAACCAAGGCAATTAGGGTTTTTTTCCCGTTCCTAGTCCCTGGTTCAAATTGGGGTCTATTATTATTATTATTATTATTATTATTATTATTATTATTATTATTCTTACTAAAATCCTCCCACTAACGGACATTAAGGGGCATTCCGGGTAGCTTATAGCGTAATTCCCATTGGTCATTGCGACTACCTTAAAATCACCATATGGAGGCTTCCCAGGATACCGGGCTCGGGATCCCTTCGGGGCAACCCCGGCAGTGTGTGGGGTATCCCTTGTGGGCGACAATGTACAGATTTGTGTACCATGTGCACAGCAGGCGATTGCGCGGAAATCCGGGCCCCGTGCGGCCGGGTCGGCCCCGCTGGCCTCATCACCTACACCCCCACGCTTGGTCATGGCCCCAAGTGACGTTGTCACTAGCGGGGAGTCGCAATCCGATGTCTGTGCCAGACTGGCCAACATTGAGAAAATGATTGCTAGCTCTGCGGCCAGGAAGGCCCCAGCTAAGAGACGACACTTGGCGCCCGCGGCGCCGGCCCTGGACTATGATGATTATGATCCTTTTAAATGGTCTGATTATTCCCCACTTGAGGAAGGGGAATTGTTTTCAGACTGATTTATCCGATGATCAGCAGTGCCTTGGCGTTGATGCTGGTACAGAGCGTGGGGATACTGTTGATACCCATAGGCTCCTTACTCAGTTTTTTGAGGTACTTGATTGGTACCGCCAAACCTTCGATCAGAAGCACTTTAACAATCTGATCCTTAAGGCATAGGAAAAGCCTATCCGGCTTCCTGGTATTCCTCAAGGGTGGGATAGGAAGTATCCCTTCCCTGTTGATGTGGTTGAATGTTGGTCTACACCCCCAGAGGTCGACGCTCCCGTTCTGGGGTTGTCCAATACATCGGTTGTGCATTCCCCTGATTCACAGATAGTGAGGACCGTTGTCTCGACCAACTGGCTTCATCCGGTTTGTGCTTCCGCACTCACGGCCGTGGCTTTTAGAACTTTAATCGGAGGCCTCTTGGATGGATCCCAATTGAATCCCTCTTGCGAGGAGTTTAGTGCTCTTACGCAATGTGAGTTGTTCATCATGTGTTATCAGCCCTAGATGATACTATCCGTATGTGTAGCAGGACCTCGGCATTGGTGGTTGCTGTACGCCGTTCGGTCTGGTTGCGCCAGTGGGTGGCCGACAACGCTGCAAAGAAGGCGCTCGCAGGGCTTCCCTTCTCGGGACTTCGCCTGTTTGGTGATCGCCTAGATTCTGTGGCTAAGGGAGGTAAGTTGCCTCAGCGCAAATGGCAGCGTCGGCCATTTCGGGGCTCAGGCTCCTTCAACCCTGCCTTTCGTGGTCCTCGGACGGGCAAGGGGGTATCTGGCGCCACACCCAGAGGAAATTCCTGGGGTAGGGGCAGAGGTTGTGCCCGATCCGGGTCCTCCTGGGGTGCCAAATCCAAATCCGCTGCTAAGCCCGCTCAGCAAGGGGGCGCCCTCAACCTTGCGGGTGGGGGGACGGCTGCGGCTCTTTGCTCAGGTCTGGGCTCAACATGTTAGACAAATAGATCCTGGAGGTGGTGGAGAGACCATCACTCATCAGGGTACAAGCTGGAGTTGGCAGACCGGCTTACTTACAGATTCCTCAGGTCCCGGGTTCCTACGGACCCACGGGCAGCGCAGGGACTGTTTCTGGCGGTACAAAGTCTCTGGGATATGGGGGTCTTTTGTCCGGTCCCCACCCCCCCCCATAGAGAGAGGTCGGTGCTACTATTCCAACCTCTTTACGGTGCCCAAGTAGGACGGCTCCATAAGACCCATTTTAGACTTAAAGGTTCTCAACCGGTTCATCAAAACCAGAAAGTTCCGCATGGAGACTCTGCTGTCAACTCCCTACGTCCTGGGGACTTTGTCTTCGATAGACATCAGGGATGCTTTCCTACATGTGCCGGTCTTCCCGGGACACCAGTGGTTCCTCAGGTTTGTGGTAGGCGAACAGCACTTCCAGTTTGTGGCTCTTCCCTTCGGGCTGACTTTGGCGCCCAAGGTGCTGGTGGGCGTGATGGCCCTTCTCAGAGCCCAGGGCATTCGAATTTTGCCTTATCTGGACGGCCTTCTCATTACTGCTTCCACATTCCACCAGGCGGAGCTGGACACCCGGACGGTGGTAACCACGCTGGAGAGGTTCGGGTGGGTAATCAATTGCCCCAAGTCCTCACTTTCCCCGTCACGGGTGGCCTCCTTTCTGGGCATGACGCTGGATACCATTCAGGCCAGGATCTTCTTACCTCAGTCGAAGGTGGATGTTCTCCAAGCGCTGATTCGTCTCCTATCCAAACCTCGTCCGTCCATCCGGCAAGGGATGAGGCTGGTGGGGCTGATGGTGGCCTGCTTCGAGGCAGTGCTATTTGCTCAGTTTTCAGTGGTGGCTGGACCCAGGGAATCTTCTGGGGGGCAGATCCTTCTGGCGCCCTGCTGGGAGGTGGTCACCACGAATGCCAGCCTGTCGGGCTGGGAGGGGGCTACTGGAGAGACCATCAGTTCCAGGGGCTGTGGGGTCCTCGGGAGGCTCACACCCCCATCAATATTCTGGAGCTGAGGGCGGTTCGGTTGGTGCTGGCGCACCTGACACATCACCTCCAGGGCCTACCAGTTCAGGTTCGCTCCGACAATCGGACTGCGGTCTCTTACATCAATCACTAAGGAGGGACTTGCAGCCGGAGTGCCCTCCAGAAGGTGTCTCTGATTCTTGCATGGCCGAGAGCAATGTTCCGTGCATCTCGGCAGTTTACATTCCAGGTGTGGAAAACCTGGAAGCGGACTCCCTGAGCAGGGGGGCCTCTCGCCGGGGGGAATGGTCCCTCAGCAACGACGTCTTTCTTTCTTTCCCTCTGTCGCAGGTGGGGGATGCCGGAGGTGGATCTGTTTGCCTCTCGTCATAATCACAAGCTTCCTGCATTTGTGTCTCTGTCCCACGACTCTCTGGCTCTGGCAGTGGATGCCATGTCTCTGTCCTGGCGGGACCTTGGTCTCCTGTATCTGTTTCCTCCTTTTCCCATGGTGGGCAAGGTGGTACGCAAGCTGGTTCACGAGGGTGAGCCAGCAATCCTGGTGGCCCCAAGGTGGCCAAGACAGGTGTGGTTCGCGGACGTCGTTCGGTTGGCGGTCGATCAGTACAGGCTGCCTCTGGTTCCGGATCTGATCACGCAAGGTCAGCTTTGTTACCCCAAATCCAGCGTGGCTGCTGAAACCTCCATTCTAAGAGAAAATGGTTTGTCTGAATCGGTTGTCCAGACGCTTGTCAGGCTAGGAAGAAATCTACCCCTCTATTATCTACTACAGGACCTAGCGGACCTACATTGATTGGTGTGTGGCTAGAGCCTTTCCTTGTGGGGTCTTTTTCCATCCCTCGCATTCTGGAGTTCCTTCAGCATGGACTAGACATGGGGTTTCAGCTTAGCATTCTGAAGGGGCAGGTTTCCGCTCTGGCGGTTTTCTTTCAGAGGTCTTTCGCTCTTCATCCTTTGGTTTAGACCTTTTTCCAGGGGGTCACTCGTGCGTTCTCCTCGCAAACCCATGTTGCCGGTTTGGGATTTAAATTTGGTATTGTCTGCCCTTCAGGGTCCTCCTTTTGAACCAGTGCAGGATGTTGCACTATCCATTTTCACCTTAAAGTTTGCCTTTTTGGCGGCCATAATCTTTCTTCAACGTGTTTCTGAGTTGGCGGCTCTGTCCATTCAGGCCCCCTACTTTGAGAGACACCAGGACAAGGTGGTTTTCCGCTTTAAACCAGATTTTCTGCCAAAGGTTGTCTCTGCTTTTCACCTCAATCAGGATATTGTGCTTCCTTCCTTGTGTCCTAAGCCTAGCAACGACAAGGAGAGGGCCTTGCACTCTCTGGATGTCGTTAGATGTGTAAAGTACTATCTGGTGGCTACTTCACCATTCCGGAAGACGGACGCCTTTTTTGTGGTGCCCTCTGGGCCCAAGAAGGGTTTGGCGCCCGTCAAGTCTACCATTAGTAAATGGATTCGTAAGGCCGTTATTAGGGCCTGTGCTGCCAAGGGGAGGGATCCCCCTTTTCAGATCACTGCTCATTCTACTCGTGCTGTTGGTGCATCCTGGGCTTTTCAGCACCAGGCTTCGGTTGAACAAGTTTGTAAGGCTGCTACTTGGTCTTCCGTTCATAAGTTTTACAAGGTTGATGTGCAGGCTTCAGCGGATGCCGTTTTTGGCCGCATGGTTCTGCAAGCTGCAGTGGTTTAAGTTGGTGCATTCTTTACTGTTTGTTTCCCACTCATGACGGACACTGCTATTGGATGTCCCAAATGTCATGAAGAGTTGAAGCGGAGTGTATGTCACACTTGGAATAATACCATTTTGTGAGTACTCGCCTTTGAAACGGATATTATTAGTGTGACATACACTCCGCTTCACCCCACCCTTTTTGGTATTCCGGATACTTTATATGGTGAACCATTGTTTATGTTCTTAGTATGGTTATATTTGGTTCTTCCTGCTCCCCTTACTGCTTTTTTACACTGGGGAATTGGTGGGAGGTCCCAGGTATATATGGACCGGGAGGGGCTTTCTTTTTTTGCATATTCGTCTCTGCAGAAGTTCGCCCTCTACTGGAGATTACCCCAAATGTCATGAAGAGTTGAAGCGGAGTGTATGTCACACTTATAATATCAGTTTTAAAGGGGAGTACTCACAAAACGGTATTTTTGTTTTGCTCCATCAAGTTAAATCTCAATAAAATACATTTAGGTTTGTGGCTGTAACATTTAAAGATGTAGAATACTTTTTCGAGGTACTGTATACCAGACAGAGTGGGGAAAAATCTTCTTGACTGGTGTCCTACTAGGGAGTTAGACATGCTGCTGGCGATTCAGCCTGCCTATAAACTAAGGTTTTTGAATTCCTTTCTTTTATCTTATTACATTCTTGACTTTCAATCAACGCTAGTACTTAGGCTGCACAAATGCCTCCATTTTGGATTAATTATCCTGGTGAGTAGCCAGGTTGTCAGACTTTTGGAGGATCCCCATGGTAAACCATAACGGGCCTCACTCCATTTCCACTTTACTGCCCTGCCCTAAAACTATTCTCTGGTTATCTTCCCTGTATAAGGGATTTTGGTCATCTCCCTACAGTTGCCATGACCTTGCTATTATTTAACATTTTTTATGTAACATTTCGTTTCACATCTCATATTTGAACTACATGTTGGTATGCATGCCTTTTTGCTTCTGTCAGGCTGGGTAACAGTTTGCGTTCTTCCTACCATTTGGGGTAAAGTGCTGCCTTCCTGCCTTGGATACCCTCTTCTTGAGCAGAACTTTTTAAGTGCCCCATCTTAGCTGCATAATTGTGATATTTACACATTTATTTCCTTGCCCTATTACTTAGTTGGTTTTCTAAAGTGTGTGTAAAAGATATGTCTGCTCTGTGTAGCTACAAATCCTGCATTTGGTTGTGCTCACTGGTTGCACAGCTACAGCCAATTTCATTTTTCTTTTTACCTGGCTAAAGACAACCTATTCAGTTCCAAAAGAAAGACCACGCAGAATGAGTCTTAAAAAGACAGAGTAGAAGGAGTGTGAGCAGTATTAGTAGAGAAATCAAAACTCTGAAGATTCTGAATGGGATTGCTGCATTTACTCTTGCAACAGACTTATATAGAACAGGTTTTTGTTGCAAACAAGGAACAGAACATACAGGGACAATAACAGTAGTATTACTTCTGAAGAATGACACTGTTAAAAATAAGCAAATACATTTATTTGATAATGTCTGTCATGCCCCCCTTCGTTTTTTAGCAAAAAAATTATATGAAGGAATAAATCAACCCCTGCCCAACCACTGCCACATGTGTATCTAATGGGATGTGGGACTATTCTTATGCAGAAGGGGTGTAGTGTACCAATAGTACCTAAATATAGGTGCAGTCACCTAACAGTCAACTTAACATAATTGTTCATTATTCTCTATCCTTTTTTTTCCTTAGTTCTTTTTAGAAACTGGTTGTGTGCTTCTTTTTAACATATGTTAATACACTAAATCGCTTCTGGCTTTACAATTCATCATCCTACCCCGATACCCAGATTCTCAGGTGTTTTTTCTTAAAAGATCATCAGGGTTATTACAGTGCATTTAAACTGGAAAACAAAACAGTCCTGTACCCGCCTTGTCTCCCCTACACCAGCTGGCAAGGTGTCTCACCGGCCTTGTAGATCAAATCCCATTGCGTGCTTGCATGCTGCTGCAGAATGGGTGAAAGGCTGGGTCCTGTCCATCTGTGTCCCTGCAAGTGTTCCTCAGAAGACATGACATGCACATGTTTCTAAGACTAAAGAATTAAACACTACGTCAACTGCTGCTTGGGATTAAACAGGAGTATAGGAAATAGATATAAAATTGAGTTTCTCTCATATTCCACTCCAGGACGTCACTGAATCGGATATGAACGGGTTAACTCAACCAAAGGGCGGGACTGCAAGATAAAAGGGTGTGGTTCTTCCCAGGCCTATATATACTTTCAGCTGCTTTCCACAATCCAGTTTTATTTTTGCAGTTGGGCTGGACCGCAAAGGTTGTGCCTGGATTTATTTTCCTCTTCACTTATTTTACCTTTTTATATAGGTTTTTATTCAGGAAGCAGGGAATATTACCCTGTCTGTCTTCTGGTCCCTTATGGTCTCGTTGATCCTGTAGACCCACCTATGCCTCCTGGATTCGGTTAAGCCAATAGCGTCGGGTCAGGGTGATTTGGGCGCCAGGGTCCTGTGGGTGTCTGGTGAGCCTGCAGGGGGGGCCAGGGGGAAATGTTTCCCTTTCACCTTCCCACAGTACGTTATGTGTAGTGTTTTTCGGAGCAAGTAGGTAATCGGCCCTTCCAGGTCGCAGTTTACTTCCGGCGACAGGGGGCAAAGAAGCTGCAGTTCTCAGCAGAGAGGAGGCCTGGTTTCCAGCATCTGCTAGTTGCTGCCCTTTCGCTTGCAGGCTACACAGCTCAGCTCTGCCCCCTCCTTCTTCAAAGCGCTTGCGGCACTTAACTGGGCGTTTTCTCATGGGCCACAGTCACCCATGCATTTCTCCGCCTGGCTCCTGTTGCCTCCAGACCAGGGGGTGGCTTCAATCGGAGGTCACTGGATCCGTGGCTTCGCATGCTGGCTGCCTTCCTCCCCTCGTAGGTGGATCAGGTAGGTCCTTTTTAATTATTTTGTTTTTGTTCTTTATTTTGTGTGGTTAATATATTTTAATTGGATTGTCTTCTTTTGTTTGTTAGAGATTGTGGGTAAGGATATTAGGTTGTGGTCCACCCCTAGGGACTTGGAGTAGTCACTTGTGACTATCGAGATTCCTTTATATAATTCGGTCTTGGGCCCTTGTAGATATTTAATTTTTACCATGACTGGGGCACCTGGACCAGAGAGTCTCCCTTGTCCTGTGTGCCTGCAAATGCCTCCAGAAGAGGACAGCCCCATCTGCTCAGAATGCACCACTGTGGTGGTACTCTTTAGATTAAGGAGGCAGCTGCCACCCCCAGAGGTATTTCCCACCATGGAAGCCTCTGGGTCTGCTCCCTTGGAGCTTACTGCTTCTCCAGTAGCTCCTCCTCATTCTGATAACTCTGGAATGCATATCCAGCTTGATTTGGTGGAGTGATTGGCCCGCATAGAGAGCCACTATTTCCAACCCTTAGGGTTCCTTAGAGCATCCAGTCTCGAGGTCTTTAAAGACGTCAGAAAAATGTAAATCGTTTTCAGGGACATTTCTGATTCTGAAGAAGAGGATATATTCTAAGTATGTCACACACCCCGCTTCAGAATAGTCATTACACTTGGGTATACCAACCTGTAGAGGGCGATCTTGCAGAGATGTCATGAAAAAAAGGAAGCCCCTCCGGGTCTATAAATACCTAGGACCTCCCACTCATTACCCCAGTCTTTCATCTCTGCAGTCGGCGAGCAATTCAGAAGATGGATGTCGTCTCCTTGCAGGTAGCCGGGGTAACCCCCGGTCCTCTTGTTGGTCTATTTCTGCCTGGACCCACTTTAATTAAAATTCCCCTTGCCTCCCAGCCTAGGCTGATGGTCCGGGCAAGGGTAGACGGCACCTTACGGTGCTTAGGAGCTATGCTCCACCGTGAGACACCATACTAAGGGGTAGGCGGTTGCCCGGGTTGGTGATCCCGGAGTGGGATGCCCCGTCCCTTGCCCTTCCACCTTTGGTGTGATTTACCCTCTCCCGGTCACCCATTGCTCCCTAAACTAGGGGGGGGGGGCTTTTCCCTTGAGGATTGATTGTTTTTTTGAAACTGTGTTTTATTAGTGTGTGTGTGTCTTTATGTTACACCTTGGCCGGCGCCGGCTGTTGCTGTGGCGCTGGCCATGGACATGCGTTTTTTTTCTTTCGTTGGGGGAGCTTCTTCCCCCTCAGGTGCGGTGATGTGGGGGGCGGTGCTGGGCGCTCGGCGCGATCCTACGGCCCGCCCTCCTTCTTCCTCATCTCGCTCTCTGCCTCGCCTCGTGCTCTGCATCTCGGTCTGTGGACGGCGCCATTCTTGTAAGCGCCCAGTGGGCTCCATGCTGTTCTTGATCCAATTATCTGCAGAATGGCTTTTTATTATTATGCATTTATATATATTTTTATAATGTCACACTGCTCAGTTTATGTGTGGGTTTATGTGTGGGCCATGTTGTGTGTGTGTGATTATCCCTTTTCCTTATGTCTTCCAGGTGGACTCTTATTGGATTTTTAAGTGGTCATCCCGGTCCTAGGGTCCCTGGGTTTGTTTAGGGCTCCCAATAAATCCTCCCACATGAAACTTAAAGGGGCATCCCGGGTTGCTTATTAGCGTAATTCCCTCATCGCGACTACCATTAAAATCACCATATGGAGGCTCCCCAGGATACCGGGCTTGGGCTCCCCTCGGGGCAATCCCGGAAGTGTGTGGGTTGTGGGGCATCCCTTTCGGGGGATAATGTATTACTTTGTATACCATGTGCGCAGCAGGCTATAACGCGGCAGTCGGGGGCCCTGGCGTCTTGGTCAGCGCCGCTGGCCTCATCACCTACCCCACCCAGTCTGATTCGTACCCCGAGTGATCTGATGTGTGTGCCAGATTGGCCAATCTTGAGAAATTATTTTCTAGCGCTGTGGCCAGAAAGGCCACGGCTAAGAGAAAGCACTTGTCTTCAGCCGCGCCGGCCTTTGATTTTGATGAGTTTGATTCACTTGACTGGTCTGATTATTCCCCGCTAGAGGAAGGGAAATTATTTGAGGAATCTGATGGTTCTGACGATCAGCAATTTGTTGGCGCTGATACCGAGCAGGGACAGAAGGATGCCGTGGATACCCCTAAGTTCCTGGCTCATCTTTTCGAGGTTCTGACTATTTCTCCTCCTCCGCAGAAGGGGGAGTTCTTTGGGACTTCTAAGCCGCGCTTGGAATTCCCAAATCAAAAGCATTTTGATGGCATCATTCTTAAGGAATGGGAGAGGCCTACTCGGCTTCCGGGTGTTCCTCAGGGCTGGGATAAGAAATATCCTTTTCGGGTGGACACAGTGAAGCGCTGGTCGTTCCCTCCCGAGGTTGATGCCCCTGTGTTGGGGTTGTCTAATTCTTCTATTTTGCATTCTCCTGACTCCACCACCCTAAAAGATGATGAGGACAAGCGCATTGATCAGATGGCTTGTCACGGTTTTTCCAGTGTCGGTTCGGCCTTGCGGCCTGTTTGTGCTTCGCGGCTATTCCAAGTATGCCTCACACCCTGCTTCGTTAATGATTAATCACTTCTGGGTTATAGCCACTAGATGGCGCTTTTCTAGCAGAGATGGCAAAAAAGAAGCCCCTCCCGGTCCACAAATACCCGAGACCTCCCACACATTCCCCAGTATAGTCTCTGCTAGAAGGTGACGACAGTCAAGATGATGG
Source organism: Gastrophryne carolinensis (assembly GCA_027917425.1). Lineage (NCBI taxonomy): Eukaryota > Metazoa > Chordata > Amphibia > Anura > Microhylidae > Gastrophryne > Gastrophryne carolinensis. The sequence goes on along the minus strand of CM051242.1, from coordinate 79,665,843 downwards.
CTCCTCTCCTGTCAGGTAGGCCGGGTGCACACCCGGCCCCAATTATTTTTTCTATTTCCACCTGGACTCTTTTTGTTAATTCCCCTACGCCTCCAAGCTATGGCTGCAGGGTCTGGGTGAGGGTAGGTGACACCTTTAGAGGTGTTTTTGGCTAAGTAGCCATGCTCCACCGCAAGGCCCTCATCAAAGGGTAGGCGGTCGTCAGGTTATGGTGCTCCTGACATGGGATGCCCTGTCCGTTCTGAAGCCCTCGCTACATATCCAATTGTAGCTATCAGTATCCCCCCATTTACTCCCCGTTCCCGGTTAGTAAGGGGGGTGGGTCTGTCCCTCCATTTTTGTTCTATCTAGTGTGTGGTCTGTGTGCTTGGTGCAGTACGGTCTCTTTTATTTTTTATGCGCTGGCTATGCCAGCGTGCATGTATGTGTGTGTGTGTGTTTTTTGTACTAGGCGCGGCCCGCACGCTCACTCTCCGGCAGCGGCGGCGGGCCGGTTTCACAGTGAGTGGCCGGCTTTTGTCAGGCGCATGGTATGTGGCCGGTCTCTTTCATGGGCGCGGCCCGCACGCTCACTCTCCGGCGGCGGGCCGGTTGTAATGGCAGTGCCCGGCTTCGCAGCCTTTGCCGGGGAGCGCGGCTCGCTTCTCCTCAGTCAGGGTAGGGGAGGGGCCTGGCGTTCTTCGCGCCTGTGACGGCCCACCCTTCCCTGTGGCGCGTCGGCCGGCTCTCAGCCCTATTGACTGGGAGCGCGGCGGCGTAGGTTTCCCGCGTAGTGGGGGGACGGGGCGTGATCCGCTTTGGCCCGCCTCCCTCCCTCCTCCTTCCTTCCCTCGGGTCTGCGCCACCATCTTTCTCCGGTTTTGTGAGTGTCCCTCGGGGTCATTTTAGTGTTAAGATGATATATATAATTTTATGTGTATGCTGGCTCCCCTGGGGGCCTTTAGATATTGCCTGGTATACTTACCTATTCATATATCTATATACATGTCTGTGTATGCTTATATATATATCTATATATAGATATAGAATGTCTCTTTTGCCTTATGTATTTGTTGTATGCGTTATGGAGACGACGTATGCATGTTGTGTTAAAGGGGTCCCCCCGTGGTGTCTTTCTGGTGGGACAACTGTGGCTATTAAGGTCCCTTGTCAAATTGTGGTTCCCTTTTAGTTCTAAAAACCTCCCACCAACGGACTCTATGGGGCATCCCGGGTAGCTTATAGCGTAATTCCCATTGGTCAATGCGACTACCTAAAAAATCACCATATGGAGGCTTCCCAGGATAACCGCGCTCGGGATCCCTTTGGGGCAACCCCGGCAGTGTGTGATATGTGGGGTGTTACTTGTGGGCGTCATTGTGCAATTTTGTGTTACATGTGCACAGCAGGCGATTGTGCGGCAATCCGGGCCCCGTGCGGCCAGGTCGGCCCCGCTGACCTCATCACCTACACCCCCACGCCTGGTCTTGACCCCAAGTGACGTTGTCAATTGTGGGGAGTCGCATTCCGATGTCTGAGCCAGACTGGCCAACATTGAGAGAATGATTGCTAGCTCTGCGGTCAGGATGGCCCCAGCTATAAAACGGCACTTGGCGCCCGCTGCGCCGGCCCTAGACTATATGATTATAATCATTTTGTTTGGTCAGTTTATCCCCCGTTTGAGGAGGGGGAATTGTTTCCTGACTCCGATGCCGGTACGGAGCGTGGGGATACCGTTGATACATCCCAGGCTCGTTACCCATAATTTTGTAGTGCTTGCCATTTCCCCTCCTGCGGAGGCCCCTGCGCATGGGGATAAATTTTTTTGGTACCACCGAACCTCGTTTGGAGCTTCCGGATTAGATGCACTTTAACTATCTGATTTTTAAGGAATGGGAATGGCCTAGCTGGCTCCCTGGTTTTCCTTAAGGGTGGAATAGGAAGTATCCCTTCCCTGTTGATGTGGTTAAGCGTTGGTCTACATCCCCAGAGGTCGACGCTCCCGTCCTGGGATTGTCCAATACGTTGGTCGTGCATTCCCCGGATTTCACTACCTTGAGGGGTAGTGAGGACCGACGTCTCTTCCGACTAGCTTCGCATACCTTTGCTGGTGGGTGCGGCCTTGCGCACGGTGTGTGCTTCAGCTCTTACGGCTGCGGTTACTAGAGCCTTTTAGGGGCCTTCTGGATGGTTCCCAATCTATTCCTTGCAGCGAGGAGTTTAGACCTTTGTCTCATTGTGATATGTTCATTGCCTTTGTCTTATCAGCCTTGGATGATACTATCCGTCTGTGTAACAGGGCCTCGGCATTGCAGGTTGCTATACGCCGATTGGTCTGGTTGCGCCAGTAGGCGTCCGATAACGCTGCCAAGAAGGCGCTCACATGGCATTCCTTCGCGGGTCTGCAACTGTTCGGTGATCGACTAGATTCTGTTATCAAGGGAGGCAGGTTACCTCTACGCAAGTGGCAGGACCGGCCCCTTCGTGGTTCAGGCTCTTTCAACCACTCCTTTCGTGGCTCTTGGACGGGCAGGGGAACATCCTTCATTGCATTCAGAAGTGGTACCTGGGGTAGGGGCAGAGGTCTTGCCCGACCTGGGTTTTCCTGGGGTACTAACCCCAAATCCGCTGCCGAGCCCGCTCGGCATTGAGGGGGCTCTCTCACCCTTGCGGGTGGGGGGACGGCTGCCGCTCTTCGCTTTGGTCTGGACTCAAGAGGTCACAGACACTTGGATCCTGGAGGTGGTCTCCTCCGGGTACAAGCTGGAGTTTTCCGGCTTCTTCCCAGATTCCTCAGGTCACGGGTTCCTTGGACCCACGGGCGGCACAGGGACTGTTTTCTGGCGGTGCAAAGCCTTTGGCATATGGGGGTCGTTTTTGTCCAGTTCTCCCCATAGAGAGAGGTCTGTGTTACTTTTCCAACCTCTTTACTGTGCCCAGGAAGGATGGCTCCGTAAGATCCATTTTGGACTTAAAGATTCTCAACCGGTTCTTCTGAACCAGAAAATTTCGCATGGATTCCATGCGCTCTGCTGTCAATTTCCTATGCCCAGGGGACTTTTTGACCTTGATGGGCATTAGGGATGCTTACCTTCATGTGCCGGTTTTCCCCGGGACACCAATGGTTCCTCAGGTTTGCGGTAGGCGATCAGCACTACCAGTTTGTGGCTCTTCTCTTCGGGTTGGCCTCGGCACCCAGGGTGTTCGCCAAGGTGTTGGCGGGCGTGCTGGCCCGTCTTAGAGTCCAGGGCATTCGCATTTTGCCTTATCTGGATGACCTTCTCATTACGTCGTCTTCTCTCCTCCAGGCGGAATTGGACATCCGGAAGGTGGTGACGACGCTGGAGAGGTTCGGGTGGGTAATCATTTGCCCCAAGTCCTCACTCTCTCTGTCAAGGGTGGCTCTCATTCCTGGGCATGACTCTGCATACTATTCAGCTCAGGGTTTTCTTACACCAGCCGAAGGCGTATGTTCTTCATGCACTAATTTGTTTTCTTATGTCCAACCCTCGTCCATCCTTCAGACAAGGGATGAGGCTGGTGGGATTGAAGGTGGCTTGCTTGAGGCAGTGCCCTTTGCCCAGTTTCACATGAGACCTCTTCAACTCCCTCTATTATCGTCCTGAGACAAATGTCCTCTGTCCCTGGATCGGACCTGCGTTCTGGAGAGACCTTCAGGTCCAGGGGCTGTGGGGTCCTCAGGAGGCTTACGCTTTCATCAACTTTCTGTAGCTGAAGGCGGTTTGGTTGGTGCTGTCGCACGTGGCACATCACCTCCAGGTACCGGTTCTGGTTCGCCCCGATTATCGGACCGCGTTTGCTTACATCAATCGCCAAGGAGGGGCTCGCAGCAAGAGTGCCCTCCGGGAGGTGTCTCTGATTCTTGCATGGGCCGAGAGCATTGTGCCAGGCACCTCGGCAGTGTACATTCCAGGGGTGGAGAACCTGGCAGCGGACTCCCTAAGCAGGGGGTCCTCTCGCCGGGGGGCAAGGTGGTACGCAAGCTGGTTCACGTGGGTGTGCCAGTAATTCTGATGGCCTCGAGGTGGCCAAGACAGGTGTGGTTCGCAGACGTCGTGTGGTTGGCAGTCGATCAGTACAGACTGCCTCTGGTTTTGGATCTGATCACGCTAGGTCAGCTTGTTACTCCAATTTACAAATGCTGGCTTGACAGTGTGGCTGCTGCAGTCTCCATTCTACTAGAAATGGGTTGGTCCAAAACTGTTGTCCAAACGCTTGTCAGGGCTAGGAAGTAATCTTCCTCTGATATCTACTACAGGACCTGGCGGACTTACTTTGATTGGTGCGAGGATAGTCTTTCCTTGTCGGGTGTTTTTCCATCCCTCGAACTCTGGAGTTCCTTCAGCATGGACTGGACATGGGTTTTCAACTTAGCACTCGGAAGGGGCATGTTTCCGCTCTTGCGGTTTTCTTCAGAGGTCTTTCGCTCTTCATCCTTTGGGTAAGATTTTTTTCCAGGGGGTCACTCTTGTGCGCCTTCCTCGCAAACCCTTGTCACCTGTTTGGGGTTTAAATTTGGTGTTGTCTGACCTTCAGGGTCCTCCTTTTGAACCTGGGCAGGTTTCTGCTTTTTCCATTTTCACCTTAAAAATTGCCGTTTTGGTGGCTATCGCCTCTGTTCGACGTGTTTCTGAGTTGGCGGCTCTGTTCATTCAGGGCCCCCTTTGAGAGACATCTAGACAAGGTGGTTTTCCGCTTTAGACCGGACTTTCTGCCAATGGTTGTCTCTGCCTTTCAACTCAGTTAGGACATTGTGCTTCCTTCCTTGTGTCCTAAGCCTAGCAACGACAAGGAGAGGGCCTTGCGCTCTCTGGATGTTGTTAGATGTGTAAGGTTCTATCTGGTGGCTGCGTCACCATTCCGGAAGGCGGACGCCTTTTGTTGTGGTGCCCTCCGGGCCCAGGAAGGTTTTTGGCGTCCGTCAAGTCTATCTTTAGTAATTGGATTCGTTAGGCCGGTTTTAGGGCCTATGCTGCTAAGGGGAGGGATCCCCCTTTTCAGATCACTGCTCATTCTACTCGTGCTGTACTTGGTCTTCTGTTCATACTTTTGCCAAGTTTTATGAGGTTGATGTGCGGGCCTCAGCGGATGCTGTTTTTTGGCCGCAAAGTTCTGCAAGCTGCAGTGATTTAATTTGGGCATTTTTGCCTGTTGGGATCCCCACCCATTTTTGGACACTGCTACTGGATGTCCCAGAAGTGATTAATCATTAACGAAGCAGGGTGTGAGGCATACTTGGAATAATACCATTTTGTGATTACTCACCTGTAAAATGGATATTATAAGTATGCCTCACACCCTGCTTCGACCCGCCCTGAGTTGTATCTTGGATCCTCTTTATGGTGAAATATTTTCCTTGTTCATGTTGTTATTTTTTATTATTGGCTCTTCCTGGTCCCCTTACTGCTTTCATATACTGGGGAATGTGTGGGAGGTCTCGGGTATTTGTGGACCGGGAGGGGCTTCTTTTTTTGCCATCTCTGCTAGAAAAGCGCCATCTAGTGGCTATAACCCAGAAGTGATTAATCATTAACGAAGCAGGGTGTGATGCATACTTATAATATCCATTTTACAGGTGAGTAATCACAAAATGGTATTTTTGGCGGTAGCTACCAGGTCGGTTGTTAGGGACCTGTTGACTACTTCTAGGCTTGACCCGGCTAGTGATGAGTTCACTGCCCTTAAGCGGTGCGAATTGTTCATGTCCTTTGTGCTAGCCGCCCTGGATGACACCATGGTGATGTGTAGTAAAACTTCGGCTTTGCTGGTGGCTATTCGACGGTCGGTTTGGTTGCGCCAGTGGGCAGCTGAATTGTGGCTAAGAAGTCGCTTACGGGTCTTCCCTTCGCGGGGTTGCGGTTTTTTGGAGAAAAATTTGATTCGGTCGCGAAAGGTGGCAAGTTACCTCAGCGAAAGAAGCAGCGTCGTCCTTTTAGGGGGGTGGCCTCCTTTAACCCTTCCTTTCGCGGGGCCAGAGCGGGCAGGGGATTGGCCTTCTCTTCTTCCAGAGGTGATTCCTGGAACAGGGGCAGAGGACGTGCCCGTCCAGGTCACACCTGGGGTTCTAAACCCAAGCCCGCTGCCAAGCCAGCTCAGCAATGAGGGGGCACCCTCACTCTTGCGGGTGGGGGGACGGCTGCGACATTTCTTCCAGGTCTGGGACCAGGAGGTCTCAGACAGATGGATTCTGGAAGTGGTGTCTTCCGGTTACAAGCTGGAGTTCGAGATCCGGCCCCCTCCCAGATTCTTCAGGTCTCGGGTGTCTTCGGATCCTCTGGCCGCGCAAGGGCTCCGAGCAGTAAGGAATCTTCTGGACATGGCTGTCATTTGCCCGGTGCCTTCCTCGGAAAGTTCACGGTGCCCAAGAAGGACGGCTCCGTTCGTCCCATCTTGGATCTGAAGCTCCCCAACAGGTTTATCCATCCCAGGAAGTTCCGCATGGCAACTCTGCGTTCAGCCATAAATTCACTTTGTCAGGGGGACTTTATGACGTCCATAGACATCAAGGATGCTTATCTGCATGTTCCTATCTTCCCGGCACACACTAGAAATTTCTCAGGTTCGTGGTGGAAAATCGGCATTTTCAGTTTGTGGCCCTTCTGTTCGGCCTTACCTCGGCTCCAAGGGTTTTCACCAAGGTGCTGGCAGGGGTGATGGCCCTTTTCAGAGCCCAGGGTATTCGCATCGTGGCATATCTGGACGACCTTCTCATTATGGCATCTTCTCTCAGCCAAGCGGAGCTAGACAGCAGAGCTGTGGTATCCACTCTGGAGAGATTCGGCTGGATGATCAACTATCCCAAGTCTTCCCTCTCCCCGTCCAGGGTGGTGTCATTTCTGGGACTGTCTCTGGATACTTCAGGCCAGGGTGTTCCTTCCTCGTCCCAAGGTTTTGTTGCTTCAGGAATTGATTCAGCTTCTTCTGTCCCACCCTCGTCCGTCAATCTAGCTGGGGATGAGACTGGTGGGATTGAAGGTGGCTTCCTTCGAGGCAGTTCCCTTTGCTCAGTTTCACACAAGGAAGCTCCAACTCCATCTTTTGGCGGTTTGGGACAGGTGTCCGCTGTGATTGGATCAGTCTTTTCTGATGTCCCCCCGGGTTCGGCATTCCCTTCGGTGGTGGATGGAACCAAGCAATCTGAGGGGCAGATCCTTTCTGACCCCTCGTTGGGAGACAGTCACCACGGATGCCAGCCTTTCAGGTTGGGGGGGTTTCTGGAAGGATCTTCAGTTTCAGGGACTGTGGGGGCCTCAGGAGGCTCACAACCCCATCAATGTTTTGGAGCTGAGAGCCATCAGGTTGGTTCTGTTTCACTTGACTCTTCAGTTACAGGGCTTACCGGTTCAAGTTCGGTTGGACAATCGGACGGCGGTCACCTACATCAATCACCAGGGAGGGACTCGCAGCAGGAGTGCCCTCAGAGAAGTGTCCTTGATTCTTGCCTGGGCAGAGAGCAATGTCCCATGCATCTCAGCGGTGTGGAGAACACGGAGGCGGACTCCCTGAGCAGGTGCTCATCTCGCCGGGGGGAATGGTCTCTCAATCCCAAGGTTTTTCGGTCACTTTGCCCCAAGTGGGGGAATCCGGAGGTGGATCTCTTTGCCTCTCGTCACAATCACAAGCTTCCGGCATTTGTGTCTCTCTCGCGGGATCCTCTGGCTTTGGCAGTGGATGCCATGTCTCTGAGCTGGAGGGATCTGGGGTTCCTGTACCTGTTCCCTATGGTGGGCATGGTGGTGCGCAAGCTGGCTCTAGAAGGGGCGCCAGCAATCCTGGTGACTCCAAGATGACCAAGGCAGATTTGGTTCGCAGACGTCGTTCGGCTGGCAGTGGATCAGTTTGATCTGCCGGATCTGCTCACTCAGGGTCAACTACTTTACCCCAATTTACCAACGCTGGCTTTGACGGCGTGGCTGCTGAAACCTCCATTTTAAAGAAGGAAGGTCTTTCTGATGCTGCGATTCAAACTCTTGTTAGCGCTAGGAAGAGGTCTTCCTCTACCATCTACTGTAGGACTTGGAGGTCCTGGTGTGAGGTCAGGGCCTTGCCCTGCAGGGTGTTTTCTATCCCTAGGATTTTGGATTTTCTGCAACATGGTCTGGACTTGGGGTTCCAGCTTAGTACGTTAAAAGGGCAGGTTTCTGCCCTGGCGGTTTTCTTTCAAAGGTCTTTTGCTCTTCATCCTCTGGTTAAGACTTTTTCCAGGGGGTTACGCATGTGCAGCCTCCTAGGAAGCCTCTGCTTCCCATTTGGGATTTGAATTTGGTGCTTTCTGCTCTTCAGGGTCCTCCTTTTGAGCCATTGCAGGATATTGCTCTTTCTATGCTCACTCAAAAGGTTGCCTTTTTGGTTGCTATCACCTCAGTTCGGCATGTCTCAGAGTTGGCGGCTTTGTCCATTTAGGCCCCTTACTTTGAGAGGCATCAGGACAAGGTTGTTTTCCGCTTCAAGCCAGATTTTCTTCCTAAAGTGGTTTCTGCTTTCATCTTAATCAGGATGTTGTTCTTCCCTCCTTGTGTCCTAAGCCCAACAATGACAAGGAGAGGGTTTTGCATTCCTTGGATGTGGTTCGCTGTGTGAAGTATTATTTGGTGACTGCTTCTTCCTTTGTAAGACTGATGCCTTTTTCGTGGTGCCCTCCAGGCCTAGGAAAGGTCTGGCACCCATCAAGTCTTCCATTAGTAAATGGATTCGCCAGGCCATTGTTGGGGCCTATTCTACCAAGGGGAAGATTCCCCCTTTTCGTGTTACTGCTCATTCTACTCGTGCTGTTGGGGCGTCCTGGGGTTTTGTAAGTTTGTAAGGCTGCTACTTGGTCTTCTGTTCACACTTTTTCTAAGGTCTCATTTTACCAGACTTTCCCAAGAGGAATGGGAGAAGCCGGACAAACTCCCCACCATTCCTAGAGCCCTGGATACTCCGGTTTCAGGACTAAAAAATAACACTTATTGCTCCTTAAATGACCCTGTGGATAAGCGACTGTGTAGTGTCCACACATGCCTTTTCTATGGTAGGCCCGGCCTTACAGCCAGCCGGTGCCACTTCCATGGCGAGTAAGAAATTGTTAAACTTCTTAAGTTCTCAAACTCTTTCGGGTCATTCCCATAGTGTATGCTCTCATCTGATAAAGTCCAGCATGAAAATAAACAAGTACATCATCTCTTCTATGGATGATATGGTTCTGCTAGTTGCTCTGAGACGTTCAATATGACTTAAACAATGGTCGGCAGACACGACTTCCAAGAAGACCTTGACGGGACTTCCCTTTCCTCGGGGTCCTCTGTTTGGGGAATGCTTGGATAATATCGTGAAGGCCACAGGGGGCAAGTCTACCAGACTCCCACAAAGAAAGAGGTCTAACCCTTTTTTTTTGCACGTCTTCCAATACTCTGCCTTTCTCCTATAGACACTGAGAGGCATTTTTGGAATAAGCCTAAGACCCAGAACAGGGCCAAATCTTTCTGGCAAAATAAGGCTAAACCCCTTCTAAGCCTCCTCAGGCATGAAGGGACGCCCTCATCCTTTTGAGTTGGAAACGGCTTCTGCATTCTGCCCCCATTTGGAGGCTCCCTGTAACAGATGCTTGGATACAGGAGATACTTTCTTCAGGTTACAAGATCAAATTGGGGGCCAGACCTACTCAGAGGTATCCGGCAATCCAGGAAAAGCAGAAGCGTTTAGATCTGCTGTAACTCACCTGTTGCAGCCGGGAGTAGTACATCCTGTTACCTTTACAGAGAGGTCTCGGATTCTACTACAATTTATTCATGATCCCCAAAGGGAATGGTTCTGTATGCCCATTATTAGCCTTTAAGGGCCTCAACAATTTAGACCGACTTCGAATGGAATTTTTGAGATTCACATTGGCGACACTTCAGCCAAGGGAATTCATGACCACAGTGGAGATAAAGGATGCCTACCTACATATCCCTATATTCCCAGGCCATCAAACATTTGTGCTTTGCAGTAGATGGCCTACACCTTCTTCAGTTTGTGGCTCTGCCGTTTTTGCCTGTCTTCGGCTCCACGGGTGTTTACCAAGGTTCTGTCATGGCCTTTCTGAGAAACCAGGGTATGCAAATAATCCCTTACTTAGATGATCTTTTACTCAAGGTCCTAGCCTTTCAGGAGGTCTTGAGAGATACAGAGACTCTAGAAAGCTTTGTCTGGATAGTGAACTATCCAAAGTCGCATATCATTCTCTCAAGAGTCTTCTCTTTTCTGGGAATGACATTAGACAGCTCAGGCCAGAATCTTTCTTCCAGAACCAAAGAGACTCTCACTTCAGGCCAGGATACAAGCTCTCTTGACCTGCCCTCATCCGATAATTTATCAGGAAATGTTGGGCTTAATGGTTTCTTGCCTTAAGGTGGTGCCCTTTGAACAGTTCCACCCAAGACCTCTGCAGTTGGAATTGCTCTCGACCTGGGATCGAACCACGGAAACTCTGGATCACCCCTTTTACTCGTCCCTAGCCTGGTGGCTGAATCTGAAACTCTTCAGGTGGGCAGATCCTTTCTTCCGGTACAGTAGAAGACTCTCCATGGATATCAGCCTAATTGGTTGGGGGGTGTTATGGGGTCACAAACTATCCAGGGACAGTGGGGACTGGGGGAGAGCAAACGTCCCATAAATATCCTAGAATGGAGAGTAATTCTACTGTTGCTCACACGCTGGACCCCCAATCTGCGGGGTAATCCTGTTTGGGGTTCAAGCCGACATGCTGACGGTGGTTGCATATATCAGCCACCAGCGGGGCACCAGAAGCAAGAGAGCTCTCAAGGAGGTAAGCCGGATCTTACTCTGAGCCGAGAAACATGTTCCGTGCATCTTGGCAATCCACATACCCGGAGTGGACAACGTGCAGGCTGTGCAGAACAAGCTTGGATCATGGTGAATGGTCCCTCAGTCAAGGGATCTTTCGAACTCTATGCATGCGCTGGGGGTGATTCCAGACATGGACCTCTTCGCGTCCTGCCACAATTGGAAGGTTCCGAGGTTTGTCTTCCGGTCCAGGGACCCCCTAGCTATAGCAATGAATGCCCTGACATTTCCTTGGTCAGCATTTAGCCTTCTTTATGCGTTCCTTCCGTATTCACTCCTGGCACCCCATTGGCCAAGGAGAAGCTGGTTTTTAGACATAGCAAGGATTGGCGGCTGCCTGACAATCCAGGTCTCCTCACACAGGGGCTCTACGGCACCCCAATTTACAAGTTCTGGCTTTGACAACCTGGCTATTGAAACCTCCATCCCGACAGAAAGGGGCTTATCTGCCAGGGTCATCCGGACCATGATTCAAGCACGAAAGCAGACTTCGGCAAAAATGTATCATCTTTATCGCTTGGTGCAAATCTAGAGGTTTCATTTGTAGAACTTTTTCTGTCTCCCGAATTCGAGACCCTTCTGTAAAAATTCCAGATGAGGGTCTTCAATTGAGCACTTTAGTGGGACCGATATCTGCGTTATCCATCTTTTTTCAGAACCCCATTGTGGAAAATAAACTTATAAAGATGTATTTGCACGGGGTCACACACGTGCGACCTCTTCGAAAGCATCTTCTGCCTGTCTGGGACCTGAACTTAATTTTCAGGGTCCTCCCTTTGAACCAACAGTAGGTCATCTTCTTAGTGGCAATTACCTCTGTGCAGGGGGTTTCTGAGCTAGCAGTCTTATCTTTTAAGCCTTACTTAGTCCTACACCAGGCAAAGCCGTTTTCTGTTTTAAACAGGCCTTTCTTCCTAAGGCGGTATCTCCCCTTTCATCTTAACAAGGTGGTTTTGCCCTCATTTCTGCCTCCGGTTAGCCATAAGGAGAGAGCTCTCCACTCCCTGGGCGTGTTGAGAGCACTGAAATAATATATCTCTGCTACAAACACCTTTAGTAAGACTGACTCCTTATTTATTATATTTGAGGGGGCCACGGAAAGGTCTACCGCCAGCCGATGAATTAGACAAACATTAATAAAGACCTATGTCTCCGTGGGGAAGATCCTCTTTTTCGGTTTACGGCCCATTCTACACAGGCTATCCGAGCTTCCTGGGCTTTTCCGCACCAGGCTTCGGTAGAGCCAGTGTGCAAGGCTGCTACCTGGTCTTCAGTTCATACATTTACTAAATTTTTAAGGTAGAAGTTAGAGCCTCTGCTAGGCTATTATATCTATTCCTCGGATTCCATAGTCCTAGTGGAGCTTGTACGTATGTAAATAATTGATCGGTATTAATAAAAAAAAAAAGTAAACTAGAGGGAGATAGGAAGAGAGGCACTTATCTCGTCTCTCCTTAGTTTCCAAATAAACATGGGGCTTCATGAGAGCGGTCGGGAGGAACCACACCTTTTTATCTTGCAGTCTCGCCCTTTGGTCAAGAGTTAACCCAATTGTATCTGATTCACTGACGCCCTGGAGAGGAAGAAGAGAGAAATTAAATCTACAGGTGATAGTCGCAGAATTGTATTTTTTTTGTGTGTGTGTTTTTATTGGTTTTGTTACCAACTTACTTGCTTACGTACTTCATCAGTTTTTTTTTACTTGTAATATAGATATATATTTATATATTCACAGTGCTTTATTTGCTCTTTCTCGTCCTTAGGTGAGCTAGATCTTCTGGCTGGGGAAGTTCCAGTCTCTCGCTCCCTTGCCTCAAAGAGTCCTGATGCTTTTGACATGGCAGCGATGAGCAGTTCGCTTTCTGATGGTTCCAGGCCAACTCGGAAGACACCAGAGTCATTCCTGGGGCCCAATGCTGCTTTAGTAGACTTGGACTCTCTTATTTCAAAACCCGCTATACAAAATGCAAAGACCTCCAATCCATTTCTTGTAACAGGTAAGTGGCTTTTTACTTAAACTATTAATTCTCATAAGTCCCTAAATGTCATAATGTAATACATTTAGCTGGATCTCATTCAGAATGCATGCTACTACCGTACTTATTCTGGCAGTTCTCAAGCCCTTCTGTATCATAAGTTTCTGTTTCATCAGGAATTTGTGTGCACTTTTAGAGAACAGGTTTGCTGCTCAGCAGTCATGCTATTTTTTTTTCTATGCTTTTTTCACTCTTGTGACTTAGCTCCTGTCCTCAGCTACATGTAACGTGGCTCACCACAGTGTTACCTTCTGGTCGATTGACTGTGAAAAAGTTTTTAGTGAATCACCAGATAGGATAACAATGAAAGTCAATGGAACTTATTTACTCCTGAGAAATGTATTGAAATTTTTACCCCTGTTTACAGTGGAATTCTCATGCTTTTTTCTTATTGATTGAATTTTTTACTACCATGAGAATGTTTTTCAACTCAAGACCTGAATTAAGATCTATGTGGCCTAGCACCCGTTTACTAGGAAACTGGTGTGGGGCCACTTTAAAGATCAACTGTTTTGTTTCATCCTTGCTCATCTCCGCTCAGTGAGAGAGACCAGCGTTCCATCAGGAGGATCTGGGGACAGCAGTCCAATGTTGTTCTTGTTGAAATTCAGATAAGATAGTCTTCTCAACTGACATTTTGTTTTTTTTTTTCTTTGTAATCTTAGGAACCACCAGTTCGACCACAACAAACCCATTCCAGACTAATCAACAATCTTCTCTTACTCTGAACCAACTTCGTGCCAGTCCTGTGATGTCCATGGGACAGCCAGTTACACCAGCTGGACAAGCCTCATCAACAATTCCATTTAGTTCTGTTTCCCCCATGGTATCGGTGTCCCCCTTGGCCCCAGGAATTCCTTTAGCAAGCGTGTCACCAATGGTTGGAATGCAGCCAGTTGTTGGAGTTGGTGGCCTTCCCGTTGCTGCAGTGCCTCCTGGTGTGCCTCCTATGAGCTTGCCTACTATGATGCCACCACAGCAGATGGTTGCACAGCCTCTTGTTCCTAATCTATCTGCACAAGCTGTGACAAGTACCACCAACCCATTTCTTTTATGAGCTTTGGAATAATTGAGTTTGTAATTGCAGTGACCGGGGGCAAAAAAAAAGCAAACCAATTACATGCTACTACCGCAGAAAGTCCCTGTATCTTTATACCATCGTTTGTGGCAACCCTGTACTAGCAGCACAGATGATTCAGGTGTCTGCTTCCTTTTCACTGTGCCTCTGAATACCAATAAATAGTATTTTACCCTTCCCACTACCAGTAAAGGTGTTTAGGTAGAGGACCATAGATTATTGTTTTCTTGATTGAATCAATAGTGTTATACCAAACTTTGCTGTCTGTGTTATTTCCGTTTACCCACCCTTCCATTTGCATTAAGTAGCACCTCACTGTAAAGTCAGTTTTTGTTTGCTTGTGCCTACTAGCAGTCCAAGGCTCTTGAGTTGAGAGAAGTGTTACTAGCTTTGAACATTTGTGTTATTTTCTCCAAATGCCCAACACTATTTTACCTATGATACAACCCGAAACTTTGCTTCACTTCGGTATGAACTTGTCATGGAGCATTGTTCTTTTTATTTCTAGGAAAGATGTCTCAACTGTTCCACTTGTAAATATTGCTCCTCACTCTTAACACTTCTGTACGACTGGACTACAAGGGATTTTTCTCTCTTAGTAATGTGTTACAGATAAAACACTAAAAAGGAATCTTGTCAAATTTCAGATCCAACTTTCTGTTGAAAACCGGACTGTGGGGAGGGGGCATTTGAGGTAAATTGCCACGATAGCAGAATGTTTCCTATTTATTAGAATGAATTCAGGAATGCTGATTCAGTGAATTTTAACCCTTGAGTTTCTTTCCTATTTCCCATGACAAATCAAATCTGTGATGATTATTTGATAACCACTTAATAAACTGATGGCTTTGCTTGGTGTGCTGTCCATCGACTCCTATTCTGTATATATATATTTTTGCATTTGTTTTCCCTCCTAGAAGAGAGAACAGTGTTTAAATAAAATCAAATCTGGGAAAGAACGATCAGCCTTACCTTTATTGTGTAAAGTTAGTAATTTATTCTTTTAAAAGCATTAATGATATTCTCCTATTATATTTACAGCATTTACCGTATTTTTCGCCCTATAAGACGCACTTATTTTTCCCCAAAAGTGGGGGGAAAATGTCCGTGCGCCTTATCGGGCGAATGTAAAAAAAAAAAAAAAAATTATATAAAAAAAAAAACCTCACCCGTTCCCGGCGCTCCCGCGTTACCTGTCACACTGAGAAAGGCCAGAGGAGCGGCGGGCTGTGTCCCGGCCCCCCCACTGCGATCGCTGTCTTTTCAGGCAGCAATAGCAGCGGCGGGGCCGGGACACAGCCCGCCCGCTCCTCCATCTACTGCCTCTTCCTGTCAGGTCA
The DNA here is from genome assembly GCA_027917425.1 of Gastrophryne carolinensis. Taxonomy (NCBI): domain Eukaryota; kingdom Metazoa; phylum Chordata; class Amphibia; order Anura; family Microhylidae; genus Gastrophryne; species Gastrophryne carolinensis. The sequence continues at coordinate 79,650,565 of CM051242.1, read as the reverse complement.
CACGCGAGCACCCAGGTCAGAGCAGCAGGTGGGCGTGGCCTGCACTGACTTGGTGCAGTCCACGCCCTCCCGCTGCTCTGACCTGGGTGCTCGCGTGTGCCAAGGAAGAGGCAGTAGATGGAGGAGCGGGCGGGCTGTGTCCCGGCCCCGCCGCTGCTATTGCTGCCTGAAAAGACAGCGGCCGGCTCCGTAAATCGGGTGGGCGTGGCCTGCGCCGACGCTGATGCGGCGCAGCCCACGCCCACCCGATTCACGGAGCCAGCTGCTTGTCAGCGGAGAGGTGAGTTATACTTTTTTTTTTTAATTCTACTTATGCCGGCTGCCTATGCGGGACGGGGGGATGCCGACTGCCTATGGGGGGAGAGGGGGATGCCACACTGCCAATGGGGGGAGAGGGAGGATGCCGCACTGTCAATGGGGGGAGAGGGGATGCCCACTGCCAATGGGGGGAGAGGGGGATGCCACACTGTCAATGGGGGGAGAGGGGGATGCCACACTGCCAATGGGGGGAGAGGGGATGCCGACTGCCAATGGGGGGAGAGGGAGGATGCCACACTGTCAATGGGGGGAGAGGGGATGCCGACTGCCAATGGGGGGATAGGGGATGCCGGCTGCCTATGCGGGAAGGGAGGATGCCACACTGTCAATGGGGGGAGAGGGGATGCCCACTGCCAATGGGGGGAGAGGGGGATGCCACACTGTCAATGGGGGGAGAGGGGGATGCCACACTGTCAGTGGGGGGAGAGGGGGATGCCACACTGTCAGTGGGGGGAGAGGGGATGCCGACTGCCAATGGGGGGAGAGGGGGAGGCCAGACTGTCAATGGGGGGAGAGGGGGAGGCCACACTGTCAATGGGGGGAGAGGGGGATGCCACACTGCCAATGGGGGGAGAGGGGGATGCCACACTGCCAATGGGGGGAGAGGGGGATGCCGACTGCCAATGGGGGGAGAGGGGGATGCCACACTGGCAATGGGGGGGGAGGGGGATGCCACACTGCCAATGGGGGGGGGGAGAGGGGATGCCGACTGCCAATGGGGGGAGAGGGAGGATGCCACACTGTCAATGGGGGGATAGGGGATGCCGGCTGCCTATGCGGGAAGGGAGGATGCCACACTGTCAATGGGGGGAGAGGGGATGCCCACTGCCAATGGGGGGAGAGGGGGATGCCACACTGTCAATGGGGGGAGAGGGGGATGCCACACTGTCAATGGGGGGAGAGGGGGATGCCACACTGTCAGTGGGGGGAGAGGGGGATGCCACACTGTCAGTGGGGGGGGAGGGGATGCCACACTGTCAGTGGGGGGGGAGGGGATGCCACACTGTCAGTGGGGGGAGAGGGGATGCTGACTGCCAATGGGGGGAGAGGGGGAGGCCAGACTGTCAATGGGGGGAGAGGGGGAGGCCACACTGTCAATGGGGGGAGAGGGGATGCCGACTGCCAATGGGGGGAGAGGGGGATGCCGACTGCCAATGGGGGGAGAGGGGGATGCCACACTGTCAATGGGGGGAGAGGGGATGCCACACTGCCAATGGGGGGAGAGGGGGATGCCACACTGCCAATGGGGGGGGGAGAGGGGATGCCGACTGCCAATGGGGGGAGAGGAGGATGCCACACTGCCAATGGGGGGAGACGGGATGCCAACTGCCAATGGGGGGAGAGGGGATGCCACACTAACAATGGGGGAAGGGGGATGCCACACTGCCAATGGGGGGAGAGGGGGATGCCACACTGCCAATGGGGGGAGACGGGATGCCAACTGCCAATGGGGGGAGAGGGGATGCCACACTGCCAATGGGGGAAGGGGGATGCCACACTGCCAATGGGGGGAGAGGGGGATGCCACACTGCCAATGGGGGGAGAGGGGGATGCCACACTGCCAATAGGGGGAGAGGGGGATGCCACACTGCCAATGGGGGGAGAGGGGGATGCCACACAGTCTATACTAATGGGGGGGAGAGGGGGATGCCTCACAGCCTATACTAATAGGGGGATAATGAGGGGAGCGGGATGCCACACTGCCAATGGGAATGGAGGCAGGGGGATGCCACACTGCCTATGGGAATGGAGGCAGGGGGATGCCACACTGCCTATGGGAATGGGGGCAGGGGGATGCCACACTGCCTATGGGAATGGGGGGGCACAGTGCCTATATGGGGAATAGGAGGGGGCAATGCCACACTGCTTATGATCATGGGGGTGCACACTGCCTATATGGGAATGGGAGGGGGGATGCCACACTGGGTATATGGGGAATGGGAGGGGGGGAGAATGCCACACTGCCTGTATGGGGAATGGAATGGGGGCATCCCACACGGCCTATGGGAATGGGAGGGGGGATGCCACACTGTCTGTAATGGTGCGTTTTTGGTTTAAAATATTTTTTTTTCATATTTTCCTACCCCAAATCCTAGGTGCGTCTTATAGGGCAAAAAATAAGGTAAGTGTTTTGACATTTTATATTTGTAAAGAGGTGGCACACTTCAAATTGATCTACCCAGTCAAGGTAAGCTCATCTGCAGTTTTTGGGTGCTGCTCTAAGTGGTGCTTCCCCCACACCATACACAACCAATTTTATGAAAGTTAGGCGCACACCAATATATGCATATAAAAATATTTACTTAGAAAAAATTCATCATGATATATATATATACAGGCAGTGGTGATGTTTCACACTAAGTGTCAAGTATGAAAGTGCATTCCAAAGTTATATACAGGTAATAGCAAGGATATCTCTATAGTGAAAATCACTTTGATCTGTGCCAAAGACTGGAAAATAGAGAATTAAAGCATATAGCTTTGTATGTTCTGCAACAGCATTGTCATAAGTCCAAAAGTAAATGCACAGATGCTTTGCAGTGCACAGAGGAAAGCATACAGCATGTAACTTTTATATAAGCAAATACAGCAGAGAACCATTCAGCTCCGTGGAGCACTCAGCACCTGGCATTAACCCTTTTGTTGCCAAGCACGTAACACCTACGTGCTGGCTTGTCTGGGCCTTAAGTGCCAAGCATGTAGGTGTTACGTGCTCTACTTTCCCCGCTGCTAGTAAAAAAATAAAAATGAAAAATACTCACCTGACCCCTCGTTGGATCCGGCCGGGTCTCCTCTTTAAATTGGTGCCATCCGATTCCCCGTGGGGGCTCGGATGGCTCCAGGAGAGCCCCCGGAATAGCCCCCCCTCCCCCGCTTTGGCAGCAGCAGCTGCTAACTAAAAAAAAAGAAAAATGACATTTACTTACCTGCAGTCGCGCTGCCTCCCGCTGGGTCTTCTCTTCACTGGGGGGGCCTCCGATCGCCCCCCCCCCCCCCAGCCTCTTCCGTAGCGAGGAGAGGGCAGAAAATGCCCTCTCCCCCCACTTCCTGGCTGGGGGGGGTGGCAAGTCACCTGCCCTAGCGGGTGACTTGCCATTAACCCCCGGCACCCCCATTACCTGCCTCCCCAAAGCCCGGGGGGGGGGGGGCAGAAGAGCCTGGGCCCACATAGGCTATGTGGGCTCGTAGGCTGCAGGGTGGGGGGGGCACAAAAGCTGGCCCCCCACTCTGTGCCTACAAGCCCCCATAGCTGGTCCCGGTCTGGTTACTTTGGGTAAGGGGGACCCCACGTCATATTCTAAGCAGACGGCACGTCCTGCTCCAGACATAGTCCTTACATGTGGGTATACCTCCGCCTTCAGCGCCGTGCACTGCAGAATCATGAAGAAAACAAGCTCCTCCCGGCCCTACATATACCGAGGGACCTCCCACAAATCCCCAGATTCCTCTGCAGTGCTGAAACTGCGAAGACATGAAGTATCACGCTCTCGCAGGCGAGCGGGGCTTGACAGCCCGAGGCCCTGCGGGACTATTTCCACCCGTCCTCTTTGTGAGTAACATGCCTCCCAGCCTGGGCTGCGTTGGTCGGGTGAAGGTAGGCGGCACCTAGTGTGCTTACAGAGCCATGCTCCACTGCAATCCCCATCCATGGGGTAGGCGGTCTAGGCTAATGGTGAGCCTCATAGCGGATGCCCCTCCCGCACCTTGCCCCATGTAGCGGTGAACCCCGAGTGCTGGGTCACCTTCCTTAGTTCCCCCCGTTAGTGGGGGGGAAAAAGAGGGGGGGTTGTGTACGTTGGCCTAAGCTTGCCATATCACACGCCTTGCCTTAGCCCTATCGGTTTTCCGGGGGTCAGAGCCGCGCTTTAAACTTTATTTTTATGTTGGCCGCAGCGCCTTTAAAATATGTGACTTGGCGCGGCAGGTGGCTCTGTCTTGCGACGCCACCTACAGCTCTGGCCCGCCCTTCGAGGTTCGCTGGCGCCATTTTGTCGGCTTCCCGCGCGCGCGTGGTCAGGATCCTCCCTCTTCCTTGGTTGCTGTAAGTGCCCTCGCGGGCGTTCCTTTTCTTCTCTTCTTGTGCTGCGCATGGTTCTGACACCCTCTCTTCTCCTTATGTCTTTCAGACGCCAAGCTTCCAGTGGCTTCTCCCGGCCTGATATATATATCTCACGGGGTTATATTTAGATTCTCCCACATTCCCAGCGGGTATTGGGGCATCCAGGGTTGCTTACAGCATAAATCCCTACTGGCATATTACTAGATTAATCACCATATGGAGGCATCTCAGAATTTGGTGTCCGGGGACAAGACCGGCTGTGTACCATGTGTAGACAACCCCACGCTGATGCTGACAGAGCACGGGTCTGCGGACCGTGTGCTGAACAAGCGCTGGCCCTGCAATCAGGTTTACCAGTAACTGCACCTCGTTTCAATACACCTGTCTCCCCGGACTTGAATCTCACTCCCGATGAGTCGCACTCGAGCGGGGATGACCAGCAAGTGGTGCCGCGCAAGCTTCCCACCGCGGAGCAAATTATGTCGGGCTTGGCGGAGCGCTTGGGCGCCGGGAAGAAACGATCCCTGACACCACCTAGCTATAGGTTTTCCACTGAAACCGAAGAACCTGCCGCTATGCAGGATCTTGATCAGTCTGAGGATGGTGATCTGTTCACAGGGTCCAGTTCCCCAGACGAGTTGTTTTGGAGTTACTCATTAAGGTTTTTGAAGTGCTGTCCATCTCTCCCCCGGGAGAGTCTCCTAAGCCCAAGAGGGACAGTTTCCACACGGCGACGCCGCGCCTGGAATTTTTGGAGCAGGATCATTTCCAGTATCTCATATTTAAGGAATGGGAATCTCCTTGTAAACTTAAAGGGGTTTTGGGGGTTTGGGACTGGAAGTACCCCTTTCCCCAGGATTTGGTTGAACGATGGTCAGTTCCCCCAGAGGTGGATGCTCCAATTATTGGGGTTGTTAACCCTCCCTTCATGGCGGCCTCCCCTTCTCGCACCCTTCGGGATGCTGAGGACCAGTGCATGGACAGATTGGCCTCCCATGCCTTCTCTTGCGTAGGGACGGCTCTGCACCCGGTCTGTGCTGCGGCTGTTACCTCGGTGGCCGCGAGGACACTGTTCAGGAAGATAATTGACCAGCAGCCGGAGGATCTCCCTTGAGAGGTCTTCAATGCACTGTCAGATTGTGACGTTTTTGTGAGATTTATCCTCTCAGCTATGGATGATACCATTAAAATGTGTGCTAGAACTTCGGCCCTTGTGGTGGCTATTCGTCGCCTGCTTTGGCTGCGACAGTGGAGGGCTGACAATGATACTAAAAAGGTTCTTACTGGTATTCCCTTTAGAGGACGTCGCTTATTCGGGGCCAGGTTGGACCTTTTTGGCAAAAAGGGTAAGGCGCCCTCGCGCAGACGGTCGACCAGGCAGCCCAGGGGCAGGGACTCCCCACCCCCTCCTTACGTTTCTGTTAAACGAGAACCAGAAGTGTGCTTCCAACTTTTTGGAGTGGAAGCTCGTCCCAGGGGAGGTAGGCAGCACCCTGGGACCTCTGGCAGGTCAAAACCAAAATCTGCCAAAACCTCACAAGCATGAAGGGACGCCCACGCCCCGCGGGCGAGGGAACTGCCACAGCACTTGGCTCTTATGGCAGGATGCCATGCTTCGTTCAGGCGATTTCAGGTTATGGGCCACCTGGACGCGGGTCTTAAAAGAATGGAGTGTTCTAGGCAGTTCCCTTCAGAATTAGTCAGGGGTATTCTAGTCCCTGTTGTTTCCCTTAGTGATTTGACACAGGTAGAGTTTGGCCTGGAGGGGCTGGGCCTTCTTTTAGGTTGGCCTTGGCTGATACTTGCATTCACTCTGCTTTTCCTAGGGATCACGCAGTCTGCCCAGATCAGGCGCTCTAGACCTGGCATCTAGGCTCCACGGGCTCTGCCTACTTGGTATCCATCTGTTGGGCCGCAGTCGCCCTTGTCAAGTGAACATCTTGATGCCTGTGAGGATCCTTTTCCCCTTCCATGACCCCTATACCAGTTCACAAGGCTGGGGGAGGTGGCAAGTCACCTGTGACTAGCGGGTGACTTGCCATTAACCCCTGGCACCCCCATTACCTGCCTCACCAAAGCCCAGGGGGAGGGCAGAAGAGCCCGAGCCCACGGGCTATGCAGGCTTGTAGCCTGCAGGGCCAGGGGCCACAAAAGCGTGCCCCTGTGTCCTGTTTCTACAAGCCCTGCATAGCTGGTCCCGGGCTGGTTACTTTGGGTAAGAGGGACCCCATGTCAATTTTTTGGGGGGATTTTTAAGGGTTTTTAACCCTTAAAAATCCCCCCCAAAAAATGGGGATTTAACCCTTTGTTTGGATGGTAGTTGTATTTTATTTGTAAATGTTATAAAATGTTATAAAGTACTTGTTTCAGTTAGGGGGGTCTCCTGGGCAGGAACGGGAGGCTACCGATAAATATGTGTACCGTTCTAATCGGTAGAAATGGGGCTTTCACATGCAATATGCTTTTCCTTAAAGTGGACCAACACCCAGGATTTTGACTATCCTGGGTCTTGGTCCACTGCTGTGTGAAACCCCCCCAAACACCCGGAAAACTCACCTCTCCCCGCTCCCACGTGGCCGCGCCGTCCAATCAGCGCGGCCGGACAAGCGGTCTGACAGGACCGGACAAGCGGCTCCTCCGCCGCCGCCTCCCGCGCGTCACTCTTGACGTGCCCGCGCCGGCCATTCACGGACGGCCGGCGCGGGCGCGCGCACGTCTAGAGGGGCGCAAGGGAGGCGGCGGCGAAGACAAGGTAGGTGGATTTGGGGTGTTTGGGGGGGTTTCACCCCGCGGGACATCCCGATCTCGGATGTCCCGCGGGGAGGGAGGCGATCACGCGAGGGTGACGGTCCACTTTAATAAAATACATTTTTTATTTAAAATAAAGGAGTCAATTTTCTAAAAATGTTTTTATTTATTTATTTTTTTACTTAATAATATTGTAAAAAACAAAATAAAATTTACAAACAAGACATTTCATGTTAAAGCCTAAACTCTGCTGCAAAAAAATAAAAATAAATAAAAAAAAATATATAATTTTCCTGAAAATTCCAGCAAAAATGGCGCAAAACATGGCGCAAAATGGGGAAAAATGACCTGTCAGCAGAGGGTGACAAAATCTCAAGTAGGCTGGTAATTAAAAGGGTTAAAAGTAGCTATGCACGTTGGGTATTGTTCTGTTCGGGGGACCTTGCGCTTTCAGACTTAGCTTGTTTTTTCTGGTTTGCATATTTATATTTTAGGAAAAGGTGTTTTTTATTCAGCTTTTTTATACATTTTTTAGGGAAACCTGCGCAACCAAAGAATTCTTTGAGGGATTAATTCCAGAAAGATGAGCCCACTACAACAAGCTGGGTACACTTAGAAAGCTTAACATGTGTACTTTCAGGGAATTTATGGTTTATGGGGGATATTCCAAATGTAAAGGGTTGTTTTGGTTGAAAAATCGCAAGGTGCGCACTTTGTCTGCAGAGCTGACATTTTCAAGTAAAATTACCGTTACGCATTTGCTGGGATCCGCGTCTTGCTGAAGGGTGGGGGCGGGGCCAGGCGCAGCGCGCGATCCGCGCTTGCCCGTCCTTCCTCTCTTTCTCTCTCTGTCTTTCCAGTCACGCTGCTGGCAGGACGCCATTATCGATCTGTGAGTGCCCTATTGGGCCCTTCTCATTTTTATATTCATACTGGCTGCGTGCCCCATTTTAGCGCGTTGGGGCAGCGTGCTCATGTTTTCCATGTGATATATATATATATATATATATCTTTGTATGTATGTTTTTTTTGTGCATGATTGTGTGCCTTTCTTATGGCCCCTTCACATTGTATCTTTCAGGAGGAATCCCTATCATATTAAAAGGGGGACCTAGGGTCCCTTGGAGATAAATTCGGGATCCTACAAATCCTCCCACTTGGGACTAAAAGGGGCATCCCGGGTAGCTTAATTGGCATAATTCCCTCTGGTCCTTGCGACTACCATTAAAATCACCATATGGAGGCTCCCAAGGATACCGGGCTCGGGCTCCCTTCGGGGCAATCCCGGCAGTGTGTGGGTTGTGGGGTATCCCTTACGGGGGATAATGTGCTGATTTGCATACCATGTGCTCAGCAGGCCATAAAGCGGCAGTCGGGGTCCCAGGCGTCTGGGTCCGCTCCGCCGGCCTCATCAACTACTCCACCCCGCCTGATCCGTTCCCCAAGTGACACATTATTCATTAGTCATTAGTGGGGAGTCGCAATCTGATGTATGTGCTGGATTGGCCAACATCGAGAGACTGATTTTCTAGCTTTGCGGCCAGAAAGGCCCCAGCTAAGAAGAGACATTTATCACCGGCCGCACCGGTTCTGGATTTTGATGATTGTGATATCCTTGACTGCTCTGATTATTCCCCACTTGAGGAGGGGGAATTGTTTGATGAGTCTGATGGCTCTGAGGATCAGCAGTTTTTGGATGCTGATGCTGGGCAGGAGCATGCCGTGGATACCCCCAGGATTCTGGCACATTTGTTTGAGGTGCTGGCTATTTCTCCTCCGGCGGAGTCCCCTCCGCAGAAGGGGGAATTTTTTGGGACCTCTAAGCCTTGCTTGGAGTTCCCAAATCGGAAGCATTTTGAAAATCTGATTCTTAAGGAATGGGAAAGACCTAGCCGGCTTCCTGGTGTTCCTCAGGGATGGGATAGGAAGTATCCCTTTCCGGTGGACGCGGTGAAGCGCTGGTCGTCCCCTCCCGAGGTCGATGCACCCGTCCTGGGATTGTCCAACACATCTGTTGTGCACTCTACAGACGCCACCACGATTAAGTATGGTGAGGACCGACGTATTGACCAAATGGCTTGTCATGCCTTTGCTAGCGTGGGTTCAGCCTTGCGGCTTGTTTGTGCTTCTGCGCTCACGACTGTGGCTACCAGGTCTGTGGTTAGGCGCCTGTTGAGTGGTTCCCAGCTTAACCCGGCCAGTGATGAATTTGCAGCACTTACGCGGTGTGATTTATTCATGTCCTTTGTCTTACCTGCCTTGGATGACACAATATGTATGTGTAGCAGAACCTCAGCGTTGCTGGTGGCTATTGGCCGATCGGTCTGGTTGTGCCAGTGGGCGGCTGACATTGCGGCTAAGAAGTCACTTACAGGGCTACCCTTCCTGGGTATGCGGCTGTTTGGAGATAAATTGGATTCAGTTGCGAAAGGAGGAATGCTACCACAGCGCAAGAAGCAGCGTCTCTCCTTTCGGGGGGCAGGCTCCTTTAATCCTTCCTTTCGCAGTGCCAGAGCAGGCAGAGGAGCTGCCTACTCTACCTTCAGAGGGGATTCCTGGAACAGAGGCAGATGACGGGCCCGTCCGGGACCTGTCTGGGGTTCCAAGACCAAGCCCGCTGCCAAGCCAGCTCAGCAATGAGGGGGCGCCCTCACCCTTGCGGGTGGGGGGACGGCTGCAGCACTTCTTCCGGGTCTGGGCCCGGGAGGTCAGAGGCAAGTGGATCTTGGAAGTGGTCTCTTCCGGGTACAAACTGGAGTTCGAGGACCGGTCTCCTCCCAGATTTCTCGGGTCCCCTTGGACCCCCGGGCTGCGCAGGGGCTCCTGTTGGCAGTGCAAAGTCTTCTGGAAATGGAAGTCATCTGTCCGGTGCCTTTATTAGAGAGAGGCCGGGGCTATTATTCCAACCTTTTCACGGTGCCCAAAAAGGATGGATCCATAAGACCCATTCTGGATTCGAAGCTTCTCAACTGGTTCGTCAGAACCAGGAAGTTTCTCTTGTCTCTTTACCTGTTGTCTCTTTACCTGTTTCACCCCTTCTCCATGGTAGGCAAGGTGGTGCGCAAGCTGGCTCAAGAGGGTGCGCCAGCAATTCTGGTGGCCCCAAGGTGGCCAAGACAGGTTTGGTTCGCAGATGTCGTACGGCTGGCGGTAGATCAGTACAGGCTGCCCCGGTTTCCGGGTCTGATCACTCAAGGTCAACTTCGTTACCCCAATTTACAAACGCTGGCTTTGACGCCGTGGTTGCTGAAACCTCCATCTTAAGGGAGGACGGCTTGTCTGATGCTGTGATTCGTACACTTGTTAGAGCCAGGAAGAGATCTTCCTCTAACATCTACTACAGGACTTGGAGGTCCTATATTGACTGGTGTGAGGCTAGGGAATTGCCTTGCAGGGTGTTTTCGATTCCTAGGATTTTGGATTTTCTTCAACACGTTCTGGACCTGGGGTTCCAGCTTAGTACCTTTGAAATGGCAGGTCTCTTCACTGGCGGTTTTCTGTCAAAAGTCCTTTGCACTGCATCCATTGGTTAAGACTTTTTTTTCCAGGGGGACACTCATGTGCGGCCCCCTAGAAAGCCTTTGTTGCCCGTTTGGGATTTAAATTTGGTTCTGTCGGCTCTCCAGGGGCCTCCTTTTGAGCCGGTGCAGGATGTTGCACTTTCTTTGCTTACACAAAAGGTTGCCTTTTTGGTGGCTATTACCTCTGTTCGACGTGTCTCTGAGTTGGCGGCTCTGTCCATTCAGGCCCCTTACTTTGAGAGACACCAGGACAAGGTGGTCTTTCGCTTTAAGCCAGATTTCCTTCCTAAGGTGGTTTCTGCCTTCCATCTTAATCAGGATGTGGTTCTTCCTTCCTTGTGTCATAAGCCTAGCAATGACAAGGAGAGGGTCCTTCCACTCTTTGGCTGTAGTCAGTTGTGTGAAGTACTATTTGGTGGCTACTTCTCCCTTTCGTAAGACGGACGCCTTGTTCGTGGTGCCCTCCGGGCCTAGGAAGGATTTGGCGCCCGCCAAGTCTACCATTAGCAAATGGATACGTCAGGCCATTGTTGGGGCCTATTCTGCCAAGGGGAAGGTTCCCCCTTTTCATATCACTGCTCATTCTACTCGTGCTGTTGGGGCTTCTTGGGCTTTTCAGCACCAGGCCTCTGTTGAACAAGTTTGTAAGGCTGCTACTTGGTCTTCTGTTCATACTTTTTCCAAGTTTTATAAGGTTGATGTGCGGGCCTCAGCGGATGCTGTTTTGGGCCGCAAGGTTCTGCAAGCTGCAGTGGTTTAAATTTGTGCATTATTGCCTTTTTTTTTTGCCCCACCCATGTTGGACCCTGCTATTGGATGTCCCATATGTCATGAATATTGGAAGCGGGGTGTGTGACATACTTAGAATAATATCATTTTGTGATTACTCACCTGTAAAATGGGTATTATAAGTATGTCACACACCCCGCTTCATCCCGCCCTTATTGTATTCTGGATCCTTTATATGGTGAACCTTTTATTGTTAAGATTTTTTGATTTGGCTCTTCCTGGTCCCCTTACTGCTTTCCTATACTGGGAAATGTGTGGGAGGTCCCAGGTATTTATGGATCGGGAGGGGCTTCTTTTTTCCTGTCATCTCTGCAGAAGTTCGCCCTGTACTGGTTATAACCCATATGTCATGAATATTGGAAGCGGGGTGTGTGACATACTTACAATACCCGTTTTACAGGTGAGTAATCACAAAATGGTATATTCCAAGTGTGACATACACTCCGCTTCAACTCTTCATGACATTTGGGTTATTCTCCAATAGAGGGCGAACTTCTGCAGAGATGAACGCAAAAAAGGAGCTCCTCCCAGTCCATAAATACCTGGGACCTCCCACCAGTTCCCCAGTTTCTTCTCTGCAGGAAGGCGAGCAAGACAGAAGATGAAGACTTCTCTTCCTTGCAGGTAAGCCGGGCTCACGCCCGGCCATTTTTGTCCCCTATTGCTGCCAGGACCTTTCCTAAATGATCCCTATTTGAGCCTCCCAGCCTTGGCTGCGGGTCCTGGTGAGGGTAGGTAGCACCTTATGGGTATGCAAGGAGCATCGCTCCACCGTGAGACCCCATCACAAGGGGTAGGCGGTTGCCCGGGTTTGGTGATTCCGGTGTGGGATGCCCTGTCCCTTTCATTCCTATGACCAGATTCTGGCTGGGATTCCCCCCTTCTGGGTCCCTTACTTCCCTATAGGGGGGGTGGGGGCTGGCTGGCCTTTATACTCGGTTGGTTTTTTGGTCTTGTGTGTGTGACACTGTGTGTGTGACACTGTGTGTGTGTGTGTGTGTGTTTACTTGTGTCTTTACTTTACTTTACGGTTTTGGGGTTGACCAACTTGTACATGGGGCCTTAACTGTGCTGGCTTCCTTCGTTCAGCCTGGGGAGCTCCTCCCCCTCAGTCTTTGTTCGGGGAGGGGGTGGCCGCGGTAGCCCCACCCCCTCGTTTGGCGCGATGCTGCGGGCCAGCCCATGGCTGGGATCCGCGTTGCTGGGAGGGGGGCGTTTTGCGCTGGGCGGCCCCCTTCCTCTTCCTCCTTTTCTCATGAGGCTCTTCTCCGGGGGCCATCTTGGTGCTGCTGTGGCTGATCCTGCGTGCTCCTGGCCGGTAAGGGCCTGTTGGCCACTTCCTTAGCTTATGCCGGGGCCCCTCTTTAGCAGGGGGGCCTCCTTTTCTCTCGCATGTGTATATTTAGATTTATATGGATATATGTGAATATATATATATATATATATATATATATATATATATATATATATACACTTTGAGGCGATTGTGACTTATGTTGCCTTCATTGTGTGTTACAGATTGCATCGTATATGTGCATAAGGGGATCCTCCTAGTCCTGGGGTCCCTAGTCTTAAAATAGATCACCACAAATCCTTCCACTGGGACTTTTAAGGGGCATCCCGGGTTGCTTATTGCTTAAATTCCCTGCGTTCTTGCGACTGACCACAAGAATCACCATATGGAGGCTCCGCAGGATATCGGGCTCCCTCTGCGACAATCCCGGCCATGTGTGGGTTGTGGGGCATCCCTTACGGGTGAAAATGTGCTTATTTGTATACCATGTTCACAAAAGGCCATATCGCGGCAGTCGGGTGCCCAGCCTTCTGGGTCGGCGTCCCCCGCTTCATCGCCTTCCCCTCCCTGCCTTATCCGTACCCCAAGTGGCATTGGTGCCAGCGGGGAGTCGCATTCCGATGTTTGTGCTAGGTTGGCCAGCATCGAGAAATTTATGGTTAGCGCGGTGGGCAAGAAGGCCCAGGCTAAAAAGAGACATTTGTCGTCGGTCCAGATGACTTGGGATATTGATGATGATTCATGCGATATGTCTGATTATTCCCCGTTAGAGGAGGGGGAATTGTATGAGGAGTCAGAGGCTGACGATGTACGGTTTGGCGAGGCTGATGTTGGACAGGCGCTGTTGACACGGCCACGGGTTTTGTCACATCTCTTCCAGGTTTTGGATATTGCGCCGCCTGAGGCGCCCCCTCTCAAGAAGGGGAAATTTTTTGGGGCCAACAAGCCCCGTTTGGAGTTCCCAATCCGAGGGTCATTTTGATGCATTGATCCTTAGGGAATGGAAGAAACCTAGTCGGCTTCCGGGTGTTCCGCAGGGATGGGATAAGAAGTATCCTTTCCCGGTGGAAGCGGTTAAGCGTTGGGCTTCTCCTCCCGAGGTCGATGCGCCGGTTTTGGGGTTGACCAACTCCTCCGTGCTTCACACCCCAGACGCCACTTCCTTAAAGGATGGTGAGGATAGGCGTCTTGATCAGATGGCATGCTATGCCTTTGCCTGTGTTGATTCGGCCTTGCGGCCTGTTTGTGCATCTGCGCTAGTGTCGGTGGGTGCTAGGTCTCTGATTAGGGACTGGTTAAATGACGCTCACCTTGATCCGGCCAGCGCTGAGCTCACTACGCTGAAAAGATTTGAATTGTTCATGGATTTTGTCTTGGCTGCTATGGAAGACACTATTGTTATATGTAGTAGAACTTCAGCCTTATTGTTGGCCATGCGCCGATCGGTATGGCTCCGTCAGTGGACGGCGGACTTTGCGGCCAAGAAATCGCTCACAGCGCTTCCCTTCTTGGGTACGCGGCTGTTTGGAGATAAGTTGGATGCTGTGGCAAAGGGAGGTAAGTTACCTCAGTGGAAGAAACAGCGCCGTCCCTTTCGGGGGGCAGGCTCTTTCAATCCTTCCTTTCGGGGGGGGCCAGAGCTGGTAGAGGTTTGGCCTTCTTGGGGGTCAGAGGCTCTTCCTTGAACAGGGGCAGAGGTCGGGCCCGTCCCACTTCTGCCTGGGGTTCCAAGCCCAAGCCTGCGGGTAAACCAGCTCAGCAATGAAGGGGCGCCCTCACCCGCACGGGTGGGGGGACGGCTGAGGCTCTTCTTCCAGGTCTGGGCCCGGGAGGTCACAGACAATTGGATCTTGGAGGTGGTCTCCTCCGGGTACAAACTGGAGTTCGAGTACTGGCCTCTTCCAAGATTTTTAAGGTCTTGGGTGCCCTTGGACCCTCAGGCTGCACAGGGGCTCCTGTTAGCGGTAAGAAACCTTCTGGACATGGGAGTTGTATGCCCGGTGCCTCCGTTGGAGAGAGGCAGGGGTTTCTACTCCAATCTTTTCACGGTTCCCAAGAAAGAAGGTTCTGTAAGACCCATTCTGGACTTCAAGGTCCTCAACAGATTCATCAGAACCAAGAAGTTCCGCATGGGGACTCTGCGCTCGGCCATCAATTCCCTTTGTCAAGGGGATTTCATGACATCCATAGACAAGGATGCGTATTTGCATGTTCCAATTTTTCCAGCGCTTCAGAGATTCCTCAGGTTCGAGGTGGACGATCAACATTTTCAGTTTGTAGCCCTTCCCTTCGGGTTGACCTCGGCGCCGAGGGTCTTCACCAAGGTTCTGGTGGGCATAATGGCCTTATTCAGAGCTCAGGGAATTCCCATTGTGCCGTATCTGGACGACCTATTGATTTCAGTTTCTTCCCTCCGTCAGGCGGAGCTGGACACCCACCAGATTGTGTCGACCCCAGAGAGGTTCGGGTGGGTGATCAACCGCCCCAAGTCCTCTCTCTCGCCATCACGGGTGATTTCATTCCTGGGCATGAATCTGGATACCATTCAGGCCAGAGTGTTTCTACCCCAGACCAAGGTGCAGGGGATTCAGGATCTGATCCGCCTTCTTCTGGCCAATCCTTGCCCCTCTATCCGACAGGGGATGAAACTGGTGGGATTGATGGTGGCCTCCTTCGAGGCGGTCCCGTTTGCACAGTTTCACATGAGATCTCTTCAACTTCATCTATTGGCGCATTGGGACAGGTGTCCGCTGTCATTTGGATCAACCGTTCAGGATGTCTCCCAGGGTTCGGCAGTCCCTTCGGTGGTGGCTGGAGTCGAGCAACCTGTTGAGGGGCAGATCCTTTCTGGTTCCTCGCTGGGAGACGGTTACCACGGATGCCAGCCTGTCGGGCTGGGGAGGTTTCTGGAAAAGTCATCAGTTCAGCGGGGTGTGGGGTCCTCAGGAGGCTCACAGCCCCATCAATGTCTTAGAGCTCAGAGCCATCCGGCTTGTCCTGTCACGGCTGACGTCGCACTTACAGGGTCTTCCGGTTCAGATTTGTTCAGACAATTGGACGGCGGTAGCCTGCATAATCACCAAGGAGGGACTCGCAGCAGGAGTGCCCTCAGGGAAGTCTCTCTGATCCTGCATCGGGAGAGCAATGTTCCTTGCATTTCGGCAATCTACATTCCTGGAGTGGAGAACACGGAGGCGGACTCCCTGAGCAGGGGGTTCGCTCGCCAAGGAGAGAGTGGTCTCGCAACCCCGGGGTTTTTCGGTTTCTTTGTCGCAAGTGGGGGACTCCGGAGGTGGATCTCTTTGCCTCATGGCACAATCACAAACTCCCGGCCTTTGTGTCTCTATCTCAGTATCCTCTAGCTCTGGCAGTGGATGCCTTGTCCCTTACTTGAAAGGATCTAGGGTTTCTGTACCTGTTTCCTCCCTTCTCCATGCTGGGCAAGGTAGTTTGCAAACTGGCTCTGGAAGGGGCACCAGCAATTCTGGTGTCTCCAAGGTGGCCAAGAAGGGTTTGGTACGCAGATGTTTTAAGGCTGGTGGTAGATCAGTACTGGCTTCCCATGTTTCCGGATCTGTTATCTCAGGGTCAACTACTTTATCCCAATTTACCAACGCTGGCTTTGACGGCTTGGCTGCTGAAACCTTCATTCTGAAGGAGGAAGGTTTGTCTGAAGCTGTTGTTCAGACTTTGATTAGAGCTAGGAAGCGGTCCTCTTCTGGCATTTTACTATAGGGCTTGGCGATCCTATATTGACTGGTGTGAGGCTAGGGCCTTGCCTTGCAGGGCGTTTTCGATCCCTAGGATTTTGGAGTTCCTTCAGCACGGTCTGGATCTTGGGTTCCAGCTTAGTACCTTGAAGGGGCAGGTCTCTGCTCTGTCTGTTTCTTCCAAAGATCTTTTGCCTTACACCCGCTGGTTAAGACTTTTTTCCAGGGGGTCACTCATGTTCGACCCCCTCGGAAGGCTATGGTTCCTGTTTGGGATTTGAATTTGGTTCTTTCGGCTCTCCAGGGTCCTCCTTTTGAGCCGTTACAGGATATTGCTCTTTCTGTTTTCACTCAAAAGGTTGCCTACTTGGTGGCTATTACCTCTGTTCGGCGTGTCTCTGAGTTGGCGGCTCTGTCGATTCAGGCCCCTTACTTTGAAAGACACCAGGACAAGGTGGTCTTTCGCTTTAAACCAGATTTCCTTCCTAAGGTGGTTTCTGCCTTCCATCTCAATCAGGATATTGTTCTCCCTTCCTTGTGTCCTAAGCCTAGCAATGACAAGGAGAGGGTTTTGCACAATTTGGATGTGGTTCGCTGTGTTAAGTACTATTTGGTGACTACTTCTTTCCGCAAGACGGATGCCTTTTTCGTGGTGCCCTGCGGGCCCAGGAACGGTTTGGCATTTTGCCGTTTTTGGCCGCAAGGTTCTGCAAGCTGCAGTGGTTTAAGTTGCTGCATTCTTTACTGTTTATGGTTCCCTCCCATGACGGACACTGCTATTGGATGTCCCAAATGTCATGAAGAGTTGAAGCGGAGTGTATGTCACACTAGTGTGCCCTTAGTTCTACAATTCTGATTTTGCGAACTTGCCCTCATAAACACGAGACACCCAGCTCTGCAGCAATCCAACTTCCAGGCAAGGATTCATACACCCACCCCCATTCTCCTCCCTCTCATCGTCCTCCAAGTAATCCTGCGGGTGGGTGGAAATTCCTCCATTATGTGGATGATATCCTTTTACTATAATACATAAATTACCATAATATCTGATTTCTCTATTTCAATCAAATCTATCCCTTGAAAGTGGACCAACACCCAGGATTTTGACTGGGTTTTGGTCCACTTCGGTGGGGCACCCGATCGGGTTAAACCCCCCAGAAACCCCCGAAAACTCACCTCACCCCGCTCCCACGTGACCGCTGCAGCCAATCCCCGCCGCCGGACAAGCAGAGCGCGGGAGGCGGCGGACGTGCATGCGCCGCTGGAACGTGGAAAAGGTAGGATTGTGGGCTTCCTGGGGGGGTTTCACCCCGCGGGACATTCCGATTTCGGATGCCCCACGGGGAGGGAATCTTAGAGATTCCCGGGCCGATCCCCCCTGGGTCTTGGTCCACTTTAATTAGGTAAGATTTTATCAGTCTCTTTAAAATCCATATAATTTGTTACCTTAGCCCAACCTGCAGTTCTAGATTTAATTTGAATGAAAATAATCAGATATTATGGTATAATTATGTATGTGGGTATTTTGATGGTATGTTAATATATTAAAGACACTGCCTGGGACAAACTAGCTTGTTTTTCAGGGATTTACTATAGAACAGAACTAAAATATTACTATGGTATTCAAAGGGGCACTCCTGCTGGGATATGCTGGAAGCCAATGAAGGGGAGAATGATATGAGGCAAATAAAACATGGGGCAACATAAGCACTTCCAGCTGAATTTCAAGTTCCAGCTTGAACGAAACACGTTTACATTGTCGAACCTAACCGGAAATTACATCACTAATCAAAGCAAGGCTGTGATCCTGGGACCTGCTGAAAAAAAGTAGGTCTGGGTTAGAAATGGCATTAGAGGCACCCGGCAAGATATCCAGACTGGGACGCTATTTTGGAGTTGATATACAGATTGTAACTGTAAACGTGCTGAGCTGGAATATTGTGAGTATTCTGGTTTATTACAAATAAATGGAAGTGTGGAGTATTACACTATAGACTTATTCTAAGTATAAAGCTCGTCCTGTTCCAGAAGATATTCCTTACACTTGGGATATACTCCAGTAGATGGCGCCAGACTGCAAAGACAGAAAAGTGGCTCCTCCCGGCCCCTTATATACCCGGGACCTCCCACAAAATCACCAGTTCTTTGCAGTCCTGGCTGCGATGACTAGAAGATGGCTCTCTACTCGCAGGAGAGCGGGGCTATTAGCCTGCGGCCCTGTAGGACTATTCCCACCCGTTTCCTTCTACTGCCTCCCAGCTCAGGCTGCTCTGGTTCGGGTGAAGGTAGGCAGCACCGCTGTTAGGTGCTAAGGAGCGCTGCTCCAACCACAGTCCCCCACCAAAGGGTAGGTGGTATAGACCCATGGTGAGCCTTATGGGATGCCCCTCCCGCATTTATTGCCCCTCGCCCTCTGTCCCCACATTTGGCTCCCGTTAGGCTGGCCGTTGCTTCCCCCTCGCTCTCATTTGTAGTTCTCGGGGGGGGGGGGGGGGGCATGTTTTTGCTAGATAAGCTATATGCTGTGTTGTGTTTGATAACCTGTGAATTGATGCACTGTTTTTTTCGCCGCTGCACGTTTGCACTGCGCTCCGCAGTCGGCGGCAACATTGCCTCAGGTGCTGCTGCGCCCTCATTGGCTGGTCCTGTCAGGTGGGCCAATTTTTGCGCTCTTTGGGGGGGGCGGACCCCTTGAGGTATATGCGGACGCCATTTTGATTCTGCTGCGTGTGCCTGGCTTCTCTCTATTGCGGTCTGTGGGCTGATTTTTTCATGTACATATTTGTATTGCATATCGCCTATGGGATCTTTGCTTATGTCTTGCAGGCGGGTCAAACTTTGTGGTTTCTCCCGGTCCTGTCCCCTCTATTTAGTGTTAATGCTTATTGGAGGGCTAGGAACGGCCTAGCCGGCTTCCCGGGGTACCAAAGAGTTGGGATAAGAGGTATCCCTTCCCTGCTGAAATGGTTAAACGTTGGTCATGTCCTCCAGAGGTGGATGCACCAGTTCTGGGGTTGTCTAACACATCTGTCATGCATTCCCCCGACACTACTACATTGAGAGATGGGGAAGACAGGCACATGGATCAGCTGGCTAGCCATGCATTTGCCTGTGTTGGGACCGCGCTCTCCATCCGGTCTGTGCCTCTGCTATCACGGCTGTTGCTATTAAATGCCTGCTCAGGGGTCTCTTAGATTGGGCCCCCAATGATGCTGGTAGTGAAGAGTATAGAGCTCTTTTGCGTTGTGAGGAATTTGTTGCATATGTTCTCTCTGCCCTGGATGATACCATTAGAATGTGTGGCAGGGCTTCTGCCTTGTTGGTGGCCATACGCCGCTCGGTCTGGCTGCGCCAGTGGGCGGCTGACAATGCTGCCAAAAAGGCCCTCACTGGCTTTCCCTTTAATGGGCTGCGCCTCTTTGTGGAACGTTTGGACCTGTTTGCTAAGGGCGGTAAATTACCTCAGCGTAGAAGGCAGCCCTGGTCCTTTTGGGGTTCAGGTGCCTTTTCTCCTTCCTTCAGGGACTCCAGAATTGGACGAGGAACTTCCTTTGCTGGAGCCCGCAGAGATTTTTGGGGCAGGGGTCCCAAGCCTAAGTCCTCCCCCCAAGCCCCCTCAGGCATGAAGGGGTGCCCTCACCCATCCGGGTGGGGGGACGGCTTCAGCTCTTGGCTCACGTCTGGGGGCGTCACATCTCAGACCGGTCGATTCAGGAGGTAGTTTCCTCCGGTTACAAGATAGAGTTTGCAGCCTGGCCGCCCCCAAGATTCATCAAATCTCGTGTAGCTTGCAACCCCTTGTCAGCTCAGTGTCTCTCCCTGGCTGTCCAAGGCCTGCTAGATCTAGGTGTCATCTGCCGGCAAATTGGTATTGGTAGAATTGGTATTATATGTATACAGCACGTCCTGTTCCACCCCACCCTTGTTATCATCTTTAGTTACCTCTTTATGGTGATTGGTCAAATTTTCATATAATGGTTATAATTCTCCCGGTCTCTTGCAAACTGCTTTTTAATACTGGGGATTTTGTGGGAGGTCCCGGGTATATTAGGGGCTGGATGGAGCCACTTTTCTGTCTCTGCAGTCTGGCGCCATCTACTGGAGTATATCCCAAGTGTAAGGAATATCTTCTAGAACAGGACGTGCTGTATACATATAATACCAATTCTACAGGTGAGTAATCACAGAATTGTATTTTTCATTTCCATAGTGATCTTAAGTATTCATTGAAGATCCAGGTGCAGGTGAACCTCTAATCTGTAGATTGGCTACATTTAAAGATAAAACCCAATTGATCCGGTGAGCGAAGTAGTGTGCACCTATTACATGTTGTGATATTGTGGCATCTTAAAGCTAACCCCCCCCTCGCCCCTTATTGATCCTTGTAATTGTTGTTTCACAGGAATTGAGAGTGCCATTCTTTTACATTAAAGCACATTTTTGTAGTTCATCCAGGTTGCACTATGGATTATTTTCTTCTTCACATGTGGATTATAAAACTATACATACTTGTGGCTATTTGCTATAGGAAATACAAGTATACATTTTTTAATCTCCTGCAAGGAATGAGTATCTGATAAACATTTAAATATTAGGTGGTGGAATACTTATGAATTGTTGTATGCTCACTTGGTGGCTTGCAGCTATACTGATTATATTGATGTCTAGGTTATGGGGCTGAGCCAAATCCATTTTGCCTTCAGCTACTACTCTCCCTTATTTCTCAAATCATTTTCCAGACTACAGATGGTGAGTGTGGGTCCCACCCACTGAGCAAGAGAAACGCCTCTCATCAACTAAGTCACACGTCTCCACTCAACCATTAACTCCTCGGCTTGGACTCTGGACAATGAAAGGGGAGAGGTACCAAATCTCATTTCGGTGCATCGCTGTCTTCCTTGAAACCGCAATGACACCAGCTGCTCTGTAGGGGGCAGGCTGAGCGCCTTTCACACCACTCGGAGAGCTGTGATCTCTTCCCAGTTCATAATCCAGGGCATCAGGAGGTGCTTCAACATAGAATTCTCTTCAAGGCCCCTGTAAAGATTCATATTTAATACAGGCGTAAAGGACCCAGTCAAGGC
Organism: Gastrophryne carolinensis; assembly: GCA_027917425.1. Lineage (NCBI taxonomy): Eukaryota > Metazoa > Chordata > Amphibia > Anura > Microhylidae > Gastrophryne > Gastrophryne carolinensis. The sequence goes on along the minus strand of CM051242.1, from coordinate 79,629,041 downwards.
TCAGGCAAACCTGAGTTCCATGGTGGAAAGAGTTATTGTGACAGATCCCTCGTGGGATCATCACTAAGGTTATTCTAAGTATGCAGCACATCCTGCTCCAGATAATGATTCATAACAGCTGGGATTACCTCCACTAGAGGGCGCTTTACTGCAGGGATGGCAAAAAGAGGCCCCTCCCGGTCCATATATACCCGGGACCTCCCGCTAATTCCCCGGTATCTTCTCTGCAGTGGGCTGTGAAGGACAAGATGATGGCTTCTCTTCTCGCAGGTGAGCCGTGCTTCACAGCCCTTGGCCCCGTAGGACTATTCCCACCCGTTCCATCTTTTATTCTGCCTCCCAGCCTTGGATGCGTGGTCGGGTGATGGTAGGCAGCACCTATTATGGGTTCTTTGTCTGGAGTTTGCTCCTACCGCAAATCCCCCACCAAAGGGTAGGCTGTCCAGGTATGGTGAACCTGAATTGGGATTCCCTGTCCGCTCTATGCCCTCCCCAGCAGCCTGAATAAAAGGATCAATCAAATAAGGGGGTGCTAGATGTTGCGGTATTTGTATAACTCTGTCAATTTAAATACATAGAAGGGGCACTCTGGTGTGTCCCATACATACACCAACAAAACTCTGCACTCACCCTAAATAATTGGTACAAACCAATATTTAAGAAATTTGTTATGCTGCTCTATTGAATATAACAATGGAACCACAAGAAACCCAAATGGGCTTTACACAATTAAAAAACATATATAAGACAATATAAAAACAAGAGGGTGGGGGGAGATTAGGCAAGGCAATAATGAATAATAAGTAATCACAGCTAATATATATTAAATTTTGATTTCCATGCCATAAAATAAGGAGAGAGCATGGCATTAAACAAAGTTATTCACCAGGCCAATGAGTATGAATCAGACCAAATCTAAGACCAAAAGAGTGTTATAGAGTGCATACCCAAAGAGGTGATAGAGTGCAGAATGCAAAGAAGGTGCCAAAGAAATATACAACAGGGTGCCAGAGAGCATGTACACAAGAATGGCTGTGCAATGTGGATAGAAAGGTATTACTAGACACTGACCGGCCCGGTCTGTGCCTCTGCCATTACTGCTGTGGCCACTAGAACCCTCATCAGGAAAATGCTTGATCGTGCTCCTGATGATCTCCCTTGGGATGTGTTTAATGCACTCTCCAATTGTGATGAGTTTGTAAAATGTATCCTATTAGCATTGGGTGACACCATTAGAATGTGTGCAAGAACTTCTGCCCTTGTGGTGGCCATACGTCGCTTACTCTGGCTGTGACAGTGGAGTGCTGACAATGCTGCGAAGAAGGCCCTTACCGGGCTCCCCTTTAAAGGGCTGCGTCTGTTTGGGGCCCGCCTAGACCTGTTTGGTAGGAGAGGTAAGTTACCCCAGCCTAGATGGGTGTCTCGGGCCCTTCGGGGCCAGGGCCCCCCTTCCACCCCCCACCATGGTGTTAAACAGGAACCAGGGGTGTACTTTGTGGGGGTTCCCGCAACTCCCTGTCCCAGGAGCAGAAGACAACACCCCTGCTCCTCCGGGGGAGAGGCTATGCTCAAATTCTCTCCCAAGTCCCCTCAAGCGTGATGGGGCGCCCTCACCCGCCTGGGTGAGGGGATGGCTGCGGCACTTTGCCTTAGTCTGGAGGCACCACGCCTCAGACCGGTGGATTTAGGAGGTAGTGTCCTCCGGCTGCAAGATGGTGTTTGCTGTGCGCCCTCCCCCTATGATTCCCGGGTACTCCTGGACCCTGCTTCTGCTCAGATGCTGGCGCAGGCCGTGCAAGGTCTGCTGGGTATGGGGGTCATTTGCAGATTTCCCTTAACAGATTGAGGCAAGATACCCTACTCCAACCTTCTCACTGTCCCCAAAAAAGATGGGTCAGTCTGGCCCATTCTGGATGCACAGGTCTTCAGCAATTTGTCAAGTGCAGGCACCTTCCTCATGGAAACTCTGCGCTTGGCCATTTGCTCCTTGCGAACCGTGGGCTTCATGCCATTTGTGGGTATCAAAGATGCTTACTTTCACATCCTTGTGTTTTCAGGACACCAAGACTCCTTAGATCCGCGTTGGAGGATCAACACTGCCAATTTGTGGCCTGGCCATCTGGCCTCTCTTCAGCTCCCAGAGTGCTCATCAAGGGGGGGTGGTGTGGGGGTGATGTCTCAAATGAGGCCAAGGGGCATCCGCGTGCTGCACTACCTGGACGTCCTCATCACTTCCCAGCCTCTACATCGGGAGTCCAGCCTGGAGTCATCTGGATGGGTGATCAGCCACCACCAAGTTCTCGCTGTCCTCTTCTTTGGTAATCTCATTCCTAGGAATGAATTCTGGACACTGTTCAGACAAGGATATTCCTTCCTCAGCAGAAGGTGGACATCTGCTTGCACAAGTTCAGTTTCTACTAGCTGTCCCCGTTCCTTCGCCGCTTCGCAGCGGCCTTTTTGTGCTCAGTCCCTTTTGGGGCTTCTGCAACTTCCCATATTGTCTGTATGGGACAAGGACCCAGCGTCCCCCCCCCCCCCCCCCCCCCGGTGAGGAGGTCCCTCTTGTAGTGGATGGACTCAAGGAACCTATTGGGGGGCGGAACCTTCTTGCCCCTTCCTGGGAGACGGTCACCACAGATGCTGGTCTATCAGGTTGGGGGGGTTTCTCCTGGCCCTGCGGTTCCAGGGGAGGTGGGGTCCATAGGGGGCCTATTCACCGATCAACGTCCTGCAGCTGTGAGCGGTCAGGTTAGTTCTGATTCGTTTGACTGCTCATTTCAGGACCTGCCTGCTCGGGGCGCATGGTCACTCTGATGGCAGTTGCCTACATCAATCATCAAGGAGGGACCTGGTCCAAGTGGGTCCTCCAGGAAGTGTCTCTGATTCTGATTGGTGGAGGACAGTGTTCTTTGCCTTTTAGCGGTACACATTCTGGGGGGGGGGTCCCTCTGCAACAGTGTGTTCCACTCTCTGTAGCACCGTTGGGGCCAACCTATGTGGATCTGTTTGCCTTCCGTTACAATCGCAAACTCCCGGCCTTTGTCTCCCCGTACCAGGATCCTCTGGCCGTGCCCCTGGATGCCTCAGTATGGTCATGGCGGGGCATTCAGTTTCTGTATGTCTTTCTTCATTACCCCTGCTATGCAGGGTTCTGCGTAGGATTGAGCTGAAAGAGGTGACAGTTGTTCTGGTGGCCTCAGGTGGCCAAGAAGAAGTGTGGTTCGCAGACGTGGTGCAGTTGGCAGTAGATCTGTGCTTTCTGCCTGGATTGCCAGATCTGCTCACTTAGGACCACTTACGCCATTCCATTTACTAACTCTGGCCTTGACGGCCTGACTGCTGAAACCTCCATCTTGATGGGGAATGGTTGTCTACCTTGTTGGTTGAGTCCATGGTGAAGGCTAGGAAGATGAGTCTTCTTCTATCTGTTATATGGCATGGCGTACCTTCCTTGACTGGTTGAGTCTTGGCCTCTTCCCTGTTGGGTGTTCTCAGTTCGCAGGGATCTGGAGTTTTACTGCATGGGTTGGAGTTTTTCTCTAACTCGGTACTATGAAGGGTCAGGTTCTATCCTGTCTGTCTTCTTTCAGAAGTCTTTTGTTCGACTTTCCTTGATTGAGACTGCCTTTAGGGGGTTGCATATGTGCGTTCCCCACTACAACCTATGGGCCCTGTTTTTGTTTTGGGATTTGAAAATGGTCTTGCCTGTTTTGCAGGGTGTTCCCTTTGAACCTGTGCAGGTTGCTGCCTTGGCTATTCTTACACTCAAGGTCGTGTTTCTGGTAGCTATCTCTTCTGTCAGGCGTGGTCTGAGTTGGTGGTGCTGTCCATTCAGCCCCCCTACTTTGAGAGGCACCAGGACAAGGTGTTGTTCAATCCAGAATTCTGCCTCAGGGTAGTGTCTGCTTTTCATTGATTCAGGATATTGTTTTCCTTCTTTTTGCCCTTACCCTAGCAATGTTAAGGAGCGAGTTTTGCACTCTTTGGTTGTGGTTAGGTGTCTGATGTACTATCTGGTGGCTTCTGCACCTTGCAAGAACACTGAGGCTCTTCTTGTGGTCCCTTCTGGTCCTAGGAAAGGGCTTTTGGCTTCTGCCAAGTCTACCATCAGCATGTGGATTCGTCAGGCTGTGATTCAGGCCTGCTCTGCTAAGGGGAAGAGTCCTCCCTTAGCTTTATTGCTCTCTCTTCTCGTGCTGTTGGTGCCCCCTTGGGCCTTCCAGCACCAGGCTTCTATTGCACCAGTGTGCAAGGCCGCTACTTGGTTTTTTGTTCATACCTTTTCAAAGTTTTACAAGGTTGATGTTAAGGCCTCAGCTCTTGCTGTTTTTTGGCCACAAGGTTTTGCAGGCGGCAGTGGTTTAAACTGTCTGCTGTTACCTTTTTATTGGGGATCCCACCCTACCTTACGGACACTGCTATTGGATGTCCCAAGTGTAAGTAATCTATCTGGAGCAGGACGTACTGTATACTAAGAATAATACAATTCTGTGAAATACTCACCTGTAGAATTGGTATTATAAGTATACAGTACGTCCTGCTCCACCCCACCCTGGTTTTTGCCTTATTCTGGATCCCCTGTATGGTGATTGTTATCATTGTTATGGTTACCAGTTTTGGTTGTTAAATTCTCCCAGCTTCTTTTTCACTGCTTTTCAATGCTGGGGATTTGTGGGAGGTCCCCGGGTATTAGAGGGGCCAGGAGGAGCCTGTTTTGCATGTCTCTGCAGTGCAGCGCCATCTGGTGGAGGATAACCCAAGTGTAAGTAATCTATCTGGAGCAGGACGTACTGTATACTTATAATACCAATTCTACAGGTGAGTATTTCACAGAATTGTATTTTTTGTCACACTTCTGTGCGCTGTGTGTGCCTTTTGAGACATTCGCGCTTGGTCTCCTGGCTCAGCACTACTACCTTCTCCCCTTGCTTTTTTGAATCTCCCACTGCTGACACGCTCGCCCTGCGGCGTCATCGGTGACGTCACTCGGGGTTTTGCTATGAGGTTATTGGCTGCGATGTGGCTGTCTCTCGGCCTGTCCCCGCGCCTCCTGGAGGGGGCGTGGCTTGGCACTTAGCGCGTTCCGCATCTTCTCCTCATGCGGCCCGCCCCTTCAGAGCCCTCCAGCGCCATCTTGATCTGCTGCCTGGACGATTGCTAGCTCCTCCGCGGTCCGTGAGTGCCCCAACGGGCTTTGATATTGATATGGATATCTATTTATATTTTCTGTATACTGATGGGTGTATTTTATTATGTCTTACAGGCGGCAAAAACAGTTTGAGGTTTCTCCTGGTCCTGCCCCCTCTATTAGTTCCCTGTAACTTATTAGAGGCCTAAGTGGTTAAATCCTCCCACTATCCTTGCGGACATTTGGGGCATCCCGGGTAGCTGTATAGCGTAATTCCTATTGCCCAGTTGTGCCACTGAAATCACCGTATAGAGGCTTCACAGGATATTGTGCTTGGGGTCCCATCGGGACAAGCCCAGCTGTGTGGTGTGCGGGCATACCCTGTGAGCTATGATGTGCGGGTCTGTGTACCCTAAACCCAGCTGGCGCTTGCGCGGCATTCTGGGCTGTCTGTGACTGGGTCGGCGCCCATCATGTCTTCACCCACTCCCCCTCGCTTGATTATGACTCCCAGTGAACTCAATACTAGTGGGGAGTCTCAGCCTGATGTGTCTTCCAGGCTGGCTAACATTGAGAGATTGATTGCTAGCTCTGCGGCCCGTAAGGCTCCAGCTAAGAGACGGCATGTGGCGCCTGCTGCGTCAGCCTTCCCTATGGAGACTGAAGATTTCCTTGATTTATCTGACTATACCCCACTTGAGGAAGGGGAATTATTTTCAGATTCAGAACTGTCTGATGATTTGAATTTCCTTGGCGCTGATGCCGGCTCAGAGCATTGGGATGCTGATGACACCCATAGACTTTTGACTCAAATCTTTGAAGTGCTTTCCATTTCCCTTCCTGCTGCGGCTCCCAAGCAACAGGGGGAATTGTTCGGTACTGCAAAGCCACGTTTGGAATTTCCAGAACAGGCACATTTCAATAACCTGGTTCTCAAAGAATGGGAGCAGCCTAGCCGGCTTCCTGGTATCCCTAAGGGATGGGATTAAAGGTTAAATGTTGGTCAACTCCCCCAACTTCTGTGGTGCATTTCCCTGATTCCACTACCTTGAAGGATAGTGAGGACCGGCATGTTGACCAGCTGGCTTCCCATGCCTTGCGCCCTGTCTGTGCTTTGGCTATTACTGCCGTGGCTATTAGGACTCTGGTCAAGGGCCTTCTGGAAGGTTCCCCTGATGATTCTTTTAGTGCCGAATTCAGAGCCTTATCACAATGTGAGATGTTTATCGCTTATATCCTTTCTGCCTTAGATGACACCATTAGGATGTGTAGCAGGACCTCGGCTCTGGTTGTTTCTATTCGCCATTCGGTTTGGCTGCGCCTGTGGGCGCTGACAATGCTGCTAAGAAGGCTCTCACAGGGCTCCCCTTTAAGGGGCTGCGCGTTTTTGGTGACCATTTGGACCTTTTTGCAAAGGGAGGTAAGTTGCCCCAACGCAAGAAACAACCGTGGCCCGTTCGGGGTCCTTTACTCCCTCCTTTCGTGGATCCAGGTCGGGGAAGGGGTTTCCTTTGCGGGGCACAGGGGAGATTTCTGGGGCAGGGGCAGAAGTCGTGCCCGTCCCTCCTGGGGCTCCAAGCCTAAATCTGTCACCAAGCCCGCTCAGCCATGAAGGGGCGCCTTCACCCATACGGGTGGGGGGGGGGCGGCTGCGGCTCTTCGCTCATGTCTAGGGACAGCAGGTCTCAGACAGGTGGATTCTGGAGGTTGGGTCCTCCGGCTATAAGCTAGATTACTCAGGTCTCGGATTCCTCTAGAGCCCCTGGCAGCTGTTTCTGGCTGTTTAAAATCTATTGGACATGGGGCTCATCCGTCAAGTAACTCCGTGGGAAGAGAGAGGTCAGGGTTATTATTATTCCGGGAGCGGAGAACCTGGAAGCGGATTCCCTGAGCAGGGGGGCCTCTCGCCGGGGAGAATGGTCCCTCAACAGCAAGGTCTTTCTATCCCTCTGTCACAGGTGGGGGAGGCCGGATGTGGATATGTTTGCCTCTCGTCACAATCATAAGCTTCCAGCTTTTGTCTCACTGTCCCAGGATCCTCTGGTTCTGGCGGTGGATGCCATGTCTGTCTTGGCAGGGGTTCGGTCTCCTGTATTTTTTCCCTCCGTTTCCCCTTCTGGGCAGGGTCCTACGCAAGCTGATTCAAGGAGTGCCAGCTGTTCTGGTGGCCCCCAGGTGGCCGAGACAGGTGTGGTTCGCAGACGTCGTGCAGCTGGCGGTCGATCAGTACCCTTTGCCCCTGGTTCCGGATCTTCTCACTCAAGGACGGCTTTGTTACCCCAATTTACAAACGCTGGCTTTGATGGCATGGCTGCTGAAACCTCCATCCTAAAGGAAAAGGGTCTGTCTGATGCGGTTGTTCAGACTCTGGTCAGAGCTAGGAAGAAATCCCCTTCTAACATTTACTACAGGACCTGGCGGACCTACATTGACTGGTGTGAGGCTAGGGCCTTCCCTTGTCGGGTGTTCTCCATACCTCGGATACTGGAGTTCCTTCAACATGGTCTGGATATGGGTTTTCAGCTCAGCACTCTGAAGGGGCATGTTTCCGCCTTGGCGGTCTTCTTTCAGAGGTCTTTCGCTCTTCATCCTTTGGTCAAGACTTTCTTCCAGGGGGTCACTCATGTGCGCCCTCCCTGCAAACCTTTGTTACCGGTTTGGGATTTGAATTTGGTATTGTCTGCCCTTCAGGGTCCTCCATTTGAGCCTGTGCATGAGGCGGCACTGTCTACTCTCACTTGGAAAGTTGCCTTTTTGGTGGCTATCACCTTTGTCCGGCGTGTTTCTGAATTGGCGGCTCTGTCCATTCAGGCCCCTACTTTGAGAGACACCAGGATAAGGTGGTTTTCTGCTTTAAACCAGACTTCTTGCCTAAGGTTGTCTCTGCCTTTCACCTCAATCAGGATATTGTGCTTGCTTCCTTTATGCCCTAATCCTGGTAATGACAAGGAGAGGGCCTTGCATTCTCTGGACGTTGTCAGAAACTTGAAATACTACCTGGTGGCTACAGCGCCTTTCAGGAAGACAGACGCCTTTAGCAAATGGATTCGTCAGGCCATTGTTAGGGCCTATTCTGCTAAATGGAGGGATCCCCCTTTCCGAATTACTGCTCATTCTACCCATGCTGTTGGGGCCTCTTGGGCCTTTCAGCGCCAGGCTTCTGTTGAACAAGTTTGTAAGGCTGCTACCTGGTCTTCTGTTCATACCTTTTCCAAGTTTTACAAGGTTGATGTGCGGGCCTCAGCGGATGCTGTTTTTGGCCGCAAAGTTCTGCAGGCTGCAGTGGTTTGAACTGCGCATTGTTGCTCTTTTTGGGATCCCCACCCATTGTTGGACACTGCTACTGGATGTCCCAGACGTAATGATTATTATTAGAGCAGGGCGTGATGCATACTTGGAATAATACCATTCTGTGAATACTCACCTTGTAGAATGGATATTATAAGTATGCAGCACGCCCTGCTACATCCCACCCTGAGTTTTTATTCTTGGATCCTCTATATGGTGAAGTTTTCCTTGTTAAATATTGTTAATCTTGTTATTGGCTTCTCCTGGTTCCCTTACTGCTTAATTATACTGGGGAATGAGTGGGAGGTCCCGGGTATATATGGACCGGGAGGGGGCCTCTTTTTTGCCATCTCTGCAGTAAAGCGCCCTCTTGTGGACTATATCCCAGACGTAATGATTATTATTGGAGCAGGGCGTGATGCATACTAATAATATCCATTCTACAAGGTGAGTATTCACAGAATGGTATTTTTTCTAAGTTTTACAAGGTTGATGTTCGGGCCTCAGCGGATGCTATTTTTGGCCGCAAGGTTCTGCAGGCGGCAGTGGTTTGAACTGCGCGTTGTTGCTTCTGGGATCCCCACCCTATTATGGACACTGCTATTGGATGTCCCAGCTGTTATGGATCATTATCTGGAGCAGGACGTGCTGCATACTTAGAATAATAAAATTCTGTGATTACTCACCTTGTAGAATTGGTATAAGTGTGCAGCACGTCTTGCTCCATCCCACCCTGATTGCTTTATTCTTGGATCCTCTATATGGTGATTGTTATCCTTGTTAAGGTTGTTAATTTTTCAATTGGCTTCTCCTGGTTTCCTTACTGCTTTTCTATACTGGGGAATTAGTGGGAGGTCCCGGGTATATATGGATCGGGAGGGGCCTCTTTTTGCCATCTCTGCAGTAAAGCGCCCTCTAGTGGAGGTAATCCCAGCTGTTATGAATCATTGGCGCAGGACGTGCTGCATACTTATAATACCAATTCTACAAGGTGAGTAATCACAGAATTGTATTTTTACTCCAGTTTTCCTGGTACAAAAAACCTCAAATTCCTGAACCATTTACTCTGTCAGGCACATGATTTGTGATTCAAAGGGGGGCCTCCATGGTCACTCTGGACCAAGGATGTCTATTGGTAGGTCCCTTTAAGTCTGGAATCTCAGCGATATCTATCTGTGTTTTGCAATCTTAATGGGAGTCATGAATGATCCATCCTCTCATGATTAGACCAACCTCAATATGTAGAGCATCAGCAGATGCTGTCCCCGGGTACTCAGTAAACAAAGCATCAGCAGATCCTGTCCCTGGACACAAACATCATTATGCAGAGCATCAGCAGATCCTGTCCCCTGATACAAACCTCCATATGCTAAGGAACTGTGGATCCTGTCCCCTGACATAAACATTGATATGCAGAGCATCAGCATATCCTGTACTGCTTGTAGCTGATAAGGTGGAATAAGAGCTAAAACTGTGATTTTCCAAGTATACAGCACGTTCTGTTCCCGATATTCCTTACACATGGGTTATCCGCCACAAGGTGGCACTGGACTGCAAAAAAGACTTGTGGCCCCTCCCGGCCCCATATAAAGCCAGGAACCTCCCACAAATTCCCAGTTTCCATCTGCAGTCTGGACTGCGAAGATAGAAGATGGCTCTCTATACTGCACAGGTGAGCGGGGCTTATCAGCCTGCGGCCCTGCAGGACTATTCCCACCCGTTCTGGACCCACTGCCTCCCAGCCTCGGCTGCCTGGTTCGGGTGAAGGTAGGACAGCACCAGGGTCAGGTGCTGAGGAGCGCTGCTCCTACCGCAATCCCTGCACTGATATGGGTAGGCGGTCTAGGCTTATGGTGAACCTTGTGGGATGCCCCTTCCTGCATGTTCGTTTTTTTTTTTTTTCTTACCCTCCCCCCTTCGGTGCCCCCCCTCCACCCCTATGGCTAGTGCTTACCCTATTACCCTCCCCCCTTCGGTGTCCCCCCTCCACCCCTATGGCTAGTGCTTACCCTATGTGCCCGCTGCTACTCTCCCTTGCCTTGCTCTCCCCCTGGGGAGCTCTCTGGGGGGGCGGCGGTGTTTGTGCTTTAGTTTTGTTCTGTACGCTCGCCGCCGTGCTGCTTTTTGCTGCGGCGACATCACCTCAGTTGCTGCTGTGCAGTCATTGGGCAGCGAGGTCACGTGGGACGCGATTCGCGCTCTTTGGGGGGGCGGGCTCTGCGGATGACGCTTTTTGCGTCACATCTTCGCGGCCCGCCTCTCATGGTCCGTGCGGTGCGCCATCTTGGATCCCTTTTTTCACTTGTGCTGCGAGTGCTGCTGGCCTTCCTGATCGTGCGGTCCGTGAGTGCCCCTGTGGTACCTTTCTCGCTTTTAAATGCTTATGGGGTTTTCTCTATTATGTCTTTCAGGCGGGATAAACGTGACTGTGGTTTCTCCTGGCCCTCTTCCCATTTATAATCTCCCACCTCTCTAGCGGGTTTTGGGGCATCCCGGGTGGCTATTACTAGCCTTAACCCATTTACTGGCCTGTTGTGCCACTCAAATTACCATATGGAGTCTTCTGGGGATAATGTGCTTGGGGTTCATTCGGGACAAGCCCAGCTGTGTGTTGTGTGGGGTATCCCCTGTCAGCGACGATGTTAGCGTATGTGTGCCCTGCGCCCAGAAGGTACGTGCGCTGCAGTCTGGGCTGCCTGTCTCGCTTCCCAGCTCTGCACCCTCTTCTGCATCACCTACCCCCCCGCGCCTGCCTCTGACCCCCAGCGAGGGACATGCTAGCGGGGGAATCCCATTATGATTTGGCTACGCCGGTGGCCAGCCTGGAGAGACACATTACGGGGCCTGTCCCCCGCAAGGCTTCTGGCAAGAAGCAGCACCTAACCCCCGGCCATCAGGCCGAGCTGGATACCCAGATGGTGATGTCCACACTCGAGTCCTTCGGCTGGGCGATCAACCACCCCAAGTCTTCTCTGTCCCCATCACTGGTGAGGTCCTTTCTGGGCATGACTCTGGATACATCTCAGATCAAGGTTTTTCTCCCACAGCAGAAGGTGGAGAGTCTTCAAGCGCAGGCCCAGCTTCTACTTTCTTGTCGTCATCCCTCCATCCGGCAGGGGATGCAGCTGGTGGGCCTGATGGTGTCTTGCTTCGAAGCAGCACCTTATGCTCAGTTTCACATGAGACCTCTTCAGCTTCATCTCTTATCAGTGTGGGATTGGGACCCTCGGTCCCTGGATCAGGTGTTTGTGCTGTCACCTCTGGCCAGGCGGTTCCTCTCGTGGTGGCTGGACTCCAGGAACCTCTTGGTGGGTAGAACCTTTCTGTCCCCTTGCTGGGAAACTGTCACCACAGATGCCAGTCTGACAGGTTGGGGGGGCTTCTGAAAGTCCTTGAAATTCCTGGGTCAGTGGGGTCCTCAGGAGGCCCACACTCCTATCAACGTTCTGGAACTGAGGGCGGTAAGGCTGGTTCTTGCCCAATTGACTTCACACCTCCGGGGTCAGGCCTACATCAATCATCAGGGAGGGACCCGGAGCAAGAGGGCCCTCAAGGAAGTGTCTCTGATACTGTCCTGGGCGGAGGAGAATGTTCCCTGCATCTCGGCAGTGTACATCCCGGGGGTGGAAAATCTGGAGGCAGACTCCCTGAGCAGGGGGACTTCTCGTCTGGGAGAATGGTCCCTCAGCAGCAGAGTGTTTCGCTCTCTGTGTCACCGCTGGGGTCAGCCGGATGTGGATCTGTTTGCGTCCCGTCACAATCACAAGCTTCCAGTCTTTGTCTCTCTGTCCCAGGATCCTCTGGCCTTGGCCACGGATGCACTGGCAATGTCTTGGGAGAGCTTTCGGCTCCTCTATGTATCCCCTCCGTTTCCTCTACTGGGCAGGGTGCTGCGCAAGATATCCCAGGAAGGGGTGCCAACCATTCTGAAGGGTGTGGTTTAGGGATGAGCGAATCGATCCGGACGAACCCGGATTCGATCCGAATTTCATGAAAAATTTGATTCGGATCGAATCCGAATTTCCCCACTATTCGATCGCTCGAAGTTTTCCTTTACCATCCATTCATTTACATTACAGGCATTCTAAGATGGCGGATGGGACATGTCCAGACATCAACCCCGCGCCAGTGCAAGCTGGGGCAGTCACATGCAGCCTATCAGCAGCCAGCAAGCCCGGTGACGTCACAGCGCTATTTAAGTCGGCGGACATCTTGCTTTTCCTCATTTTTCTATTGCATTCGTGAGAGACAGGACGCTGCTGTAGTGAGGGAGAGGCAGTTAGACAGACAGGGACAGGCTGGAGACAGGCAGGAGACAGACAGAAAGTCAGCGAAAAGCAGGGAAAGTTAGGAAAAATTGGAGGCAGTCACAGGGAGATTTTTTTTTTCATCCAGCCTGAGTGTTACTGGCTGGCTGACTGGCTTTGTTAGCGTTTTCAGGCTGCTTATACACTAACTGTGCATATATACTGAACTGATCTCAAGTCTGCTGTGAGGCATCCCATTCTGTGACTACACCAGCCTCTATTTACTGCTGTAACCCTTTGCACTTATTATAATAGAAATTTGGCCTGATAAACACACTTGCTGTGCATAGTAGTACTGCTGCCAGGTGCTCTCTGGTTGTTGGGGCATCCCATTCTGTGACTACACCAGCCTCTATTTAATACCATAACCATTTGCACTTATTCTAATAGAAATTTGGCCTGATAAACACACTTGCTGTGCATAGTAGTACTGCTGCCAGGTGCTCTCTGGTTGTTGGGGCATCCCATTCTGTGACTACACCAGCCTCTATTTAATACTATAACCCTTTGCACTTATTCTAATAGAAATTTGGCCTGATAAACACACTTGCTGTGCATAGTATTACTGCTCACAGGTGCTCTCTGGTTGTTGGGGCATCCCATTCTGTGACTACACCAGCCTCTATTTAATACCATAACCATTTGCACTTATTCTAATAGAAATTTGGCCTGATAAACACACTTGCTGTGCATAGTATTACTGCTCACAGGTGCACTCCTGTTGGGGCATCCCATTCTGTGACTACACCAGCCTCTATTTACTGCTGTAACCCTTTGCACTTATTCTAATAGAAATTTGGCCTGATAAACACACTTGCTGTGCATAGTAGTACTGCTCACAGGTGCACTCCTGTTGGGGCATCCCATTCTGTGACTACACCAGCCTCTATTTAATACTATAACCCTTTGCACTTATTCTAATAGAAATTTGGCCTGATAAACACACTTGCTGTGCATAGTAGTACTGCTGCCAGGTGCTCTCTGGTTGTTGGGGCATCCCATTCTGTGACTACACCAGCCTCTATTTAATACCATAACCATTTGCACTTATTCTAATAGAAATTTGGCCTGATAAACACACTTGCTGTGCATAGTAGTACTGCTGCCAGGTGCTCTCTGGTTGTTGGGGCATCCCATTCTGTGACTACACCAGCCTCTATTTAATACCATAACCATTTGCACTTATTCTAATAGAAATTTGGCTTGATAAACACACTTGCTGTGCATAGTAGTACCGCTGCCAGGTGCTCGCTGGTTGTTGGGGCTTCCCATTCTGTGACTACACCAGCCTCTATTTACTGCTGTAACCCTTTGCACGTATTCTAATAGAAATTTGGCCTGATAAACAAACTTGCTGTGCATAGTATTACTGCTCACAGGTGCACTCCTGTTGGGGCATCCCATTCTGTGACTACACCAGCCTCTATTTACTGCTGTAACCCTTTGCACTTATTCTAATAGAAATTTGGCCTGATAAACACACTTGCTGTGCATAGTAGTACTGCTGCCAGGTGCTCTCTGGTTGTTGGGGCATCCCATTCTGTGACTACACCAGCCTCTATTTAATACCATAACCCTTTGCACTTATTCTAATAGAAATTTGGCCTGATAAACACACTTGCTGTGCATAGTAGTACTGCTGCCAGGTGCTCTCTGGTTGTTGGGGCATCCCATTCTGTGACTACACCAGCCTCTATTTAATACTATAGCCCTTTGCACTTATTCTAATAGAAATTTGGCCTGATAAACACACTTGCTGTGCATAGTATTACTGCTCACAGGTGCACTCCTGTTGGGGCATCCCATTCTGTGACTACACCAGCCTCTATTTACTGCTGTAACCCTTTGCACTTATTCTAATAGAAATTTGGCCTGATAAACACACTTGCTGTGCATAGTAGTACTGCTGCCAGGTGCTCTCTGGTTGTTGGGGCATCCCATTCTGTGACTACACCAGCCTCTATTTAATACCATAACCATTTGCACTTATTCTAATAGAAATTTGGCCTGATAAACACACTTGCTGTGCATAGTAGTACTGCTGCCAGGTGCTCTCTGGTTGTTGGGGCATCCCATTCTATGACTACACCAGCCTCTATTTAATACCATAACCATTTGCACTTATTCTAATAGAAATTTGGCCTGATAAACACACTTGCTGTGCATAGTAGTACTGCTGCCAGGTGCTCTCTGGTTGTTGGGGCATCCCATTCTGTGACTACACCAGCCTCTATTTAATACCATAACCATTTGCACTTATTCTAATAGAAATTTGGCCTGATAAACACACTTGCTGTGCATAGTAGTACTGCTGCCAGGTGCTCTCTGGTTGTTGGGGCATCCCATTCTATGACTACACCAGCCTCTATTTAATACCATAACCATTTGCACTTATTCTAATAGAAATTTGGCCTGATAAACACACTTGCTGTGCATAGTAGTACTGCTGCCAGGTGCTCTCTGGTTGTTGGGGCATCCCATTCTGTGACTACACCAGCCTCTATTTAATACCATAACCATTTGCACTTATTCTAATAGAAATTTGGCCTGATAAACACACTTGCTGTGCATAGTAGTACTGCTGCCAGGTGCTCTCTGGTTGTTGGGGCATCCCATTCTGTGACTACACCAGCTTCTATTTAATACCATAACCATTTGCACTTATTCTAATAGAAATTTGGCTTGATAAACACACTTGCTGTGCACAGTATTACTGCTCACAGGTGCACTCCTGTTGGGGCATCCCATTCTGTGACTACACCAGCCTCTATTTACTGCTGTAACCCTTTGCACTTATTCTAATAGAAATTTGGCCTGATAAACACACTTGCTGTGCATAGTAGTACTGCTGCCAGGTGCTCTCTGGTTGTTGGGCCATCCCATTCTGTGACTACACCAGCCTCTATTTAATACCATAACCATTTGCACTTATTCTAATAGAAATTTGGCCTGATAAACACACTTGCTGTGCATAGTAGTACTGCTGCCAGGTGCTCTCTGGTTGTTGGGGCATCCCATTCTGTGACTACACCAGCCTCTATTTACTGCTGTAACCCTTTGCACTTATCCTAATAGAAATTTGGCCTGATAAACACACTTGCTGTGCATAGTAGTACTGCTGCCAGGTGCTCTCTGGTTGTTGGGGCATCCCATTCTGTGACTACACCAGCCTCTATTTAATACCATAACCATTTGCACTTATTCTAATAGAAATTTGGCCTGATAAACACACTTGCTGTGCATAGTATTACTGCTCACAGGTGCACTCCTGTTGGGGCATCCCATTCTGAGACTACACCAGCCTCTATTTAATACCATAACCATTTGCACTTATTCTAATAGAAATTTGGCCTGATAAACACACTTGCTGTGCATAGTATTACTGCTCACAGGTGCACTCCTGTTGGGGCATCCCATTCTGTGACTACACCAGCCTCTATTTACTGCTGTAACCCTTTGCACTTATTCTAATAGAAATTAGGCCTGATAAAGACACTTTTGCTGTGCATAGTAGTACTGCTCCCAGGTGCTCTGCTGTTGGGGCATCCCATTCTGTAACATACCATACCCCTCTTTATTTACACTAAGCAGGCCTGTTGGAGGCTGAGTGTTACTGCTCACTTTTGGTGTGCATTATATTCTGTTTCATATAGACCCACCGCTGCCTGGGGGTTCTTAAAATATCACCTACTACCACGCCAGTTAGACTATGTCGGGCAGACAAGTGCCTGGAAGTGAAAAGAGGAGTGGCAGAGGCCAAGATTCCGCAGGCAGAGCTCGCAGTAGACTGGGGGCCAGTAGCAGCAGGAGTCACGCTGAGAGACCTAATCTGCCAGTATCTGCTAGCGGTCGGGTCTCCACCAGTAACGCATCTGCCGTGGTAGATTGGTTGACGCGCTCATCAACAACATCATCACAACTTACGTCTGAGACCCCCAGTCTAGGGTCGGCCAACCCTGAGTTGGCATGCCCTGAGAGCAATCCCTGTCCTCCCATTGCCTCTGTCCTACGTCGTTCCCTCCCCCAGCGATGTATCCTATGCTTTGGGTTCAGCTCCACTCTTCTAGTGAGGAGGACGATCAGATAGAGGACAGTCAGCAGCTACTGCCCAGCCAAGAAATGGAGGTGGCTTCTTTAGCTAGGCAGACAAATAGTGATGTGGACAGTGTCGTGGGTGCTGCGAGCGTTCCAGCTCCTGCGCCAGACACTGTTGATGAATCCACGAACATCAGTGACGTACAGCCACAACTCGGTGATAATGATGATGACGATGAAGCCGATCGCACTTGGGAGCCGGGTGATGAAGGGGCTTCATCGTCATCATCAGGAGAAGAGGGGCGCAGGTTGCCCCGGCACCTGCTGTGCGGCAGTCTACCTTATCGGGAGGTAGTGGAGCAGGGGTTCCTGGAGTTGGCAACAGCAGCAGTGAATCAGTGAGGCCAGGGGGTGGGAAAAGTAGCTACTCGGCAGTGTGGCAGTTTTTCCTGAAGCATCCGCAGGAGGGTAACATGGCCACATGCAAGATATGTAGGCAAAAGGTGAAGCGTGGCCAGGGTCCAAATGTTGGCACCACGGCCCTGCGTCAACATATGATGCGTCACCATAAAGCGACCTGGGAGAACCGAGGCTCCCAAGGGGTGGTCCAGTCTGCTTCCTCACCAAGTGGCACGCCGCTCCCAATTTCTGCCAGCCAAGGCTCCAGCACCTCAGCCGAAGGCAGCTGTGCGTCATACCCATCCTCTGTCGCTCCTGCTCCTCCTCCTCCAAGTCATGCATCCCGCCAGCAATCCATCAGCGAAGCCATGTCCAAGAGACAGCAGTATGCGCCCACTCATCCTACGGCGCAGAAGCTGAATGTGCTCCTGTCCAAGTTGCTGGTGCTGCAGTCGCTCCCTTTTCAGGTGGTGGACTCTGCACCTTTCAGAGAACTGATGGCTTGTGCCAAGCCGAGGTGGAGAGTCCCAAGCCGTCATTTCTTTGCCAAGAAGGCAGTACCAGCGCTGCACACTTTTGTTGAACAGAAGGTGGGCCAGTCCTTGAGCCTGTCGGTGTGTAGCAAAGTGCATGGCAGCGCCGACGTCTGGAGCTGTAACTACGGTCAGGGACAGTACATGTCGTTTACGTCCCACTGGGTGAATGTGGTCCCTTTGCAGCAGCAGCAACTTGGACAGGTCACGCCGCTTCGGCCTCCGCGCTCCCTGCCCGTTGGGCCTGTGACACTGTGCGACTCGGCCTCCTCATCCTCCGCCATCTCCTCACCCTCCACTGTAGGCTCAAGTCTCAGTGCCCCTCCAGTCTACCATGTGTGCAGGGCACGGAGGTGTCACGCAGTGCTTCACATGGTTTGTCTTGGCGAACGGAGTCACACAGGGGAGGAACTGCTTAAATTTATTCATCAGGAAATCCAAACATGGCTTACTCCAAGAAAACTGAAAATGGGAATCATGGTTACCGACAATGGGAAGAACATTTTGTCTGCGCTGCGCCAAGGAAGCCTGACCCATGCCCCCTGCATGGCTCACGTCTTCAATCTGGTTGTCAAGCGGTTTCTGAAGTGTTCCCCCCATCTGCAAGACATCCTAACAACTTCAAAGAAACTTTGCATGCACTTCAGCCACTCATACACCGCCAAACACACCCTTCTTGAGCTACAGCGTCAGAACGGTATCCCCCAACATAATCTGATTTGCGATGTTTCACCCGTTGGAATTCCACCCTTCACATGTTGGACCGATTATATGAACAGAGAAAAGCCATCACGGATTTCCTGATGATCCAAGCAGATAGGGGGACTCCCCTGTATAACTTCAATGTCACCCAGTGGCAGCTCATACGTGACACCTGCCGTTTGCTCAGGCCCTTTGAGGAAGCCACTTTATTTGTCAGTCGGCAGGATTACGGGATGAACGACGTGATTCCACTGCTTCATGTACTACAGCACATGTTGGAAACCATGGCTGGTCAGGGCACTGGAGACATGGCGTTTACATCTTACGGCCACATGAACCCCGTTGGAGCTGAACTGGAGGAGGAGGAAGAAGAGGAGGAGGAGTTGCCCAGCGAAACACAGTTTAGGCTTGGCGAAATGGCTGGTTTATCTAGTCAGCGGACAGGAGAGCAGGAGCAGCCAGAGGAGCTAGAGGTTTTTGAGGAAGGCGAGACAGAGGACCCAGGCACACCGTGGCAGTATGCAGTGGAGATGGAGACAGGTAGTCCATCCGAGTCACTTGCGCAAATGGCAGGAAGCATGCTCACGTGCTTGCGTAGTGACCCCAGAATTGTTTCCATCTGTCGGCGGGATGACTTCTGGCTGTCCACCTTATTGGACCCTCGCTTCCGGCACAAAATGGGGGCATTTTTTAAACCCACTGAGAGGGAGGACAAACTGAACTACTACAAAGACATTCTACGTAGGCAGTTGGCAGATGCCTATCTGCGCCATGGTCCATACTCTCGCAGGTCTGACTCGAGGGGACCTCTGCGCTCACCTTCCACTGCCATGGCCGCTGGGGGGGTTGGCAGGAGCAGCAGCAGCAGCTCCATCAGCAGCAGCCTCAGTCTTCAGTCGCTAATGAGTAGCTTTCTACACCCGCATAGTGAGGCTACTCATGAGCAGCAGGAAGACCTGGAGCAAGACCTGAACCAGCAGGTCATGTCATACTTTGACATGACCATGCCAACACACCTTGAGGATCCGCTGGACTTCTGGGCAGCCAA
This sequence comes from Gastrophryne carolinensis, assembly GCA_027917425.1. Taxonomy (NCBI): domain Eukaryota; kingdom Metazoa; phylum Chordata; class Amphibia; order Anura; family Microhylidae; genus Gastrophryne; species Gastrophryne carolinensis. The sequence goes on along the minus strand of CM051242.1, from coordinate 79,609,601 downwards.
ACTTGATTTGTGGCCGCAACTAGCAGAGTTTGCCCTGGAAAAGCTGTCCTGCCCGGCAAGTAGCGTGCCATCTGAGCGGGTGTTTAGTGCGGGGGCCATAGTTACGGCGAGGAGAACTCGTCTGTCAGCTAAAAATGTGGAGAGACTCACCTTTTGTCAAAATGAATCAGGGATGGATCAGCCAGGATTTCCACCCACTAATGCCTGATGCATGCGACTAGATTCAGCATGGTGCCACGTTTTACACTTTCCAAATGGTGCAAAACATATTTATGTCTTTAGGCCAATTTTTGAGCTTCTGCTGATGCCAACTCCAGGGTGTGAATCATCCAATTTTTGGGCTCCTGAAGCCAACCCCAGGGTCTCTTTAAAGTAATGTTTGGGCTCCTGCTGCTGCTGCTGCCAACTCCAGGGTGTGATTCATCCAATTTTTGGGCTCCTGAAGCCAACTCCAGTGTCTCTTTAAAGTAATGTTTTGGCTGCTGCTGCTGCCAACTCCAGGGTGTGATTCATCCAATTTTTGGGCTCCTGAAGCCAACCCCAGGGTCTCTTTAAAGTAATGTTTGGGCTCCTGCTGCTGCCAACTCCAGGGTGTGATTCATCCAATTTTTGAGCTCCTGAAGCCAACTCCAGTGTCTCTTTAAAGTAATATTTGGGCTCCTGCTGCTGCTGCCAACTCCAGGGTGTGATTCATCCAATTTTTGGGCTCCTGAAGCCAACCCCAGGGTCTCTTTAAAGTAATGTTTGGGCTGCTGCTGCTGCCAACTCCAGGGTGTGATTCATCCAATTTTTGGGCTCCTGAAGCCAACCCCAGTGTCTCTTTAAAGTAATGTTTGGGCTCCTGCTGCTGCTGCTGCCAACTCCAGGGTGTGATTCATCCAATTTTGGGGCTCCTGAAGCCAACTCCAGTGTCTCTTTAAAGTAATATTTGGGCTCCTGCTGCTGCCAACTCCAGGGTGTGATTCATCCAGTTTTGGGGCTCCTGAAGCCAACCCCAGGGTCTCTTTAAAGTAATGTTTGGGCTCCTGCTGCTGCTGCCAACTCCAGGGTGTGATTCATCCAATTTTTGGGCTCCTGAAGCCAACTCCAGTGTCTCTTTAACGTAATATTTGAGCTCCTGCTGATGCCAACTCCAGGGTGTGATTCATCCAATTTTTGGGCTCCTGAAGCCAACTACAGTGTCTCTTTAAAGTAATGTTTGGGCTCCTGCTGCTGCTGCTGCCAACTCCAGGGTGTGATTCATCCAATTTTTGGGCTCCTGAAGCCAACCCCAGGGTCTCTTTAAAGTAATGTTTGGGCTCCTGCTGCTGCTGCCAACTCCAGGGTGTGATTCATCCAATTTTTGGGCTCCTGAAGCCAACCCCAGGGTCTCTTTAAAGTAATGTTTGGGCTCCTGCTGCTGCTGCTTGAAACTCCAGGGTGTGTCAGTCAATTTTTGGGCTCCTGCTGCTGCCAACTCCAGTGTCTCTTTCAGCCAATGTTTGGGCTCCTGCTGCTGCTTGCAACTCCAGGGTGTGATTCATCCAATTTTTGGGCTCCTGCTGCTGCCAACTCCAGTGTCTCTTTAAAGCAATGTTTGGGCTCCTGCCCCTCATAGTGATGCCACTTCAACTCTCTGCAATTGTGCCGCTCTGCGATTCTATTAGCGATGCCTCTGATCTGCATGTGATATTTATTCAAAGTATTATTTAACTAACCCAGCACGCATCCTGTGCGTGTTACAGCAAGGCAGAATGGTTTACAACCCTATTAAGGCTCTAGGAGGCTCAGAAATAGCCGTTTTTAATAGTGATTCGTCGCGAATAAATTCGGGTCGAAACGATTTTTGTCGGAAAATTCGGCGAATCAGTCGAATCGAATTTTTCAAAAGTTCGCTCATCTCTAGTGTGGTTCGCAGACATCGTGCAGTTGGCACTAGATCAATACGCCCTGCCCAAGGATCCAGACCTGCTCACTCAAGGGCAGCGATGCCATCCCAATTTACTATAGGGTATGGCATGCTTACATTGCCTGGTGTGAGTCTAAGTCTCTTCCCTGTCGGGTGTTTTCTCTTCCCAGGATTCTGGAATTCCTGCAACATGGTTTGGACGTGGGTCTTCAACTTAGTACCCTCAAAGGTCATGTTTCAGCTTTGGCCATTTTCTTCCAAAGATCGTTTGCCAACCATCGTTTGGTTAAGCCTTTCTTCCAGGGGGTTACTCACGTGCATCCTCCTCGTAAGCCTATGTTACCAGTCTGGGATTTGAATTTGGTCTTATCTGCCTTGCAGGGTCCTCCTTTTGAGCCTCTGCGTGAGGCTCCTGTGTCCATTTTGACTCTTAAGGTAGCCTTTTTGGTGGCTATCACTTCTGTTAGGCGTGTTTCTGAGTTGGCAGCACTTTCCAGCAAACCTTATTTTGAGCGACACAAGGACAAGGTGGTGTTTCGGTTTAAGCCAGATTTTCTGCCTAAGGTTGTGTCTGCATTTCATCTCAATCAGGACATTGTTTTGCCATCTGTGTCCTAATCCTAGTAACCCTAAGGAGAGGGTCTTACATTCTCTGGATGTGGTCAGGACTTTGAAGTTTTATCTGGTAGCTACTGAATCCTTCTGGAAGACTGATGCTCTTTTTGTTCTCCCTTCTGGACCTAGGAAGGGTTTGCCTCCGGCTAAGTCCACTATCCGTAAGTGGATCCGTCAGGCGGTGGTACAAGCTTATTCGGCTAAGGGGAAGGAGCCTCCCTTCCGCCTTACTGCTCATTCTACTTGTGCTATTGGTGCCTCTTGGGCTTTTCAGCACCAAGCTTCTGTTGAACGAGTTTGCAAGGCCGCTACTTGGTCTTCTGTTCATACCTTTTCTAAGTTTTACAAGGTTGATGTTAGGGCCTCAGCTGATGCTGCTTTTGGCCGCAAAGTTCTGCAGGCGGCAGTAGTTTAAACTGCTCGCTGTTACTTTTTGGGGATCCCACCCTACCTTACGGACACTGCTATTGGATGTCCCATGTGTAAGGAATATCGGGAACAGGACATGCTGTATACTAGGAAAAATACAATTCTGTGAGTACTCACCTGTAGAATTGGTTTTATAAGTATACAGCACGTCCTGTTCCACCCCTCCCTTGTTATCATTATTCTTGGTTACCTCTGTATGGTGATTGTTCAAATTTTCATTTGGGTTCTTTTCGTTATTGTTCTCCCGGCTTCTAGTATACTGCTTTGTAACAGTGGAAATTTGTGGGAGGTTCTTGGCTTTATATGGGGCCGGGAGGGACCATAAGTCTTTTCTGCAGTCCAGCGCCACCTTGTGGCGGAGAACCCATGTGTAAGGAAAATCGGGAACAGGACATGCTGTATACTTATAAAACCAATTCTACAGGTGAGTACTCACAGAATTGTATTTTCTCCCGTCAGCAGGTCTAGAGCCTGGCTTTCGGGAATTCTTTTAGTTCATTTTTGTCGGCAGAGAACTTAGGTGCCTGCCCCCAGAGCACATGTGGGGGGCCAGTTCCATTACTGAGACTTCACTGGAGAGGGCCTTGGACTTTGTGTTCGAAGTATTGATGCCAGCGGGTGGGTTGTGGCCTCTGCCCTGTACTTAAGCGGGAGCCTCAACAGTTTTTGGCAGCAGCACCAGGATTTCTTGCCCAGCAGGAACCCCAAAAATGATGGTTATGAGGGCCACCACCGCTGCTGCACTCAGGGGGCCAAAATTGTGTGCCTGTGTTCAGCAGTTGGACCCCCCAAATGTTTTCTCCATCGCTGTCAGTGCAGAAAAGGACCAGGGTGGATCTCATTCACCTCAAGTCTATGTAAGGATTTGTTGGAGATATAATACTTTTGCAACAGCTCACAGCTTGTATTTGAATGTGATTAGTGACTTTTGCTAGATTTACTGCAGTTTACAGTTATGACACTAGATGGTGCCATCATTGCTCAACTGTAGAGTTTCTATGCATTTTACTGCTGTGTTGTATTTCCTGTACATCGAGCTGTAATCTCTGACTGGTACTTCCTACCTTTTTCTGTCTGTGTTTAGCCACCATGTAAATTGACATTCCCTTACTGCATTCACGTTCGTTATACCTCTAATGTCTATCTGGATTTGTCTCCTTGCTGCACCCAGCACTCACACTCTTCAACAGGATTCATGGTCCTCCATGGCTGAGTATTCCATTGATGGAGATATCGGTGATTGTCCAGATCCACACGACCGGTCCTGTAATTAGTCATTTTACTATGTCTCAGGCATCAGATACGGGCGTGGAGCCTAGTTCAGTTGGCAGATGGAGAGGGCCTTGTGTGTGAGGTTTGCTCTATGTTGTGCATCCTCTCTAACATCATTCGAGAGGTGCTCCCGGGGCAAGGACTAAAAACCCAGGATAGTCCAAATCCTGGGTTTTGGTCCACTTTAATAACACAGAAAAAAAACCTTGCCATCCAACACCAAGCCAATTACCCGGTCTTTTAAATCTGATTAAAAACATCTTATTTGCATACCCCAAATACATGTAGAAAATATAAGGCACCTCTGTTGGTATGGCCTTACTCCAACCAAATTTGTGAGTTCCAATGGCTTTAACTCAAAGCCATAGAAACCCCAAATCCGAAACTTGAAGAAGAACCACTCCTGGGCATTGTTCTTCTACAGCGGGGCAGGTTGCTGGCAAATTAGTGCTAGCTTCATTCATTCCTTGCATCAGATTGGTTAGTAAAGATGAATGAAGAATGCTCCCTTGCTCCTGAACCTTGATCACTCCTATCTTAAACCGGACCAACAGTGTTGCACAGTTGGAGAGAACCCCCCCCCCCCCCCGGCACTCCGATTGCCCTATCTGCATGCATTATATTGAAGCTTTGTCAGCAACTACATATGCTCCTGCAAAACTGAAAAGCCGCCTCACAGATCATTCTAAGTATGTCACACACCCCGCTTCAGATAGTCATTACACTTGGGTTATACCGACCTGTAGAGGGCGATCTTGCAGAGATGTCATGAAAAAAAGCGAGCCCCTCCCGGTCCATAAATACCTGGGACCTCCCACTCATTCCCCAGTCTTTCATCTCTGCAGACGGCAAGCAAGTCAGAAGATGGATGTCTCCTCCTTGCAGGTAGCCGTGGTAACTCCCGGCCCCCCTCTTTCGGTCTATTTCTGCCTGGACCTACTGTTATCCCCCTTTTTAGTAAAGAGCCTCCCAGCCTAGGCTGCGGGTCCTCGCAAAGGTAGACGGCACCTTATGGTGCTTTAGGAGCTATGCTCCACCATGAGACCCCATACTAAGGGGTAGGTGGTATTCCGGGTTGGTGATCCTGGTTGGGATGCCATGTCCTTGCCCTTAAAACTTTGGGGTGTTAATTCCCCCTTCCCCGGTCACCCATCGTTCCCTACTGCTGGGGGGGGGGGGCGCATATCCCCCTTTTTAGTTTAGTTCCTTCCTTAGAGTGCATGCTTGTGTGTGTGTTGTGCGCGTGATTGATGCTTTCCATGGCCGGGCCGGCGGTTTGCGGCGCTGCCGGCCGTTACTGTCAGTCTTCGGGGGAGCTTCTTCCCCTCCGGTGCGGTTTGGGGGGGGCGGGGTGCGATTCTGCGGCCCGCCCCCTCCCTCCCCCCGTGCTGCTGGTGCCGCTGCGGAGCCTGGTCACTGGCCCGGGAGCCGCCTGTTGCCAGGAGAGAGGGGCAGGGTCGGGCGCAGCGCGCGATCCTCGCCGGCCCGCCCTTCTTTATCCTTGCTGCCAAGTCCCTCCGCCTCGTGCAGGACGCCATTCCGTAAACGCCCAGTGGGCTCCAGTCTTTTATTGCCTGTGAAGCTGCTTGTGAGCGCGAGATTTATTTATATATTCCTCTATTTATATGTATGTGTGGCTTGGCCCTTTTGTTATGTACCCTGCATTGTGTGATATATGTGTGACAGTCCCCTTTTCTATTCCAGGTGGACCCTTGCTGGATCTTAAAGGGTCCTCCCGGTCCTAGGGTCCCTGGTTTAATTTAAGAACTCCCTATAAATCCTCCCACTCGGGACACAGAAGGGCATCTCGGGTCACTTATATTGCGTAATTCCCTTTGGGTATTGCGACTACCGATAAAATCACCATATGGAGGCTTCCCAGGATACCGGGCTCGGGCTCCCCTCGGGGCAACCCCGGCAGTGTTTGGGGTGTGGGGCATCCCTTACAGGGGATGATGTTTTCCTTTGCATACCATGTGCGCAGCAGACTATTACGCGGCAGTCCGGATCCCATGCGTCGCCGGTCCTTTCTCCTACCCCTCCCCGCCTGATCCGTACCCCGTGTGATGTTGTCATGAGTGAGGAGTCGCAGTCTGAGGTGTGTGCCAGATTGTCCAATCTAGAAAAATTATTTTCTAGCGCTGTTGCCAGAAAGGCCCCGGGTAAGAGAAAGCACTTGTCCCCAGCCACGCAGGCTTCTGATTTTGAGGAGTTTGATTCACTGGACTGGTCTGATTACCCCCCGCTAGAGGAAGGGGAGCTATTTGAGGAGTCGGACGGTTCTGACGATCAGCAGTTTGTTGGCACCGATGCCGAGCGGGGTCAGGGGGATTCTTTGGATACCCCTAAGGTCCTGGCTCATATGTTTGAGGTTCTGGCAATTTCTCCTCCTGAAGTGACTCTTCCGCAGAAGGGGGAGTTCTTTTAGGAGGAGGAATTCCCTAATCAAAGGCATTTCGATGGCATTATTCTTAAGGAATGGGAGAGGCCTACGCGGCTTTCGGGTGTCCCTCCGGGTTGGGATAAGAAATATCCCTTTCCAGTGGATGCGGTGAAGCGCTGGTCGTCTCCTCCCGAGGTGGACGCCCCTGTTTTGATGTTGTCTAGCACCTCTGTTTTGCATTCTCCTGACTGTTCTACCCTCAAGGATGGTGAGGACAAACGCATTGACCAGATGGCTTGTCACGGTTTTGCCATTGTCGGGTTGGCTTTGCGGCCTGTTTGTGCTTCGGCACTTTTAATAGTGGCTTCTAGGTCGGTTGTTAGGGACCTGTTGTCTACCTCCAGGCTTGACCCGGCTAGTGATGAGTTCACCGCCCTTAAGCAGTGCGAATTGTTTTTGTCATTTGTGCTAGCCACCCTGGATGACACCATGGTGATGTGTAGTAGAACTTCTGCCTTGCTGGTGGCTATTCGGCGGTCCGTTTGGTTGCGCAAGTGGGCGGCTGATTTTGTGTCCAAAAAGTCGCTTACGGCTCTTCCCTTTCTGGGCTTGCGGCTCTTTGGAGAAAAATTGGATTCGGTCGCAAAAGGAGGTAGGTTACCTCAGCAAAAGAAGCAACGTCGTCCCTTTCGGGGGGCGGCTTCCTTTACCCCTTCCTTTCGTGGGGGCCAGAGCTGGACGGGGATTGGCTGTCTTCTCCTCCAGAGGTGATTCCTGGAACAGGGGAAGAGGACGTGCCCATCCAGGTCACAGCTGGGGCTCCAAGCCCAAAGCCGCTGCCAAGCCGGCTCAGCAATGAGGGGGCGCCCTCACCCTCGCGGGTGGGGGGGCGGCTGCGACACTTCTCCCAGGTCTGGGACCAGGAGGTCTCTACCGGATGGATTCGGGAAGTGGTGTCTTCCGGTTATAAGCTGGAGTTCGAGATCCGGCCTCCTCCCAGATTCTTCAGGTCTTGGGTGCCCTTGGATCCTCTGGCCGCGCAGGGGCTCCGGGCGGAAGTAAAAGATCTCCTGGACATGGCTGTCATCTGCCCGGTGCCTTCCTCGGACCCGGGCCTGGGATACTATTCCAATCTGTTCACGGTGCCCAAGAAGGATGGCTCAGTTCGTCCCATCCTGGATCTGAAGTTTCTCAACAGGTTTATCCGTCCCAGGAAGTTCCGCATGGAAACTCTGCCATAAATTTGCTTCGTCAGGAGGACTTCATGACGTCCATAGACATCAAGGATGCTTATCTGCATGTTCCAATCTTCCTGGCACATCAGAGATTTCTCAGGTTTGTGGTGAAAGATCGGCATTTTCAGTTTGTGGCTCTTCCGTTTGGCCTTACCTCGGCTCCAAGGGTTTTCACCAAGGTGCTGGCGGGGGTAATGGCCCTCCTCAGAGCCCAGGGTATCCGCATCGTGCCTTATCTGGACGATCTTCTCATTATGGCATCCTCTCTCAGCCAGGCGGAGCTAGATACCAGGACTGTGGTAGCCACTCTGGAGAGATTCGGCTGGGTGATCAACTATCCCAAGTCCTTCCTCTCTCCGTCCAGGGTGGTGTCGTTCCTGGGAATGTCTCTGGATACTTCTCAGTCCAGGGTGTTCCTTCCCCGGCCCAAGGTTCTTTTGATTCAAGAATTGACTCAGCTTCTTCTATCCATCCCTCGTCCGTCCATCCGGCTGGGGATGAGACTGGTGGGATTGATGGTGGCTTCTTTCGAGGCGGTTCCCTTTGCCCAGATTCACACAAGGACGCTCCAGCTCCATCTCTTGATGGCCTGGGACAGGTCTCCGCTGTCATTGGATCAGTCTTTTCTGATGTCCCCCCGGGTTCGGCATTCCCTTCGGTGGTGGCTGGAACCAAGCAATCTGATGAGGGGCAGATCCTTTCTGACCCCTTGTTGGGAGACGGTCACCACAGATGCCAGCCTGTCAGGTTGGGGGGGGGGGTTTGGAAGGATTTTCAGTTTCAGGGACTGTGGGGGCCTCAGGAGGCTCACGATCCCATCAATGTTCTGGAGCTGAGAGCCATCAGGTTGGTTCTGGGTCACTTGACTCATCAGTTACAGGGTTTGCCGGTTCAAGTTCGGTCGGACAATCGGACGGCGATCGCCTACATCAATCACCAGGGAGGGACTCGCAGCAGGCGTGCCCTCAGGGAAGTGTCCTTGATCCTGGGCTTGGGCAGAGAGCAATGTCCCATGCATCTCGCCGGTGTGCATTCCGGGAGTGGAGAACACGGAGGCGGACTCCCTGAGCAGGTGCTCATCTCGCCGGGGGGAATAGTCTCTCAGCCCCAGGGTGTTTAGGTCGCTTTGCCACCGGTGGGGGACTCCAGACGTGGACCTCTTTGCCTCTCCTCACAATCACAAGCTTCCGGCATGTGTGTCTCTCTCGCGGGATCCGCTGGCTCTGGCAGCAGGATGCCATGTCTCTGAACTGGAGGGATCTGGGGTTTCTATACCTGTTCCCTCAGTTTCCCATGGTGGGCAAGGTGGTGCGCAAGCTGGCCCTAGAGGGTGAGTCAGCAATCTTGGTGGCTCCAAGATGGCCTAAGGTTGGCAGCGGATCAGTTAGATCTGCCCCTTCTGCCGGATCTGCTCACTCAGGGTCAACTGCTCTACCCCAATTTACCAACGCTGGCTTTGATGGCGTGGCTGCTGAAACCTCCATCTTGAAGGAGGAAGGTCTTTCTGATGCTGTTATTCAGACTCTGGTTAGGGCTAGAAAGAAGTCTTCCTCTGCCATCTACTATAGGATTTGGAGGTCTTATATTGATTGGTGTGAGGTCCGGGCCTTGCCTTGCAGGGTGTTTTCTATCCCTAGGGTCTTGGAATTTCTGCAACATGGTCTGGACCTGGGTTTGCAGCTTAGTACGTTGAAAGGCCACTTTTCTGCCCTGGCGGTTTTCTTTCAAAGGTCTTTTTGCTCTTCATCCTCTGGTTAAGACCTTTTTCCAGGGGGTTACGCATGTGCGGCCTCCTAGGAAGCCTTTGCTCCCAGTTTGGGATTTGAATTTGGTTCTTTCTGCTTTTCAGGGTCCTCCTTTTGAACCTTTGCAGGATATTGCTCTTTCTACGCTTACCCAGAAGGTTGCGTTTTTGGTTGCCATCACTTCCGTCCGGCGTGTATCCGAGTTGGCGGCTTTGTCCATTAAGGCCCCGTACTTTGAGAGGCATCAGGACAAGGTTGTTTTCCACTTCAAGCCAGATTTCCTTCCTAAGGTGGTTTCTGCCTTTCATCTTAATCAGGACATTGTTCTACCCTCCTTGTGTCCTAAACCCAGCAATGACAAGGAGAGGGTTTTGCATTCCTTGGATGTGGTTCGCTGTGTGAAGTGCTATTTGGTGGCTACTTCTTCTTTTCGTAGGACTGACGCCCTTTTTGTGGTGCCCTCCAGGCCTAGGAAAGGTTTGGCTCCCGCCAAGTCTTCCATTAGTAAATGGATTCGCCAGGCCATTGTTGGGGCCTATTCTACCAAGGGGAAGGTTCCCCCTTTTCGTGTTACTGCTCATTCTACTTGTGCCGTTGGGGCGTCCTGGGCCTTCCAGCATCAGGCCTCTGTTGAGCAAGTTTGTAAGGCTGCTACTTGGTCTTCCGTTCACACTTTTTCCAAGTTTTACAAGGTTGATGTGCGGGCCTCAGCGGATGCTGTTTTTGGCCGCAAAGTTCTGCAAGCTGCAGTGGTTTAAGTTTGTGCATTATTGCCTTGTTTTGGATCCCCGCCCTTTATGGACACTGCTATTGGATGTCCCAAGTGTAATGACTATCTGAAGCGGGGTGTGTGACATACTTAGAATAATACCATTTTGTGATTACTCACCTGTAAAATGGGTATTATAAGTATGTCACACACCCCGCTTCACCCTGCCCTTTGGTATTCTGGATCCTTTCTATGGTGAACCTTTTTTACTGTTACTGGTTATTTTGGCTCTTCCTGGTCCCTTTTCTGCTGTCTTAATACTGGGGAATGAGTGGGAGGTCCCAGATATTTATGGACCGGGAGGGGCTCCCTTTTTTTCATGACATCTCTGCAAGATCGCCCTCTACAGGTCGGTATAACCCAAGTGTAATGACTATCTGAAGCAGGGTGTGTGACATAATTAGAATACCCATTTTACAGGTGAGTAATCACAAAATGGTATTTTCTAATGTTAGCGACCATTAAGGAGCTTCTTATCCTAGCCATGCTGCTGCCTGGATTCAACGGACATATAGCCCACAATGCACAGCAGCAAGGAAACCCAGCGACTTTCCATCTTTGCAGGTGGCCTGCAACTCCATTGGATGCCATTTTGTTTGTAAAATTGACCACAGCAAGAGTTGCAAAGAGGTAAATTAATGTTTGGGCAGGAATCTAAGTTGCCCTGGGGAGGGATACATATGGTTTAAAATGACCAAAACCTTGTCTGATAGTCTCACATTCACATCAATATATCAGCCACACCCTTACCCACTGTAAAGGTGTAGGTGATGGGTTGATATGAGTGTGTGTAACTGTGGCAAGAAGATTGACATTTGTGCAAGGGGGAGGGGGGGTTGTTGGTGGATTGGTGTGTTTGTGCAGGAAGGGGGTGGCTGAAGGATTGATTGTGTTTGGTGGATTCATGTGTGTAGGTTAACCTGTAAGTTACACCCTAATATATCATTCCACCAGCCACAACCTGACAAACACATCAGTTTGCCATAGCTGGACTCTGGGCAAGGTAACATTTTCTTTTATAAAATTGCAGCGGAACAAAACCTGGAATTTTTACTATCCTCGGTTTTGTTCTGTGCCCCACCAGGAATCCCAAATCGGGATGCCCTGCTGGTTGAAGCTGCCCAGAACCTTCCCAGTGCAATGGTGTGTGTGCAGACTCTCATCCAATCAGTCATTTACCGTGCATTTTTAATGCTTGGCAAACAGCTCTGTTTACATGCAAGGCTTCAGCAATTGGGGGTGCACCTATCTTAATGGCTGAGGCCGGGAGAGCGCTCACAGCCCTAAGATGCAGCAATTTGGCTGCTGGATGTTTACATCACTGAGGGAGCCAGGAAGAAGGTGAGTTTTGTGGCACCCTGAGGGGTTTCCCACAGCGTGGCATCCCGACTGAGGATGCCCCCAGGGAAGACTACAGTGGGTTTTGTTCCGCTTTAATAAAAAAGAGAGGGAGAAGGAGATGTGACAAAAGAGGCAAATGTGTGATAGAGAAACACAAGATGGGGATGTGAAGAAAAACCAAAGGACGTAGAATAGAGAGGAAGATTGATGGGGTATGGAGAAAGCTAAGGAGGAAATGTGGAAAAAAAAGAGGGGGAAAACCAGAATGTTGGAGTGATTTGGGAAAAAGAGTGAAGGGGATGTGGAAAAAGTGGAGGTTCCCATGCCTGTGACACCCACAGTTTTTCAGTTAAACCTCCAAATAGACCAGCGGTCACTGCTGACTTTGGAACTGTTTTCAGATCCACCTCCCTTTGACTGCCAACTCTCTCCTCTCATCATGCCCCAGCTCAGCATATGCCCCGTTCACTAGGGGGACAAGAAATCACAGCATACACTCTTCAATAGAATGCTCTACCTGATGTGGTGTATGGTCTGAAGTGCACAGAAATCCAGCAGAAGTGGTGAGTCCACTTTAAAGAGGAACAACCATTTTTGAGTGTTCCTTTTCGAAAGCTCAACAGTGGGATATCTGGATTTTGGGTCCCCTGCTGTGTCAAACACCCAGAATTTCTGGAAATCTTACCTTCAGCACAACTCCATGGCAAATGCATGGGTGCACAGCTGGTGCCATCCCCTGCTTGTACACCATCCTTCCCCTCCTTTTCATGCTAGGTTATGCCTAATGTTCCTGCCTTTTGCATTGTACAGATGTCTGAGGACAAGGGACTCGGATGGCTACCGGTCCTTCCTAGGAACCAACTATGGATGTAGTCTACCACCTATCCCATCTGGGGGTGCACTTGCCAGACTCATTGTCCATTCTGTGGGACCAGCTGTGCAGGCTGCAGCCCGGGTGGACAAGAAGGACTTGTCCAAGCGTTTTGCGTGCAATAACAATGCAGGAATAAAAGCAAATTAATTAATTAACTGCCTGCCGATGAGCTTTAACCTGTTTTACAGTGTACTCTAGATATCTGCCACTAGGTGTCAGATGACATCTACAAAATGTGTTTAATAGGCTTGTCCTTTTACGTTGTTTCACCGAGTTTTTTTTTTTTACTATTTATTTTCCATTCATTAAGAGCTTTTACCTGTGTAATCTATATTGTAGGCTTGGTTTGGATGATCTAATGCACCATATAGGCTCGATTTACACACACACTAAAATTTGTAGAGAATTTGTCTTTAAAGCAGAAAACCAGTCTAAGTTTAGGCCCCCTACCCTGTAGTTTTAGCCATGGACATAGCGATTTGCTGTGGCCACTGCCCAAAACTCTGGGAAAGGTAACATATTCCTCTTTAAGGTGACAGACAGCCTCATCGTGCTCAACAAGCTGTCGGCTTCTGTGAATTTGTGTGCTGATTAGTAATAAAGAACAATACTATTCTTCAGTCCTGCTCATTCATGGTCTGCTGTAAAATGCTTAGATTAAGGTGGAGCAAAACCTGGGATTTTCACTATGCTGGGTTTTGGTCTGTCACTCTGGGGCCGGTTTGGGATGCCCCGATGTGTGAAACCCCGCCGTTCCTTTGGTTTTCTTACCTACCCATGTTGTAGGCGTGACTCTCTTCCAATCAGTTCGGCCGCGCATATTAATATGTGGCGGGAGATGCTGGATGAAGTCCTAGCCGCACGCTGCATCACTTCCATCCTTCACCTGCGTGCAGCTTTGCACAGCCATTCAGCTACAGTGGGAGTGGCCAGGCGCAGCCGGAAAAGGATGCAAGTGATGCCGCTGCCAGCCACGCATGTGCCTTGGGCTTGTTTGACAGGTGAGGATATCGGGCAACTGTGGGGAACAGGGCATCCCGAAGTGAGGAGAGAGAATCAGCCAGCCCTGATGTCTGAGGGTTTGGTCCACTCTTTACATATAGGGATCGATTCAGAGCAAGGTAAGAATTCTAGCTTTTTTAGGAGAGAAAGCTGCCATTGACTTTCATTGTCTAGTTTGGGGCTGATTCAGAGCCAGGTGAAAATGGACAATGAAAGCAAATGGCAGTATTTTCTCCTAAAAAAGGTGAGGTTATTGGGTTCTGGACTCTTCTTGACCACCTTCCCTTCCTAACCAATGGATCCTCTTTGCATCCCTAGCTATAAGGCAGTGCTCATTTTTTTGGAAACCGGGAATTTGAGAATGTTCGTATGATTCAGAGCTGCGTTCCAAGAAAATATCGTTTGTGCATACACGACCGTATTCGCTTTGCGTACGCATATGGTTTAGCTGAACATCTAGGAAGCCGAGTTTGTACCGGTTTCCAGCCATAACTTGCTGTGGAGTCCATCATTCTCAGTGGGCTGTTGCCTTCCGGCGTATGCCTTTTTTTTTGTTTTCCCTGCTATTTTAAAGTGGACCAACACCCAGGATTTTGACTATCCTGGGTGTTGGCCCACTTCCGCGATGCCCGATCGGGGGTGTCCCGCTGTGTGAAACCCCCAGAAAGCCCCGAAAACTCACCTCACCCCGCTCCCACGTGACAGCCAATCCCTGCCGGCGGACAAGCGAGAGGCAGCGCCGGACAAGCAGAGCGCGTCCGCCACCGCCTCCCGCACGTCCCCCTTACAGAGAGCGCACCCGCACCGGCCATTCACAAACGGCCGGCGCGGGAGCGCGCCCTACTAGAGGGACGCGCGGGAGGCTGCGGATGCGCGCGCATGCGCCGCTGGAACGTGGAAAAGGTAGGATTGTGGGCTTCCTGGGGGGTTTCACCCCGCGGGACATCCTGATTTTGGATGCCCCGCGGGGAGGGATCTGATCGGCCCGGGAATCTTATAGATTCCCGGGCCGATCCCCCCTGGGTGTTGGTCCGCTTTAAGTTGCTTCCCCCTGTCCCCTGCCAGTGTACCTATGTAGTGTGCATGTCCTTCTACATACTTACCCTCTCTCCCCTGCTGGCATATCGGGCATCCCATGTAGTTTGCATGTCCTACATACTTACCCTCTCTCCCCTGCTGGAATATAGGGCATCCTGTGTAGTTTGCATGTCCTACATACTTACCCTCTGTCCCCTGCTGGAATATAGGGCATCCCATGTAGTTTGCATGTCCTACATACTTACCCTCTCTCCCCTGCTGGCATATTGGGCATCCCATGTAGTTTGCATGTCCTACATACTTACCCTCTGTCCCCTGCTGGAATATAGGGCATCCTGTGTAGTCTGCATGTCCTTCTACATACTTACCTTTGTTCCTTGGTTGCCATGTCATCCGCTTCTACCCACTGTTACTTGCCTCCTTCTGTTTTGTCTTATTATACTCCTCTGTTTCTTTGGTTTGCATCTGCTTTGTGTCGTTGCATTTAATAAATGCCACCACACAGCATATAAAGTACAAAACTATTGTTTAATTAAATTAAATTAATTAAAAAAAGTTTTTTTTTGTATGTAAATAACATCTAAAAGTATGACATTTTTCGGGGGGCAACATGGCACCTACAAAGAGAAATAAATAAAAATGAACACTTGTTTTTACACGTGTGTCTGTACATGCATGCACATTTTCACATACCCCAACTGTTGCCGGCATAGTTTTAGGGGGCCTCCCTCCTCCACGGCACCATCCCTTCTTCAGGGTCTGTATAGGGAAAGAACCTGGTTTAGAATTTCTGTGCATTTGTTGTTTGTGTAACGCTTGTGTAGTGTTTGGCCTCACTGGGTTGAAAACCACATTGCGCCACAGCGCTGCCGCAGCCAGGCCTGCTCTTTCCAGTAGCTTGGAATCTATTCATTCCGAGCCTGGGATCGGGCATAGTGGCTCCCCCTTCAGCCAGGAGACCTCCCAGCAGACCCCTGCATAAATTACAATCACACACTGGAAAGCAAGAGGTGTAGACTAATTCAAAAGTGACATAAGGGCAAAAATAAAAAAAACATTAAGAGAAAGAGGAGTCCACCAAATGCTGGTGAATGCTTTGGGCAGCATGTCTCTGGTTGCCAGAATAAAGCTGACCTGAAATCTCCCGAGCAGAAGCAGGGGTTGCCACCTCCACATATGCTGCCACGCTCTCTGTAAAGGCAAAATTGTGGAGGGCGATGCAGGCCAAGATGATTTTGGAGAGCTTCTCTGGCTTATATTGCAGGACACCCCCAGTGTGGTCGAGACATCAAAATCTGGGCTTCAAAAGGCTGAAGGCACGTTTCACTACTGCCCGTGTGTGGCAGTAGGCCTGCTTCATAAGCCTCCTGGCCAGCAGTCTGAGGCTTTAAAAATGGCGTCAGGAGCCAGGGAAGCAAGGGATAAACGGAATCCCCTAAAAGTAACAAGAAATACAATATTAACATCCTCACAGGTAACACAAAAGCAAGAAAGCCAAAGCCAAATAGTAACTATTTTGATAGAGTTGGCAAATAAAACTAAAGGTAAGGCAGGAGGCTGGGACCAAGCATTTGTAACAGCAACAGAGAGAAGGGGGCATGAACAAAATAGAAGGGAGGGCAGGGAGATAAATTGAAAAACACTAAACTTGGCCAAATATCAAAAAAGATGCACATATTAGACATGCAAAGAGCACAATAATAGACACACAGATCAACTACAAAAAAAAAAAAAACTTACCCAAAAGCCACAACTGCCAGTCAGCTTGCCACTTTCAAAACAGGTGTACAAACTGAAATTACTCAAGATGAATGAATCTAGGAAAGCCGTCCAAAATGCTGAAGATATGAAGATCCGGTCTCACATTGCATTGGACGATAAGAGAGTGGCCCATCTTGCGGGTGGGGTTAGCAAGAACCTTGGGGGGGGGGCATCCAGAATGCTGGAGCCCCCTCGCACCTAACTGCACGGAACGCTTCAAATACTCACCTTTCATACAAGCCAGCGCCGGGAAAGCGCCCTGTGCAGTTAGGTGAAGGGGGGCCCCAGCATTCTGGATGCCCCCCCCCCCACCGAGCTTCTTGCTAACAGCAAAGAGAGGGACCAACACCCATTAATGAAATAAGTGTTGGTATAGTTTAACTGGAGACACACTTAGCAAACATTATAAAGAAAAAGCAGGTGGTGAATAACCAGCCCAATTCACCAGAACCCCCCCTCCTATCTGTACTGATAGACCGCTCAACAGAATAAGATTAATACAAATTGTTTATTATAAGCCAAAAAAAGCCAAAAAAATGAAAAACATACGGTACATTTAAAATACAAAGTTAAAACCCCAACCGTGGGGTGTGGCGGGATGTGATTAGACTGTTTCAAGTCATATATTAAATTAAGTCCAGTATCTACAAATATGCACAATGGGACTATTTACAAAAAATATTTACATTTTCATGATTGTATTGCCCTGATTATATTATCAATATCTATACAGATTAAAGAATCTAAATTTCATGCATTTTGCACAGTGTGGTTGTTTTAAGTGTGCATAGTTCAGATCAATATATGCCCGGGAATCTACTCCTGTTTCTTATCTCTGCACTTGTATCAGCACTTTTAGCACCTGAGCACCTATTGGCGCCTGTGCTCTCATCAGCGGGACACTTATGTCCCTCCTTTTTCTTTGATTGCTCACTTACACCTTTTTATTATTTATTCTTGTTTCTTCATTCACGTTTCAGTTCACTATTTTTCACACTTTGCATGTGTTTGGCACTGGTTACACTATATCATAGCACTTTCTGAGGGGTAGACCCCGTGGCATTTATTAGATTCTTTAATCTGTATAGATATTGATAATATAATCAGGGCAATACAATCATGAAAATGTAAATATTTTTTGTAAATAGTCCCATTGTGCATATTTGTAGATACTGGACTTAATTTAATATATGACTTGAAACAGTCTAATCGCATCCCGCCACACCCCACGGTTGGGGTTTTAACTTTGTATTTTAAATGTATGTTTTTCTTTTTTTGGGCTTTTTTTGGCTTATAATAAACAATTTGTATTAATCTTATTCTGTTGAGCGGTCTATCAGTACAGATAGGAGGGGGGGTTCTGGTGAATTGGGCTGGTTATTCACCACCTGCTTTTTCTAGACAATTGACCCTGAAGGGTTTACCCCTCCCTAACCAGCATCCAGAATTCTATAGTAATTCAAATTGGCAGTGCGGGATTGTCTTTGTTTAAACATTATAAAGACATAATGTTCTGTTCTCTAAAGCAGTGGTTCACAACCTTTTTACGCCAAGTTCCCCCTAGCGACAAGCAATCGTAATCAAGTAGCCCCAAGTATGAGATCAATTACTAATGTTACCAAAATAAGTAGGTCATGGACCCTGTAGCACCTTTGCTGTATAAATGCAACCTTTTTGGAAGGTTTTCTGGAAAGTATTATTTCTTAGGTGAGTAGATTACTTACTCTTCCTGTAGATAAAAGCATAGGTTTATGGGAAGAGGAGGGACATTTTCGCTCCATGCTTAGAACACAGCGGAAGCATCCACCTCTTTGTACATAGTCGGTAAGTGGGTGGCTATTTATGCACTTCTGACTTGTGCAACCATTGAATATACATATGGACAGGGTAAGCCCATACCAGCTTACTATTTTATAGATAGATTGTAATCTGCAGATAGGGCTAGCCACATGATCAGCAATTATCACCAATTATTGCAGTTCACTCTATATATCTATATTCTGATGTACTTTGTTGTATTATCCAGTTTACTGATTTGCATCTCTTAGCAGTTTTACACCATTCCCACGGCTGATTAATACATCTACAGACCGTCATCCCGTGTCATTTGTTGATCTGTAGGAGGGAATTTAGCTGCCTGTCAAGCCCCACATAAATCCTGGGGATACGTGGAGTGGGGGCAGGACACATAAGATCTGCTTGGCTTTGCCTGTTGGCAGTGTCCAGAATATAACCTATAATAGCAGACATTTACTATACATGTGTAAATGCCAGTATAATAGCTGTAATTCATTTAGCACAACATCAGAGAAAAAAAAGGGTGTCACTACCCTCTTTTAGTCATTTTTGTGGCATTTTCTTTTCTCTAGAAAGAAGATAATGCTTTAAGACAATATGATTTTAATGCTATAATAATATATAGTCATAGTGGTTCTTTTACTGCAATAGGCTAATATAGATTACATATCCTTGCTAACCACTAGTTCCAAAGGACTACATTGTCTGTGATTCTCTACATTTACACCACAAATTACTTTTTTTTTTTTTTTTTTACAGCTCATCCTTCTACTCGAAATTTGTTTCTATTATTGTGCCTTTTTAATCTGTATCTAGCCATGAATTGGGTAAGCTTGCTTTATAAATGCCATGATCATTATTTTCTGTAAAATGATGTGAATGCCAAATAACCTTTATACTTTCTTATAGCTCCATTTATTTTTTAATGTCTGTTCTTTTAAACAAAATAGTGAGCTATGCTCACGCTCAGGTCCTCCTGCTGAGCGGGTCAAGGATGTGAAGGTCATACTTAATGGGGGTCTGCAAAAAGAATAATAAAAGAAGAATGAATCTTCTAAGTTCAAAAATCATAATAAAGCCAGCTTCCAACTGTTACATCTTGAAAGCGTGTAGAGGGATTCTCACAATAGTTAAGATTTAGTTGATACTTTACATATGAACGGATAAGGAAAACAGCTAAAATATAAAAAGTTCTTGAGCAATAAATAATACGTCACTTTTTTATTTCTTGTGATATTGGGAATAAAATAAAGAACAATATACTTTACACTTGTGCACCCCACTTAATGTGAAACATGAACACCGAGTAAACTCTTTTTACCATACTGTATCTCATCCACAGAATCTTTAAAAGCCAACCTTGGTTGGTTGGTTCGATCTGCGTCTCCCTTAGATTGAGTATCAGATACCAATGGATTTTGTGCCAACCTGGAAGATTGCACACTTGAAGAATTGCTCTATTTCTTAGGGTTTATAGCCCTGACCCCCAGTGGCTGACTTCACCTTTGCCAAGTGTCCAAGAAGGATGGCCATGGGCTGATGGTCTCCTATCCACTGGGTCGCTTGAACAGGCCAACACTCCTGAAGGAATAGACCAGCACAATCTGTCACAATGGCCTAGGTGGACCCCTGACTGTGGAGACTACAGAGCGACTCACCTCTTAACCTGGAAATCTGGAATCCAAGGACCAACCTGGTCTTCACTAGAGCCCCTGATGGTGCGAATAGGCTGAGCTGCTGGAAGGCCCTAGGTAAGATAACCAGGGCAAATGAAAGATCAGGACTGGAGAGAAGACCGCAACAGAGTAGATAGGTGGTACTGAGATCGAAGGCTGGCAGCTCAGTAGTGGTAAGCAAAATGAGGTCATGGGCAGGTGGATCAGGTTCAAGTCTGAACCTGATCCTCCTGCCCACGACTTCTGCCTGTTTTCAAAGTTGATAAACAGGCCGAGGTCATGGACGGGTGAATCAGGTTCAAAGTCAATAAACAGGTCGTGGGCAGGCAGATCAGGTTCATAGTTGATAAACAAGCTGAGGTTGGATAGGAGATCAGGATCCCAGTGGAAGGCAAGCCAGGTTGTACACAGGAAAAATGATTGAAGCAGCATACCAAAGGCACAACAGCGATAATATGATTTTGACAATATGTGTATGGTGGTGGACAAGCCAGGTCGGGCGCCCAGTTGGAGATTATATACAGCTTGTGAGTGAGGTTCTCAACAGGTACTGAACCCTGAAGCGCCCTCGGCTTTATAGGACCCTGCACACGCGTGAACGGGGTTCTGCATGCAATGCGAATGCGCATGTACACGCACATGGGAACAATTGGAAGAAGTAAATGCATAAACGCATGCGCTAGGGAACCTTGGTTCCCTCTGCTAGCGAGCAGGCGAAATAGTCCTGTTTCTGTGACACTAACAATCACTGACAACAGATGCCCAGCACCAGGGTTTCACAACTTGCATTGCTTTGCTCCTCTGGATTTTCCTTTGTTGGTAAATAGTGTGTTGGGCTTCTTTTGTGTTCTTGCTCTTTGCCTCCGTCTTTTTTTTATGATCAGCTCTGATGCTGCTATCGCCACAGGCAAAGCTGCTCAGGGGTGTAACTTGAGGGGGTGCAGGGAGTGTGACAGCACCGGGGCCCAGAAGGTCAGGTTCTGTTTCCTCCCGCCCTTTCTCCATCAGTATGATCATTTGTTGGAATTACTACTTCATCTGTTCTGTAGGACACCTGCCATATCGTCTAAGCCTATGCAGGTGGCGCGATTTTGGGCTTTGGGTCAGTCATGCTCATTATAGTATGTTGTCTTTCCGTGCCTGCGGGGGAGATGCCAGCTACCCCATTATTATTATTGTTTATTTATAAAGCGCCATCGTACCCCATTCCTCTCACTTCCTTTTCCTGGAAGCTAATTTTTCCCATTCACAGTGCTTAAATTAAAACTTTTATTTAAAAAATATTTCATATGTTCCTATAAAATAAAAATATGTTTATGAGAAACAGTTATCAAATAAAAGCTCTGACAATGATAATGATTGTGTATAAATGATCAGGACAGACTTGCATACAGAATTATTTGACTAAAAACTGACACATGTCTACGATGAAAAATAGGCAAAGATCCTCAAGAGTTTCACCATAGATTAAACTACCTATACTTACTAATAAATGACCTAATTATATAATAGTTTATTACACCATTGATTAGAAGGCTGTAATTATGTATGGAAGCTTGTTAATAACACATCTTTTCAACTGTGTTATTAAAGAACCACTTTTTAGATGTGATCCCTCATCATATGCAAGAGACAACCATATGTACATTTATTATTTTTATGAACCTAGGACAATTTAATGTAAACTGCAAAACGAAATATTTTTTTTAAAAAGGAGACATTAATGTCTAAGTTATGATGGGCAAAATATTAATTCTGGTGTTTGACTGTTTTTTCATTTTGAAGTATTGTGTAGTAAAAATATACTACTTGGAAAAAAAGATCACATATGAATCAAGACTAGGTTAGCATTAAACCAGACCACCCTGAATAGGAGCATATCTTATATTTTTCCCCCACCCTGAACATACAGATTGCCCTACCTGCTTCTAGTGCATTTTCTGAGCCTTTAAACATCCATGGAGTCTCAGGCTGCCTGCAGACAGGAAGTGCCTTCTAACTGTGCCTCTCTGCTGTCCTTTTCCTGATCCCAGCTCTGCTCTGTCTGTGTAAAAGCACAGCTATAGCCCCCGTGCATTTTTGCCCTCCTCCCCTCAGTATGTGTGATGCTTCTGAGGCAAGATGGTGGCCCCTAATCTAAAGTCCTGTACATCGTTGCAGTCCAGTGGGGAAAAGAATGAAATTAAGTGACTAAAAATGTAAAATATATTAATTTTAGATGATGGGGAAAAGGGTTTGGGCTTTTTATTAAATGTTGCTGAAGGTCTGGTTTAAATACATTGTTATCTTCCTTTAAGGACAGTGGCAAAGCACCTGTATATCCCATATGATGTGATTATTTTGCCCATAGAATGTCTACCATGAGCCAAAATTATTTACGCTCTCTGTTTTTTTACATAAACGAAATCTTTTCTCATCAATTATGACCTGCTCGATTAAGTTCATAGCCAGTCTAAAACAGCTAAACATGTTTTTAAAAAAAAGCATTAAGGTACATAAGCATGAGATACATTGGAGAGTCAGCACTTATTGCTGGAGAGAAGTGGGTTGAGTATATGGATTTATTGGGCCAAAATGACTGTTATGCTGAGTGCTGTTTTATGCTCCACCAGTGTCCCCCTACCCTCTCCTTAAGAGCCACCAACAGGTCATGTTTTGAGGGTTGTGGAACACTCCCTACAGCAGTCTAAAGCAGTAGTCCTCAAACTTCCTCCTCAAGGGCTGAGACAGGCCATGTTTTGCAGCTCTCCACGCTACTCCACAGGTGAATTAACTGGTGCTCAGACAGAGCTATAGCCCTAATTATTACATCTGTGCATCAGCATAGAGAGCTGCAAAACCTGGCCTGTCTTGGCCCTTGAGGAGGAAGTTTGAGGACTACTGATCTAAAGCATTGAAGAGGCATAGCAGGCCTTTGATCAAGGACATTTATTATTGGCTAAGTTAGTTCACCCCTGGTATTAAATAGACGATTGGCATGATGGTCTGGGTTGATTGTGATCTTGACCAGGTCCTCACAGATTTTGTCTATGCCAGTGTCCTTTTCTGGTCATGGACCTTGACACTGCAGGGTTATTACTCCCAACACAAAAGCACATGGTCACTCAGGGCAGGGTGTAAGCCTTGATGTCCTCTCACTCAGTTGGTATAAAAGGATTCCAGCAGCAGGAGTGAGAGAATAATAAAAAAATAAATAAATAAATTAAAAAAAAGGAGTGAGAGAAGAAGCCAGAGTGATCGGCATAGGACACAATGATCAGGGATTGATCGACAGTTAGTATAAAAGAAATAAAATACTTTATTCTCTGTGTCTGTGTTTTTTTACATTTAACCCTTTATGAACTGGTAGAGGAGTCCATGAGACCCCTATACAAGTTCACAGGACACCTGTCAGGTGGCGGGTGACTTGCCATTAACCCCCTGCTCCAATACCTGCCTCCCCAAACCCAAGGGGGGGGGGGGCAGAGGAGCCTGTGGCCCTTGAGGGCTATGGGGGCATTTAGCCTTCAGGACTGGAGGCAAGCCTGGTTGGCCCCTGTGACCTGGTCTACAAAACCCCATACCTGGTGCCTGGGATGGTTTTACTGGGGCACCTTGCCATTTCTTTCTTTCATTTTCATGGGTTTCAACCCTTAAAAGTGAAAAAAACCTTGATAGTTCTCTTTTCAGTTTGAGGGATTTCCTGGGCAGGAACGGGGGGCTACCAATACATATGAGATAGCATTGTAATTGGAAGGAATTGGGCTTTTACGCGCAATATGGCTTTCCTTAAAAAAAAATGTTTTTTATTTTGAAAAAAAAAAGCGTCAAAATTTAAAACGTTTTACACAAAATTATTATGAAAGCATGGAAAAATTACAAAAAGACATTTCATATTAAAGCCCAAACTCATAGAAATTCCAGCAAAAATCACAGTTGAACATAGCGCAAAATGGTGAAAAAACTCAAGCTGGCAGTTAAAAGGGTTAAAAGTACCTATGTATGTTGGGTATTGTTCTGTTTTGATTCTGCTTTTTTATTCCTTTTTTCAGGAAACGACTTTCACTGGACGAGAGTCCATGCATGCACCCTTGGAGCGTGAGTGTTTACGGGTGCCCTGGGGCATCCTGATTTGGAATGCTGCCACCGGCCAGCCCTAGAATCATTTAGATTCCAAGGCCGAGCCGGGGGAGTTTTGTTCCGATTTGATGTAACATGACATGAATATTGATCTTTCGGGCTTTACTAAACGTAAAAAAAGATTAATGTAGCAAAGTGACCCTTAGTTTTGTGGAGGGGGCTAACTATAAATAAGTGGCTCTAGCTCAGGGATGCACAACCTTTTATAACCTAGGGGCCACATTGTTGTATTGTGCCACTTAAAAAATGTAAGCATTGAATGCCTTCATGTATATGCAAAGGTGAGCAGAGGTGGCAGGAAGAGGTGGGGTGAAATAAAGTGAAAGAGGTAAGGTTACCAGAGGTGGGTAGAGGTGAGAAGGGGTGGGCAACGGTAAAGCAGGGAAAG
The DNA here is from genome assembly GCA_027917425.1 of Gastrophryne carolinensis. Lineage (NCBI taxonomy): Eukaryota > Metazoa > Chordata > Amphibia > Anura > Microhylidae > Gastrophryne > Gastrophryne carolinensis. Next base: position 79,585,269 of record CM051242.1, on the reverse strand, counting down.
GTCATTTCAGCAGAAGTTAAGTGGAAAGAGGTGAGGTGGTTAGAAGTGATATCTCAAAGGAAGCAATGGACAGAGGTGAGGTGTGTAGAGGGGAGATAGGAAGAGGTGGGTGGGAAGGAGTGGGCAGAGGTAAGGCAGGGAGAGGGCAATTGAGGAGGGGTCAGACAGGGAAAGTTGAGAGGGACAAACCTGAGTCAGGAAGAGTTGAGCAGAGGTGAGAAAGTAAGAGAAGTTATAGACAGAGGTGAGGTGGAAAGAGCCTGATATAGTTAGATGTGAGATCAGAGGAGGTAAGATGGGACAAGGTGGGAAGAGGTCATTTGAACACAGATAAGGAGGGAAGAGGTGAGCAGAGGTGAACTGGGATGAGTCTACTTGGGCATCTCCAGACACAGCCAGCACAAACAACACATGTGTGTCACCCACCTATACAGAGAAATTTATTGGTGACGCACTTTCTCCTTCAGATATTTGAGACACACCGCTGTCTAGTGGTCAGCCGCTTGCACTGCAATGAAAGCTCTGCTTGCTAACTCCTTAGGGGTGCTGGGGGCTGCAAGCAAGGGCAGTGCGAGCCACATGCGCTGGTTATGTAGGTACTATGACTTCCTAACTAAGTTCTTAAGCTATTACACATTGTATACTGTACAAAGGGGCCAGATTTATGATCCTTGTAGTTAATTGCCTTAATGGAGAACCTATGCTCCAAGTGATGTCTCAAAAAGCTCTCAATATCATCCATTACAAATGTATCTGCTGCTTTCTGAAACACTGGTGCCCAGATCTTCCCATGCTAAAACTTAATACGTCTGTAAAAAACAGGCTCACCTTCAGTACACATACCAATTTGATTTAGCCTTAACGCACAGAGGTACCATCAACCAAGTAATTGTATTTTGCTTCCTATATGCAAATCCTTGCACACCATCATTGACCCCTGCAACATTATTAAACCATGCAAATGCTACTTTGCATTCTGGGAGAAGAACATTAGACCTGAATAATTAAGAGTGATTTGTGATAGGTTTAGTAATAAGGTATTTAAAACAAGCATAACATGTAAAAGAAAGCTACAAGATAGCAGCATCCATGGGTATTCTGACTCACCAGATAGCAGTAATGTGAATCCTGTAGACAGCTCCACATTCTCTGTGTGTGTCTGTGATGGATGTTTTCTTTACTCCATAAGGCTTGGCAGATAGCTTACTCGGCTACTCGTGGATCACGTAGATTATGTTTCAAAAGCTTTAGTTCAGTACAGAATCTTACAATAAAACACTTCTTACAGCAGGGATCTTGTAATGTAACCCATACAGCAACAGCAGGTAAAAAGACTGTAGCTGCAGGAGGGAGCAGCAGGTGTGCACTGCTTGGATGCCAAACTAAAAATGGTTCAGGAAGAGGGGAAGTAGGGAGGAGCTACTTGCATCACGGCAAGACTAAGGGAGCCAGGGAGGAACAAAGGTAATTAAAGGCACACTGCTCAGCCTATGTAAATAAACATTATATCAAGCAGTTACCCCAGGTAAAATAAAACACACGTCGTGGGACATGACAATGGGGAAAAGGATTAACTGGGGAAAAGTATAAGCAAGGATACATGGCCGGCATTTGGGGTGTTCAGATGGAGTGACCACACTGGGCGCGTTAACCTAGGACTGCCAGGGGGGGCACCACCTGCTCACTTTAAGTTCTGTCAGATTGCTATTTGATGGGCACATTGTCTATTATGTCCTGGGGGGGACCATTGAATTTAAGGTTGGCCCTCAAAGGAGACCACCCTATAATAATATAAGAAAAGAAACTAGCAAGTATTATTTGCATTTGACTGGTAAACTCAGAACAGCATCTCTTCTGGTGGGCCCATCAGATTTGGAAGGCCCGCATCAATCATAAGTGAATTATGGGGTAGATTTTTTTTGAAAGGACCACACTTGCAACCACCTCCTGATCCATCGGCACTGGACCCCCACCTCCGCCACTTTCATTGCGGACACCTTCTCCACTGCCTCGTCCCCTCGCCTCCTCTTCTGCCTGGTCCACCGCCGCCACCTCCTCCTTTTCTGCCTGGTCCCCTGCCGCCTCCTCCTTCTCGGCAGCCTCGTCCCATGCCACTGCCTTCTCCAGTGCCTGGTCCCCCACCAGAGCAGCCGCTTTTCTGTGGGAAACGCAGGTGGTCTTCAGCTGCAGCCGCCACTGGTCCCCCCAACAGAGTGATCGATTTGTCGCTGGTCCCCCTCTGCAGCCATCGCCACGTCGTATCGGAAACAACGTCGTAGTGTAGACCGGCATGTTGTGTCACCCCTGCACCGCATCAAAGCCAGCACAGCACAAATTTGGTGGAAGCGCACAGTATGAAAGTAGCATTATGCTTTCTACATTGTGATGCTTTTTCACCCTGTATCTTCTTCACATGTTAATTTAGCTTTTGATATAGAGCGACAGAATGTCTTAAAGTGGATCAAAGACTCCAGGGCTGTCTGATTCCGTTCAAATTCAGGAAGCCCCACTGTGTGAAACTCCCAGAGTCCCCTGTAAAACTCATCTTCTGCCCGATCCAAAGGCGCATGTGCGAGCCACAGCCGCTGTCTGCTATACCTTTAGCTCACTCGGCTTTTCTTGGCTTATCCGATTTTGACGAGCGTGCTGATTGGATGAGAGCCTGCGCATGCGTCGTAGGACCGGGTAAAGGCAAGTTTACTGGGTAACCTGGGGATTTCACACAGCAAGGCATCCTGATTCGGGGTGCCCCGGGGGCAAGGACCAAAACCTTGGATAGTCAAAATCCCGGGTTTTGGTCCACTTTTAAATATACACAGGTCACATTTGAGAACTGATTACTTTCTAGTGTTGCATAGTCATTTTGCTGCAATTTCCTAAAGCTGAAAATTGAAAATATGTTTCTATCAAACAATGTTCCTGTATGCCTCGAATTAGGAACGGAGTGAATCCAGAGCAGCTGCAGCATTCAGGAATCTAACACAGGTAAAAAGGAAGCTGAACGATATCCTAGCCTGACACACAAGATATATAATCAAGCATTGAGAAAGATCATAATATGAATTCAGGAGCAAATGTATCACACTTTTTGCGGGAACACTGACAAAACTGCCACTGTAATAATATAGAACAAGTAGAATCGGCGTGAAACTGAGAATATTGCAGTGGTATATACGGCATATACCGGCATTCTAAAACACACTGTGTAGTAATAGAGAGAAGTTAAAACAAAGGCTCACTTTCTATGGGGTCCATTCAGTACAAGGTTCAAAGTGCACATAGGAGTAAAATTGCACAAAAGGGATTGGCACTTTTAAAAAAAATGGTAGTGTACTTTTTGCACCTTGTGCCAAGTCACTCCGTTGATTTAGCACAAGGTGCAAAATGGCATTACTTTAAAAAGTCCATTTTCTTTCAATCAGGGTCATGCTAAGGATCTGGTGACGCAAGCTTACCGTTGGGTGTGCTATCAGGTTTGAAACTCACCTGTAGAATTGTTTTTGAATATATCCAGTCCAGGTCGTCCCAGAAGTAATGACATATGGGTATTCTGCCCCCAGGGGGCGCTTGACTGCAAGATCAAAAGCTGTCGCTCCTCCCGGCCCCCTATAAAAGCAGGTGTCTCACTATTATTTCCCAGTGGTTAAACAGCAGTAAGAAAAAGAGACAGGCTGGGAGGCCAAGAAACCATATTACTTCACATAGCTTCAGCATGTACTCTCTCCAATAAAGAACTTTAAGGACAACAAGTCCAAGAATACAATAATAATCACCATAACAGGCAAACAGAGATAATGAACAAAGGGCGGGGTGGGACGACCTGGACTTGATATATTCAAAAACAATTCTACAGGTGAGTTTCACATAATTGCACTTTTCCCTATATCCAGTCCAGGTCGTCCCAGAAGTAATGACATATGGGACATCCAAAAGCAGTGTCCATTAGGGCGGGATCCCCAGTGCGGAACAGCATGTTGTTCATTTCACTACCGCCTGAAGCACCTTTCGGCCAAAGACAGCATCAGCTGAGGCCCTAACATCAACCTTGTAAAACTTGGTAAAGGTATGAACTGAAGACCAAGTGGCGGCCTTACAAACTTGTTCAACAGATGCCTGGTGCTGAAAAGCCCAAGAGGCACCAATAGCTCTGGTAGAATGAGCTGTGATCCGAAAAGGGGGTTCCTTCCCCTTGGCAGAATACACTTGCACCAAAGGGAATTGTCTGATCCACTTACTGAGAGTGGACTTGGCTGGTGGCAAACCCTTCCTAGAGCCTTCTGTTAGGACAAAGAGCAAATCCGATTTCCTGAAGGATTCAGTCGCAGCCAGTTAATACTTTATGGCTCTGACCACATCCAAGGCATGGAGGGTCCTTTCCTTAGAATTAGTCGGTGCTGGACACAAGGAAGGTAAGACAACTTCCTCATTACGGTGAAAGGGAGAAACGACCTTAGGCAAAAAATCAGGTTTAAAGCGAAAAACCACCTTATCCTTATGCAGCTCAAAATAAGGAGGCTTCATACAAAGCGCGGCCAGCTCTGACACGTGACGCACCGAGGTGATCACTACCAAAAAGACCACCTTGAGAGTCAAATAGGCAATGCAGCATCGCACAAAGGCTGAAAGGGAGGCCCCTGGAGAGCAAAAAGCACCAAATTCAAGTCGCACACCGGTAATACAGGCTTACGCGGTGGACGTAAGTGGGTGACTCCCTGGAAAAAGGTCTTGATCAATCTATGATTGCCAAAGGATCTCTGGAAAAAGATGACCAAGGCAGAGACCTGGCCCTTGAGGGTGCTCAGCTGGAGACCCAAGTCTAAACTGTGTTGTAAACACTTCAAGATCCTAGAGATAGAGAAAGTGAGACAAGGGAGACGCTTGGATTCACACCAAGCAATGTACGCACGCCGAACTCTGTAATAAATCATGGAAGAAGACTTGCATGAATCATGGTACGCACAACTGTGGCAGACAGGCCCTTTTCCATCAGAATTGAGGTCTCAATAGCCAGGCCGTCAAAGCCAGCGTCTGTAAATTGGGGTGCCGCAGCGACCCATGTGTGAGAAGTCCTGGGTCGTCGGGCATGATGTAGCAATCCCCTGACATCTGAACTATGTCTGCAAACCAACTCCTTCTCGGCCAGCGAGGAGCCACCAGGATGGTTGGGACCACTTCCTGGGCTATCTTGCGCAGCACTCGACCCAGGAGTGGAAACGGAGGAAATGCATAAAGGAGCCTGAACTCTGTCCAAGGAATTGCCAGAGCGTCTGTGGCAAAGGCCAGAGGATCTCTTGACAGGGAGACGAACCTTGGGAGCTTGTGATTATGTCTGGACGCAAACAGGTCCACATCCGGCTGACCCCAGCGGAGACACAGAGCATAAAAGATCTTGTTGCTGAGAGACCATTCCCCCAGACGAGAGGCCCCCCTGCTCAGGGAGTCTGCCTCCTGGTTTGGTCAGAATCTGGGTCACCTCCTTGAGGGCTCGCTTGCTCCGAGTCCCACCCTGGTGATTGATGTAGGCGACAGCCGTCTGATTGTCACGCGACCCCTTAAATGGGGAGACAAGCGAAGAAGCACAAACCGGATCGCTCTCAGCTCCAGGAGATCTATGGGCAAGTGGTTCTCCTGCGGACCCCACTGACCCTGGATCTTCTGCGTCGGCCCAACACCTTCTGCTGTGGCAGGAAAACCTTGACCTGAGAGGTGTCTAACGTCATGCCCAGAAAGGACCTCACTATTGAGGGAGTGATCGAAGACTTGGGGTAATTGATTACCCATCCGAAAGCCTCTAGAGTGGATAACACCGTCCGGGTGTCGCTCTCGGCCTGCTGAAGGGACTGAGCCGCAATCAGTAAATCGTCCAGATAAGGCAGCACACGAATGCCCTGATTCCTCAGAATAGCTATGATGGCCGCCAGCACTTTGGTGAAGACCCGGGGGGGTTGAGGATATCCCGAATGGCAGAGCCACAAACTGGTAATGCTGGTCCTCCAGAGAGAATCTCAGGAACCTCTGATGTCCCTGGAATATCGGGATGTGCAAATAGGCATCCATGATGTCCACCGTGGTCATGAAGTCGCTGGGCCGCAGCAAGCTCACCGCTGACCGTAAGGTTTTCATGCGGAAATGCCTGACTCTTACAAACCTGTTGAGACCCTTCAGGTCCAGGATAGGTCTTAACGTTCTGTCCTTCTTGGGAACCGTGAACAGGTTGGAGTAAAAACTTTGACCCTGCTCCTGACGAGGTACAAGGCAAATCACACCTAACCGCAGGAGGTGCTGCATGGCCATTCTCAGGCCCTGTGCTGTCACTGGGTTCTGGGATATGCGAGACTGAAGAAATCTTGAGGGCGGCCTGACTGCCAGCTCTATTTTGTACCGGAGGACATCACCTCCTGAATCCACCGATCCGAGACGCGCTGTCTCCAGATATAAGCAAATAGCAGAAGCCGTCCCCCCACCCGGATGGGTGAGGGCGCCTCCTTATGCCTGAGGAGCCTTGGCAGGGGGCTTGGACTTGGATCCCCAGGAGGGATTGGATCGGCCGCCGGACCTACCTCGTCCCCAGGTATCTCTGCGGCCGCCTGAAAATGAAGAGCCTCTTCCTCCTCGAAAGGAGCGATAGGCAGAGGAACCCCGAAAGGGCCGCACAGGCTTCCGTCGCTGAGGGAGTCTACCATCCTTAATCAGAAGGTCCAGACACTCCCCGAACAACCTGTGTTCCACAAAGGGGATACTATTGAGCGACTTCTTGGCCGCGGCACCAGCCGACCATTGCCGCAACCAGAGCGAGCGACGAAGAGCAACAAGCAGGGCCGAAACCCTGGCACCGAGCCGGACACCATCGTCCATGGCAGAGACAACAAAGGCAACAAAATCCACGCAAGCTTTGAGGTCTTTATACTTCTCCGCCCGCTTGCGAGACTTAGCAATATCCACAAGACGTCTCACTGTTTTTCTGATGGCTAAGGAGACAATAGTCATGGCACACACAGGGCGAAACCAAGCACCAGCAAAGGTGGAGGCATGACAAACTAACTGATACATGCTCCTGTCAGCTGGATCATGCAAGGAAGCAGTATCGGGTGACGGCATAACCGTTGTGTTGGATAATCCCGACACAGGGGAATCCACTTCGGGGGGATGGGACCATAGGCGGACCAACTCCTCAGGAAAGGGATACCGCCTGTCCAGGCCCTTAGGCACCGACGGCAGCTTGTTAGGCCTTTCCCACTCTTGAAGATCATATTAGAAAAATGGGCCTGCTCAGGAAAGACAAGTCTCTGTCTCTTAGGCCGAAACAAATCACCCTGTTTCCTCTTAGCCGCTTTAGGAGGGACAATATGCAACATCTCAAAAACTGAAGCCAGCAACTTCTCTGTATCATCAGGGAGCCACATATCCTCGTCCGAGGAAGAGCCAGGCCGCTGTCATAGCCGGCAGAAAAAAACAGTGGAAATGGAGTCCTCATGCAACTAGCCTTCCTCCATGGAGCCCAGACCTCCAAAAAGATCATCATCATCATTATGCGAAACGGGCTCGATGTGCCGCGTCTTACTCGTGGCATTCTTAGGAGCCGTGCAAGAGATCTGTCTCTCAAGGCTGGCCACCCGGTATGCCAAATCAACTTGGTACCCCTTGCTGGCTTCCCCCTCACTGGGGGCTGAGTGCAGTAGTGGGGGTTCTGGAAGGGCTGCAGGCAATAACGTGCTAGGGGCAGATACGCCCGCCCGATCATGCTCCAAAAAGACGCTCCTGGCGCAAGTGACACAAACAGTGCTGAGTCCGCCCAGAGGGCTGGCACTGCACATGGGGCAGAGCTTCACCCGTCCAGATGGGGCCCCTAGCTCACTATCCCCAGAAGCCTCCATTATGGTGATTAGAATAATTGGTATGCTGGTTACAGGGCACTGATGGCCCAAACCTGATAAGCCCTCTGAAATAGTCCCTCTTTTGAGATCCCTCTAAATAGGGAGGGGGGGGGGCCCGGGAGGAATCACAACCTCAATCTATCAAAGGGGCCCACCTAGAAGACACAAGCAGAGAAAGTGCCATCAGTATCCCACAGCACATGCGCAATACAAACACAACAATAGATATTAGCAAGAGGGACTCACGACACCGACAGCGCTCCAGGCAGCGTGGCAGGGGAAGGCAGCACAAGATGGCGCAGAGCCAGCAGCTCGGCGCGTTCCTCGAGGGGCGGGCCGCACAGCAGTAATGCGAAAAGCGCCTTCGTGCGGCCCCGCCCCCCGACGGCGCGAAAGGAGCGCCCGTCCCCAAAATGGAAGACAAAGCCATAGCAGTAGCAAGACACAGGGCAGCCCACGAAGGGGCCCCCGTACCAGTCCATGCGGCGTGCGTATGCGGCCACACCTCCGCACCAGAAGCCACAGCCAGAAAAAAAACCTCTGCCGAGTGGCGCCGCCCCCCCCCTCACAGTGCAGCAGCCAAGATGGAGGGAAGAGAGGAGCAGGATAACTCGAGGGAGTGAGGGAGGTAAATACAAAAAGACAACTACGATGTCTGCGCAAGATAAAGTGAAAGGTCCACAAAAAAGCACCACACAGTAATAAAGCTTGTGGGGCAGGGAGGGTATGAAACTCATGGGCATAAGTGGTCCCCCCCCCCCTATAGGCCAGCCTATGGCCTGCTACCCATTAAACAGGGTCTGTGACCCAGAGCCTAGCTCTGCCAACGCCTGACCCCGGTGTTCTCCCTACCGTCACCGTCCCGATCAGCCATGGCTGGGAGGCAATAGTGGGTCCACGGGATCAGTGATAATAAGGTCGCAGCAGCCGACGGGCTAGGAGGCCCCGCTCAGCTGCAATATCCAGGAGAGAGTATCCAACGATCTTCAGCAGCCAGACTGCAAGATGAACACTGGGAAATCATAGTGAGACACCTGCTTTTACAGGGGGCCGGGAGGAGCGACAGCTTTTGATCTTGCAGTCGAGCACCCCCTGGGGGCGGAATACCTACATGTCATTACTTCTGGGACGACCTGGACTGGATATAGGGAAAAAAAACATTTTGATACTTCCCCTAAAACCACCTGTACATGTGATGGGGCATTTTTACAAGTTCGTTTTTCTAATGAAGTAGGGATATTTTTTCAAACTTTGGAAACTATAGAACCCTATATACTATGTAGAACTATTTAGCATAGCCCATAAGGTGCTGTTTTTCTAATCCTTACACCATTGGAAAAATGACGTACCTCACATGTAAAAATGCCACAGAGGTAGGTGATGTTTGGGGAACAAAATAAAACAACATTTTTTTTCTGAATTTGTTTTGTGTGTTCAAGTTAAAAAGCTCGCTCAGATTGCGATTTCTATCTAGGGGCTGATTTAATTTGGCACCAAGTATAAAAAGTGAAAAGAGAAAAAGTTGATTCATCAAGAGTTGAAAAAATTCTCACGGTAGTAAAAAATTTATTTCATGAGAAAAAAAGCATGAGCATGTCACTGTTGATAAAATCAATAGTTAGGAAGACAATGAAAGTCAATGCCACTTTTTTATTCCTGAGAAAAGTAGTGAACATTTTACTCCTTTTTACACAGTAGTTAAAAGTGCCATTGACTTTCATTGTCTTCTATCTGGTGATTCACTAAAAGTGAAATTCTCAGACTTTTTTCTCATGAATTGAATTTTTTACTACCATGAGAATTTCTTTCAACTCTTGAGGAATCAAGGCCAAAGTGAGCTTTTTTAATCCAAAGTAAAGGTAAGTCAGAATTCTTTGGGTCTCATACAACTACAATGTCAGGCCCCCTGACCCTTTACTACATTAGCCTATGTGTGACTGGGCCCCAGGTCAACCAGATAAGCTTTAGTATTCAGACTATATAAGAAACTGAAGTTCAAGTGAAGGGCCCAAACAGCACATTATAGTATACAGGGGCCCAGACACAATATAGGCTGTATAGGATATGCCCCCCCCCCATAACATATATGCGATGGCTGGAGCCCTTGTTTGAACTGGGTCTCAAGGCAAGCAAGTGATCACATATAGGTTCCGGACTCTATACAGCCTATGTTGGGGCTGGGCCCCTAAACTAAACTTTAGTTTTCTATCTAGTTGACTTAAATGCAACCAGAACAGCATCCCATCCCCCTTTATGGCTGGGCCTTTAAAGCCTCATGCTGTCCTGCCCTGATAGCGGCCACAGCTTTAGATAACCAGCCCGCCAACATTGTCCCTCCGGAGTGAAAGCATCAAAACCTTAACCAAATATGACCATGTGGGGGGAGGGGGTATAACAGTTTTGCTGTGTCGGGGCATAAAAGACTGTCCATAAGGGACCAATTAAATCTGAGTTGATTCAGGAAATTCGCCAAAAGACAGTAAGGGTGTCAGTGATCTTAATCTCGAAAGAAGCTGAATCCAACAACATGACAATAATCTAAAATAAGAGCATAAACTAGCAACGTAGTGGGTCAGAAAAATCAGGTTGGTTAAACCAATTAAAATGCGGTACATTGATTTAAAGGGAGTCGTTTAAGTAACAAATCCGCAAGGTATTAAGTGAAAGAAAAACGTAAATGGGTAAAACATTTAAAACTGTATGGGTCTTCTCGTACATTGACATTTGTTTATAATAAAGTCCGGTGCTTTATTTATGATTTCCATCACTTTATCATGTATCACATTTTAGAAACCTTTCATGCAAAATGTTTTTTTCCTTCACTACTTCATGCTGGTAATATATTTTTACTCTCATTTTTTTGTGCGTTCACGCTGTGATTCTATCTCAGTAGACAGGATGATATGATTTGCTCGCTCTGCCCATGTGCTCCAGTCACTTCCCCAGGGGCTGGATCACTAGCAGGGGACTGTCATGTCTAATTAAATTAACAGTTCAGGCTTTGCTGTGGGAATTTTGCCCCTTTATTCTTTCCTGTCTAATAGAAGACTAGAGTTAATTAAAAGACTCTGAACGCATTCTAGAATGTAAGTCACTAATCAAAATATAGGCGTGCATAAATATTTTGTGAAGCTCTGGGATTTCTGCATAATAGGCTTGTTTCGGCACGGATCAAGAATATCTCAGTTCTGTTCCAGAGCACAGTGCATGAGAGAATTCTTTCTTACTCGCAGGATTCAGGGGATACATGCGAGACAAACTTGCATATCCGAAAGCCGCAAGAGAGTTCGCCATCTGTGAGAATGACAGTTAGTGAGGTGGCTTTTTTCATTAAAAAACATGCTGCAAATGATAATTACATTGAGTTTTTTGTAAATGTTATTTTTAAAAAATAGCCATATGAGCTAGTGACACAGGGCTCAGAGCCTGACCAGCCTGCTCCATGTCCTTCAGTAAGAGCCGTGGGCACCCCTGGAGGAACACTGGGCAAATACCAATGGGCACTAGGCTCTTCTACACCACTGGTGCCCCAAGAGGGGGTGTGTGTTATTGAACAGGGTACCGCCATGTCACCCGCTAGTGCCGGCAGGTGATATGGCAGCCCCCCTACTCTGAAAATAACACCACACAAAAAATAAATGTATTGCTTCAAATGTTAAGACTTACTGGTCTGGGTATCCTAACCTCTTCCCCCCCACCAGACAACATCCTTCTCTGCTCTGATGGGTCTTTTATGTCCCTCAACAGGCATCCTTTGGCAAAAGGGACCCCAGATTCCCCACTCCTACTATCCTGGCTCCCAGTCAGGAGTAATGGCAAGAAGCTGGGAAAAAGGCTTTCAGAGTCTATGAGGATTCCCCTCATGTGACTACCTAAATCACTGGTGGGGGGGTATCCCAGCGTGTGGCTTGATGAGCCCCCACACTACATTTCTCACACCCCCATTGGGCATGGGAGTGCAAAAAAGCATGGGCCTGGAGCTTATCACCAAACCTGTGCCATAGAGCATAAGGGCTGGTAATAGGTAAAAGGCCAAAGGAGGGGGATTTGAATTGTCCAGGAGATCTTTATACCAGTTCAAGAGAAGGAAGGCCGCCATGTTACCTGCTGGTACTGGTGGGTGACATTTCGGTACCCATGAACCAAGAATGTGTTCTGGCATGGTGCTGAATTGACTATAATATGTTTAGTCTAGTATTTGGTTGTGTTGCCACTTATACTAGCAGGATAATCTGCCATCTAGATTAATTGTATTAGTAATAGTGCTGATAGTGGCCATTGTGTGCTTACACACACATGGAATTTTTCCCATCCGTGGACTTGTGAACAACACACCAGGGAATGAACACCATATCAGTGACTACACACAGGTGAATAACACACTAAGGGGTAATGAAGTGCACATGTGCCTGGAGCAGTTAATTCATTCTAATTCTAAGTTGTGCTGGTATAGGTATATGTGTTTGCTTCAGCGCAAAGGTGCCAATTAGGGGTTGAGCTGCACCTGGAATAAGGCGAACCTGTCCTTTTGGAAATTTGAAGTGGCTGTTTACTTGTCCTTATCCTGTAACTGTTTCAAGGAAAAGGTAAGCTGAAGCGGCTCCACTCTTGGGCACACCTATAAGCCGCAGGAGCGGCCAGTTACCCTCAGCTAGGCCACCGCCGGCCACGCTACATACCTTCGCCGCATAAGCGGCCATATCCACACACCCACACACACAAAGCCGCAGGAGCGGCTGGCCCGACGGCCACGCTACAATCTTTCACCTCTATAGCGGTCATATATACCCGCATATACAAAACCGCAGGAGCGGCCACCAGATCCATCCCTCTCATACTGCCCATCATTAACGGCACCAACTGCCTAAACACCCCTCATTGCAAGATCGCAACAACAACTTACCTCTCGCACATAGGGCATAGTTACAATCAATAACTCTGCTCTGCCAAGTATTCTTACTGGGGAACCAGCACCACTCTGAGCTTAAAAACCTTTATTAACCTCTTATTAACACCCTACTTACAGAGTTCAACCCTACATCATCCGCATCACTCTCTCCAAACAAACCTTTATCATCCACTCAAAACACCATCTCCAGGAACCCCAGTCCACTCTCAAGTACTTACCTAAAGCAAATCAACGCTTACAAAACAGAAAAAGGATTCAAGAACTACAATCAACCCTAAGAAGAGAGGTGAGTCCAGCACTGTGCACCAACGGTAATTATATAACCTATTGTATATACATTCTTATAATATGTACCCAATAGGGCCACACACGGCACTGGGTTCTTACAAACCTGGTAACCATTTAAGTTGGGGGCCAGGCAGAGGAAAAATCTCCAGCTACCTTGGAGATTTTTGAGGCCTAATCAGCCAGAGGCAATGATACTGGTTGTCGCTGGTTTGATTAAGTGGTAGAAACATCAAACATTCTTAACCTTAACCAATTAATTTCTCTCCACCAGCCTACAACAAGCACATTTGGAAGAATCACCTGCAACGTCATCTTACCTCTAATTGTGCTAATCTCATTATCCACTAACCTTTTTTCCAACTTTGCCTCTGACATTTTCCTGTCCTCCCTTGGTCACCTCCTCTCACTCCTGCCTTCAGACTTCTCCTGTGCCTCTCCTCTTCTCTGAAATGCACTCCCCTGTTCAATACAACACCCCCAACACTCCAAGCTTTTAAAGGTGTCCTTAAAACTCATCATATAACCTGGCAAAACCTTCACAGGACGTATGCCGCCAAACTCAAGCTCTACCACTTGTGATCCCCCCTTTTGTTTCTATTCTTATCCTTTAGGACAGTATGATCGCAAGGGCAGGGCTAACTTTCCTATTATCCCTTGTTCTCACAAACATTTGCTTTGAACTTTGTAGCATGTAGTGCTTTGTCTCTGTACTGTATGATTTACCATGTCTGTAATTATACCTTGTACAATGCTATGGCGCTATATAAATAAACAATATTAATATTATCCTGATTAAAAGTAAATTTATTTTGCAATAGTGTACTATATCATGTTAGCCATTAAGAACAGTAAAAAGTAAAAAAATGAGGGTGCTTCTTCACATTTACTGCTCTCAGTTGCTAGCACAGTGCAACACAATATTGTAAGCCATGAGAACTAAGCATTGTTCATAGCTTGCCGCAAATATACTCAGCCGTAGACAATATCACCCTAATCCATCACTTTTTATTGATCATGGCCTGGCAGATATCTTACAAAGATTGATATCAAACAAAACATTTGCCCATCCAGCAACTGGAAACCTATAATGTTATTCCTAAGCCAGAAACGCGCAGATGAGACATACACGCTGTGACAGCTTTGTTCTCTTTTCCTAGTTTCCTACTTGAATGACCAGAGGGAGGTCAGGGTAAGCAATCTCTCTATGTCAGAAAATCTTTGTGTGTAATGAGCTCTTCTGGTGATTGGGAGTGTCTGTTATGTCTTGTTAACCCCTACCCAGGCCAGGGGTCAAAAGTGCTGCTTATACTGATTGTATTGCACAAATTGCACCTCCTACATTTACACATGTGCCAGGTACTACCAGATCTATTTCAAATGGTTTGAAATATGTTGTATTTTGCATTCTAAAATATATCATAATAACCAATGGCATACTGGGGCCAAAAATCAGCCCAGGGTTTTACCAGCACCTGGCCTGCCCATGACCAGCCAGTGCTTCCTGGCCAGTCAGCCATTGTGCTCCAAGACTGAGGCTATATCATTAGGGTGAGGACATGGGCTGGGCTTGCTAGGGTGAGGGGAAAGGTGACGGGGGTGAAGGGCTGGGATTGGATGTGTTAGTAAAGGGAGCAGCTCAGACTGCCCCAAAGCAGTGCTGCCCAACGGCATTTGCCTGGGTCTCCCTATGGCCAGTCCACCCCTGATAACCTAACCTTATCTTACCTCTTTAATATAATAAACCTAGCCAGCTCTTCCTACCTGATAAAATGCAATGGCAATACATCTGTAACTGGAGGGGTCATTGTATTGCAATACAAATTCACAAACCGTTTAATATTTCAATATTTTTTTATTGTTTTTAAAGCACAATAAAACATTTATATCAAGGCTTACATTCATTGATTCATTTTTAAAGTGGACATAAACACTACGAAAAAAAAAACATCTTTCCTCATGGCTGCTGTATCTCTCTAGTAAGTAGTATGGATGGGAGAATCCACAGTTTATTTTACTTATTTTAGACCTAGTTAAACTTTAAAATTATTTGTCAGGCAGCTCACCTAATGCAGTGTCATTCCAACGCTGTCCCTTTGCTCCAGTCACCGAAAAGAAGGGGAAGAGGAATTTATTTCCTCTGCCTCCAGCACCCCCATGATCCAGATGACAAATATAATCCTTAGGCTCTGTCAGATTGACACCCCCTCTCTTAGTGTTAGACTAGTGTCACGCTACCGAAGGTGGAGCCCTGATTGCGGAGATAAACAGACTCACCTCTCAACTGATAAGTCTTAAATCTAAGTACCAACCTTGTCTCCAATAGGATCTCCCCCCTGGAAGGGAGGATAGACTGACCTGCAGGAAGGTCCAAGGTCAGACAACCAAGGAGTGGGCAATGGGCAGATCAGAGTTGTAACACTAGAAAGTTCAGATAATGAGTAGTCGAGAGGCAGACAGAGATTGTGGGCAGGCAGATCAGGATAGGAGTCGAGAGGCAGGCCGAGGTCGTGGGCAGGCACATAAGAATCAGAGGCGAGAGGCAGACCGTGGTCGTGGGCAGGCAGATCAGGATCCGAAGTGAGAGGCGTGACATGGTCGTGGGCAGGCAGTTCAGGATGAGAGGTGAGAGGCAGGATGAGAGGTGAGAGGCAGGCCGAGGTCCTGGGAAGGCAAATCAGGATAGGAGTCAAGGGGCAGACTGTGGTCAAGCAGAACAGGATGGGAGTCGAGAGGCAGTCCGAGTGTGTGGGCAGGCAGATAAGAAACAGAGGCAAGAGGCAGGCCGTGGTCAGGCAGATCAGGATGGGAGTCGAGAGGCAGGCCGTGGTCATGGGCAGCCAGATCAGAATGGGAGTCGAGTGGCAGGCCGAGGTGGTGGGCAGCCAGATCAGAATGGGAGTCGAGTGGCAGGCCGAGGTCATGGGCAGGCAGATCAGGATGGGAGTAAAAAGGCAGGCCGAGGTCGTGCCCAGGCTCATGAGGATGGGAGTCGAGTGGTAGGCCGAGGTTGTGGGCAGGCAGATCAGGATGGGAATCGAGAGGCAGGCCGTGGTCATGGGCAGGCAGATCAGGATGGGAGTTGAGAGGCAGGACGAGGTTGTAGGCAGGCAGATCAGGATGGGAGTGTAGAGGCAGGCAGGGATCGTCAGAGAGATCAGGGATCTGAGTTGAAGAACAAGTCGGGTAACTGTCACGGTTTCAGCTTCCCCACATGCTGGTGAATCACCTTCCCTGTGTGCTCTGACCATCAGTATCACTGTGTATCCCCGGCATACCTTTGGGCGTGCTGTCTCCTATGGCTGTGCCTTGCTAGTTGTTGCAGTTAAGCATTTCCACAGGTATTGCTGGGGTTAAGGTAGTGGGCTGACTCTGGCCTCCTGTTCTGATTGGTCGATGGCCACATAAAACCAGGCCTCTCCCAGCATTCATAGCCCATGATAGCACTCCTTGCTTGGGTTTCACTCCTGTGTAAATATAGCTTATCTTCCGAATTCAGTTCCGTGTGACCATCCTCTGCCTGGGCCGACTTCTGCCTGCCTGATCTTGAGCTTATGTACTCCTCTGGATACCGCATACCATCTGATTCCCTGGCATTGTACTGACTTCCTATGTATAACCCTTGCTCCCGTGAACCCTAGTTATGCTTCTTTCAGGGTACAGGATCACTAAAAAAGAGGGTTGGGCATATGCGCATGCTTTCACCTTTTCACGAACACATGTACACACATATAACCAAATTGGAGTGCACACATTCGCACATGCGCACAGAAAGGCACACCTGAAAAGACATGATTATTCACCTTGCTCACACAGGAAACTTGGGAGTCCTCTCGTGGCAAAAGGAAAAATTGCACCTAGATGTGTGACAGGTGCCCTCCACATTGGCAGTGAATCCCAGCTGAATCTAATGCAACGTACATAGCCCATTCACACTGCCCATCCCATCACAGAGGACATGAGTTACATGAGGCAAAGCTGTATTTTAAAATTACTCTGGCAATATAGCTACATTTTCAAAAAAGAAAAAAAATGAGAACATGGCCCTGTGCAGCCCTACACAATGGTAATACTTTTGAGTGTTCTTGGACAATTACTTCAAATAATCACTCAAAAAGCTCACATGTACAATTTGTGAAGTTGCAAATGCAACTGTGTACATGAAATGACCACAATGTATAAGTTTGCATGCAACGTAACTTTTTGGTAATCAGCAATTTAATTTTAGAATTAGTGCCTTAAACTGTCAAACTATTATCCTATTTATTAGTATGACATTAAAGATAACACAATGTCATTACATGATTATTTGTTAAATTAAACTTTATATCCCTAATGTAGAGTCAAAAAATAACTAAAATGTAATTTGCGGTTGTAAACAAAAACCTACTGAATTTAAAGGAATATGTGTATGGGCAGCTTTGTTCTGCATAGATTTCTCCAAACGATTAAAACGCCATTTAGAAAACTGTTTCCCAAATGTTAATATGGCCCTGGAGCTATCATTCTAAATGATCAAATGTGGCTGCTGATTTTTGACCTATAAAAGAGTGGCTGAAGGAGACACTACTAAAATATGTTAAATAAAGTAATCCGTAACAGGCAATTCTTTTTTAAATAAACATTTTGTTTGAGAGAATTAAAAAAATTAAAAAGCATTCAGTACAATGTCTTGCTATGCCCTTACATAATTGGCGCCAGTACATAAAGGTAGTTTTATGCGCTACATGCACAGATGTGCAGGGGCCAATGGAGGATGGAAGACACAAAACAACGCTGTGAAGCCATTTATGCAGCAAGGGCTGTGATTCTCCTGTCATGACTTTACCCTGGTGGTAAGGGTTCTGCCCTCAACACATTTCCAGCATCCTGTACAATTTACATACCCTACTTAAAAAAGCATTGGCCCTTCTTTTAACCCTTTAAGTGCCTGCCTGCCTACCTAGAGATTTCGTCACCCTCTGTTGCCAAGCCATTTTCCACCATTTTGCACTATACATGTGTTGGGCTTTAACATTAGATGTCTTGTTTGTCATTTTCTTTAGTGTATTCTCAATATTTTTGACTGAAATATGTAAAAAAATATGTTTTTTACATATTGTAGTGTTTTTTTTGTAATAAAAAATGTACGTTTTTCAATGAAATCATATTGCATGTAAAAGCTCCGTTCCTCTTGGTTACAACAGTACCACATATGTATTGGTAGACACCCTTTCCTGCCCAGGAGACACCCACCAAGCTGAAAAGAGCACTTTTTCAAAGGAAATACAAACACTATGCTCACCTTGCAGTTTTTCAAGAAAAACAACCCTTTACCTTTGATATCCCCTGCACATTCTCTTGAAGAACACACCTAAAGCTTTTTAGATGTACCAGGCTTGTTGACGTGAGCACAGCTTTCTGGAAATAATCCCTTAATGAATTCTTTGGTTGCACAGGGATTCCATGAATCAAAGAATAAAAAACAAAACCACAGTTTCCTAAAAGAAAATATGCAAACAAGAAAAAATAAATCTGAAACAGTAAGGTCCACTAAACGGAACAATAAAACATGTATAAGTACTTTCAAAGGTAGGGTTGCCAAATGCCCCAAAGTAAACCATGCATGTAAGGGTAATTTTACTTAAGAATTTTAGCTGAGCAGACAAAGTGTGCACCTTGCACTTTTTCAACCAAAACGACCTGTTACATTTAAAAAACTCTACATCACATATTCCCTGAAAGTACACACTTTAAGCTTTCTAGCTTTACCCAGCTTGTTGTAGGATCAGATTCCTCTGCCCCGTCACCACCAATCACTACCAGCATCTGACTGACGGTGCCGGGAGGTGGAACTAGTGATTAGCGGTCAGACGTAAAGGGGCCCTGTTTCAGGGCCTCTCCTGAAGCCGCTTGGGGGGGGGGGGTCGGAGGCCCCCTGGGTGAAGAGAAGACCCGGGTCGATCGAGTGTCCCAGCGGTCCTCTCTGGGCCAAGATGGCCATGAAGGTGTTGGGTGTAAGCTCTGCAGCACGCCTACTCCATTCATTGCAATAGAGTGGGTGGTGCCGAGGCGGGGTCATGTGGGCACACCAGCTTCAATTGCAATGAATAGAGTGGATGTACTACATTGTTTTTTTATTTTTGGCCTTTTTTAAAAAAAGGTGGTCATGAAGAAAAAAAATCCTAGGCTGGGCTACAGAAAACATGCTAGATCATATTAACAACAGCTTCAGCAGAATAACTCCTCTGTATGGCAGATATGCAATTATTTGTTTTACACTTAGCCTGGACAATTCCCCTTACTTAACCCATGAACTTCATGGGCTCCATTACTTAGAAACCCTTTCTGCCAATCTTTTGGCGAATTTACATGCCGCATAACTGCTCACCTGTGGACTTATGCCAGCCATTCAGAAAAGCCTGGGGGTTACGCACTGAGGAGCGGGGAGTTTAGCCGGTGGCATGCTCTCCAATCATGTGGGCCAGTGATTGGCCATTGGCCAATGGGTGATCTAGAGGGATAGACAGGGGGGCATCCAAAATCAGGATGTTTGAAGCAGGAGGAACAAAACCCAGGATAGTAAAAATCCTGGGTATTGTTCCTTTTTAAAGGTCCAACAAGAGAGGGAAAACTTTGGATCACCGGCAAATACAAATGTAGGTTGCAATATGCCAAACACAATATGTAAGATTTGATGTGACCATGGGCCTAATTTATGAAGTATGCCAGGTAGCACCTTTCTGGTGGCTATAGCTCCAGTTTGGAGCGTTGGGATCGTTTTTATTGCGCTGCTATCATGTCTACAATGGCACTGTGACTTCACAGTGATTGCTGCATTAGGTATTGGCTGGCCTGCGTCAGCGCCTGTTGGACCCGATTGCTGATTATCCCAGCGCCAGTATGCACCACTTTGTACTGCTGTCTTCTTGGCACTGCACAGCGTATTTACTGAAAAGATTGGCGCTGTATTTTTCTGGCTCTGGGCTGAGTTTCATCATTACAGTTAAAAGACATCATTGCTGGGGCCAAAGGGAACAAACTTTACAGTGCGTTTAGGCTACATTTTAGTTATTGTTGTCCAAATTACACATTGGTCAGCAAAAGAAGCCATGAAAAATGATTTAGGCCCTTATTTAACAAGGGATAGCGCCAGGTAGCGACTGGTGAGCGAACGGTAATGACGGTCACCGCCACGAGAACGCCGGCTTCCCACCACAATCACACATTTATCAAGCCGATCCTGCTTAGCGACTGAGACAGCGCCAGATAGCGAAGCATTCGTCATTATTCCAGCCTCAGCCCACAGCGCCAGCGAGCGGCCTTGAACAGCGACAGGTATGACCTCTCGCTACCTGGCGCTCTCCAATGCATTTCAATGGAACAATCTTTAAATATTCATAATTGTTATTAATGTTTTTTTTTTTTTTTTTTTTTTAAATGTCAAAAATTCTGTGACCACTTCTGCAATGTTAGATATTTTTTTTAAGGTTAAAAAAAAAAAAAAAATTGTGCAGAATTGATATTACAGGTCTGATATTAATGTATTCATATTACAAAATGTTTTTAAAAACATTTTTTTTTTGTTTCCAAAAATATGGTTTGGGGGTTAAAAAACTACTTTTAACCCATCGCCGCCAGCGCTCTGGGGTTTAAACAAGCATTTCACAGCGCGAGAATTTTTTGAGCGTGATTTGTTAATGAATATGCTGGGAGCCGTTCGCTATGGCCATTCGCTACCATGCGCTCCCATACAGCGCAGAACCTGTCAAATAGCGACTCCTAACCCCGTATTCAACATTACCGCACACCGACTGAGTTGCTGTCAACAACCGAACAACGGCCAAGCACAGCAAATACTAGCGGGCGCTGTGAAAATAACGCTACTGTCGCTCATCTGTCGCTACCTGCCGCTATTAATGAATCAGCCTGCCAGTGCCACTGAGGCAATAAAAAGTGGAACTAATACATCATAAATCTGGCTCCGTGAGGTTGATTCAGAGCCTGGCTAGAAAAGTCACTTAATTTTTAGGAGAGAAAATTGCCATTCACTTTTATTGTCTACCTTGGAGCTGATTCAGGACCAGGAGAAAATTGACACCCGCTAGACAATGAAAATGGCAGTTTTCACTCCTAAAAATGAAATATGTTTTTTCACCAGGCATTGAATGGACCCCCATATCCTTCTGGCCAGGATGATTCTTAAAAAATGGGTCATTTCCTATGAATTGCACAAAATCTTAAAGCGGACCACAACTCAGGATTTTGACTATACTGGGTTTGGGTCCACTCCCCCAGGGCACCCGATCGGGGGGTGCCCTGCTGTGTGTAACCCCCCAGAGATCACGTATTAACTCATCCCAGTCCTACCGTGCATGCGCGGGCGCTCATCCAATCAGCACACCCAGAGCCTCTGAGCTATGCGCGTCTTAGCGACGTCTTAGCTCAGTGACTCCGAACGCGATGGTGGCCGCATCTCGCGCTTCCCTGTAACAGGGAGTACGTCCGCGCCGGCCATTCACAATTGACCGTCGCGGGCACGCGCCCTGCTAGGGGGACAGCGGGGATGCGGGGAAGGTACCTTTGGACCGGGATTAATGTAAGTGTTGTGGGCGACCTGGGGGGTTTCACACAGCGGGGCATCCCGGGCTGATCCTGCTGGGTTTTGGTCCACTTAAAGTCAACACACTAGCCTCCCCAATGAAACGCATTAGGCAATTGGTCACAAGAAAATGTAGCAAGCAAAGACCCACAGAAATGGATGTAACTATTTATTTTTGAAATGTTGTGGACACATATGCGGTAATTGTGCCTCGCTGGAAATGATGACATAAAAGTAATCATGAGCCTTCTAATTAGATATTTTAATGAATAGAATTGAAATATACATGTTTTAACAGAGAACCTTGGAAGGGTTTTGATGAAATCCGGGAGGTAAGGGGTGGAAGGGATCCAACCAGGAACGCAAAAACAGGTTGGTTGAAGTCTAAGGCTAATTAATATAAGAAATATAATGAAGGACAGGCAACTGCTGAGATAAAGAGGGATTTGCTGTCTGTATTGAGGATCTAATGAGGCTTATATCTCATATTTTTTGCGATTGTTTGCCTGAGAGTGAGCACCATTACCCCCAACATTAATAGATTATATAAAACAAACCAGTGTTAAATAAGTTAAAGTGGAACAAATCCCAGGTATTTGACCATCCCGGGGTTTGTTTTGAGTCCTGGGGGCATTCCGTTTTGGGATGGCCCGCTGTGTGAAACCCTCCACACCGCCATTTATAATTAAGCTCTTCCAGGTCCAACTGCACATACACAGACTTTCATCCAAGTAGAGCCGTTTGCCATGACGGGGAGGCTGATTCATCATTAGCGGCAGGTAGCGACAGATGAGCGTCTGTAGCAGGCATTTTCAGAGCGCCCGCTAGTAGTCGCAGTGCTCGGCCGTGGGTCGCTACTTTATAGCGACTCAGTCGCTGTTCAGTAACGTTGAATACATTGTGAGGAGTCGCTATTTGACCAGTACAGCGCTGTATGGGAGCGCATGGTAGCGACTGCTCATAGCGACCGACTCACACCATATTCAGGAAAAAAATAGCCTCACAAATCTCTGGCGCTGCAAAAATACTTGTTTGAAGCCCAGAGCGCAGGAGGCGGTGTGTTTAAAGTGTGTTTTCCAGCATCTATCAACTAGTAACAAAGCGAAAACATATGGAATTACATTGTAACAACATTGTAACATGAACACTTTAATGCCAGACCTGTAATGTCATTTTTGAGGAAATATTTAAAAAATAAAAAAATTATGAAAAAACTGCTATTTCAATGTCAGAAGAGGTCACAGAATTATTTGTGATTTTTTTGAAAAAAAAAACCCCGTTTAAAGAGAAGAAAAGGATCGTCCATTGAAATGTATGGGAGAGCGACAGGTAGCGAGAGGTCATACCTGGCACTGTGCAAGGCTGAACGCTGGCGCTGTTCGCTGAGGCTGTGAAAATGATGAATCAGACGCTACATGGCGCTATTCCAGTCGCTAACAGATTCTGCTTGATAAATGTGTAATTGCGTGCCGTGTCCGGCGTTGACCAGTCGCTATCTGTCGCTACCTCTCATTAGCCAGGCGCTACCTGACGCTATCCCTTCTAAAATAAGGGCCTAAGTCATTTGGAAAATGGCTTTGATTTGTTTCAATGGGCAGCACAAGTGGCCACATCCCCAATAGCACAGCACAGCCTGGAGATGCAGCTGTTTGCACCGAATGACATAGGCCCTTATTTAACCCTTTCGCTGCCAGCCTACCTGCAGCATTTGCCACTCCCTGTTGCCAGACGATGTTTCACTATTTTGCGCTACACATATTCAACTGTCATTTTTGAAAGGATTTCCAGGGATTTCCCAGGAAAATTATATATTGTTTTTTTCAACAGAGTCTGGGCTTTAACATGAAATGTCTTGTTTGTATTTTTTAGGTGTATTCTCAATTTTTTTGGGTGAAATGTGTGAAAAAAAATAAAAAAAAAAATTTTTTTACAATTTGTAGAGTTTTTTTGTAATAAAAAATGTAAGTTTGTCAATAAAATCTTATTGCGTGAGAAACCCCAATTTCTCCCGGTTACAGCGATACCACATATGTATAGGTAGACACCCTTTCCTGCCCAGAAGCCTTTTATAGCTGCTGGATGACAAATGGTTAATTAAAAAAAAAATGACATAGGGTCCCCCTTCCCGGGGAGGGGGACCCCATTTTTTTTTGGATTTTTAAGGGTTAAAAACCCTTAAAAATCCCCCCCAAAAAATGACGTGGGGTCCCCCTTACCCAAAGTAACCAGCCCGGGACCAGCTATGGGGGCTTGTAGGCACAGAGTGGGGGGGCCAGCTTTGGTGGCCCCCCCACCCTGCAGCCTACGAGCCCACATAGCCTATGTGGGCCCGGGCTCTTCTGCCCCCCCCGGCCTTTGGGGAGGCAGGTAATGGGGGTGCGGGGGTTAATGGCAAGCCACCCGCTAGGGCAGGTGACTTGCCACCCCCCCAGCCTTGTGAACTGGTATAAGGGGTCTCATGGACCCCTTACCAGCTCACAAAGGGTTAACTGTTAAAAAAAACCACGACACAATAATAAAAAGTATTTTATTAGAAAAAAAAAAATTTTTTTTTACTGTACTTACCTTCGATTGCAAGCTCTTGTCCCTCGCCGCTCAGCTGACAGATGCCGGTGATCGGCATCCAGAGAAGGAGAAGGCAGGAGATCAGAGGATCTCCTGTCACCTCCTTCCCCAGCGCCGATCACCGGCATCTGAGAAGCTGAGAAAGCTGAAGCCCGTTCGGGGCCGGGATGACTTCATAAACCCCGCCCCCAAGGGGGCGGGGCTTAGAGGCATGATGGCAGCCGCCATCGAGAAGAAGAGAGGAGAGAGCCTCCCAGGCTCTCTCCTGAAGATCGGTAAGTCCTGGGGGGGGATCAGAGGCCCCCCAGGTGAAGAGGAGGGACAGCGGGAGCCAGCGCACACACAGGTAAGTGAATGTCATTTTTATTTTTTATTTTTTTTACAGTTAGAAGCTGCTGCTGCAGAAGCGGGGGGGGGGCGGCCTATTCCGGGGGCTCTCCTGGAGCCATCCGACTCCCCACGGGGGATCGGATGGCACCAAATTAAAGAGGAGACCTGGCCGGATCCAACAAGGGGTCAGGTGAGTATTTTTTATTTTTACTTTTTAAACTACAAGCGAGGAAACTCAAGCACGTAACACCTACGGGCTTGGCACTTAAGGCCCAGCCAAGCCAGCACGTAGGTGTTACGGGCTTGGCAACAAAAGGGTTAAGAAGGGATAGCGTCAGGTAGTGGCTGGTTAATGACAGGTAGCGACTGGTGAACGCCGGACACGGCACGCAATTACACATTTATCAAGCAGAATCTGTTTGGCGACTGGGATAGCGCCATGTAGCGTCTGATCATCATTTTCACAGCCAATGCCGAGCTGTGTGTACTGTAACTGAATGTATCATCACTGGAAAGCACCAGGGGACTGCTCAGCCAGGAGCAATATGACCGACTTCATCCAGTTCCTGCTATAGTAAAGTGTCACTTTAACAACTTAGGGGTTTATTCATGAAGGGATAGCGGCAGGTAGTGCCTCGTAGAGGCAGGCAGCATCTGGTGAACGCCGGGCGCTGTACGCAAAACCACATTTATGAAGGCAATTCTGGTGAGCAATTCTAACAGTGCCATGTAGCGTACGATACATCATTACAGGCAGCTCAGCATATAGCGCCAGTGCTCTAGCTTCCAGAGCACCAGGTAATACCTGTTGCTCTCCCCTCATTTCAATGGACGTTCCTCTTCTTCTGTTTAAACAGGGTTTTTTTGTGTTTAATTGTTTTATTTCTTTCAAATAATTGTGTCACCTCTTCTGGCCTAGAAAGAGTCATTTTTGAAAACTTTAGTTTTTTTATATTTTTATGCAGACTTGTCATTACAGGTCTGGCATTGTCACAATGTTACAACAATGTAATTTCATTTATTTTCGCTTTGTTACTGGTGGAAATGTGTTTAAATACAGATTTTAATCACACAGCGTCTGCGCTCTATGCTATAGTGACCAGATCCAGAGCACCTACGCTGTG
Organism: Gastrophryne carolinensis; assembly: GCA_027917425.1. Classification (NCBI taxonomy): domain Eukaryota; kingdom Metazoa; phylum Chordata; class Amphibia; order Anura; family Microhylidae; genus Gastrophryne; species Gastrophryne carolinensis. Next base: position 79,559,601 of record CM051242.1, on the reverse strand, counting down.
TGGGTCGGTTTTTTTTGTTGAATATGGTGTGAGTCACTGAGAGTCGGTCGCAATGAGCTGGCGCTACCTTTCGCTCCCTGCAACGCTGTACTGGTGTACTGGCCCAACATACATCTCATTCATCAATGCTGGCCAGGTTACTACAGCAACTGAGGCGCTCTGTTACAGCTCCAGATACATGCACACGAGCGTCTACTAGCGGTCTCTCTAAGCGCCTCTGTACAGGCGCTTATCTGCCTTTACCTTGCGCTAATAATGAATCAGCCTGCCCATTATTCCCTCAGTACAGATACAGAGGTGCCAGTGCTTTGAGTTATAAAACTTGCGATGCGAGTTTTACAACTTGTGCTGCTGCCTCTCTCCCTTGTGTTGTACAATGTAACAAGTGGGACATATGGCCTGATGCAGTGCCTCCCCGTTCAGCTATCCCGTACGTTTTCCCATTGGTTTGGTGCTGTGATCGAGTCATGAAAGGGTGCTACGTTGCTTTTTGTGTGCGTTTATGCGCTCAGGTGTTTCGGCATGCGCCTTTACGATTGACGGCTCGCAAGAGGCTGTACTCCGTGAAAACGGACTTGTCGTCCATTGGTCCGTTTTTTTAACTGATGCAGAGCCTTGATTTCCAATTGAAATCAGCCCAATAAAACGAGGGTGTTGTCGGGCAACTTACGGCCACTATTAGCAGCCGTATTTGTGTTCCGTGCCATGCATTGTTCTGTGTGCGAGCATCAAAGGCGTCAGCTACGCGGCCTGGTCCTTTTGAGCATGGCAGAAACCAAGCTGCACCGAACACATCTGGACATCGATGGCATACATGACCTTGAGCTATTCGAGCTCACCTGCCTTAACCGTGTTTCTCTCCAGGACTTGTATAGCCAGCTGCGGCCATGGTTAGCCCGCACCACAAGGAAGGGGCATGCAATTGCAGGTATGACCAAATTGGTTGGCTGCCTGCAGTTTTTGGCAAACGGCTCGTTCCAGAGACTGGGTGCCTTCTCCGTGGGGATGTCCCAGTCTATGCTGAGCCGCAGCCTTACCAAGTTTTTGGATGGCATGGCTACCCTGGCACCAAAATTTATTTTTTTCCCTGACACAGCGGAAGCCTGGAATGCAGTTAAGCTGGGCTTTTATAACATAGCCAACATGCCCAACTTCATGGGTGCCATCGATTGTACACACGTCTCGTTAATTCCGCCATTTTGAGGAACTCCAGCCTCTTTCATCGTTTTCAATCAGGAGATCTGTCTGGCGGATGGCTACTGGGTATGTGTTTGAAATTTGTTGTTGTTGTCCAGCATGATTTTTGTGATTGGTCTGTGCCTGTACCCCACTAATCTGTTCAAGACTACAATGAATCAGTACAAGTTTACAATCAATTACTTACCAGTATTTGTTGCTATGTTTTTTTTAGTTAATCTCCACTATTCCTTCCTGTCCTGGCCCTCTTAGCTATGTTGCATACCAGAGTCATTGTACATGAGTGAACTGGGTGGATGTGCATGTTGCCTCATCACAACTGTGCTTTGCTCTGACACTGCACAGCTCACCTATTGTCCCTGTTCAATAATGCTTGAATGCTAAGCAGCACATTATTGAGCCTCTTCCCCTTAGGCCTCTGTCTGTTGTTCCCTGTTCTTGGCATTTTAAAGTAACATAACATGCCCTATTTGTAATTATCATGTAAGTTACTTGTGGGTTTTTTTTTTTTTTGGCCAAAACATTATAGTTTTGTTGCGACTATGTATGGGGCCTGCCACTACATATGTTGCAAAGAGGCACATTTGTCATGTTTATTTAGGATTAGGGTGTTTGCTAAAATGTTTTTTTTTTTTGGCAGGTGATTCGGGATATCCTTTGCTCCCGTTACTTACCCCCATCCTCCACCCAACCTCGCAGGCTCAGGAGCGTTATAACACAGCGCATAGGAGGACTCGCTCAGTGGTTGAACGTGCCTTTGGATTACTGAAGATGCGCTTCCGATGTCTTGACCAGACTGGGGGTGCTCTGCAGTATGAGCCCGCCAAGGTCATCAAGATTATTATTGCTTGTGGGGTCCTGCACAACCTCGCCATATAACACCGTGTGCAAAGATACAGTGAGCTGCCTGAGGAGGGTTTAATGATTTCTGACGAAGTTACACCTCCCTACTCAGGATCACAAAGTGGCACAGCACAGGCGATCCGTTCACAACTTGTTGAAAATGTTGGTTAAATTACATTCCTTGTTTGTTTTTTGTTTCATTTTATTTTGTGTCATAAACCAAAATTTATTTCCCAAACATTGTGTTGTATTTTTCTACAAATTAACGTGGGGTTGTGGAAGAGCATGTTTATTTTTTAATGTTCGAGGTGGGTCCTGCTCCCCATAAACAATATATCAACACATGCATTCAGTGGTATGTAGGGTAGGAGGTTGAAGTTGAGATATGGGGTGTGTGCATGTTTGAGGCAATATGAGCAAGGCTCTGATTCATAAGTTGCCATTATTGGACCATTTCACCCATATGCCTGTTTAGTTGTCTGGTTTCTGCAAGCAGCCCTGAGACATTTTGATTTAAACCCTCTATTTGCTGGGCCATAGAGGTAATTTGTGTACACACTGTCTCATTAAACCTCTGTGTGTTAGCAGAAAATGCTATATTCTCCTAGTGCCATGCTTCCTCCATTATCTGTAGCTGTCTCCTCTGGCTGATATGGCGACGTGGATGTGTTCCGCCTCTGCCACGGGTGGGTCTGCTACAGATTGAGTGGCTGCTGGTGGCTGGGTTGGGGCAGAGTCTGTTGTGTGGACAATTGGCTTGATGCAGAGCCTCCCCGTTCAGCTCCCCCGTGCGTTTTCCCGTTGGTTTTGGGCTTTGATCGCGTCAGGAAAGGGTGCTACGTTGATTTTAGTGTGCGCTTATGCACTCAGGTGTGCGTTCAGCCGCCTTTCCGATTGTCGGCTCGCACGAGGCTGTTTCCCGTGAAAACGGACGCCTCGTTCATTGGCCCATTTTTTCCAGTGATGCAGAGCCTTGATTTCCGATTGAAATCAGCCTAATAAAACGGGGCCGCCGAGCCTTCACTTACGGCCAGTCTGACCAGCCGTATTGGAGCTCCGTGCTTTTTGGGAATGCATTCCTCTGTGGGCCAACATCAAAGGCGCCAGCTACGCCGTCTGATAGTTCTGAGTATGGCAGAAACCAGGCAGAAACCAGGCTGCAGCGCACGCCTTTGGACATCGATGGCATGAGTGACGTTGACCTATTCAAGCTCACCCGCCTTAACCGTGTTTTTCTCCATGCCTTGTATAGGGACCTGCGGCCATGGTTAGCCCACACCACAAGAAAGGAGCATGCAATTGCAGGTATGACCAAATTGGTTGGCTGCCTGCAATTTTTGGCTCGTTCCAGAGACTGGGTGCCTTCTCCCTGGGGATGTCCCAGTCTACGCTGAGCCGCAGCCTAACCAAGTTTTTGGATGGCATGGCTACCCTGGCACAGAATTACATTTTTTTCCCTCAAACAGGGGAAGCCTGGAATGCGGTTAAGTTGGGCTTTTATAACATAGCCGACATGCCCAACGTCCTTGGTGCAATCGATTGCACACATGTCTCGCTCATCCCCCCTGCGGACCAGGAATATCTGTTCAGGTATGTGGTTTGGTTCTGCTTTTTTTCTGGTTAACAAACATTTTTTAAGGCTCACACTAATTCCACTGTTGTTTTGCTTGGTGCAGGAACAGGAAGATGGGCCATTCCATCAATGTTCAGGCATTTTTCAGTCTGTTTGCTGACTTTCCTGGGTCCACGCATGATGCGCACATTTTGAGGAACTCCAGCCTCTATCAACGGTTTCAATCTGGAGATATTTCTGGAGGATGGTTACTGGGTATGTGTATTAAAGTTGTATTTGTTGGCCCCCAGGTTTGAATGTGGATTTGCCACTACCCCACTAATCTGTGAGACCTTTCCTTGAAACTTGAAAATGTTTTTTATTTAGTTTAAAAATTAATGGGTGAAAGTATTCACCACTATTGGTTTATGTTTTGGCACTCTTATCTAAGTAGCATTACACAGACATTTTTAATGAGTGTACAGGTTGCATGTGTTTGTAGGCTCATTAAAAATGTCAATTACTCCCACCATACCTAGCTCACCGATTTGTCCCTGTGTACTAATGTTTCTATGCACACCTAAACCTTTTTTTAGGCATCCACCTTATGTTTGCCTTTTGTATTTTTGCAGGTGACTCAGGCTATCCCTTGTTACCATGGCTGCTCACACCCATCCTGCACCCATCTTCCCAGGCACAGGAGCGCTACAACACAGCCCATAGGAGGTCTCGCTCTGTGGTGGAACGTGCCTTTGGGTTGTGGAAGATGCATTTCCGATGTCTGGATCAGAGTGGGGGTTCTCTTCAGTATCAGCCTGGCAAGGTTATCAAAATAATTATTGCTTGTGGGGTCCTGCACAACCTTGCCATTAGAAGCAGGATTGCTCGATATACTGACCTGGATGCAGAACCTTTACCTATTTCTGACGAGCAGACCCCTCCTTACACTGGTACACAAAGTGGGCCAGCACACACAATCCGTGCCGACCTTGTGGCCAATGTATTTTCTTGAAACCACCCCCTGTCTGCAGGCTGGGGAAGATTAAATCACACCTAATAAGTGTTACATGCTGGTCCAAAAGCGACTCTAAATGCATTTGGGCTTTACCTCTTCTGCCGGCGCATGTCCATTTTTGGACAACTATATGATTTCAGGTCCACAACTGTCCGCTTGATTTGTTTAGTATCTCGACGGACAGAACCCCATAATGTACCCAAACAGCATTGGCAACAGCCATGCTTTGGGCTTAGGTTTTGTGGGTATGCTTGGTGTGTTGAGATTGAGTATGCTGCAGGGTCTTACTAGATTTAGCACCCTGGTGTGTTTGTTTGTTTTTTTCTGGCGGGGGTGAATGGGTTAATGTCTCCTTGCTCCTGCGTTTTGGGGAATGTGCCTGTTTTAGTTGGTGCATGTTCTGCATGTGTGTTGTGCCTGCTCTTCTGTTTTATTTAGAATGAGGCATGTGTGCGGCTGCTATGTGCCTTTGGCCTTGCTTGGCTATTTTTGATCACTTTAGGTCTGCCCATATTGATATGGTATCCTACACCGAGCAGAGTGGCTTGTTCTTTAAATATGTTTCCCGTGTGGGCGTGCACAACAGCGACGCACGTCAACGCGGGGGAACGTCAGAGCTATAGCTTGGTAAAGAAGACAAGATGTCGCCCGCCATCTTTACCCTGGAGCAGGAAGACATCATCATGGATGTGAGTATGCGAGCGTGCGTTTATGTGCGCGCACACACTCCTTGTAATTAAAAAAAAAAAAAAAACAAGAATAGTCTGAAACAACTTAGTTTGTCACGTTACATACCAGCCCACCTTAGTTTAACACATGTACGCAGCAACAAACTAGCCTACATGCAGATAGCAGAACTAGGGCAATGTGCGGCCAAAACCTTGTAAGTGGTGTTTATTTAAACTAAAGAAAATGAGCAAACAATTACATTTGAAACCGAAAATTCAGAGACATTTCCAAATTAATTAAAAAAAAAAAAAAACCTTAAAGCGGACCTTAACTCTGAATAAGAGTCTATCTTAAATATTTCCCACACCCTGTACATACAGATTGTCCACCTTACAAATCATCTTACAAACCTTTTCCAGAGCACAGCTCTGCTCTGTGTGAGCAAAGCACAGCTATAACCCACCCCCTGTACCTTATCCAACTCTCCTCTCCTCAGTAAGTGTGATACTTCTGAGTCAAGATGGCGGTGCACGTATCCTAAATTCCTGAACTGAGTTGCAGCCCAGTGGGGGAAATAATAATAATTGATTGACTAAAAACTTACTATATATTATTTTAAGATGCTGCGGAATCTTTTTAAAATAGTTTGGGCTTTTCATTAACTCACGCAGAAGGTCCGGTTTGAAAAGGGCCCCAAAAAAAACACGCCCAACCAAACAAAAAAAACAATGCTAAACTAATGCTGTTTTTCATTCACAGATCAAAGAAGACAACATCCACAAGACCCCGAGGCCTAATTTTTAAAAAAATCTTAAAAATGTAAATATTTATTTCTTTCTGTTTTACCACAAAAAAAAAAAAACCTTAAAAAACAACAAAAAAAACAACAACGTTGGAATAAAAAAATTAGCATATTTTGAGAGTTGTCTTTCCTGCAAAAGTACAATCACACAACATCAGCACACATTTACATGACACAAAAGGTTTAGATATGGGACAATAAATCAGAAAAACACACAAACAATTAAGGTATGCATTAAGGACAAGGAAGAAGGAACAACCAAGGAGATTAAGGTATGCATTAAGGACAAGGAAGAAGGAACAACCAAGGAGATTAAGGTATGCATTAAGGACAAGGAAGAAGGAACAACCAAGGAGATTAAGGTATGCATTAAGGACAAGGAAGAAGGAACAACAAAAAAATTCTTACAATATATACATATGTGTGAAATTGGCAGTTGTTGCCATATGTATATTCCAATGGAGGTTGAGGGATGTGTGCTTGCGTGTAGCCAGATTGCCAACTGAATAGCCATGGAGATGTAAGTATACTTGAAAAAAAACACCAAAATGGAAGGTCAAATACGACGGAAGGCAAGCAGGTATGTTCAAAAAGGCAGGAAAAATCAGGGAAAAACGGGCCGCCCGTGTGAACGGGAACGGGAGCCCCGATCAAATTGAAGGCATCCTAGAGAGCAAAAAAAGCTTTCCGAGTGAAGTCAAATTGACGGATCAGTTAGGGAGCCATTCTGACGGAGGCTCTGCATCACATTTGAGCCACGATTCAAACGGGAGCCCCGGACAATCGGAAGGTTTTAAGGGCAGTTCAGAGGAGGCTCTGCATCAGGCCAAAATTACTTCGATAATGGGTGGACTGGTTAGGGTCTGCAAAGAAAGGTAGCAGGTAGTGAGACACCTTTTTTTCAATCAGTGTATGCAAGTTCTAATTAATAATTCTACACAGTGGAGCATTGACATACCTCATCCGTACACTCAGGTTGTTTGGTGTGGACACAAGGCTGTTGCGTGCTCCTCCGGGACAATGCAGGGGTAACTTGGCCTAGTGTTGTGTCTTGAGTACGTTCTTGGAAAAGATAATGTACTTTTAGTGTTTTTTCAAAGACCAGTGTGTAGTAAGGTGTATCCAACTGTTTTTGGTCCCCATTAAAAAGTATCAAGGTAAACATATACTCACCTCCGGACCTCACATTCATGTCTGTGTCTAGGCCCCCTTGCAGGCCATGAAGTGTTGCTGGGTGAATATAGTTAAACACATGTTCTTCCGCTGGTGTTAGGCTGATTTTCATTGGGAGACCACCCCCTGTCTGCATGCTGGTGAAGTGTTACATCTAGTTAGAAAGCAGCCTATACATGCTTTTCCACTCTAAATGTCATTTACCTCTGCTGGCGGCGCATGTCCATTTTTTTTTTCCAGTAATATTTAAGGTCCCCAAATTTTCGCTTAATTTGCTCAACATCCCTCCTCACAGAACCAACACTATTCACTTGCCGGCAAATCTTATCCCAAAGCTCCTGCTTGGCCTGCTTGGTTGTGGATTTGGAATAACGCCCAAATAGGGCATCATAGTGCTCAAAAACACCAGTGGCTACAGCTATGCTTTGGACATCACAGAAACGGGCTGTAAGTGATCCACGGCGCAGCTGGCGTCCACATGGGTGTGTGGTGTTCCCAGCAACAGACGACATTGATGGCTAGCTGTCTGGGGAGTAGTTTAGGTTTCTTGGGCTGATGGGTGACTGTGATGGAGTGTGGGGGGTGCTAGGTGATAATGGCTGGGTGCCTGTTGAGCTGTCACCTGTGGAGCTCTCTGTTGACTCTGTGGTTGGGGTACTTGAGGAGACAGTGTGGCCAGAAGGAGGGGTGGTTGGCCTGGGTGGGCTAGTTGTTTTGGTCCTACGCTTACCCTTGGTGGTGTGCCTAGATTTTGCCACATGCTTTGTGGGTGGAGGAGGTGGAGGCTGCAGGGTTGTCTTCGATTTTTTTGCCTTGGGAGGCCTGGATGATTTAGCAGGTGTGGGAGACTGTGTCAAGGGCTCCTTGCTCCTGCGTTTTTGCCTCGAAGCCTGTGTGGCTGGCTTATCCACCCTTTCACTATGGCCATATCCCTCCCAGCTCTTGTGCCTGCCCTTGTGTGTGTGTTTGCGATGTCTATCTGTGCAGCTAGTATGTGCCTCTGGGCTTTTGGGGGTTTTGCGGCTCCCTTTTGGTCTGGGCATAGTGATATGGTAACCAACACAGAGCTGAGTGCATTGACCTTTAAATATTTGTCCCGTGTGAGAGTGTTCTGCAGCGTGTGTGCCTAGGTGCGCACGCGCACGCACGTCACCGCGGGGGAACGTTATAGCCATACCCGGAAGCTCTACCAAGATGTCGCCAGCGCTATATACTGAGGAGCAGGACAACGTAATAATGGATGTGAGTAGGCGAGCGTGCGTTTATGTGCGCGCACAAGCCGCTAAATAAAAAATAGCTATGGCAGGGCAGGATTAGTGAGGAACAACTGACTTGTTAAAGTAAACTACTAGACCAGCTTAGTTTTAAACATGTGCACAGCAGCACACTAGCCTAGAGGCAGATTGAATAAGTAGGCCCATGTGAGTAGGAATGAGGGCCATAAACTGTCTTTAGATAGGGCATGAGACTTTGACATGTATTTGTGTGACTAATGCTGTACCATTGTGTTTTTGGCAAACAGATGATGCTGAGGAACCGCTACGATTTCCTGTCGTGCGATTTTGACAAAAGGACGTTGGCACTGGCGGTGGTGGACGCGATTGCCAGGATTTCGGGAACCACCTATACCTTCACCCAGATCGCCCAACACTGGTCTGACTTGAAGAGGAGGCATAGGCCCCGGGTGAGGCGGTACTTTGCCAAACACTTTCCAGGTAAGTCTTGCTACTTCACATGCACTAATCACACTGCCCTTGCCTGGGCCTGTTTTTATGATTGTGTTTATATTGTAGCGCAGGAATGGAATATGCGTTGCCGCCCCACCCGGAGAAGAGCCCGCAGCCCAGTGTTGGGAGAAACTGGTGAAGGTATAGGTGGTACACCGCCAGTGCCAATGCCCACCCCCTCCTCTGCCAGTGAATTGGATGAGCCGGTAGACCTCAGTATGCGGGGGGGGGGGATCGCACGGCAGGGAGTCGATCCTGATTCAACCACAACCTGACTCCGGTATGACTATAAAACCTACATATGTCCTGATACATGCAATAAAGACATATACTAATGTGCACTATTATTATTTGTAGATTCTGACGTCGCAGGCCCATCACAAGGGATAGTCCATGAAGCTGGACAAGAAGAAGAGGTGCCTGGGAAGGTGAGTGATTTGATGCATAGAAGCCTAACCTAATCTGACATTCAGGAGCCACAAACAGACAATAATATCCTTGTGTTTATGATCCCAACAGCTTCACAGCAGGACGAGATGGTGGACCCAGGGAGGAGGCTGCGCCCCAGACGCCATGTTGGCCACAAGCCTTGTAAGTTTTGTAGATATATCCAAAATTCAGTTTAAAAGCATGCACAAAAATTCAAAAAACATGGTCCAAGAAACATTAAGGAAATAACTTAGGCAAAAAATAACCCTAAAAATGGACCAAAAAAAAGCCCTAGATAAGCACAACATACTTACAAGGCAAAACTGATGATGTTTTTCATTCACAGATCAAAGAAAAGGCCAGCAAGAATATTGAAGATCTGGCTGCAAATTTTTATAGATTTTAAAAAACTTTTTAGTAGTTTTATAAAAAAAGGTTCATTAAAAAAACAAAAAAAAAAAAACAAATGGTGGAGTGTGTTCTCTTTCCTGGCACTGTACATTCTCAGGACATAATCATACAGTTACATGTCCCAAAAGGTACGTATATGGGACAAGGAATAGGAAGAAGAAGGAGAAGAAGACAAAGAAGAAGGAGAAGAGATTAAGGTAAGCATTAAACAAAGGGAAGAAGAAAAAGAAGAACAGATTTAGGTATGCATTAAACAAAGGGAGGAGGAGGAGGAGGAAGAAGAAGGATATTATTTTAAGGTAAGTTTGGGTGTGGCTAAAAGTGTCAGTTTGTTGTATGGTGAAAGCATGAGGGAGGACTAGGGATGTGCGCTTGCGTGGACACAGATTGACAACAGGAAAACCATGGAAATGTAAGTAAACACGGAAAACAGTCGGAATCGGGGTGAAAACGGAAACAAATTGCCAGAAGCTACGTTGGGAAACGCAAGAAAAAGGACAAAAAAAAGGATCGTCCGTGTGAACGGCAACAGAACCCACGACCACACGGAAAGCACCCGAGAGGGGAAAAAACACTTCCCGATTGAAGACACATACAAGGATCAGTAACAGAGCTCTCCCGACCGCGGCTCTGCATCACATTTGAATCCCGGGACAAATGTAAGCAAAACGGGCCATAGGAAAAACGGAACAAAATAAGGTCAGTTCTGGGGAGGCTCTGCATCAGGCCAATAGTCCTGCTATTTCATGCGCCTAAACCATTACAATCGCCAACCTCTTTGCCTTGAATGTGGCTCACAACCATCTCTCTTAAACTGGACCATCACCCTAAATATGAGCATATCTTAAATGTTTCTCCCACCCACTACATACAGATATTAAAAATCATCCTACCAGGCATCTACTGCATTTTCTGAGCCTTTAAGCATCCAAGATGGTTCTCTATAGAAGTTTCTTCTGACTATGTCGCTCTGAATTCTCAGATTGCGGTCTGTTTCCTGACACCAGCTCTACCCTGTTTGTCTATAACCCCGCCCCCTGCACTTCTCGCCCCTCTCCTCTCCTCTGTATGTAAAGCTCCTGAGGTAAGATGGCAGCACCCATATCCTAGAGTCCTAGAGTTGCAGCCCAGCGGGGAAAGGAATAATATGTGACTAAAAATGTAAAATATATTAATTTTAGATGCTGGGGAATCATTTTTAGGGGTTTTGGCTTTTGATTAAATTATGCTAAAGGTCCGGTTTAAAGGGTAATTCAATTTTCAAGGAATTTTCACTTCAAGGAAGTGCTAATGGTAGCTGTTACATCATTGTGTTGGGCTACATTTAGGACTGTCCTAAACTGTTTTCCCTTTTTTCAATTGAAGAAGAACTGGCTGAGATATTGAGGTTTACACTTTCTCCTCATGATTTCTCTGCTGAAAAAAGTGGGCATGGCACTTGGACCAGGATGTCAACCAGACCCATTCCTGCAGGGTGATTTCACTCCAGTCCTGCTGTTTACAATGACCATTTACCTCATCATACCTGGACTTAGATCATTAGAACGCTTATTCAGCCCAAGTAATTGGCTGAGCCCAGATGTGCTGAGGTAAGTGGTCAATGCTAAGTGCATTTAGCAGTTGATTTGGAAATTGAAAAAGAAGGTCCTAATTTGAACACAAGGTCTTTTTTTAAAGAAACAGACCGCAATTCCTATGTGCCACGTACCAGCTGCCACCACCCAAATTGGCTTGGGAATATCCCAAAAGGCCAATTTCACCGTATTAGGAGAAATTGTAGCCATAAAAGGGATTATTACAAACAGGCCAAAATATTGGGTGATAGATTTACTAGCAAAGGCTATTGCCCAATAAAGATACAAAATGATATTGTCAGGTTGGAAAAATTGAGAGGAGAACAATATTAGATGCATCCCGTAAAAAAAACAAAGACATGAGAAATAATGCTAGTGAGTTTGCATTAGTAACCCAGTTTGGACAAAATTATAAGGATGTTAAGAAGGTGCTGGATAAACACTGGCACTTACTTAAAGGTGATGAGTTGATTGGACATCTAGTACCTGATAAACCAAAAGTAATCTTTCGTAGACCACCAACATTAACCACAGAATTGGTAACGAGTTATATTGAACCACCGAGAGATGTTGGCACATTTTTGAATAACAACCTGAAGGGCTTCTATAATTGTGGAAAATGTATGGCCTGCAGACTGAATGTAGCACCAACATCAAGAAAAAACAAATGCTTCAAATCAAATGTAACTGAAGAAAGTTACAAGATAAAACAATTTTATACATGTAACAGTGCAAATGTAGTGTACCTTTTAGAATGCAGCTGTGGCAAACAGTATGTGGGAAGGACCACTAGATCTTTTAAAATTAGATTGAGGGAACACATATATAACATTAAAAAAGGTTTGATCACACATAAGGGTCGATTCAAAGAAACATGTAACAGCTTTGATTTTGGTGCCGATCATCCTATTTTTCCCGTACGCTCGTGCGTTCGTATGAACTTGCGAGTGATTCTATAAGCAAATACGTTTCTATCCTAAAATGTACGTCCGTTCGTATGGCAGTTCGGGAATCAGACCTATGTCAGTTTCCATCCTGAATTTTCCATTTCATTTCTCAGGTTGCAACATTGGTTTTGCCCTTTTTCCTTTTTTGTCTGGACGTAAATCCTTCTGATCTTGCGGCTGCGCACTACAAACTTACCTCATTAAAGTGCATTCTAAATATTTGGTCTTTTATTTTTCTTTATTTCATTCATTTTGTAGTAACCAACCATTAATGAATGCATTTGCATAAGTAAATCTTACTTTGTTTAATTTTTAGTTAACTTGCATTTTTTACTTATGGATTTAATTTTAATATTTTGGCTTCAAATGGTACAACTTAAAATTTTGGGTGTGGTTACCCACATCCTCTACATACAGATTTGCTCTCAAAAATTAAAAAACACCCAGCAACTTCAGCATGTTATGAGCCTAGAAACAGCCAAGATGGCGGCTCAGGTATTCTCGGGCAGCCTGCAAACAGAAAGGGCCTTGTGACTGTGTTGCTCTGCATTCTTTGATTTCTGACCTTTCCGTGCCCCCAGCTCTGCTGTGTCTGTGCAAAATACAGCAGTAACCCACATCCTGCACTTTATCCCGCTCTCCTCTCCTCAGTAAGTGTGATGCATCTGACCAAAGATGTGCTTAAATAATTAAACAAAGCAAAGGTAAACAACTACACCAATAAATGCAATCTAAAAATATTATTCTAGTACATCAATTTAAAAATAAATAACAAAGGACATAAGTTTCTTTAATTAACGCAAATATATTGCAAAATAAAGGTTTACATGCAAAGGACTAATTAAGGTCCACATTAAAATGCTTTTATAAGGCATACATGAATCAGGTATGCATTGCCATACAATTTATGGCCTCGGCCATGCTGATACATGCAGTTCATTGTAGCTCAAGACGCGCAGACTCCTCCACATAGCCAAAAAACCTGTTCAAGAACAGCAATCCGACTGCTAAAAGGTGTCGGCAGTGGCTTTCTTTTAAAACGTATTTAGAGGTTTGAAAACTGTTCTCTGAATCACACCTAAACCCATCCGATTATCCTAAGTTTTACGATTTGATCCTAAGTTTTACGTTTTCATCCTAAAATTTAGGAACGAACTTCCGATGATCGTAAGAGCATATACGCATTCGTACGTAGGCTCGTGCGAGTCGGAAATGGCCAAAAAAACAGGTAAAAATGACTAACACCCACCCAAACTTACGATTCTCGATCCGAAATCAATTAACTTTTGCTCTTTGAATCGAGGGGATAGTGTTTCCTCCCATTTTAAGGAGTTCCACAACAGTGATCCGAGGGATTTAAAATTCTGTATAATAGATAGTCCTATAAAAACATTAAAAGGGGGGAATATGATTAGGAAATTGTCCCGTCTTGAATCTAAGTGGATTTTTAATCTGAAATCGATGGTTCCAAAGGGTTTGAACATAGAATTTGATTTAAATTGCTTTATAGGGAATCATTAGTAATATCACTTTCATAATTTGTTTTTGTTCCCTAGCCTATTCCTAATATTAGTTTTTTCCTATTTTGATTCTCTGTTCCTCTTTATATTTGGTGCTTTAATTTCCCCATCATTTGTTTTTCCTATCCCAATTCCTTGTCCCTATTTTTCCTTTTCTTTTTCCTTTATCATTACTACCATTTCAAATGGTTTATTGCTGTTTTAATAATTGTTTTGATAATGATATTGTTAATACACAACCATAAATGAATTTTGGTATGCATTAAAGTAGTTTTATAAAGTTTTATATAATCTTTGATATATGCGTTTGAAATATATGAAATATATAATATTAAATATGGTGTTTTTAATTATGATGATCATGTATTAAGCCCGTAAAGATCTCCTGTGTTCCAGAGGCTCTAAAAACCTCCGTTAATTCTGATTTAAGGATGATCTAATTGGCCAGCTTATAAGATCATGATAGCTTGAAAAACTTGGATAGTAATAAAGTTAAATAGCGGAATACAAGCGGTAAATCCAGCCAGCTCACATGATCTCTGGTTTACATTGAAAAACGAGACGCTCCCCAGTGCCCGCAGCTCATGATTAAGTTGTCACTGACGACGAAACGCGTTGGGCGGGGCCAGCACTGAGGCGTCATCACTTATTCACTGAGAGGAAGAGCAGCAAAAGTAACGAGCGTTCCCGTGTCCTGCGGCCGAGGAGACGGTGTGGAAAACGCGGCTGCATTGAGTCTCAGACACAAACTACATTGAAGGTAGCAGTTATGAGAACATAAGAGGTTTTTACAGCGCACCTTCTATCATTGTCTTTTGAAGTTTTGACTTGGAGTCATAAAGGCGTGTATATTTTAAATTGCTGGTAAGCCTAATAAATGAGGGCAGGTGCTCTTAATTTTTAAGGATATCATGCTATGTGCTTTTATTTGTTTGTCCCTATGTGATTCGGTGGTTTGTACGGAGGATTATAAGGAGTTTGAACAGCAAGGAGGATCTAAACTGATCAGCGATATCCTATATTGATGTGAAAGTAGATAAAAGTTTTTTTTACACCCTAAAGAGGATCTAAATCATACTGCAAGTTATATTTATTCATCTGGTACGTCATTTATAATGTGGTGACGGGAGCCTGCACGAGTTAATCTCATCTGATATTCACATAGGAGGTGGATAAGGTTTCAAATGCTGTAGAGTTCTTTGGATTTAATTCTAAAGCGTCCTGCAGAGTTTTTTTGGTGTTTAGACACCAATATATAAAAAAAACATTTGGGAATGCTAAGTGCAGGACTGGAAAAAAGTCACCCTCAATGGGTCAGGTTGGCGTCTATGCTTGGATATGTGACACTGCATAATAATCAGCAATATGATGGAGGGGGAGGGAGGGGCCAGTAATCCTGCCCCACTCTGTTGAGCTGATTGGGGGACGGGATGAAAAAGAGAAAGTCATTGGCTAAACCTGTAAGCCTCGATTGCTCTGCCATTTCTGCTTCAATTTAAAAATGGAAAACAGTTTAGGACAGTGGCAAATGTAGCCTGACGCAATGATGTAACAATTACCATGGCCTGCAGTATCACTTTAAGCCTATCTGATTTTTTTATTTGTTTGCAGTTTTATGTGTTTTAAAAATAAACAGTTTTCTCTAACAATATTGGGGACGATTCCGGGCCTGGTGAAAAACCTCACGTTTAGGTAGAGTATGTATTGTTTTACAATACAATAGGAATAGTTTAGCACTTGGCACTTTATACAGTTGTTGTTTATGTGATAAATAGGTACTGTAGTGTATGTTATTTCGTATTATTACTGGTTTAATACCATATTCATGTATTATATATAAACTTTATCACGATTTTCTTTATATATAGATGTTTCACAAATAATTCATCTTTATGTATATATTTAATTATTTATTTATTACTTATTATCATTTTTGATGCGCATAGGTGGTCTTTTTCCATTAAAGGGGCCCATTTTTGGGTCTTTTTTTTTTTTTTTTTTTGTGCCGGCACAAATACCTGAGGGTGTGTATTTACGAATAGATATATACAGATACACACACTGATAATATATTGATTTAATTTATATAGTGGGTACACAGCACACAGATTTTTATATTATCAGATTTTTATAACATCATATTTACTATTCATATTTTGGTGGTTGTATTTATTTGAGTTTATTTGAGATTATATGAAGGGGGACTTGCCTTGTTTTTAAATGTCTTGTGTTGTATATATGTTTTTATGTCTCATATGTTTTTATGATTAGTTATGTATAAATAAAATGAAATATTTCTGAGGATATGGCATATGTACATTTTTGGTGCTCCACATAGGGAGGGAGGTGTGGTCTTCCACGTTGTGTCTTCATTGTCTATTGGGTATAATTTTTTACCTGGCCCTGAATCAGCCTCAAGGTATACAATGAAAGTGGAAGGATTCTGTGATTTGTAATAAGCAGCTATACACAAGGGCAGGAAAACTTGGAAATAGCAGAGGTCTGGGAGCACAATCCTTACACACTTGTTTATTTTACATTCCAAAAGAGGAAAATAATAAAATTCAGAACACCAAAAACCTGACAAAAACAGAGATATTCTTTAAAGAGGAACTTCGGAGTCCCACTTCTTGGGGGCACCTCTTTGTGAACCCCCCTGGATCGCTCAACCAATCAGCAGACTCAGTTTCAGCCATGCCTGCACCATGGGAATGCCAGGAAGAGGTGAGTTTTTAGGGTGAGCTGTGTGGATGCCAGGGGGGCATCTAAAATCCGCATGCCAAGCCTAAGAGGAACAACACATTTAAATTCTGGGGTGTTCTTTCTCTTTAAGGCTCCTAAACTGAGAGAGGTTTGGAGCCCTGCTCTGGTGAAGCAGCCATGATAACTAAATAACTTACCTTACAGATCTTAAAGAGGAACAAGCTATTTGTAAAAACGACTCACCTGATCACCGCAATCCTCCTCTGATTACAGTGGGGGCGAGCCGTAGACCTGAGTGACAGTTAGACATGAGTGAATGGCCAGTACAGTCCCAGTGCTGCACGTGACTGACCTGTCACTCTGTGATAGTGGTGTATTTAAAGTGGACCCACACCCACCCCTGATTGGCCCGGGAATCTATAAGATTCCCGGGCCGATCAGCTCCCTCCCCGCGGGACATCCGAAATCGGGATGTCCTGCGTGGTGAAACCCCCCAGAAAGCCCCTAAAATCTTACCTTTTAGGCGACGGATAAGCCGCCGCCGCTGCCGCCTCCCGCGCTTCCCTCTAGCAGGGCATGCTCCCGCGCTGGCCGTTTGTGAATGGCCGGTGCGGGCGCGCGTCCCTCTTACAGGGGCGGCGGCTTATCTGTCGCCTAAAAGGTAAGATTTTAGGGGCTTTCTGGGGGGTGCCCCGAGGAAGTGGACCAACACCCAGGATAGTGAAAATCCTGGGTGTTGGTCCACTTTAAATGTGTCGGAGCCCTGGTGCAAAAATGAAATGAGGCCCTTTCACGGTAAACTGTTTTTTGTCTTTTAACTTAACTGGATGCAGATAAACAAATAAAGACGGAAACAGCAAAGATAAATAGTGCTTCATTTATGTAAATGAAGTCAAGTGATCACAAGGTGGAGGAGCAACAATGATGGGGCCTCCTTCTGGTTCTGGTGCGGTTGCACCTCCTTAAAGTGGACCAACACCCTGAGGTGATCGGCCCGGGAATCTATAAGATTCCCGGGCCGATCACCTCACACACCGCGGGACATCCGAGATCGGGATGTCCCACGGGGTGAACCCCCCCTGAACACCCCAAATCCACCTACCTGGTCTTCGGCGGCGGCCGCCCGCCGCCGCCTCCCTCGCGCCCCTCTAGGCGTGCGCGTGCCCGCGCCGGCCGTCTCTGAATGGCCGGCGCGGGCGCGCACACGTCAAGAGTGACGCGCGGGAGGCGCCGACGGGCAAGCTGCTTGTACGTTGCTGTCAATCAGCTTGTCCGTCGGCGCCGATTGGACGGCGCGGCCACATGGGAGCGGGGAGAGGTGAGTTTTGGGGGCTTTCTGGGGGGTTTCACACAGCGGGGCACCCCCCGATCGGGGTGCCCCGGGGAAGTGGACCAATACCCAGGATAGTCAAAATCCTGGGTGTTGGTCCACTTTAAGTTTTGCGCCTGCTCTGTGCATTCTCTATAAGATCCGAGGGGGAACGGCACTAGATCTCGGGCGAGGTAAGGCATTCATTTGGTGGGAGGCAGTGCAGGGTTATATAGAGAATGGACTTCTGTTTTAAGTATCTCTAACTGCATGGCACAAATGGATGAAGGAGACTATGGGGGTTATTTAAGAACGGCTAGCACCAGGTAGTGCTACCTAGCGGCACGTAGCATCTAGTGAATGCTGGGTGCTGTACGCAAAACCACATTTAAGAAAATGAATCTGGTGAGCGCCATGTAGCGTCACATGTATTACTAGAGGCGGCTCATCATATGGCGCCCGCGCTCTAGGTTCAAGAGCGTTGCATATTACCTTTCGCTCAGTGTTGCTCTCCCATACATTTCAATGGGCTTTCATTTGGTTGTGTATAAAAAGTGTGTTTGGCAATTTTTTTTTTTTTTTTTGCTCAAGGTCTAACACTAAAGCTTCGTTGTCACAGTGTTAAAACAATGTCATTCCATGTGTTTTCGCTTTGTTACTGATGTATATGTGTTCAAAAACAGACTTTAATCGCACAGCGTCTGGCGCTCTATGCTAAAGGCGACCAGTTTTAGAGCGCCGACGCGTTGTGTGTGTAGTTCTTTCTTTAGCATGGTGTTGAGTGCCGACAGTCGGTCGCACTGAGCTGGCGCTACCTATCACTTGCTGCAGCGTTATACTGTTATTAGAGGGCCCAACACACATCACATTCATCAATGCCGGGCAGGTTACTACAACGACCGCAACGCTAGGTTACAGCGCCCGATACCCGCTTACAGCGTCTCTATACAGACGCTCACATGCCGATACGTGGTGCTTGTAGCAAATCAGCCTCCACGTCTTCGAGCTTCTTACAATTATACTGAGCTAGCACAGCACCTAAAGCATGAGGAATAGCTGCACCAGGTGTCAGTAAACAGATGGCAGTGGGTCACATCTGGACATTAATTGACCATGTACAAGTCATTTTTCATATCTTACATTTACTGCTTATTCTGTGAGCAGTTTTATTAATGGACAGATGTTGTTATAAAAACATTAGCTGTATTTTTCACCAATACTACCAAGCCTGCTTAAAGAGGAAGCCAAGCTAGACGCTCAACCCCCCAACAGGAGCAGCACAATATAGCAGCTCTTTCCTACCTATTCCATTGACCGCACCTCTGCCGTGCCTAGGGGCACCCCAATTTTGGCTGCATAGAACTCCCACAGTGTCCGTAAAAACACACCTTCTTCCTTAATCCCATTCCTCTGGTGGCCCAACATGTGCTTGAGATGTAGACTCACCTGCTGTTATTGTGTAGCCTGTATTCCAAAAGCCAGGGTTTTTGCTATCCCGGGTTTTGGCTGGAGGTGCTCTGCTGTGTGAGACAGCCCAGAATTCACCTCTTCTCACGGCGCAGGCGCGGCCCCTGTCCAATCAGCCTCGCCATTAATATGCGTGGCTAGAGAAGCTGAATGGAATCCCTAGCAGCACTTACAAGCATCACTTCCTCCCTTTGGCTGTGCATGGCCATGCACAGCCATTCTGTTTTGGGGGAGGGACCACGCAGCCAAGAAGGGAGGCGAGTAATGCCAGGAGCAGCCATGTATGCGCCGTGGGGTTTGGGGGAAAAAAAGGTGGGGGTTTCACACAATGGGGCATCCCAGTTTGGGGGGAGGCAGTAAGCCTGCCCTAGAGTCTTATAGGCTACAGGGTTTTGGTCCACTTTAAAGATAAATGTTTGCGGTGTGTTCAAAATGAATGGGGAGCCTTATTTAAAAAGCAGCATCATTTTTTGGCCTCAGCAGCAGTCAGCATCCGATTTAAGAAATAAAAAAACGGCAGTGCCGATGTGGTCGCCAGCTAGCGTCTTATTCAACACAGCGCCGAAAAAGATGCAGCGCCAGGGTTTATTAATTTGTTCAAATACATATATACTGAGCGTGACCCATTTCTTTATTTATCTTAATCATTTTATATAACTATTATTAGTAATTACCACCATTCGCTGGGGGGTTCTTTTTTTCTCTTGGTGGCCAAACACATTGTGCAGACTTTAATGCACGCAGGCACTTATGTAGCAGACCGTGGCTGGCATGCAAAACAGGGATGCCGCTGGAAGCCCGTACATACACCATGAGATAACTGGAGACAAATAAAATACTCACCTTGTTCCCTAATATCTGATCCAGCATAATTTGCCAAGTACTTTTGCAGCTTTAACTTCATGCAAACTCCTCCAGTAAGTTGCAGCACTCGATGCTCTCCTCAATCACAAAGGCGGCTTACTGTAGGGAGCAGGGTGTGCCATAACTGCAGTACCAATATTAACTCTGTTCATATCAAAGTTGGCGATCTAGAGAAGGATCTGAATGGGTAGTATACTTCATCAGAGATCCTCTTCACCCTGACCAACTATTCTTCGAGCAGGATGTTGCCACCGCTCTAGCTAGAGCATCCATTTTCACATGAATTAACTGGATGTATCATAGAGTAGCTGTTAGTGAGTGAGTAATGATAATTAATAATGTCACGGACCGGGTGGAGCGGACTCGGGTGTGGATCCGCTTTAACTGTGGGACCGATGACGGGTACCGTGTCAGGGGAGTGGAGTCTAAGGGCCACCGGTATTCACCAGAGCCCACCGCAAGGCAGGTTGGCCTTGTGCAGCGAGTGACCCCCAGGTCGCTACCCCCCAACAGCGGCCCAGTCCCACAGTCAGCCGAGGTTCAGCGAGGTACACAAGTGGCAGACAAAAGGCGTAGTAAGTACAGGCAGAGATCGGGGCAGGCAGCAAAGGTTCAGAGTCGGGGACAGGCAGAGGTCGGTACACGGGTGAGCAATCCAAGGATGTCTGATTTTCAACAAGCATGGAGAGACCAAGATCCGGCACTGAAGGAAGGAAGTGCCTCTTTAAATAAGAGAAGTGGATGCAGGATTGGATGACCAGGCACCAATCAGTGCTGTACAGGCCCTTTAAATCTCAGGAATCTAGTGCGCTCGCCCTCTAGTGGACGGAGACGTGCGCGCACCTGAGCATGTGAGAAGGAAGCATTGGGGGAAGGGAGACAGCTAGGAACAGCCATGAGGGAAGTGCTGCAAAATGGATGACGGCTGGATGCAGCCATGGAAGTAAGTGAAGTGCTGCTAGATGGGCGTGCAGCGCTCGCCCTAACAATTAATAAGTGAGAAATGTTGTAAATAGATAAATACAAATAATTCATATTAATATTAAGGGGGTTATTTCAGAAACGCTAGCGCCAGGTATTGCCACGTAGAGGCACGTTGGGTGAACGTTGGGCGCTGAACTTGAAAAGCACATTTAAGAAAGCGAATCTGGTGAGCGCCTCTAAAGGCGCCATGTAGCGTCACATGTATCGCTAGCAGTGACACAGCGTCTGGCGCTCTATGCTACAGCGCCCAGTTTTAGAACGCCGACACTGTGTGTATTTCGTTTTTTCTTAAATATGGTGTTGAGCGCCAAGTGCCGGACGCACTTAACTGGTGCTACCTATCGCTTGCGGCAGCGTTGTCCTATTGTTAGATGTAGCATAGTCTTAGGCACTATGACTGATTGGCTCTGCAGTGATTTAGGGACAGGGCTTCTACAGCGCGCTCCAGACATCACATTTATCACTGCTGCAGCGCCACTTGTCCGCCTGATACGCTAGGTTATAGCGCCAGACACCCGCTTGCAGCGTCTACTAGCAGTGGCTCTAAGCGCCACTATACAGATGCTCACATGGCGATATGTGGTACTTGGCCAAATTAATCTGATTATGATTTTTTAAGAGGGCAGCAGCAGACATGAGCAGCCACTGCTGCATACTTGTTTTTAGTGATGGTACAGTATATAGATGGTTAACCAAGGTTTTTATATTACAGGTAACATAATAATAATTTATTCTAAACTATTGCGTTGCTGTATGTTCATTTTTTTCAGAAGTAATCAGCTTTCCTGTAAAATGCAAAAGAGAAAATCAGAATTAGGATAAATTAATCTCACGGTCCAGTTGACCCACCTAGTGTTCACAGACTGGGAAGTGCTCATCCTGGTGAAAGACTCATTGGTCAGTGTTAGCATTGGACAAATGCCCTTACCCTGTCTCTCTATGACTTAGGGCTTTGCCCTCTTACTGATGTCATTTCCGGTATGATGTTACCGCTTACCGCGGCTTATTTGGATAACCTGCTCTCCTCCTATATTATTGAGAGACGGGAGACTAGGCTAATAGACACCAGGTATTTTGCTTTAATTATATTCAATGTTTTTGATTTATCAATTATGTAACCAATTAATTAACTCGGGCCGTGCTCGGCGGCTGCTGCGTATCCCATGCCATTATTTAAATGTTTGTTATGGGAGCAAAAGTGTTATGTCATGAGTAAGGGCTGAGTGCCCGAAATGTGTAGGCATTCAAACCTGCTCCCTTATGCTTTTTACTGGCTTGTATATGTGGATGGAACTTTTTAATCTTTTTGAAAATAAACGTAGATGAAGTATCCTTTTAAAGCGGACAATGACTGGCGTTATTACTGATTTGAGCTGGATATGAGAGGAGCACTCATGGCCGTGCCATTTCCGTTATCTTCGCTACCAAGGACTTTGAATTTCAACAGGTACAGCTGATGAGAATTGCTTGTGTCAGCATTGGACAAATTTCATGCCTGCAAAACACACACATACACAAACATACATACATACATCCAAACAAACATACATACATAAGTGACATAGGAGAAGGCTTGGTAGGAAAAGTTTGTCTGTTTGCTGATGATACAAAGGTTGGTAATAGGGTGGATATTCCTGGAGGTGTCTGCAACATGGAAAATGATTTAGCTTTACTGGATAGATGGTCAAAACTGTGGAAACTAGAGTTTAATGTCTCTAAATGTAAAATCATGCACTTGGGTAGAAGGAATCCCTGCTCTGAGTACTGTATGGGAAGCACTGTGTTAGCCAGGACCTCGGAGGAGAGAGATTTAGGGCTACTGATTACTGATAGCTGCAAGATGAGTGGACAGTGTAGCCAGGCAGTGGGAAAAGCAAGCAGGATGCTCGGCTGCATAGCTCGGGGCATCACCAGTAGGAAGAGGGAGGTTGTGATGCCGCTGTATAGAGCCCTGGTAAGGCCACAGCTAGAATACTGTGTGCAGTTCTGGAGACCTTACCTGAAAAAAGACATTTTTCAAATAGAACGTGTCCAAAGGAGGGCAACAAAAATGGTGGAGGGACTTTAACTTAAAACTTATCAGGAGAGACTTAAAGAACTTAATTTGTACAGTCTGGAGGAAAGAAGGGAGAGGGGGCACATGATTGAGACCTTTAAATATGTGAAAGGATTGAATAAGGTTCAGGAGGGAAGTGTTTTTAAGAAGAAACTTAATGATAGAACAAAGGGGCACAACCTGAAGCTAGTCGGGGGGAAGATCAGGAACAATGTTAGAAAATATTATTTTACAGAAAGAGTAGTAGATGCTTGGAACAAACTTCCAGCAGAGGTTGAAAAATCAACAGTCACTGAATTTAAACATGTCTGGGATAAGCACACATCTATCCTAAGATAAAGAGTACATACAGTTACATAAGGGCAGACTAGATGGACCGTATGGTCTCCTTCTGCCGTCAACCTTCTATGTTTCTACATCCACCCAAAAAAAAAAAAAAAATTCCAAAAAATATTTATATTATGGAAACAGTAGAACAAAAACAGAGGGATTATGAAAAGAAACAGATGGGAGGGAACACAAGAAATAGTGAGAGTCATGGGGGAACAAAGGAGAGGGGAGGTAGAAAAAGAGAGAGAATGGGGGCCATATGGAAGAAGAAGAAAAAAGAGCGATGAAGTGAACAAAGGGAAAGAGGGAGTAAGATGGGGGAACATGAGCAATGGAAATAGATGTAGGGACCAAAAGGAAAAGAGAGAGATTAAGATGGGAGAGGAGCAAAGCAAGAGAGAGAGATAAAGAGAAACGAGAGAGTAAGATGGGGGGACATGAACAAAAGAGAGAAACAAACAGAAGAAAGAGATGAGAGATAGAGCAAGATGGAGAAACAAGAGCAAGAAAGAAAAATAATGGGACAATAAAGGGAAGAGAAAGCATAAGATAGGGGGAAGAGAGAGAGATGAAGGGAACCAAGAAATGATAGAGAGTAAGTTGGGGAAACAAAAGCAAGATAGAGTGATGAATGGATCCAAGGGAAGAGAGACAGTAAGAAAGGGGAACAAGGACAAAAATACAATTCTGTGAAATACTCACCTGTAGAATTGGTATTATACGTATACAGTACGTCCTGCTCCAGATATAGTACTTACACTTGGGTTATCCTCCGCCAGATGGCGCTGTGCACTGCAGACATGCAAAACAGGCTCCTCCCGGCTATATATATATATATATATAATCCCCAGCATTGAAAAGCAGTGAACCAGAAGCCGGGAGAAATCAACCACCAAAACCAACTGGTAATGATAACTACAACAATAATCACCATACAGGGGATCCAGAATAATGCAAAAAAACAGGGTGGGGTGGAGCAGGACGTACTGTATACGTATAATACCAATTCTACAGGTGAGTATTTCACAGAATTGTATTATTCTAAGTATACAGTACGTCCTGCTCCAGATATAATACTTACAATTGGGACATCCAATAGCAGTGTCCATAGAACAGGGTGGGATCCCCAACAAAAAAGGCAACAGCAGACAGTTGAAACCACTGTCACCTGTAATACCTCGCTACCAAGAGCGACACGAGCAAAGGCTCTAACGTCAACATCAAAACAACCCTTGAAAGGGTACAAACAAGAAAACAAGTAGCGTTCAAGCAAACCTGTTCAACAAGACCTGGTGCTGAAAGGCCCAAAGATACCAAGGCACCAGCGTAATCAGAATAGAGTGAGAAGAACTCTTCCCCTTAAGGAATAGGCTTGAGTAAAGGCCTAACAAGAGCAAAAACTAAAAGTAGCCCAGGAAGAAGCCAAGCCTTCCCCAGGACCAGAAGGGACATCTTATACAGGTAAAGGCCAGGCCCAAGGCCGCCTAACCCCTAGAGGCAGACGAGAACAGGCACATCCAGATGTAGGTGCCCACAACCCCAAGGAACATCAGTCCCCAAAGGGACAGGAGACAATCCAGGAAAAAAATTCCAGCACCTATTGAGGGAAAATAGATTCCCGTGCCTCAGCATTACAAGGAATAATCCCAGAAGAAGGATAATGTCCTAATACCTGAGCCTAAGACACCACCTTAGGCAGAATAACCGGCGTAAGGCGGAACGCCACCTCATCACGGTGAAGATACAGTAAAGAAAACGAGGGCTAGCTAAACAGATCCGCTCACTCAGGTGCACGGCCGACTGAGGTAACAACCCCACAAGGGCAACCTTATGGATAAGAACAGTCAGACAGCATCCGGAATAGAGCCAAAGGGGAACACCCCGCAAGGCAAACAGAATAGAAATCAACCCCAACAGGGACCCTAGAACTACGTGGGGGATATCACTGAGCAATTCCTGAAAGAAAGTCAACCCAGGCAAAGAACTGAGTCAGACTTCTGAACCACCAGGGCACCAGGTAGGAGAGCCAACTCCAACCCATGCTGTAATAACTATATAACCCTGGGAACAGAGCTCGCCCACAGGGGAGAGACCAAAAAACTCAACCCAATAAATATGGGTAAAGAATACCCCACAATAGATGGAAGAAGAGGCATAAGAAGCCAACTCCTAGTCTTCCAGAAGTCACAGACACCCAGAAGGTACACCCACTTCCATCAGGGTGGATGAACCAACCGTCAGACCATCCAGACCAGAGTCTGTAAATAGGGGTGAAGTAGAAAAGGAGGGCCTGAGTGAGCAGGCCAGCACTCCAGGCAGGACGTACAGGTCCGCTGTCCACATAACCTCATCTGCAACCACACTCCACTAGGCCACCCAAGGGCCGCCAGTATCACTGGTTCCCCCTTCCAGAGCAATCTTGCACAGAACCCTGTTTCCAGCAGGGTGAATGAGGATAAAACATATAGAAACAGAATGTCCAGCATAAAGTCCCGAAGCCTCATGACCAAGGACAGAACAACCTGAGACAGGGAAACAAGGGCCCAGGACCCATGAAGGTGACAAGCCCAGAAAGATCCACACTAGACGGATCACATGGAGACACAAGAATTAGCACAACCTGTCGCAGAAGGACATCCACCGGAACGAATATCGCAGATATGCAGGGAACGCTGTCCTCCACCCAGATTAGGATCAGATAGCTTCCTGGGATCCTTCCTGGATCAATCTGCTTCCGAGTCCACACAGATAATTAATACAGGCCACTGTCATCAGGCAGACCAAGGGGCCCCCACATAGACCGATCCCGCAAGGGAGAAGTCCAGCGATATAGAGCCAACCTGAAGGCCTACCGCTTCCAAAATAGACAGGTGGAAGGACCCCTAAAGGCCCCACCTCCCCCGGAATCACAGGGGAATTTAGGAGGAAAAAAGTCCCCCCTCCATCGACCTGATAGATTTGGAATCCAACTGCAGGAAGACGCAAGGAAGGGGGCGCCCCCTGATTGGTACCCCTAGTACCACAGTCTCAAGGGTAACCACCGTACCCAGGTGGAAGGGTACACAGACCCAGCTCCAGGGAAGCTGGAACCCAATCCAGCATTTACAATATGAATAGCAGAGGAGCCCAAGGGCTCTGAGCATAGGGGACAACCTTCGAACAGCCACCAACAGGCCCACCAGCTGCAATCCAGCCTGGTGAAGAGACAGGAACAGCAAGAGGGACCGAGCCCCTGCAAACAGATTGTCCATTTATAGTCAAGGAAGCAGGTTCCCATATGAACCGAATCCAAGTTCAACCCTAGGAATGGAGATACCACTAAGGGGAAAAAGAGGAATTGAGGTGATTGAGCACCCATCCAAAGACTCCCAAAGGACACCGCCAACCGAGTAACAAGCTCGGCCTGACGCAGGGATTGGGAAGCAAAGAGGGACGGCCAGGCAGTTCCTCGTGCGGACGCCCCCTTGGTCTCGGTAGAGATATCACCCCCGTCATCGCCTAGGCGATCTCTCAGGGAGCAGAAAATAAGCAGACCTCGCAGATCGCGCGTGGCCTGCGCCAACACAAGAAGAGAGGCAGGGACCAGAAGCATCCTGAATATCTCGGGAAGGGGCCGCCCAGCAGACACTATCCTGCACCCAGAGGAAACTTCCTCCTGACTCCATCAGAACGGCATGCCGCCTCCTGATAGGGGCAAGGTGCTGCGGCCATCCCCATGATGCTTGGGGGGTTTTGGTAAAAGGCTTGGACTTAGTCCTGCCGGAGGGACCAGGGCGTTGTCTGCCACTCCTGGGGCAGGGATCTATACCAAAAAGCTGGAAGGACACCCCTGGTTCGGGTTTGACGCTAACATAGGGGGGTGGAGGGGTGCCCCTGCCTCGAGAAGGCCGAGACCGCCTTCTGCGAAGGGGTGTTTTGCCCTTTTTTCCAAACAGGTCCAGACGGGCCCCGAATAGGCGTCGCCCTCTAAAGGGAAGCCCAGTAAGAATCTTTTTCGTAGCATCGTCAACACCCCACTGTCGCAGCCAGACCAGTCGGCGTATAGCTACAGCAAGGACGGAAGTTCTAGCGCACATGCTGATGGTGTCATCCAGCGCCAAAAGGATAAATCTTACAAATACATCACAACTGGAGAGTGCATTAAACACCTCCCAGGGGAGATCCTCAGGTTGATGATCAATCATCTTTCTGATGAGGGTCCTAGCGGCCACTGCAGCGATGGCCGCGGCACAGACCGGGCGCAGAGTCGTCCCTGCACAAGAAAAGGCGTGGGAAGCCAGCCTATCAATGTGCCGGTCCTCAGCATCCCGAAGGGTACGATAAGTAGGGGCCGCAATAAAGGGGGGGTTAAGAACCCCAATGATCGTTGCATCCACCACGGGAGGTGATGACCAGCAGTTAACCACATCAGGGGGAAAAGGGTATTTCCAATCCCAGTCCCCTGGAACCCCTGGAAGTTTACTAGGGCATTGCCATTCTTTGAGTACAAGAGCCTGGAAGTGATCCTGCTCCAGAAATTCCAAACGCGGCGGCACTGTATGGAAACTCTCCCTTCTAGGCCTGGAAGCCTCACCAGGGAGACAGATAGACAAGACCTTCGAAGATCTTTATCAGTAATTCGTCGGTGTCACACAGGCCCCAAGAACTGGGGCCCGGATCATCATGACTCCTCAGCCCCTCGTCCGATGAGCCCGAGTCAGAGAATAGCCGACCTTCATCAGACAGAGCAAAACCCTGCTCAGCAGTGAACTCTTCAGATTCCGAAGGAATGGGCGAAACCGGAGGCGTCAGGGACCGCTTCTTATCAGGGCCCAAGCGTTCAGCCAACCTCGAAATCACCTGATCGGCCGTAGGCAGTCTGCGCGGCACGACTTGCTGTTCATTCCCGCTCGAGTGCGACTCATCAGGAGTGAGATTTAAGCACGGGGAAAGAGGTGTATTGAAATGAGGCGCAGCCACTGGCAACCCTGACTGCAGGGCCAGTACTTGTTCAGCACATGGTCCGCAGACCAGTGCTCTGTCCGCATCAGCGTGGGGCAGTCCACACGCTGTACACAGCCGGTCTTGTCCCGGAGGGACCCCGGTCACATAATTCTGAGATGCCTCCATATGGTGATTATTAATGTAATATATATATACCAGTAGGGATTTACGCAATAGGCAACCCTGGATGTCCCAAAGACCCGCTAGGAATGTGGGAGAATTTGTAAGCCCGCTACAATATATGTTAGGCCGGGAGAAGCCACCGGACTCTTCAACGTCTGAAAGACAGAAGGGGAATAAGAGATGTCAGGGCCATGCGCCACAGAAAGAGTACTAATAATGAAAACGCCCGCGAGGGCACTCACCGACCTGGGGAGGAGAAGGACCGCCAACAAGGACCGCCAACACGCGCGCAGAGATCAACAAAATGGCGCCGACCGAACCTCGGAGGGCGGGTCTAAACTGGGCGTGACGCGGAGCGCGCCACGCCAGGTCCCCGCCTCCCCCAAACAGCGCGAAGCTCTGAAGCAGCCGTTAAAGGCTCGGCAAGCCAAGCATAGAATATGCCAGTAAAGGCATCTGCTAGTGGATCTCGTAAAGTCTAAATACACCGCCACCATTCTGACGCCCGTAGGCGTGCACAAGATTAGTTTCCTGCCCAAGATGCAGGATAATAAAGCAGGACGTGCTGTACACTATTGCATGTTAAATTGAGAAAGGTCAAAATAGAAGGGCAGCGCGGCTCTGACACCTAGTTGCCGGTCAGGGGCAAAAGCACGGCCATAAGCGTGACAATACTGTACACTGAGACCGCCAACAGACACATACACCCCCCCCCTTCTTTTCCCCCGAATACTGGGGGAAACGAGGGAGGACGGCGACCCTTTACACAGGGTCCACCCCTACACGTGGCATGGGGCAATAATGCGGGAGGGACATCCACTATAAGGCTCACCATCAGCCTGAACCGCCTACCCTATGGTGGGGGACTGCGGTGGAGCATGGCTCCGTTAAGCACGTATAGTGCTGCCTACCTTCACCCGACCAGCGCAGCCCAGGCTGGGAGGCACCTCACAAGGAGGACGGGTGGGAATTGTCCAACAGGGCCGCAGGCTGTAATAGCCCCGCTCACCTGCGAGAGAGTGATACTTCATGTCTTCGCAGTCAGCACTGCAGAGAAATCTGGGGATTTGTGGGAGGTCCCTGGGTATATGAAGGGCCGGGAGGAGCCTGTTTTTGCATGTCTGCAGTGCACAGCGCCCTCTGGCGGAGGATTACCCAATTGTAAGTATTATGGAGCAGGACATACTGTATACTTAGAATAAAGATGTGAGAGAAAAGCAAGGGTAAGGGATTAAGGGAACACAGAGAAAAGGAAATAGTAAGATGGGGGAAACAAGCAAGAGAGATGAAGGAAACAAATGAAGTAAGATGGGGGAACACGAGCAAGAGAGAGAGAGATGATGGGAACAAATGAAATGGAGACAGTAAAATGGTGGGAACAAAGAGAAAATAGAGAGTAGGTTGGGGAAATAAAAGCAACAGAGAGACGCCAGGACATTGACAATATGGGAGGTTTCTAAGGGCTCCCCGGAGATCCGGGGTATACTGGAGAGGGGTGGGTAATGAGGGCGTCCATTCCTTCTTTCCTTTTCTTTCTTCCTTCTTCATTTCTACCTCTTATGTCTCTCTACTTCTTTCCTCCGCTTTCTTGGGTTGTCTTAGGGGTGGGCGAGCCTTCAGCAGTAAGGCCGATGAGATCGTAATTGATGGGTTTGATGGTCGGCCAAGGAGCGTTATCCCCTGGCACCGGGCTGCCACTCTCGAGGATCTTGATGACGGAGGTGTCTCCCGGGCCCCCCATCTTAGTGAAACAGGAAGACCAACAAATGTGCTAACCTGACAGGTCTGAGATGGGGGGGTGATCGTTATCGTTATTGTGTAATTTATGACACCGTCAACATTGGCACTAGATTATAACAGTAGGAGGTGGAAGACCTAAATGGGTAACTAATGCTTCTACTATCGCTGTAAACCCTTTAATAAGCCGATATTTCGATGCTTGTACTGGTTACCTTTTTTGTATGCTCGAGGCGCGGAGGTCCTGTTTTAGTCCTTTGCTTTTTTTTTTTCCCTGTCTATATGTTTATAAATGTCTATATAACTCAATAAAGATATATTGCAAAAAAAAGCAACAGAGAGGAAGGGGCAAAGAGAAGAGAGAGTGTTAGATGAAGGAACAAGATAGAGAGATGAAGGGAGCAACGAGAAGAGAGATTGTAAGATGGGGGTAAAAAAGGCAAGAGATAGATGAAGGGATCAAAGGGATGAGAGAATCTAAGTTGGGGGAAGAAAAGCAACAGTGAGAGAAGATTGCAACAAGGGGGAAATAGAGAGTAAGATGGGGAGCAAGAGAAATAGAGATATATGAAGGGAACAAAGGCATGAGAAAAAGGGAAGCTAGAGAGTAAGATGTGGGAACAAGAGCAAGAGAGAGAGATGGGAAGAGAGAGAGAGAGAGAGAGAAGGGAACAAATGGAACTCAGCCAGTAAAATGGGGGAACGAGATGAAGAGAACAAGGGGCAGAGAGAGAGAGAGAGTAGGATGGGAAAACAAGAGCAAGAGAGAGTGATGAGGGGAACAATGGGGCTCTCTCTTCCCCTTGTCCTCTTCAAGAAGATGGGGGAAGAAGAGCAAGGGAGTGAGATGAAGGGAACAAAGAGAAGATGGGGATACAATAGCAAGAGAGTGAAATGAACAAAGAGAAAAGAGAGATTAAGATGGGAAAACAAAAGCAAGAGAGTAAGATAAAGCAAATAATGGAAGAGAAACAGTTAGGTATGGTGAAACAAATGCAAGAGAGAGAGAGAAAGGTGTAGGGAACAAAGGAAAGAGAGAATCAGATGTAAGAGAGTAAGATAAAGGGAATAAGGGAAGAGATACAGTAAGGTATGGTGAAACAAGAGCAAGAGAGAGAGAGAAATGAAGGGAACAAAAGGAAAAGCAAAAGAGAAAGATGACGTGAAAGCGAGAGAGAGTAAGAAAAAAGTTAAGTGAAAAAAGATGGAAATGAGAAATGATGGAAAGATGAAGGTAAAAAGGAAATGAGACTAAGGCCCTTATTTATCACGGGCTAGCGCCAGGTAGTGTCTGACGAGCGCCAGGTAGCGGCAGCTAACGGCGACTACCGACTCAAGTACGCCCGACGGCGGTCACAATGACGCATTTATCAAGCAAAATGAGGCTAGCGCCGGCGAGAGCGACGGCTAGCGCGGCATTCATCATGAAGCCGCCTGGACCGAACAGCGCCGCTGCAAATTCCCTCACAGCGCCAGGTATGAGCTGTCGCTCCCTGGCGATGTCCAATGCATTTCAATGGAGCAATCTATAATTATTCATAATTAATTGGTATTAATTTTTTTTTTAATTTTTTTAATGTCAAAAAATCGGAGACCACTTCTGCAATGTTAGGATTTATTTTTAAGTAAAAAAAAAATTAAAAAAAAATTTGTGCAGAATTGATCTAACAGGTCTGAGATTAATGTATTCATATTACAAAATGATTCTAAAAACATGTATAATGTTGCATTCAAAAAATATGGTTGTTTAGGGGTTAAAAACTAGTTAACACCCATCGCCGCCAGCGCTCTGGGGTTTAAACAAGGAATGGACAGCGACAGCACATTCGGAGCGTGATTTGTTAATGAATATGAAGCTAGCCGTTCGCTCTGGCCATTCGTTGTCAGGCGCTCACATACAACGCTGGACCTGTGAAACAGCGACCCCCCAGCCCGTATTCAACATTACCGCACACCGACTGAGTCGCTGTCATCAAGCTAACGCCGGCCAAGCACAGCGAATACTGGCTGGCGCTGAAAAAATCACGCTACAGTCGCTCATCTGTCGCTACCTGGCGCTATTAATGAATCGGCCTCTTAGACATAAAAGCCCAAAGAAAGTCTGACATTGTTTCCCCACTTTTTGTCTTACTGTGTCACCAACCAAACGTGAGCGCATGAAATTCATATTGCTCTAAAGCATATCAAAACTCACCCTGAAAACTTATTTGTATGGGAGAACTGGGGGGTTTTACACAGCGGGCATCCGGGGGAACAAAAGTCAAATTCCTGGGTTTTGTTCCGCTTTTAGAAAAAAAATAGAATAAAAAAGCAACACATACAACAACCAAACAAATGACACACAAATGCTGTATTTTACAAACTTTATAGACACTAACTAGCTATGGTCTGCATGTGTAACAGCAGCATTTCCAAATATGTGGCAGGGAGAATGCATTGCTAAATCAAGTCCGATAAGTGATAAACCAAACAGAAATATATGTGGTTCAATCAGACGATTAAGAGTTACAATAATCTAACTTTGAGAATCATTTCCCCAAAAAGTGTACTACAAATATCGAATTAAATGATGATTCAGCATTTGAAGTGGACCAATCATGGCCTGGCATCTAAAAGCCTTCAGGGCCAGCCAACTATGTGCAAGTGGGGCATTCAGGATGCCCCAATCTGTGAGCCCCCTAGATCACCCGCAATCACCCCACATTTCTACGGGTCCCTTGCTCTGATCGCAGGCTGCAGCCATATCCCTGGCTTCCCTGCGGCCAGTCTATATGAATGCAGGGAGCGCACACAGGGAAATCGAGGATGTGCCCGCTGCCACTCCCTATGTTGACGCTCATTCAAAAGCTGTATCAGGTGTCCAGCTCACCAAAGCCATAAAACTTAACATATTTCCATTAACCAACATACATGTCCTGTGTGATTTATTTAGGCATTTATACAGTGCATTAGTATGCCGATTGGGCGAGTGACGTGGGAGCGGTGGAAAGGTGAGTTGAGTGGGCCATCCCAAGCCAGGGCCCAATCACCAGGATTATGAAAATCCCCTTTTTAATTCCAGGGCTGTTCTGCTTTAAGAACAACTCACCTCTTAGCCCACCACACTTTAGCCACCTCGCCTTTTTCTGCCTCTTTTCTTTCACCTCATGTTTTCCTGTCTCTCCTCGACTCTTCTTACCTATAGCCACTCAACTGCTTGCTGCCTCCCTTCTGGTCACCTCTTCTCTACTCATCCTACCTCTTCTCACCACCACACATCAGCCAGCCTCACCTTTTCCCATCTCTCCCCTGCCCATTTCTTTCCATCTTCCTCTTCCTACCTCAGCCAAACTTACCACTGCTTTCCACTGCTTCCCACTGCTTTCCACCGCTCCTCTGCTCACACCACCTCTACCCATCTGCATACCTCAACTAAGGTTTCCACTGGGCCGATATTTCTTTTTTACTTTACTGGCCACAGGCATGCCGGTATATGTTTTTTTTGCTAGTAATTAGGGATGAGAAAAGTATACCAGCAATAACAATTTCCAGGCCAGTGGTCAGTAAAGTAAAAAAAATACCAGCCAGGTGTCAACCCTAACCTCAACCCACTTCAGCTCAGCTCTGCTCACCTCACCTTTTCCTGTCTCACCTCTGCCCACTTCTTCCCGACTCACCTCTGCACATACATAAAAGCATATATAATGCTACAGCTTTCCTGCAGTAAACGGTTTGCAGTGGATTGAAGTGGATTAATAGAACAATGCGGCCCTTAAACCAAAAAGGTGATGTGTTTTTGTGATATAATTATAATTACTTGTAATTATTAAACTGTATTTTTAATCCATTATACATAGTTTGGTGCAGCCACTTCCTACAGGGGGTTAAACACCCTATTGTCTTTTCCATGGGTTGGGATTATATGGCGTGCATCCACAAAAATATGACCTTTTTGGATACCCATACTATAGGTTGTGTTTCATTCTTTTTGTCTTGTTCCACACTTTTCTCAAGGAATCATCAACTGTGGGGACTGCAGTTAATCTGGAGATTTCAATGATGATGTTAATGGGCAAAAGTTCTTCAACTTTGTGTACAGTAAATTCTACTCTAAAAGCATAAAAGGCCATGTGACTGAATCATAGACACAGTGGGTGGGCTTTCATTAAACCGGACCAACAGCCTGACAGAGTTGGAAAAGAAAGGCAGCGGCCATTTTGGAGCTTCCTTTCCCAGCATCTCAGCCATGCTGCTGTCTGGATTCAACTGAGATACCTGACAATGCACAGTAACAGGAAGCCCAGCAGCATTTTCTGTTTGAAGGTGGCCTGCAAATGCATGAGCCGACATTTTGTTCCTAAAATTTACCACAACATGAGTTAGAAAAAGGTAAATACATTTTTATGTGCAGCAATCTAAATGGCCCATTGCGCTCACCTTCCTTCTGCTCCCACTCCGCAGACCCGGATGAGAGCGAGTGCACTGATTGGCTGAGCGTTGCGCTCTGATTTCCGATTTCAGACTCTCTGGACATTGTTGCCTTTGGGTCTCTTTGCCACCTCTCTAATCCTCTTCTCCAGGGAAGGAGGGGGAGGTTCAGGTTGTGAGGGAATAGGAAGTCCCTTGAGGGAGCCTCCTGCTGGGGCAACTGTTTACTTCGGCAACATCTTGAAATACTATTTGGCTAAATGTTTTTGAATATTCTGGTTCAGCAGCCACCCAATTTCATATACCATTCCAGCCAATAGTAAGAAAATGTGGTTTGTCTGTTTTGAAAAGCACTGAAGTGGTTAAATTCCTTCTGATCATGTGGGGGGACCACCAAATTTTGAAAAAAAAAATTGTTGCGTCCTCCTGCTCTTATTGCCATTCTCGCTCCTGCTCCTAATCCTATTCCTGCTGCATCTCTTATGTTCTTATATTTTTATTTCCCTAACTTTCTATCCCTTTTTCTCATGTCTTTGGTATTCTGTGTCCTCGATGCCCCCCTGGCCTTCCCCCTCCCGCTTCCTGTGGCTGCCCCTCTTCTCCTTTTAATGGAGGTCCTTCACAGGGCCCTGTAGTCTCTCATCCGCTCTGTCGTCCCCTGGTCCCAGACCATCCGAGCCTCAACCAATATGTTGCATCTAGTAGGCGGATCTAGGGGACCTCGGGTTGGGGGCCAGTTGCTGTACTCTAAGGGGACCGAATAGTATGGTAGTTTCCTACATCGCCCATGGATAAGTGCCAAACAGGGGGTGGGTGGGGTGCGCCAACCATTCGCTAGTTTACCTCATTACTATACTAAAAATAGTCTATTTGCCAGGTCAAGGCTGTATTTGCTATATTTCCGTCCGCTAGCCTTCGCTTGGCAAACGGCTTTTCATTGCGCCGGCTTCTAGTGGCGAACCCCATAGGAATCAATGGTATTTTCAGTGAGAAAAGTAGTTTATGTGACTTTTACATTTGTCACTAATACGTCAAACGTGAAAGTCAGATAGATAACTATTATTGGAGAAACAACTAATTAAAAATATTTTTTTATCTATTTTTGGAGGCTTCAAAACCACCCCAGACTCTATAGAGACTCTAGACATACATTCTGAGACAAATTCCATGCTGCCATAAGCTGCTAAGTGGGTTTTCAGCATAATTTCTTGTTTTGTTACAGTAAATTGCGCCGCCGCAGTTTGCCTGCTGTCAAAAGCACCCTGTTCGCTAGTAAATACCACACGTTTTGACTGGTAAACTATGCCGAAGATGCAGAAAAATGCATTGCAAAATTTGTGTTCACTGGTGTTCGCTGCAGTAAGTTTTGCTTGCCGGTCTTTCACGCGTGCGTCATGCGTGCGGTGAACATAGTTTTGTGTAAAGCAGCGAACAGTAGGGAACATAGTAAACCACCCCCAAAATATCTAATAATCCAAAAGTACCAGGGAAGGTTTGGGGCTTTTATCACAGGTTGAACAGGGTATCACCCCACTGTTCAAGCATCATCTAGTCCTATTTCACAAGAGGGCTGCTTTAAAAATAAATGGAATAAAACATAAAATTAAATGAAATACATTTGTTGGCAAAAGGTGGCCTCTGTCTTTATATAAAAACAGAGATGGACAAATCTGAACATAACTTTGCTAAAATTCTCCTTTGACTAAACTGAATCAAATTAGCAAGATTCAACTTGGACCCAAATCCGGATCTCAACACTATAAGCAATACATATACAGTAGAAATAGGCCAGTGCCTATAATGCAGTAAAAGCATTAAGATGCCAACATATGGCAAGCAAATGACCTTGCCTACAGGGGTAGCAATCTGCTAATTCACGCTTCAAGTAGCACAGTGATGCTGCAGCCTCAAGTTACTTTCCGCTCCCGTAGGGTAGACATAGCATAATAATGCACTGCAATGTGCATGATCCCCCCGCCTTTGCTGTTATGTCATATTACTGGCCGGTAGCATGATTCTTGCCTGTCACTGTAGGGTTGCGCTATTATTTGGGTTCAGTATGGCTGTGCAGTGGTTCCCGTGTCGCTCAGTCCCATCAGCTTGTTATATGAGATTACTCTAGGCTACAAGCTGCTCACCCCACATAATCAATATTCCAACAGGACCAATCCGGCTGCTATTCTCTAGACATTTGATGGGTAAAGTGGGTGGTGAATAACACTAAAGAGTAGCAGTTAGTTGATTATAGGGAAAAGAGAATGAAAGCATCTGCAAATGAAGAGAGATGACGGCATGCTCGATGTATATAACAATAACCCCGTCACAGCTGGAAAGCTCTGCAAGCTTTATGCCAGCAACAGAAGAACGCCTGAGCATGAAAGAGGTTAACACGGCGGTGGCCAGTCCTTTCTGTCTTCCCTTCAAAACCACCCAGACGTGGAGAATTGACTGTTTCTTGATGCAATCTTTACTGGAAAGGAGGATATCTATTGGAAATAAGGAGGGGATGAGGTGTGCTTACCAAAACCCACCACCTCCTCTCATCTGCGGCCAATAACGGCCCCACTAGGAAAAAAGGGGGAGGAATGTATTAGCCAATGGCATGAAAAAGACATTAGCTGGATTTTATTCTAGTCTTTTTTGTAAGCATAGAAGAATTTCATTTTTTTAAAAAACAAGTGCTTAATTTTTACCGTCTGTTTTTTATTTGTACCAAACTGACTACCGCTAAAGAAAATAACAAAAAATAGACAAGAAGCAACAGATTTTTTTTTTCCTCCTGTTTTCTATATTTTTGCCTGGATACTCTTTACTGGAAAATACGTGCAACACTACGGGATTTTATACTTGATGAATTTTCTACCAGAGAGGTAAGATGGCATGCTTTGCCTTGGTGTGTATCAGAGGGGGGGCATGCATAAAGTGTGTGGAAATGGGGGGACTTGTACGCAGAGCATTGTGTGTTATTGGGGCTTATGTGACACAATGCAGTTCATGAATTGCCAGTGACGTTATTTTGGATTACAACGCTGCTTTCTCGGAGCGTGAGGCACAATATGCTGTTAAACTCACGCTGGCTGAGGGGCTCTTTGTGTGTTCGTGCAAAGCCTCCGTCACAATACAAAGCAGTTTGTCTGGTTTGTCTACTTTGCAGGTGATTGTGTTGTAACACAAAAGTTTATCTCATGGTTTCAAAGACATGAGTCTGATTTTATTAGTATTATATATGTGTGTGTGTGTTTGATGGGCACATGAGGTCGCATGCATTGCTGCTCTTTCTATGGAGCGCCCTATGTATTATGCAGGTGCATTGTGTAAGTGTGAGCTTGTGTCTTGAATGCCTAATAATCATTTTAATGGTAGGGTGCAAACAAGGCTGCTGTGACGGATGCGCCCATGAAGCTGTCAGTCCTGGGCGCCACGCTTGAACGCTCACATTTTTGGGGAACTGTTCAATCTGCGGCTGACAAGGTGCAGACGCCTAAGCGGAGCGGCTAACATGACAGAGGCTGCGTAACAAGCGGCGCGCGTTGCCGTTTGCATGACAAGTTATGGCATGTCAGGTAGCAACTTGTGGATCTGTAACTCTCACATGGTTTGGGGTATCGCACAGATCGGCGTGTTCTCGGTCCACTGTGTATGTGCCATCAGATTATATACAATTGTATACAGTTGGTGGAAGGAGGAGGAGGGGGGGGGGGTGTAATCAGATAGAAAGAGTGAAAACAGCATCCCTAAAGCAGCAGTGAGGGGATAGGGGGAAGGGTGCCATTTCCACACTGTTGGTTGCCATGGAAACAGTACAGGCTGGCTGGCATGCTTTACATGGGCTGGGTGCACTGTAAAATGAATGGACGGGAAAAGGGTGATGTAAAAGGGAGCTGCATATAAACAAAGAGACGGCCAACGGTGTGGCTGGAACGCTAACCGCAATATAATTGCCATGCCGAATTAAAACATGTTTAAAAAATGACGCCGCAATGTTATCAATCACCACCATGTCCACAATCACCACAATGGATTGTGTAGCATGTAAAAAGCACACATAAGAGAGGCAAGTAAAAGATCAAAAGGCTGATGATGGTTTGATAGAAGGAATGGCGCTCTCCGAGCAGTTTAATTAAATTTAACGCGGTTAAGGTAGTAAAGAGTAAAGCATGAGATAATACTGCAGAGTCATTAATATGCAGTTTGTAGCGAAACTGGGAACAAAGCAAAATACACCATCTTTAGTAATGGTTTTTGTACATATTATGTCATCGTCGACTGATGACATCACAAAAATCATACAAAATAAATCTTTTATAATTTAAATGAATGATTTGGAAATGGGATGCCATTCATAATTGCATACTGGATATTCTTTGTATAGGTCGGAGTAAGAATTAAAATAAGTCCCCCAGCCCTGCAAAACATTTATAGGAAGCAGCACCCCTATAAATTAATAGGAAGCAGCACCCCTATTTATTTAAAGGAAGCAACAACCCTATACATTTATAGGAAGCAGCACCCTTATATATTTATATGAAGCAGCACCCTTATATATTTATATGAAGCAGCACCCTTATATATTTATATGAAGCAGCACCCTTATATATTTATATGAAGCAGCACCCATATATATTTATAGAAACCAACACCCCATATACATTCGTAGGAAGCAGCACCCCTATAAATTTCTAGGAAGCAGCACCCATATATATTCACAGAACGCAGCACCCCTATACATATATAGGAAGCATTATCCCTACATATTCACAAGAAGCAGCGCCCCTATAGATATATAGGAAGCAATACCCCTATACATTTACAGGGAGCAGCACCCCTATACGGTTATAGGGAGAAGCACCCCTATACATTTATAGGGCACAGCACCCTTATACATTCCTAGGAAGCAGCACCCCTATACATTTATAGGGAACAGCACCCCTATACATTTATAGGAAGCAGCACCCTTATACATTCATAGGAAGCAGCGCCCCTATACATTTATAAGAAGCAGCAACCCTATACAATTATAGGAAGTGACACCCCTATACATTTATAGGAACCAGCACCCCTATACATTTATAGGACACAGCACCCTTACACATTTATAGGTAGCAGCACTTCTATACATTCGTTTGAAGCAGCACCCCTATACATTTCTGGGAAGTGACACCCCTATACATTAATAGGAATCAGTACCCCTATATATTCACAGGGAGCAGCACCTCTATACATTTGTGGGAAGTGACACCCCTATACATTAACAGGAAGCAGTACCCCTATATATTCACAGGGAGCAGCACCCCTATACATTTATAGGAAGCTGTGCCCCTATATATGCACAGGGAGCAGCACCATATACATTTATAAGGAGCAGCCAGCAGGACAGTCATAACATAATTAAAGGGAAAGTGTCTGCATTTCCTGACTTTCGTGACTTCTGACTTTGCTTTTTATTTCCATACCTCCAACAGGATCTGTTACTAGTAACTCAGGCATTGTCCTTTCCAGGTGCTTTGACAGATGACAGCTACATGACTGTGGCAGGTTCAGGCCAAAAACACAACTTCATATTAGGCAAAAAAAAGATGAAACAATGACCAAGAGTTCAATGTTGTTTGACATTGATCCCTAAAACAATACATTTGGATTTGGCATATCCCTGGTTTGATTACTATTATTCTGAGAGGGCTTTTCAGGGATCTAGTGACAAAGCTATTTAACCTTCACAGCATGGGCACTACTGAAAGGAACATGCTGACGCTGCAGAATGTACTCCTATAAAGCAGACCTAGAGTAAATAAAATACTTAATGTTCCTTTTACCAGGCACTCCAGAGATGGGGTGTATTTCCTGATGGGCACATGCCTAGGGCAGAATGATGCCAGGGCACAGCCATCCTCTGGGTAAAATCTTAAAGGGACATTCTAGGCAAAAGGTTAAATTAGCTTGATTTATCATTGACCCATGCTGGATATTAGGGGCTGCATTTTTTATTTTCTTTGTATTTACTAATAAACCCTAAAGAGCTGTTTATTCATCTGTCTCCAACATGAATACACATCTGAGGGGCTGTCACATTGAAACATGCATGAAAGAGTCATCCTCTGCTGCTGAGGAGGTCCTGTAGATGAGGGTGTTCCCTAGAACTTATTAAGAAATATAAAGCAGGGTCAATATTGGCTGAATGAAAGATGCAGCCCATGACAGCCAGCATGAAGAGAACAGAAAGCAGCCCAATGTAACCGTTTGTCTGGAATGTCTCTATAACCATGTGTCCTTTTTTGTGGAATTTACGTTTCGGAACTCCAGCGTCAAAATGGAGGGAGGTGCAGTGGTTTGTGGCAACTTGCTTACCTAGCTGACCCAACTGAATTCTCAAAGCAGTTTCCTTTTCATAGAAATGTAGAAGCATTGCACATTCAATGGAGGCGTAATAAGATAATAAATGGGGCCCCAGGTCAGACATTAAATGGGGCCCCAGTGTAGCTCATAGTAACGTTTTACATATCATATCCAGTCCATAGGATGCAAATGTGCAACTGAACCAAACTGAACACGGGAATAGCTGATGCAAAAGACTTGTCTTTTCTGGACATGATGCCAAGTGAGCATAAATCAGGGAAATAGGGTGGAGGCAGAGGGGGCGCCCCGGGGCCTCCATCATTTGCCCTGCAAAGGGGGCCTCCACCAACCTTTGGGTTATGGTCTGGTCCAGGAGATTTTCAATCTTTGGTCTGACTGGCCCACCGGGCCTCCAATAAAGCTATTGGTGGCAGTGGGCCACGCCTGGCCAAGCCTTTTTTTGTTTCTGCAAACCTGCAGCCAAAGGCACCACAGGGCAGGACGGGGAGTCTAGAGCAGGAAAGCCGCCGACAGCAATGCTAGAGTGATGGGTGGGTGCAGAGCTGTCACTGCACATAAGCCACCAAGCACAGCCTTCCTGCTGCTGCAGCTGCATAGACCACTTCTGCTGCCACTGCTGCCGCCAACATGGGGGACTCTAGCTGCGCTGCCACTGCCTTGCTCTAGGTGGTGCTGCTGTTTGCCTCCCTGGGCCTCCTGAATTCATGGAAATCATGGAAAGCCCTGGGTCCAAAAGGGCACTCTAAATTGGGATGCCCACTGTGTGAAATCACCCCTGGTCGCCGCAAAACTCACCTTTGTCCTGGCTCCCACAGTGCTTTAAACAATGCCGGCAAGCATCTCTGGGCTGTAGCGCCATTCAGAAAGGCTGGGACACGAGTACTTCCTAGTCTAAAGGGAAACCGGGGATGCCGCCACTCGCCAGGCTCTGTCTCTAAACAGAGCCATATACTGTATATACTGTGTACTGTATATATACTAGTGTGGGCATCCTAAATCAGGAAGGTAGGAAAGAAGGGGGGAACGTGGAAGAAAAAGAAGGGAATGTGGACAATGGAAAAAGAAGAAGGGAATGTGGAAACAAAGAGAACTAAGGTATGAATGTGGAAAAGAGAAAATTAAAGTCGGAAAATAAGAAAAAGAGGAAAAGGGAGATAAAGTGGCAAGGGAAAAAGAAGGAAAGTATGTAGAAAAGAGTGAGAATGTGAAAAAGAGAGAAAACCATATGGAATATGGAAAAAAGAGAACGAAGGAGACAATGTGAAACAGAAAATGAAGGGCATATCAAAAGAAAGCAATAAGAAAGAACAGATAGGGAGAGGAGAGAAAAGAGAAAGAAAGAAAGAAAGAAAGAGCAGCAAGTCTGGTGCCCCTATCATGATAGCAGCCTGTGGCTTGTAGAAAACATGTAACCTGATGTCTCTGTTATATATGATCATCCTTTATCTAGGGACTGGCTTAGGTGATAAGTAAGCCTGTGAGTGATAATACATTTCAAATTTAATCCACTGTATAATGACACGAGGGATAAAAGAATGGCAAGTGCATAAGCAGGATTTCTTAGAGCGGAGTTTCCTGGTAGTAAGAAAACCCCACCTTACCATTTCCCTGCAATCCAGCGAATGCCTCCTGCAAGGCAGCCGGGTGACCAATGGTGGCTAATGGTCGGATTGGCAGACAGAGCTCAGAGATGCATATGGCAACCCCTATTGGCCACTTGAAAGCATTTACAATGTGCCATGAGAAAGTAGAACAATAGAACAATGGTTACATATTTTTTTTCTTTATTTTTTTATCCCCAACCCCCTCCTACCACCTGAGGAGCTTGAGGGGGTTAAACGGAACAAAACCTGGGATTTTGACTATCCTGGGTTTTGTTCCCTGGCCCAGGGATATCCTGATCTGGGATGCCCCGCTGTGTGAAAAAAAGCCAGATTGCCCATAAAACTCTTCTTTCCCTAGTCCTACAGCACATGCACGGCCTCTCATTCAATCAGTTGGGGAATATTACTCACCCACTCTGCACTCCTGTGGCCAACTTGACCAACTTCAGCCAGTAGGGTTTGCTGAGCAGTTGGGTTCAGTGCTGCATTGGACAAATCATATTGGTCGGTCGCTGGCAAGCAATCACTGGGTGCCATGGGGAGGCAGAAGTGAGGCATCTAGATTAAAAGACCTAATATCTCCTTGGTTACTTTGTAGTGAGAAGGGTCCTGGGCTGCAGGGGCCCTAACTCAATCACCCCCTAGTCATATAAGCCCAGGTGGTAGAAAAGGGGGGGGGGTGAAGGTCCCCTCCCTGGCACAGAGTTGAAGAGTAATGACAAAGCACTGGGCTGATGGGAGGATTTGGTACCCGCATCACCCTGCTACCAACTTTTACCAGAAAAACAACCCCCAATTCACAAAATACACTTTTTTCTAAACAGGGCCGGCTCCAGGTTTATGTGGGCCCTCTGGTGGCATGGTCTC
Organism: Gastrophryne carolinensis; assembly: GCA_027917425.1. Classification (NCBI taxonomy): domain Eukaryota; kingdom Metazoa; phylum Chordata; class Amphibia; order Anura; family Microhylidae; genus Gastrophryne; species Gastrophryne carolinensis. The sequence goes on along the minus strand of CM051242.1, from coordinate 79,515,954 downwards.
AGAGGGCCCCTATGCAATGGAGAGTCGCCTGTCAGGGGTCTATAAATTCCATGGCCAGAACTAAGAAGGGCTGCTTGCTCTCCAACCCCCTATTGGAGCTGTTTTTAGTTTGGCCCCACATGAATGAGCAGAGTATTGAGGAAGAGGGATGGACAAAACGGGAAGGGCAGGAATGGATGGATGAAGAGATGAAGCAAAGATGGGCAAAATTAAATGGATGGATGGGACAGAGTTGAGGGTACATGGATGAATGGGGCTGAACTGGGGGGACATGGATGAATGGGGCTGAACTGGGGGGACATGGATGAATGGGGCTGAACTGGGGGGACATGGATGAATGGGGCTGAACTGGGGGGACATGGATGGATAGGGCTGAGCTAGGGGGACATGGATGGATAGGGCTGAGCTGGGGGGACATGGATGGATAGGGCTGAGCTGGGGGGACATGGATGGATGGGGCTGAACTGGGGGGGCATGGATGAATGGGGCTGAACTGGGGGGACATGGATGGATAGGGCTGAGCTGGGGGGACATGGATGAATAGGGCTGAGCTGGGGGGACATGGATGGATAGGGCTGAGCTGGGGGGACATGGATGAATAGGGCTGAGCTGGGGGGACATGGATGAATAGGGCTGATCTGGGGGGACATGGATGGATAGGGCTGAGCTGGGGGGACATGGATGAATAGGGCTGAGCTGGGGGGACATGGATGAATAGGGCTGAGCTGGGGGGACATGGATGGATAGGGCTGAGCTGGGGGGACATGGATGGATAGGGCTGAGCTGGGGGGACATGGATGGATAGGGCTGAGCTGGGGGGACATGGATGGATAGGGCTGAGCTGGGGGGACATGGATGGACGGGGTAGAGCTGAGGGTACAGGAATGGATGGGACAGAACTGGGGGAACATGGAGGAATGGGGCAGAGCAGAGGGGACAGGGATGAATGGGGCAGAACTGGGGGGACATGGATGGACAGGGCAGGGCTTAGGGGACATGGATGGATGGGTCAGGGCTCAGGGGATATGGATGGATGGGGCGGAGGCTGAGGGGACATGGACGGATGGGTCAGGGGATAGGGATGGATGGAGCAGAGAGAAAGAGAAAGGTGTGTGCACTGTGTAACTTGCATTACCTTCTTCCAGTGTGTGCAGTACTTCCTGTTGCAAAGCTGGGGCCAGGGAGCAGAGTGATGACACGTCTATGGGAGCTGGACTTACAGGGAGACTCAGCTCTACAGAGCAGCGCTGGTCCTAGATCAACGCACAAGCCAGTGCAAGGCTGAGCAGAAGTTAAGGGGTGGGGCAACTGCACCACCAATTAAAGCGCGTGCAGCTCATCCTCGTTACGAGGTTAGTTACGACCCGGCTTGCTAGAGGGAGGCGGGGCAGGGGCCTGATGCAATGTTAATAATAAGTTATTTAACCACATTGTGGCAGCTGTCAGGGGGGTGGGGGCCCATGGCAGCTGACCGGGCTTGCCGGGTGCTGACGCCGTCCCTGGCCCTAAAGACAATGGGATTCAAAAACATACCACACTCTGGAGAGCCTGGTTCCCCACTTACAGCTGTCACTGCTGCCAGAAACACATGAGGTGCTGAGCCCGGCCTGCAGACAAGCTCCTTGGCACATTCTCTAAATGTAAACTAGGGGAAGGCCCTGCAGCCCTGTGCTTTATCATCTCCAGAAGATGTCTCCCCCTGGGTCTGCGAGGCTGAGAGTGCTGCTCTGTTTGTTCTCTGTAATTTAATATTTATTTGTGGCTCCCAAGGAGCCGGCAAGTCACACAGGAGAGGCCCACGAGCCACTAGTTGCGGATCACTGCCCTAGAGACTATAGGTAAAAGAGACCTAAAGTCATTTTTTACTTTAGGTCCACTCTCGGTTATGAAAGAACAGAACGCTTGTCTATGAAGCATAGACGTTACCAGACCCTGAGTCACACTTTAATAGGAACAATTTCTTAATCACTATTAGTCATGTTTTCAATTAGTGTGGCATATTTCAAAAAGGAATCCTATTCATGAAATATTTGTGTAGGCCTCCAGAGGGTGGGGGCAGCACACTCCTAGTGGCCACCTATGAGCAGTGCCATTGATCAGGCCCGAGCAGCCACAGCCTGGCTTCTCCTGACCCTTGTGCACTGGGCACACTCTGCTGATGAGTCAAAAGTTTTCCCCATGGAGATTTAAAGCAGTTACTCATGAACATGTATTAATATTTAAAAAGGAATAAATAGGCCGTACCCTTCCGAAATAGAATTGTGTTTCAGAATGACCTAGATCAGGAAGGTGTGAGTCATGGAATTATTGTTTTTTTTTTTTTTTAAAGGGCAATAACACATTAAAGAAGATTCTAAGGCTGCCCAAATACCATAATCGGTTAAAGCGGACCAAAACCCTCTAAACTGTTTTCTAATTTACTCAAGTACCACCTGGGTGGTTTGTATGGGATGCTATTCAACTAAAAAACCATTGTAAACCACGCAAAACAAACATTTAAAGGGTAACTCCACTTTTAATGGCATTTTTAAAAGTTTTTATTTTTGTTAGAAAGGAAACAGTTTCCCCTAGCAACAATAAGGTTGATTTAACACCATTAGTATTGTTTTTACTCATTTTTTTTGTGCGTAAACACTTTTTCTCATAAAAAAAAATCCCAAGACAGACACAGAGCTATATTTTTTTTCATTCCATACCCTTAAAGCAGGATCAGAATGTTTTCCAATATGTTACCATTCCAGTAACTGCCTCCACCAAACACCAGTGTGTCAAAGCACTCACCAGATAACGAAGTTCAGTGGGCATTATAATCAAACAGACGTTCTTAAAGTGGACCAAAACCCACCCTGGAGTCTTTGAGACTCCAGGACAGGCATACTCGCCTGGGGTATTCAGATTCGGGATGCCCCGCTGTGTAAAACCCCCTAGGTTGCCCAAAACCTTCGTTTCCCAGTCCAACGGTGCATGCGCGAGCAGTGTCCACATCCCCGCTATCCCTTTAGCAGGGCGCGCTCCCTGTTAAAGAGTAGCAAGAATGTGGCCATCAGCATGCTCAGATCCTCTCACCTTAGGCAAGCTCTAGGATAAGGGGCGAGACCCCATCCGAGTGCGCTGACTGGACGGGTGGCTGAGCATGCGCAATAGGACCGAGGAAGGATGAGTGAGATTTTGCGATCTGGGAGGTTTCACACAGTGGGGCATCCCCGATCCAGGTGCCCAGGGGCAAAGACCAAAACCCAGGATAGTCAAAATTATGGGTTTTGGTCCACTTTAATCTGAAATCTTGCTTATTTATGATAAAGTATTCTGCGAATATATCAATTTTCCAGATACACCTTAAGCATAACTTCCTCCTGAAAATGTCACTCCCGTACATGAGGATGTGCATGTCAATAGAAGTCTATGTCAATGCAAGCACAGATATACTGCAGTGTACCTGCATTGCGCTTGCATTGCCATAGACTTTACTATTTAATTATTGTGCAAAAAATGATTTTCTTTTAAAAATACAATTCTGTGATTACTCACCTGTAGAATTGATATTATGAGTGTACATCCCGTCCCATTCCGAAAGATATCCTTACTCATGGGTTATTCATCTTCAGATGTCACCTGACTGCAGAGCAGAAAAAGTGGCCCCTCCCGGCCCATATATACAGAGGCACCTCCCACAGAACCCCATAAAGAGGTAACAAGAACAACAAGGGTGGGGCAGAACGGGACGGGATGTACACTCATAATATCAATTCTACAGGTGAGTAATCACAGAATTGTATTATTCTTAGTGTACATCCCGTCCCGTTCTGAAAGATATCCTTACTCATGGGACATCCAATAGCAGTGTCCGTAAGGTAGGGTGGGATCCCCAAAGGCAACAATAAACAGTCTAAACCACTGCCGCCTGCAGAACTTTGCGGCCAAACGCAGCATCAGCTGAGACCTTAACATCAACCTTGTAAAACTTAGAAAAAGTTTGAACAGAAGACCAAGTTGCGGCCTTGCAAACTTGTTCAACAGAAGCTTGGTGCTGAAAAGCCCAAGAGGCACCAATAGCACGAGTGGAATGAGCAGTAAGGTGGAAAGGAGGTTTCTTTCCCTTAGCAGAATAGGCCTGAATCACGGCCTGACGGATCCACTTGCTGATAGTGAATTTAGCAGGAGCCCAGCCCTTCTTAGGACCAGACGGAACCACAAAGAAAGCATCAGTCTTCCTGAAGGGTTCAGTAGCCACCAAATAGAACTTCACAGCCCTAACAACATCAAGAGAGTGTAACACTCTTTCCTTGGGGGTACCAGGGTTAGGGCACAAAGAAGGCAACACAATGTCCTGATTGAGATGAAAAGCGGACACAACCTTAGGCAGAAAGTCAGTTTTAAAGCGAAACACCACCTTGTCCTGGTGTCTCTCAAAATAAGGGGGCTTGTTGGAAAGCGCCGCCAATTCAGAAACACGCCTGACTGAGGTAATAGCCACCAAAAAGGCCACCTTAAGTGTAAGAATGGACAAAAGGAGCCCCTTGCAAGGGCTCAAAGGGAGACCCTTGCATGGCAGACAAAACCAAGTTCAAATCCCAAACAGGTAACATGGGCTTGCGCGGAGGACGCAAATGAGTAAGGTCTTGACCAGATGATGCTGAGCAAAAGATCTTTGGAAAAAAAAAACAGCCAGAGCAAAAACATGGCCCTTAGTACTAAGCTGATAACCCATGTCCAAGCCATTTTGTAAGAATTCCAATATCCTGGGAATTGAGAACACCCGACATGGAAGTGACCTAGACTCACACCAGTCAATGTATGCATGCCAAACACTGTAGTAAATGGTAGAGGAAGACTTCTTCCTAGCTCTGATCATGGTATTAACTACAGAGTCCGGCAACCCCTTTTCCATCAAGATGGAGGTTTCAGCAGCCAGGCCGTCAAAGCCAGCGTTTGTAAATTGGTGTGGCGCAGCCGCCCCTGAGTGAGCAGGTCCGGCACCAGGGGCAGGATGAACTGATCTACTGCCAACTGTACGATTTCTGCGAACCAAATTCTTCTTGGCCAACACGGGGCCACTAGAATGGCTGGCACTCCCTCCTGGGCTATTTTGCACAGCACCTTGCCCAGCAGAGGAAACGGAGGAAAAACATAAATGAGCTGAAAGCTCTTCCAAGACAATGCCAGAGCATCCACTGCCAGGGCCAGGGGATCCTGTGACAGGGATACAAAGACTGGAAGCTTGTGATTGTGACGTGACACAAAGAGATCCACATCCGGCTGGCCCCAACGGAGACACAGAGAGTAAAACACCCTGTTGCTGAGGGACCATTCTCCCATGCGAGAGGCCCCCCTGCTCAGAGAGTCTGCTTCCAGATTTTCCACTCCCGGAATGTACACCGCTGAGATGCAGGGAACATTGTCCTCTGCCCAGGACAAAATCAGGGACACTTCCTTGAGAGCCCTCTTGCTCCTGGTTCCTCCCTGATGATTGATGTAAGCAACCACCGTCTTGTTGTCTGAGCGGACCTGAACCACCAGACCCCAAAGGTGCATGGTCAGCTGGTAAAGCACTAATCTTACTGCCCTCAGTTCCAGAATGTTGATAGGGGCATGGGCCTCCTGAGGACCGACCCCACTGCCCCTGGAATTTCAGGGACCTCCAAAAGCCCCCCCAACCAGTCAGACTGGCATCCGTGGTGACCACCTACCAACAGGGAGTCAGAAAAGATCAGCCGACTAGCAGATTCCTTGAGTCCAGCCACCAAGACAGAGACCGCCTGACCAGAGGGGACAGAACAAATACCTGATCCAGGGACCCTGGGTCCCGATCCCATACTGACAAGAGATGAACCTGGAGAGGTCTCATGTGAAACTGAGCATATGGGACAGCCTCGAAGCTGGACACCATGAGGGCAAGACAGAAGGAGTTGTGTTTGTGCATGAAGACCCTCTACCTTCAGCTGAGGGAGAAAGACCTTGACCTGAGAGGTATCCAGAGTCATGCCCAGAAAAGGCTTTACCCTGGAAGGAGACAAGGAAGACTTGGGAAGATTGATCACCCAGCCAAACCTTTCCGGAGTGGATACCACCGCCTGAACATCCAACTCTGCTTGTTGCAAAGTCTAAGAAACTACAAGAATGTCATCCAAGTAAGGGAGAATGCGAATGCCCTGAGATCTCAGCAGAGCCATTACTCCTGCCAACACCTTGGTGAACACCCTGGGAGCAGAAGTAAGACCGAATGGCAGAGCCACAAACTGGTAATGCTGATCTTCCACTGCAAACCTGAGAAATTTTTGATGGCCTGCAAAAATTGGCACATGAAGGTAAGCATCCTTGATGTCTATAGAGGCCAAGAAGTCCCCTGGGCGAAGAGAATTTATGGCAGAACGCAGAGTCTCCACGCGAAAGTGCCTGAACCTGACAAATTTGTTGAGGAGCTTTAAATCCAGGATAGGCCTGACTGATCCGTCCTTTTTGGGGACAGTGAAAAGATTGGAATAATAGACCATTCCCCTTTCCCGCAGAGGGACCGGGCAAATGACCCCCAGTAGGTTTTGGACAGCAAGGTACAGATACTGAGCTGCTCCTGAGCTATCCGTGATTTTTTCAATCTTGGGGGCGGCCAGGCTGCAAACTCTATCTTGTAACCGGAGGAGACTACCTCCTGAATCCACCGGTCTTCCTAGGCAAACAGATCCAGACGTTCTCCAAAAAGGTGCAGTCCTTTAAATGAGGCCCCAGCAAGAGCCTTCTTAGCAGCAATATCAGCCATCCATTGGCGCAGCCAAACCGAACGGCGTATAGCAACCAGCAGGGCAGATGTTCTGCCGCACATTCTAATGGCATCCTCCAGGGCAGCAAGAACATATGAAGTAAATTCCTCACAATACATAAGCCAGTTAAATACATCTCTGCCCAAAGTCGCAGAACCGCCCTCTAAGGCACTTTTGATCAATCTTCTAATCACCACAGTTGTAATAGCAGATGCACATACAGGATGCAGCGCGGTCCCCGTACAGGCAAAACCATGAGTGGCCAGCTGATCAATGCGCCGGTCTTCCACATCCTTTAAGGTGGTAGTATCAGGTGAGTGCACCACAGAGGTATGAGGTAGTCCAAGAATTGGTGCCTCAACCTCAGGTGGGGAATACCATAATTTAGCAGTTTCCTGGGGAAAGGGATACCTCTTCTCCCAGCTTTTAGGTACACCTGGAAGTCTAGGATGATTAGCCTAGACGATCCTAATCGTCTAGGCTTTTTCCATTCCCATACCTCCCAACCGTCCCGATTTTCGCGGGATTGTCCCGATTTTTTTAACAAATCCCGTGGTCCCGGGTGTTACTATGATGTCCCAGGACGCCCTGCAATGTGCCCAGGCAGGGCCCCCACGACACGGCCGGCGCCTTCTAATTAGTTTACACTGACTGGCCCGGTGGCCGGCAGCAGATTAAACAATGGCCAGCGCTTGATTAAACAATGGACAGCGTGCGTGGTGGTGGGGGGGGGGGCGGGCGGAGGTCGGCTGGGCGGGCGGGGGCTGGGTTAACTTACAGCAGGCTGGCACGTCTGAAGGCATTGCTGAAGCCAGGAGGAGCTGGAGGAGCTGCGGGGCGGGGCAGTCATTCTTATGGGCGGAGTCTATTGTGCAGGCAGCAAACTTAGATTTAGTCTAGACCCCGCCCAGAAAGACGTCTGCCCCGCCCCCTACTCCCAGATTGGCTGAGACCACTTAGTGCTGGGAGTGATGGAATAGGATGGGGTGGGGCTGAGCTGCATAGTGAGGCTGCAGCCTGGCACGTAGCCCAGATCATCCTTCCTCCATCACCTGGATAGCAGCAAGTATGACCCCCTGTTCTGGCTTTTATACATGCAGGGAACTCCCAGCGCGGTTTAGCAGCATAAAATAATTCTCCCTGCTGCTGCGGAGGGGCAACAGGGGGAGAGATTTCAAGCACTTCAAATAAATGGGCTAGTAGCCTGTCAGTATCAGCTGCATCCCAAGGCTTGGACCCGGTCCTGGGATCATAAAAAGACCTATTCTGATCCTCAGATTCAGACTCAGATTCAGAGAATAATTCCCCCTCAGGGGAAAGCAACCCAACAATGTCTTCAAGCGCTTCAGAAGTCATAGGGCAAACATATGTATTATCAATCAAATGCCGTGTCTTGCCAATAGCCTTGCGCGGCTCATAACCGCCCATCCGCCCCTCCAGATCGGCCAATCTAGAAGTAAAATCAGATTGGGCATCCCCGCTAGCATGTGCCGCAGCCGAATTCAAGAGAGAGGGAGTAGGCAAGGCCTCAGGGGAAGCAGCCCTCGTCAGGGTCAAACCAGACAACCGCGCAACCGTTTGCAGGAGAGACAGACCTTGAAGTCGCCAGGTACAGGGGAAATCCCACAATCAGTACAGAACCGGCCTTGTCCCGAAGGAACCCCAAACTCATTGTCTTGAGAAGCCTCCATATGGTGATTATTTGCCAAATGGGAATAATGCAGAAGCAAACCCGGGATGCCCCCAATGCACCACAGGGGAAGTGGGAGGATTTAAGATATTAGACAAATTTCCCTTAATCAATGTAAAGGCTGGGAGAAACCACTAATTCTATAGGCCTAAAAAAAAAAAACATAAGAGAGGATCCCGTAAGGCACATATACATAAAACTGTAATAAATAAGAATAGCCCGCGAGGGCACTTACAGACCGCACACGAGAAACGTCAGCCGCGCAGCACCTCCCTCCGAAGACTCACAAGGGAACCTACTATTGAGGGATAGGGGGTGACAGGCACACAAATGCGGGCAGGGCATCCCATAAGGCTCACCATGGCCTGAACCGTCTACCCTTTGGTGGGGGAGTTGCGGCAGAGCATAGCTCCTTAGCACCTAATATGGTGCCATCTACCGTCACCCGAACGCTACAGCCAAGGCTGGGAGGCAGTATAGTAAAGACAGCATGGGTGTGAATAGCTCAACAGGTCCATAGGACCATAAGACCCCGCTCACCTGCCTGAAAAAGAGAGAGCCACTTTCTCGTCCTGGGAGTCCGAGACTGCAGAGAAAATCTGGGGTTCTGTGGGAGGTGCCTCCGTATATATGGGCCGGGAGGGGCCACTTTTTCTTCTCTAGTCACGTGACATCTGAAGATGAATAACCCATGAGTAAGGATATCTTTCGGAATGGGACGGGATGTACACTAAGAATAACACATTGTTAATGCATCAAAGGTGCAGCGTTTGTTTTGACATATTAATATAGCTCTTGCTCTTAAAACAGAGGAAAGGTTTGAACAGTGCTTGCAAAATATTGCAATCAATCGAGAACCCACCTTCCCCCCATGGCCATCAGGATGAGGTAGATCTGTAGGTATCCTTTTAAAATGGCAAACGGCACCTGTGCAGTGTCTACGTGTTTCATATACAATACTTTAACAAGGCTCTTGAGTAAAAAAATGGACTTACGGTGCTGAATCAACCCTAATGTATTTATGTTAGCAACATACACCAAAGTGGTGTTCTGGTGTACATATCAGAGTGAGTCTTCCTCACTCTGGCTTGATAACCATCTCATTGGCTAAGGCAGAAACGACAGGTTTAATCCCATCCGCATTCAATTAACTTCTTCAGAGGGATCACAATCTTGTGTTCCAGTAGCTAAAGGGTTACTGGCAGTGTTCTCACGTGGGGAGGCCATTACTGCTGCTTGATTTAGCCAAAGCTGCTAATGAGCTCACCTGTTACAATGGAAGAATCTTGGGACTTGCAGTCAAAAATTATATTAAGAGCTTTACTAAAGGCCAAGAAAGCAGATCCCACTTTAACAACACAGAGCCACAGGAATACAAGAAACATGGTAACGGCATGCTGATAAATAAATCACACATATGACACAGATGTTTTTTTATATATATCAGAAGAGAAAAACAATAAGGCAGACTATAAAAAACCTGACAAAAAGGGGGTTTCCTTTAAAGAGCACAGGACGAACAAAAAAAATCCCTTTTTGGAGCAGGTATAGTTAAGGTATAGATGGCAAATGACAAGCCAGTTTAATATAGTGTTTTGAGCCTAAGGCCTGCTTTTCTAACAAAAAAGACTCGACCCTTTGACCAGGAAAGACAATTCTTTAGTTCAGCCCCTCTAGGGAGAATGTCTTTTGGATATGGTCAGGGTGGTCCACTACTTCCTTGACCAGGACCAAAGACCTTAGGGAGTCTGATTTTCTTTGTACTCAAGGATGGGCCCCATAAAGGTGGGGCACTGCTGTTTAAAACACTATTAGTAGGTGGATTAGGATGGCAGCTGAAGGTGCCTATACAGCAAAAAGGCAGGACTCCCCTGCATTCTATAAGGGCAATAGGATCCTTGGGTGCCTTTCAACATCAAGCCTTTTTGGACCAGGTCTAGCAAAAGTTCTCTGCTCGCATATTTGCAAAATTCTGCAGAACCGATAAGTTGGTATTGCCTGAAACTGCTTTTGGCCGCATGTGGTCTTTTTCCCAGGATCCTTTCAGGCTTTTGTTTTTTGCCCACCCTAAATGAGTACTACTTGGGGACATCCTAATCATCTTAAAGTGGGCTGTGTCTTCCACAAGACAACTGGATTTGTATACTCTTCTGAAATCTCATGAAAGACACAGCATCCTCTCTTGTTGATGGCTGTTTGTGTTTTTTCTGGTATTTCTTAGAACTGGAAGGGTGTCACAATGTAGACCATTTCAGGATAGTACTGCTTGCTACAAAGTGGGCAGGCTGATTCATTACTAGCTCCAGCTATCGGCAGATGAGCGTCTGTACAGAGGCGCTAAGAGCGACCACTAGTATATGCTGTAACAGAGCGCCTCAGTCGCTGTCGGAACCTGGCCGGCATTGATGAATGAGATGTATGTTGGGTGTTCTAACACCAGTAGAGCATTGCAGGGAGTGAAAGGTAGCGCCAGCTCAATGCGACTCTCAACGCTCCACACCATACTTATCAAAAAACTACACACACAGTGTTGGCGCTCTGGATCTGGTCGCTCTAGCATAGAGCACCAGACGCTGTGTGATTAAAGTCTGTTTTTGAACACATATCCACCAGTAACAAAGCGAAAACACATGGAATTACGTTGTTGTAACATTGTGACATTAATACTTTAGTGCCAGACCTGTAATGACAATTCTGCATAAAAATTTTAAAAATCCAAAAAGTTTTCAAAGATGACTCTTTCTAGGCCAGGAGAGGTCACACAATTATTTGAGAGAAAAAAAAATAAAATTAAAGACAAAGAACCCTGTTGAAACAGAAGAAAAGGAACGTCCATTGAAATATATGGGAGAGCGAATGGTAGCAACAGGTCTTACCTGGCGCTCTGGAAGCTAGAGCTGTGTAAATGTGGTATTGCGTACAGCACACCAGACGCTGCCTTCCGCTACGAGGCACTACCTGCCGCTATCCCTTGATGAATAAACCCCTAAGTTTCCTCTGCTGAACAGGGGGTTATATGCTGTCAAGGCCCGATTGACTCTATATAACTCATTCATAAGAGAGTGGGCTGTATCTTCCACAAGATTTCAGGAAATAGATTTTTTAACACCAGCGGTTAAAAGAAAAAAAGGCAACAGCAATATTAGTTTTCATATAATTTGCCCAAAATCATTTCCTCCTCAGTGAACGCTCGCATTTGAAAGGTTATGCCATTACGCAATTCAGATACGGGAATAACCAAAGGCTTGTTGGACTTAGCTAGAGCTAGAGGTAAGATCCTGTACATGACAAACTCTGTAAAGCATATCTTTATGTACACAACGTCATCACGATAATTGTTAGCGTTGGGGCTATGGGACCTAAGCATTGCCATCAGCAATATGTAAACTTGACTGATTTCATCTGAAGCTTAAACTTATTTTTAGTCTTATTTTTGGAGTAGGGGTTATATTTCAAGCATCCTGATGGGGCCCAATCAGCAACAGTAGACACTTTTGGAGTTAAATGTGCCGTTCACTTTCATTTACCATATGTTTCGCCCTATAAGATGCACCCAGGATTTGGAGGAGAAAAATAAGAAAAAAAAAAAATTCTGAATGAAATGGTGTGCTAAAATACCTTCATCCCAATCACCCCATTACAGACAGTGTGCAGAATTCTCCCCATCACCCCATAACAGACACCACATTACAGGCAGTGTGCGGGCATCCCAATTACAGGCAGTGTGCGGGCATGTCCCGAACACAAGCAAAAAAAAATTACATTCCCTGGCATACCTGCCACTGCCTGCTGCCTCCATAGCCGCCGCTTGCCGCAAGTTTAGAGCGAGCTGGTTCCGGCTTCTGGATGGGAATGACCCATGACTCCTGCCAGCGTTATTGAATTATGGAGGCGGCGTGCAGCGGGGGAGCCAGGGAATGTACGTTTTTTTTTTTCACATTCACCCGATAAGATGCTTTCATCGGCTGGCACCCCGGGGGCTGTAGCGCGAGACCGATGAAGAAGTTTTTCTCGGGTAGGCGTACGCACGCCGGCTCGAGAAATACCGGTGGTGCTAGCAGCAGCTGGAGCAGGGACAGTCGCTGGGTTTAGTTACCCTGCCCTCTCCCTGCCCGCCACTCTTTCATTGGCTGGTGGCCGCAGTGCGAGGCTTATGTTAGTATTTTTTTTTTTTTCTCATCCCCAGCGTGGGGTGTGGGGGGGTATTCAGCCACATTGCATATAGGATGGAGGGGAGGGAAGCCACAGTGCATATGGGCAATGGGATGGGGGGGGCACACTGCCAATAGGAGGGGGATTGCCATACTGCATATGGGCAATGGGATGGGGGTATACCACACTGCATATGGGGAATGGGATGGGGGTATACCACACTGCATATGGGAATGGGATGAGGGAATGCCACAATGCCTATGGGATGGGGAAATGCCACACTGCCTATAAGAAATAGGAGTGGGGGGGTGCCACACTGGCTATATGGGGAATGGGATGGGGAAATGCGACACTGCCTGTGGGAAATAGGAGTGGGGGGTGCCACACTGCCTATATGGAGAATGGGAGGGGGGAATGCCACAATGCCTATATGGGGAATGGGAGGGGTAAATGCAACACTGCCTAAGGGAATGGAATGAGAAAATGCCACACTACCTATGGGATGGAGGGAATGCCACAAAGCCTATGGGAATGGGATTAGGGGGATGCCACACTGCCTGTAATGGGGTGTTTTAGCACAAGTGTGGGGTGCCACACTGGCTATATGGGGAATGGGACGGGGGAATGCGACACTGCCTGTGGGATGGGGAAATGCTACACTGCCTATGGGAAATAGGAGTGGGGGGGTGCCACACTGCCTATATGGGGAATGGGAGGGGTAAATGCCACACTGCCTAAGGGAATGGGATGAGAAAATGCCACACTACCTATGGGATGGGGGGAATGCCACAATGCCTATGGGAATGGGATTGGGGGGATGCCACACTGCCTGTAATGGGGTGTTTTAGCACAACATTTGGTTTAGAATATTTTTTTTTCTTATTTTCCTCCTTCAAATCCTAGGTGTGTCTTATAGGGTGATAAATACTGTAATTTTTGCACTAAATCGACCCCATAGTAAAATAAACTTTATTTCACATTATTGTCCAGCCCTCAATTTTCTAGAAACATTGACAACCACCAAGATGGATCTGCTCCATTGAAATAAATAGTAATGAGATGAAATATTGCTCATATAAGCAATTTTTGTGCTAGAGACTGGAGATGTGTGATGGATGATGATGATATGAGTATAATTAGAGGGATCAAAGGCAACAAGTTCATAGTGGGTAGCAGAGGAGACAAGTGAAAAATGGTTTGACAACAAGCCTCTATCATACGTGCAACTCACGATGCAGGCTATAGTCAGACAATAGGCCTAGTTCATACACTGGAATCAGGAGTTCATATTTATAAGCCAGGCCAAGGTTATACATGACAACCAGAAACAATGGGACAGATCATGGTTTGAAACCAAGCCAAGGACTGTAAGCAGGAATGACAAAGGAGCCCATCCATCTTAATATGCTAGTTCCTGTCCTGTTTTCCTAAAGAATTTATTATTACCATGTTTGAAATATGTAGTAGGGGGACTTACATACATATAAGATGCCTCAAACACTCATCAAAATAATGGGAATAACAGCTGGCCTATAATCTGTATAAATGTGCAGCTCAAAGGCTTGGTGTCTCTTTTGTAGTATCAGTTCATAGATTTTGACTAGCCCAGGTTTTGTTCTGTCCCCCGGGGGCATCCCGAATCCCCGCTGTGTAAAACCCGCCAGATTGTCCAGTACAACTCACCTCTTGCCGGCCCAACAGTGCATGTGCGGGCTCTCATACAATCAGATCTATTTGCTGTGACGGGGAGGCCGATTCATTAATAGCGGCAGGTAGCGACTGTAGCAGTATTTTCACACCGCCTGCTAGTAGTCGCTGTGCTTGGCCGTTGTTCGGTTGTTGACAGCGACTCAGTCGGTGTGCAGTAATGTTGAATATTGGGTGAGGAGTCGCTATTTGACAGGTTCCGCGCTGTATGGGAGCGCATGATAGCGACTGGCCCTAGTGACCGGCTCCCACCATATTCATTAACAAATCACGCTCAAAACATTCTCGCGCTGTGAAATGCATGTTTAAACCCCAGAGCGCTGGCGGCGATGGGTTAAAAGTAGTTTTTTAACCCCCAAACAACCATATTTTTGGAAACCAAAAAAAACAAGTTTTTTAAATAATTTTGTAATATGAATACATTAATATCAGACCTGTAATATCAATTCTGCACAATTTTTTTTTTTTTTTTTTACCTTAAAAAAAATATCTAACATGGCAGAAGTGGTCACAGAATTTTTCACATTTAAAAAAAAAAAACATTAATAACAATTAATTATGAATATTTAAAGATTGTTCCATTGAAATGCATTGGAGAGCGCCAGGTAGCGAGAGGTCATACCTGTCGCTGTTCAAGGTCGGACGCTGGCGCTGTGGGCTGAGGCTGGAATAATGATGAATGAGTGGCTATCTGGCGCTATCTCAGTCGCTAAGCAGGATTGGCTTGATAAATGTGTGATTGTCGTGGGGAGGCGGCGTTCTCGTGGCGGTGCCCGTCATTACCGGTCGTTCACCAGTCGCTACCTGTCGCTATTCCTTCATAAATAAGGGCCTATGTCATTTGCCAAATGGTCTAGATAGGCTTCAATGGGCTGCATTCCCACCAGAGTGCACACAGCCCAAGGATGCAGGGGATGTGTTTGCTCTTGCTCTCCATTGTAAACATAGTCGAATTACAAATTGCAAATGGCTCTGATTGGAGCCTGCGCATGAGCTGTTGAACAGGGAAAGGTGAGTAAATACCGGCGACCTGCAGGGCCAGCCTGCTTGGGTTTTTTTCCGTTTTAATGATTTACAGCATTTACAGAATATATTCCAGAATATATTTTAACTCTTCTATTCCTGGCAAAAATATATTGCAGTGAAATGCTAAAATTACATAAAACTTTATGATTCTTTTAAAGCAGTAGCAGTCAGCTTGGCATATATGGACACAGTGGGGGGCTCCAAAAGGCCACACATTATATTTTTATCTTCCTTTTGCTCTTTCCCAATCATCTGTTTATTACCCGTCTGCCCCCCCCCCCCCCCCCAGCAAGGACTGGAATGCAATAGGCTCAACAAAGCTTAGGACCCCCCATTCTCTTTTAGTTACCTACTGTCACGGACCGGGTGGAGCGGACTCGGGTGTGGATCCACTTTAACTGTGGGACCGATGGCGGGTACCGTGTCAGGGGAGCGGAGTCTAAGGGGCCACCGGTATTCACCAGAGCCCACCGTTGGTCTTGTGCGGCGAGTGACCCCCAGGTCGCTACCCCCCAACAGCGGCCCAGTCCCATAGTCAGCCGAGGTTCAGCGAGGTACACAAGTGGCAGGCAAAAGGCGTAGTAAGTACAGGCAGAGATCGGGGCTGGCAGCACAGGTTCTCTGTAAAGGTGAGTAGCCGAGGTCGGGGCAGGCAGCAAAGGTTCAGAGTCGGGGACAGGCAGAGGTCGGTCACGGGTGAGCAATCCAAGAATGTCTGACTTTCAACAGGCATGGAGAGACCAAGATCCGGCACTGAAGGAAGGAAGTGCCTCTTTAAAGTGGACCAACACCCAGGATTTTGACTATCCTGGGTGTTGGTCCACTTAGGTGGGGCACCCCGATCGGGGGTGCCCCGCTGTCTGAAACCCCCCCGATCGCCGCAAAAACTCACCTCTCCCCGCTCCCACGTGACCTCGTCTGGCCAATGACAGCGCTCAGAGCAGCTCTGGTATGCGCGTCCAAAGCTGCTTGGACGCGCATACCAGAGCGCTGTCATTGGCTGCGTCTCTCGCTTCCCTCTAACAGGGAGCGCTCCTGCGCCGGCCATTCACAAAACGGCCGGCGCGGGAGCGCGCCCTGCTAGAGGGAAGCGAGAGACGCGGCCGCGTCTCGCGCATGCGCCGTTGGATCGCAGGTAAGGTGAGGATTGTGGGCCTCTTGGGGGGTACCTCCCCGCGGGACATCCCGATTTCGGATGCCCCGCGGGGAGGGATCTGATCGGTCCGGGAATCTTATAGATTTCCGGGCCGATCCCCCCTGGGTGTTGGTCCACTTTAAATAGGAGAAGTGGATGCAGGATTGGATGACCAGGCACCAATCAGTGCTGTACAGGCCCTTTAAATCTCAGGAATCTAGTGCGCTCGCCCTCTAGTGGACGGAGACGTGCGTGCACCTGAGCATGTGAGAAGGAAGCATTGGGGGAAGGGAGACAGCTGGGAACAGCCATGAGGGAAGTGCTGCAAAATGGATGACGGCTGGATGCAGCCATGGAGGTAAGTGAAGTGCTGCTAGATGGGCGTGCAGCACTCGCCCTAACACCTACATGGTGCTATTGCCACCGCCCTTTTATTTCATAGCATAGCACTCCCCTACTTACATACATTTTACAGCTAAATGGTGGTAGTCTCACCCAAGGAGAGGCTTGTGTCACTGCAGGTACCACTGTGACGACTGGTTTGTGCAATCAGTATGGTCATATATATTTATTAGTTTGTTACCCCAGACTGAAAATGTGCACTCGATCAAACAGGCCAGTCTCAACACACACGCGCCACTGATCAGGGGTCCTCAAAGACCCTGATTATCTGTTCCAACCAAAAAGTTTGGAAACATTGGTATTATACAAGATGGGCCTACCTTTTGCTTTTGGGTTTGGTGAACCAATATGCATCATAAGCAATGCTTAGTTCTTCCTGCCATACAGTATACGACCTATCGCAGTGTGCAGACATTTCTCCTAGGCTGCGAAACCCACTTTCCATGATGGTATTAATTATATTTTTCCCATGTGTTTCTTGGAAACGAAATAGAAGGACATGGGAGGACTTTTATGTTCAGGTGTGTAAGGGGTGATTCATGTCTACTCAAACCCTGTCCACAGATTCACACTTCTTAGTTATTAGATTTGACCCCCTTGGTTTTATGGACCATAACTTCTTTGCAGGAAATTCTTTTGAAGAGCGCTCTGGCCATATTGAATAAGTAAAACACTCAGCCTGGCCTCCTTTCAAACTGAAAATATGTAAATTCCACATACAGACCAAGCAACACCCTGAATTTTTAAAAGAATGTCCATGCAACTAAAAAAGAGATACTCACCTTTTGTCCCCTGCAGCTGATCATTCCCATTCCACCGGTGAGAAACTTCCACTCAATTGTGAGTCCCTCCATTGCAGTGAATAGGGTGGGCATGCTAGCTTCACTGAGATTGATGGTAAGGTTGGGTGCTTTTCATGGAGCTCTGCTGACTAGAGGTTGGGCCTGGACAATGTGGTACTCAATGTCATGATCTGGTAAATTTCTCACAGCTAGTGTAGGACTGATCAGCTTCTGGGGACTGAATGTGATTAACTCTTTCATTTGTCAGTGGCCTTTAATTAGTAGGATGATCTGTGTAAATAATCTCTTCATGTCTCTTTGTTCTATCTCTCAAGCGCACAGAAACTACTGAGGGGTGTGCAGTCCTTGGGTATATCTAATAATAATTACACAGCCTTCCACTATACTTGGGAACACATGTTTGTAGTGTGTTGCCCTGCACAAGGAACAAGGTTGGATATAGAAGGCTGTATGGAAAATTAGACTTGAGAGTGTTGGAACTTAGGCCCTTATTTAAGAAGGGATAGCGTCAGGTAGCGCCTGGTTAATGAGAGGTAGCGACAGATAGCGACTGTTGAACGCCAGACACGGCACGCAATTACACATTTATCAAGCAGAATCTGTTTAGCGACTGGGATAGCGCCATGTAGCGTCTGATTCATCATTTTCACAGCCTCAGCGAACAGCGCCAGCATTCAGCCTTGCACAGCGCCAGGTATGACCTCACGCTACCTGGCGCTCTCCCATACATTTCAATGGACGATCCTTTTATTCTCTTTAAATGGGTTTTTTTTTTTTTTTTCAAAAAAATCACAAATAATTCTTTGACCTCTTCTGGCATTGAAATAGCATTTTTTTCATAATTTTTCATTTTTTAAATATTTCCTCAAAAATGACATTACAGGTCTGCCATTAAAGTGTTCATGTTACAATGTTGTTACAATGTAATTCCATATGTTTTTGCTTTGTTACTAGTTGATAGATGCTTGAAAACAGACTTTAAACACATTGCCTCCTGCGCTCTGGGCTTCAAACAAGTATTTTTCAGCGCCAGAGATTTGTGAGGCTGTTTTTTTGCTGAATACGGTGTGAGTCGGTCGCTATGAGCAGTCCCTACCATGCGCTCCCATACAGCGCTGTACTGGTCAAATAGCGACTCCTCACAATGTATTCAACATTACTGAACAGCGACTGAGTCGCTATAAAGGCCCACGGCCAAGCACTGCGACTACTAGCGGGCGCTCTGAAAATGCCTGCTACAGACGCTCATCTGTCGCTACCTGCCGCTAATGATGAATCAGCCTGCCCGTCACAAGCTACTTCAAGGAGAGACCTATGGGTAAATAAAGTGGACAAAACGAGACCAAAAATAGTAAAAGGTAAAATGTGCCAAAAGCCATAAAATGACAATGCTTTTTAATGAGAATATTATACAATGTTATTCATCTCTTTAGGTCTCTTTGTACCATCTCTCAAGCGCCCAGAAACACGTCTACAAGTGGAGTGGATGCCTAGTTATTTATTATAACTAGAACTAAGCATTGCACCACTGGTGGTTTCTGGGAGCTTGAGAGAAATATTGTGCCTTGTTCATGAAGTGCATCGTTTAGCATCTTTCTGGTGGTTATAGCACCAGTTTGGGAGCACCGGCATCTTTTCTTTTCTGGAGCTGCGATTTTGATTACAATGGAGCTAGAAGTCGCATTGCCCAATGCTAACAGATTAGCTTTGTTTGTTGTATTCAGTACTGTCCGGCCTGTGTCAATGGCTGTTGGACCTGACCAAATACCAGCACCAGTGCCAGTGTGCGCCACTTTGTACCGCCGGTGTTTCCGCAATGCACAACGTATTCATGAGTTTTTTCCACCCTGAAAAGATTGACGCTGTATTATTCCTGCGCTGGTCTGGTCAGCATTTCACCATTACAGTTACAAGTCAAAGGGGACAAATTTTACAGTGCATTTAGGTTGTATTATAGCTGTTGTTGTCCAAATGACACATTAGTGAGCAAAAGAAGTCATGAAAATGGTTTTACAGGAAACAAAGAAAATTACATTTGGCGACATCTAGGTCACAATGCAAGTTCTGTACAAATAAATGTGTGTAATATTAATTATAAGCATAATACAGTTTTATAGAGTTCTGCCTATTGTGCTCTATGGGATCATGGCCTACAGCACCACTATAAAATGGCTTCGCTTCAACCAGAATACCAGGTGTTGTGACCTTTTTGGTGCTAGTGTTAAATTAGATGCAGGCTGGTGGCCACACACACTTAAAGCGGACCAAAACCCACATTTGTAACTAGCATCTCCTGAATTGCTCCCCCTATGAAGAGTAACATTTGCCAATTTTCACTGCTCCTGCATCACTCTAATCCCAGATAATGGCGCCTGTTTTTGCTGTAAAGCTCCGCCTCCTCCATTCATTGACACTAGAGATGAGCGAACTTTTGAAAAATTCGATTCGACTGATTCGCCGAATTTTCCGACAAAAATCGTTTCGACCCGAATAAATTCGCGACGAATCGCTATTAAAAACGGCTATTTCTGAGCCTCCTACAGCCTCAATAGGGTTGTAAACCATTCAGCCTTGCTGTAACACGCACAGGATGCGTGCTGGGTTAGTTAAATAATACTTTTAAGAAATATCACATGCAGATCAGAGGCATCGCTAATAGAATCGCAGAGCGGCACAATTGCAGAGAGTTGAAGTGGCATCACTATGAGGGGCAGAAGGAGCCCAAATATACACTGGAGTTGGCCTCAGGAGCCCAAAAATTGGATGAATCACACCCTGGAGTTGGCAGAAGTTGGCAGCAGCAGCAGCAGCAGGAGCCCAAATATACACTGGAGTTGGCTTCAGGAGCCCAAAAATTGGATGAATCACACCCTGGAGTTGGCAGGAGTTGGCAGCAGCAGCAGCAGGAGCCCAAATATACACTGGAGTTGGCTTCAGGAGCCCAAAAATTGGATGAATCACACCCTGGAGTTGGCAGGAGTTGACAGCAGCAGCAGCAGGAGCCCAAATATACACTGGAGTTGGCTTCAGGAGCCCAAAAATTGGATGAATCACACCCTGGAGTTGGCAGGAGTTGACAGCAGCAGCAGCAGGAGCCCAAATATACACTGGAGTTGGCCTCAGGAGCCCAAAAATTGGATGAATCACACCCTGGAGTTGGCAGAAGTTGGCAGCAGCAGCAGCAGGAGCCCAAATATACACTGGAGTTGGCTTCAGGAGCCCAAAAATTGGATGAATCACACCCTGGAGTTGGCAGGAGTTGACAGCAGCAGCAGCAGGAGCCCAAATATACACTGGAGTTGGCTTCAGGAGCCCAAAAATTGGATGAATCACACCCTGGAGTTGGCAGAAGTTGGCAGCAGCAGCAGCAGGAGCCCAAATATACACTGGAGTTGGCTTCAGGAGCCCAAAAATTGGATGAATCACACCCTGGAGTTGGCAGGAGTTGACAGCAGCAGCAGCAGGAGCCCAAATATACACTGGAGTTGGCTTCAGGAGCCCAAAAATTGGATGAATCACAGCCTGGAGTTGGCAGGAGTTGACAGTAGCAGCAGCAGGAGCCCAAATATACACTGGAGTTGGCTTCAGGAGCCCAAAAATTGGATGAATCACACCCTGGAGTTGGCAGAAGTTGGCAGCAGCAGCAGCAGGAGCCCAAATATACACTGGAGTTGGCTTCAGGAGCCCAAAAATTGGATGAATCACACCCTGGAGTTGGCAGAAGTTGGCAGCAGCAGCAGCAGGAGCCCAAATATACACTGGAGTTGGCTTCAGGAGCCCAAAAATTGGATGAATCACACCCTGGAGTTGGCAGGAGTTGACAGTAGCAGCAGCAGGAGCCCAAATATACACTGGAGTTGGCCTCAGGAGCCCAAAAATTGGATGAATCACACCCTGGAGTTGGCAGGAGTTGACAGTAGCAGCAGCAGGAGCCCAAATATACACTGGAGTTGGCCTCAGGAGCCCAAAAATTGGATGAATCACACCCTGGAGTTGGCAGAAGTTGGCAGCAGCAGCAGCAGGAGCCCAAATATACACTGGAGTTGGCTTCAGGAGCCCAAAAATTGGATGAATCACACCCTGGAGTTGGCAGGAGTTGACAGCAGAAGCAGCAGGAGCCCAAATATACACTGGAGTTGGCTTCAGGAGCCCAAAAATTGGATGAATCACAGCCTGGAGTTGGCAGGAGTTGACAGTAGCAGCAGCAGGAGCCCAAATATACACTGGAGTTGGCTTCAGGAGCCCAAAAATTGGATGAATCACACCCTGGAGTTGGCAGAAGTTGGCAGCAGCAGCAGCAGGAGCCCAAATATACACTGGAGTTGGCTTCAGGAGCCCAAAAATTGGATGAATCACACCCTGGAGTTGGCAGGAGTTGACAGTAGCAGCAGCAGGAGCCCAAAAAATGGCCTAAAGACATAAATATGTTTTGCACCATTTGGAAAGTGTAAAACGTGGCACCATGCTGAATCTAGTCGCATGCATCAGGCATTGGTGGGTGGAAATCCTGGCTGATCCATCCCTGATTCATTTTGACAAAGGTGAGTCTCTCCACATTTTTAGTTGACAGACGAGTTCTCCTCGCCGTAACTATGGCCCCCGCCGCACTAAACACCCGCTCAGATGGCACGCTACTTGCCGGGCAGGACAGCTTTTCCAGGGCAAACTCTGCTAGTTGCGGCCACAAATCAAGTTTGGCTGCCCAGAAGTCCAGCGGATCCTCAAGGTGTGTTGGCATGGTCATGTCAAAGTATGACATGACCTGCTGGTTCAGGTCCTGCTCCAGGTCTTCCTGCTGCTCATGAGTAGCCTCACTATGCGGGTGTAGAAAGCTACTCATTAGCGACTGAAGACTGAGGCTGCTGCTGCTGATGGAGCTTCTGCTGCTGCTGCTGCCAACCCCCCCAGCGGCCATGGCAGTGGAAGGTGAGCGCAGAGGTCCCCTCGAGTCAGACCTGCGAGAGTATGGACCATGGCGCAGATAGGCATCGGCCAACTGCCTACGTAGAATGTCTTTGTAGTAGTTGAGTTTGTCCTCCCTCTCGGTGGGTTTAAAAAATGCCCCCATTTTGTGCCGGAAGCGAGGGTCCAATAAGGTGGACAGCCAGAAGTCATCCCGCCGACAGATGGAAACAATTCTGGGGTCACTACGCAAGCACGTGAGCATGCTTCGTGCCATTTGCGCAAGTGACTCGGATGGACTACCTGTCTCCATCTCCACTGCATACTGCCACGGTGTGCCCGGGTCCTCTGTCTCTCCTTCCTCAAAAACCTCTAGCTCCTCTGGCTGCTCCTGCTCCTCCTCTCCTGTCCGCTGACTAGATAAACCAGCCATTTCGCCAAGCCTAAACTGTGTTTCGCTGGGCAACTCCTCCTCCTCCTCTTCCTCCTCCTCCTCCTCCAGTTCAGCTCCAAGGGGGTTCATGTGGCCGTAAGATGTAAACGCCATGTCTCCAGTGCCCTGACCAGCCATGGTTTCCAACATGTGCTGTAGTACATGAAGCAGTGGAATCACGTCGTTCATCCCGTAATCCTGCCGACTGACAAATAAAGTGGCTTCCTCAAAGGGCCTGAGCAAACGGCAGGTGTCACGTATGAGCTGCCACTGGTTGACATTGAAGTTACACAGGGGAGTCCCCCTATCTGCTTGGATCATCAGGAAATCCGTGATGGCTTTTCTCTGTTCATATAATCGGTCCAACATGTGAAGGGTGGAATTCCAACGGGTGGAAACATCGCAAATCAGACTATGTTGGGGGATACCATTCTGACGCTGTAGCTCAAGAAGGGTGTGTTTGGCGGTGTAGGAGTGGCTGAAGTGCATGCAAAGTTTCCGTGAAGTTGTTAGGATGTCCTGCAGATGGGGGGAACACTTCAGAAACCGCTTGACAACCAGATTGAAGACGTGAGCCATGCAGGGGGCATGGGTCAGGCTTCCTTGGCGCAGCGCAGACAAAATGTTCTTCCCATTGTCGGTAACCATGATTCCCATTTTAAGTTTTCTCGGAGTAAGCCATGTTTGGATTTCCTGATGAATACATTTAAGCAGTTCCTCCCCTGTGTGACTCCGTTCGCCAAGACAAACCATGTGAAGCACTGCGTGACACCTCCGTGCCCTGCACACATGGTAGACTGGAGGGGCACTGAGACTTGAGCCTACAGTGGAGGGTGAGGAGATGGCGGAGGATGAGGAGGCCGAGTCGCACGGTGTCACAGGCCCAATGGGCAGAGAGCGCGGAGGCCGAAGCGGCGTGACCTGTCCAAGTTGCTGCTGCAAAGGGACCACATTCACCCAGTGGGCCGTAAACGACATGTACTGCCCCTGACCGTAGTTACAGCTCCAGATGTCGGCGCTGCCATGTATTTTGCTACACACCGACAGGCTCAAGGACTGGCCCACCTTCTGTTCAACAAAAGTGTGCAGCGCTGGTACTGCCTTCTTGGCAAAGAAATGACGGCTTGGGACTCTCCACCTCGGCTCGGCACAAGCCATCAGTTCTCTGAAAGGTGCAGATTCCACCACCTGAAAAGGGAGCGACTGCAGCACCAGCAACTTGGACAGGAGCACATTCAGCTTCTGCGCCGTAGGATGAGTGGGCGCATACTGCTGTCTCTTGGACATGGCTTCGCTGATGGATTGCTGGCGGGATGCATGACTTGGAGGAGGAGGAGCAGGAGCGACAGAGGATGGGTATGACGCACAGCTGCCTTCGGCTGAGGTGCTGGAGCCTTGGCTGGCAGAAATTGGGAGCTCACTTGGTGAGGAAGCAGACTGGACCACCCCTTGGGAGCCTCGGTTCTCCCAGGTTGTTTTATGGTGACGCATCATATGTTGACGCAGGGCCGTGGTGCCAACATTTGGACCCTGGCCACGCTTCACCTTTTGCCTACATATCTTGCATGTGGCCATGTTACCCTCCTGCGGATGCCTCAGGAAAAACTGCCACACTGCCGAGTAGCTACTTTTCCCACCCCCTGGCCTCACTGATTCACTGCTGCTGTTGCCAACTCCAGGAACCCCTGCTCCACTACCTCCCGATAAGGTAGACTGCCGCACAGCAGGTGCTCTACCCCGGCCCCGGCCCCGGCCGGCTCCAGCCTTTGGAATTGTGCCCCCATGCTGACTGCTACCACCTTGCTGCCTCAGCTGCTGACTCCGGGGCAACCTGCGCCCCTCTTCTCCTGATGATGACGATGAAGCCCCTTCATCACCCGGCTCCCAAGTGCGATCGGCTTCATCGTCATCATCATCATCATCACCGGGTTGTGGCTGTACGTCACTGATGTTCGTGGATTCGTCAACAGTGTCTGGCGCAGGAGCTGGAACGCTCGCAGCACCCACGACACTGTCCACATCACTATTTGTCTGCCTAGCTAAAGAAGCCACCTCCATTTCTTGGCTGGGCAGTAGCTGCTGACTGTCCTGTATCTGATGGTCCTCCTCACTAAAGAGTGGAGCTGAACCCAAAGCATAGGATACGTCGCTGGGGGAGGGAACGGCGTAGGCCAGAGGCAATGGGAGGACAGGGACTGCTCTCGGGGCATGCCAACTCAGGGTTGTGTCAGAGGAACCTACCGACCCTAGACTGGGGGTCTCAGACGTAAGTTGTGATGATGTTGTTGATGAGCGCGTCAACCAATCTACCACGGCAGATGCGTTACTGGTGGAGACCCGACCGCTAGCAGATACTGGCAGATTAGGTCTCTCAGCGTGACTCCTGCTGCTACTGGCCCCCAGTCTGATGCGAGCTCTGCCTGCGGAATCTTGGCCTCTGCCACTCCTCTTTTCACTTCCAGGCACTTGTCTGCCCGACATAGTCTAACTGGCGTGGTAGTAGGTGATATTTAAAAAAACCCCGGGCAGCGGTGGGTCTATATGAAACAGAATATAATGCACACCAAAAGTGAGCAGTAACACTCAGCCTCCAACAGGCCTGCTTAGTGTAAATAAGAGAGCTGCTTAGTGTAAATAAAGAGGGGTATGCTATGTTACAGAATGGGATGCCTCAACAGAAGTGCACCTGGCAGGCAGCAGTAAGCCTATGCCCAGCAAAAGTGTCTTATAATATAAATATGATAAGAGCAAATGCTTATATGGTCTTAAACAGAGGCTGCTTTAGTCACAGAATGGGATGCCCCGGGCAGGAATCGAGCTGGCAGGGTCCAGTAGTGCTTTGGCCAGCAAAAGTGTCTTTATCAGGCTAATTTCAAATATGATAAGAGCAAATGCTTATATGGTCTTAAACAGAGGCTGCTTTAGTCACAGAATGGGATGCCCCGGGCAGGAATCGAGCTGGCAGGGTCCAGTAGTGCTTTGGCCAGCAAAAGTGTCTTTATCAGGCTAATTTCAAATATGATAAGAGCAAATGCTTATATGGTCTTAAACAGAGGCTGCTGTAGTCACAGAATGGGATGCCCCGGGCAGGAATCGAGCTGGCAGGGTCCAGTAGGGCTTTGGCCAGCAAAAGTGTCTTTATCAGGCCTAATTTCAAATATGATAAGAGCAAATGCTTATATGGTCTTAAACAGAGGCTGCTTTAGTCACAGAATGGGATGCCCCGGGCAGGAATCGAGCTGGCAGGGTCCAGTAGTGCTTTGGCCAGCAAAAGTGTCTTTATCAGGCCTAATTTCAAATATGATAAGAGCAAATGCTTATATGGTCTTAAACAGAGGCTGCTTTAGTCACAGAATGGGATGCCCCGGGCAGGAATCGAGCTGGCAGGGTACAGTAGTGCTTTGGCCAGCAAAAGTGTCTTTATCAGGCTAATTTCAAATATGATAAGAGCAAATGCTTATATGGTCTTAAACAGAGGCTGCTTTAGTCACAGAATGGGATGCCCCGGGCAGGAATCGAGCTGGCAGGGTCCAGTAGTGCTTTGGCCAGCAAAAGTGTCTTTATCAGGCCTAATTTCAAATATGATAAGAGCAAATGCTTATATGGTCTTAAACAGAGGCTGCTTTAGTCACAGAATGGGATGCCCCGGGCAGGAATCGAGCTGGCAGGGTACAGTAGTGCTTTGGCCAGCAAAAGTGTCTTTATCAGGCTAATTTCAAATATGATAAGAGCAAATGCTTATATGGTCTTAAACAGAGGCTGCTTTAGTCACAGAATGGGATGCCCCGGGCAGGAATCGAGCTGGCAGGGTCCAGTAGTGCTTTGGCCAGCAAAAGTGTCTTTATCAGGCCTAATTTCAAATATGATAAGAGCAAATGCTTATATGGTCTTAAACAGAGGCTGCTTTAGTCACAGAATGGGATGCCCCGGGCAGGAATCGAGCTGGCAGGGTCCAGTAGTGCTTTGGCCAGCAAAAGTGTCTTTATCAGGCTAATTTCAAATATGATAAGAGCAAATGCTTATATGGTCTTAAACAGAGGCTGCTGTAGTCACAGAATGGGATGCCCCGGGCAGGAATCGAGCTGGCAGGGTCCAGTAGTGCTTTGGCCAGCAAAAGTGTCTTTATCAGGCCTAATTTCAAATATGATAAGAGCAAATGCTTATATGGTCTTAAACAGAGGCTGCTTTAGTCACAGAATGGGATGCCCCGGGCAGGAATCGAGCTGGCAGGGTCCAGTAGTGCTTTGGCCAGCAAAAGTGTCTTTATCAGGCTAATTTCAAATATGATAAGAGCAAATGCTTATATGGTCTTAAACAGAGGCTGCTGTAGTCACAGAATGGGATGCCCCGGGCAGGAATCGAGCTGGCAGGGTCCAGTAGTGCTTTGGCCAGCAAAAGTGTCTTTATCAGGCCTAATTTCAAATATGATAAGAGCAAATGCTTATATGGTCTTAAACAGAGGCTGCTTTAGTCACAGAATGGGATGCCCCGGGCAGGAATCGAGCTGGCAGGGTACAGTAGTGCTTTGGCCAGCAAAAGTGTCTTTATCAGGCTAATTTCAAATATGATAAGAGCAAATGCTTATATGGTCTTAAACAGAGGCTGCTTTAGTCACAGAATGGGATGCCCCGGGCAGGAATCGAGCTGGCAGGGTACAGTAGTGCTTTGGCCAGCAAAAGTGTCTTTATCAGGCTAATTTCAAATATGATAAGAGCAAATGCTTATATGGTCTTAAACAGAGGCTGCTGTAGTCACAGAATGGGATGCCCCGGGCAGGAATCGAGCTGGCAGGGTCCAGTAGGGCTTTGGCCAGCAAAAGTGTCTTTATCAGGCCTAATTTCAAATATGATAAGAGCAAATGCTTATATGGTCTTAAACAGAGGCTGCTTTAGTCACAGAATGGGATGCCTCACAGCAGACTTAAGATCAGTTCAGTATATATGCACAGTTAGTTACTATAAGCAGCCTGAAAACGCTAACAAAGGCTGGATGAAAAAAAAAAAATCTCCCTGTCAGCCAGCTCCGTTTTTCCTACCTTTCCCTGGCTTTCTGTCTGTCTCCTGTCTGTCTCCTGCCTGTCTCCTGCCTGTCTCCAGCCTGTCCCTGTCTGTCCCTGTCTCCAGCCTGTCTAACTGCCTCAGCTACACAGCGTTCTGTCTGTCTGTCACGAATGCAATAGAGAAATGAGGAAAAGCAAGATGGCCGCCGTTAAATACCGCTGTGTGACGTCACCGGGCTTGCTGGCTGCTGATAGGCTGCATGTGACTGCCCCAGCTTGCACTGGCGCGGGATACATGTCCAGACATGTCCCGCCCGCCATCTTAGAATGCCTGTAATGTAAATGAATGGATGTTAAAGGAAAACTTCGAGTGATCGAATCGCGGGGAAATTCGGATTCGATCCGAATCGAATTTTTCCTGAAATTCGGATCGAATCCGGGTTCGTCCGGATCGATTCGCTCATCCCTAATTGACACTGCCGATGTCATTGCCACACCTTTGCAATGACTGATCCCTTGCCATATTAAATTGAGGGACAGAAAAAAAAACAGTGTTCCAGGTTGATTCGAAAAGTGAGAATATCTATTTCTAGTTCTACACCCGAAGAAGGGAGTATAGACAAGTTCAGTGGGTTTTGGTCCAATTTAAATTGCACAGTGCCACTGATGCAAAAAATGTGGCGCTTAATACCAAGCTCTGAAGCTTCATAAATCTGGCCCCTCATTAGATCTGAAGTTTGCTGGGTTTTTGTAACCATAACAAAAAACAAATTTTATATCTGTATTAGAGATTAAAAAGCACAATAAGTTAAAAGAAAAACCTTTTCTGTGTATATTTTTTAATTAATATTAATACACTTTTATACAGGTTTAGCAAATGAATGTTGCTGTCATAAGAACAGGACCCATGGAATTATAAATGTTTAGCTTTGTCTATAAGGAAAGCTGCTGCCAATCCCCGCCGACGGACAAGTGGGAGGCAGCGATGGACAAGATAGCGCACCCGCCGCCGCCTCCCGTGCGTCACTCTTACAGGGCGTGCGCTGGCCAATCACAAACGGCCCGCACGGGTGCGCGTCCTGCTAGAGGGATGCGCGGGAGGCGGTGGCGGGCGCCGCTGGATCGAGGAGCAGGTAGGAATTTAGGGGTTTCTGGGGGGTTTCACACAGCGGGGCACCCCGATCGGTCAGGGGGCTGATTGCTCCGGGAATCTTATAGATTCCCGGGCCGATCACGGGAGGGTGTTGGTCCACTTCCCACGTTCTTTCCCTGCATTAATTTACCCTGAAGCAGAGCTTAGCAGGACTTTAGTGGGCCAGTTGTGAGCTGCCCAGGGGCCAGTAATATCCTAGACTCATTTTTGGTCCTATGAAACACATAGTTTGCTGTATGGAATGTCTAAAATATTAGTGAATATGGGTTGATCGGGTCAATTTGACATTAAGTAAAGAGGGGCAGGGCAAACTGGTGCACTCATTAAATGGGAAATGTATTTTGTTTAGCAGAAGCTTGCAGCACGTGGGCAGTAACAAGGGCTGTAAACATTTTATATGCAGCCTTGCGCCCCATCTGTGTGTCTGTGTGTGCCTGGTAATATTTGTTTGGCATTGGCTCAGGGGACACTGGCAAACAGGCACAGGCTGAGGAAAGCGCAAGCTGGCAGACAAAGTAAGGCTCAATATTTATTTTAGAATAATATGAACGCCAAATGTACATGACAGGGTTTCCTAAAAAGCCATCCTCCCTGCCTGGGACTGTAAAAATTACATAGTGAGAGCAAAGCAATGATGCAGCAGGTAAAGCAAAAGTATGACCCAGTCCTTACTTAAGGAGGCCCTTGGGCAGTAGTGGTCACAGGGTAGTTTTAGGGTGGGTCTTGGATGGTAAGTATATACTGAGAAAGTGTCATCCTACAGAGTATGTGTTACTGTAGAAGTAGTATGGATGACCCCAGGATCTTAGGCCCTTATTTATGAAGGAACAGCGACAAGTAGCGACTGGTGAGCGTCCGGTAATGACGGGCCCCGCCACGAGAACTCCGGCTCCCCACCACAATCACACATTTATCAAGCCAATCCTGCTTAGAGACTGAGATAGCGCCATATAGCGACTCATTCTTCATTATTCCAGCCTCAGCCCACAGCGCCAGCGTCCGACCTTGAACAGCGACAGGTATGACCTTTTGCTACCTGGGGCGCTCCAATGCATTTCAATGGAACAATCTTTAAATATTCATAATTAATTGTTATTGTTTTTTTTTTTTTAAATGTGAAAAATTCTGTGACCACTTCTGCCATTTTAGATATTTTTTTTAAGTGAAAAGAAATAAAAAAAAAAATTGTACAGAATTGATATTACAGGTCTGATATTAATGTATTCATATTACTAAATTATTTTAAATACTTTTTTTTTTTAGTTTCCAAAAATATGGTGGTTTGGGGGTTAAAAAACTACTTTTAACACATCGCCTCCGGCGCTGTGGGGTTTAAACATGCATTTCACAGCGCTTGAATTTTTTGAGTGTGATTT
Organism: Gastrophryne carolinensis; assembly: GCA_027917425.1. Taxonomy (NCBI): domain Eukaryota; kingdom Metazoa; phylum Chordata; class Amphibia; order Anura; family Microhylidae; genus Gastrophryne; species Gastrophryne carolinensis. The sequence continues at coordinate 79,485,421 of CM051242.1, read as the reverse complement.
TTTGATGAATATGGTGGAAGCCGGTCGCTCTGACCAGTCGCTATCATGCGCACCCATACAGTGCGGAACCTGTCAAATAGCGACTCGTAACCTTGTATTCAACATTACACCACACCGACTGAGTCGCTGTCAACAACCAAACAACGGGCAAGCACAGCGACTACTATCGGGCGCTGTGAAAATACCGCTACAGTCGTTCAACTGTCGCTACATGCCGCTATTAATGAATCAGCCTCCACGTCTTCAATGATATGTGGCAATCTATCAAGAAGTGTAAGGGTGGCCCTAAAGAGAGGCTTAGCCAGTATTTATGGGCACCCGGTAGTTAAGGGGTACTTTAGTGATATGGGCACCCTTTATTGCAATAGCACAGTAGTTAGAGCAAGAAGTGTCCCAGTGTCTTAGGATGCCCTTGGGCATTATGGGTGACACTTGTGGTACAGGGGAACCTAGCATAGCGGCACCCATTAATGATATGGGGGCAAAACAGTAGGATGTGTATTTATGAGTTAGGTTAAATGTGGGCCAACACAATCTGGTTGTATGAGGCCCAGAAACTATTCATATAGATATAAGATATAAAGGCAACTGCACTTGCTGTTTTCCATTGGTCCACATCCTTTTGCTATTTGATTTTGATATTGTCTATCGACAAAAGCAGCAGGGTGATTTCTGAAACACACTGAAAAAACATTTGTTCTTACAGACATATGGGATTTAAAGCCAAATCCATGAACACAACTACTCCTCATTCTTAATGAATCAGCCAGTGACAGCAGCCATAGGCTGCTCACATCCCAGTTCTATTGTACACCAATAGTGGTCTTGTGCTGGCAGATCCAAAGAACAGCAATATTTTTGTGTTGTTTTTCGATTTTTACTTTTACCTTACTAGTAAATGACCTTACTAGTAAATGACAACTCCCCCCCCCCCCCCCCCCCCGGGGTAGTACACTGGCACAGCAGACATAAAACCTGGTAACCCTGGCCTGATGCTCAGTGGGCAGCCATCAATCAGCTGCCCCTCTGCCATTGAGCACAGGTTTTGGAGACAAGCTATCATGTTCAGCCTGTTAGAGGTGCCGAATATGATTGCAGCTGCCCATATACCTTATATATAAAACTGACCTGAATAACCTAGCTCAAGAAGGGCAATCTTTGAATTGATCAATGCAGTGACAAACCCACGGGGGAAATAGTTTTTTTTTTTCTACACTTTGATGAATTAGGCCTTATTGTGTGTACATATGATTTAAGAATATAGTTTATTTAATATTAGTCTACACTATACAAGCCATTATCTTTTCTAGTGAAATAAGGGGATGGATAGAAGGCCTGAAGGAATTAAAAAAATTGACCTCAGACTTGACTTGACAACGACCTGTCACTTAACCAAGACTTACAGGCTGATTCATTACTTACGCCAGGTAGCGACAGATGAGCGTCTGTAGAGCGGATTTCAGAGTGACAGCTAGTAGTCGCTGTGCTCGGCCATGGATCATTGTTTCAGAGCGCCTCAGACGCTGTCCGGCATTGATGAATATGATGTGTGAGTCACAGTACTATGCTGTATGGGGACCGAATGGTGGCGCCAGCTCAGTGCGACTGACTCACACCACATTCATCAAAAAAACAGCCTCAAACATCGCCGGCGCTCAAAATCATGTAATTGTAGCCCACAGTGCCAGAAAATGTGTGATTAAAGTCTGTTTTTGAACGTGTATCCACTAGTAACAAAGCAAAAACTTTTGGATTTACATTGTTATAACATTGTAACATGAACACTTTAATAGCACACATGTAAGGACAATTCTGCTTAAATATATTATTAATCCAAAAAGTTTTCAAAAATGTCATTTTCTTGGCCAGGATACATGTCAGAAGTTTTGAGATTTTTTTTGAGGAAAAAAAAATTACATTGGGATCAGGAAAGGGATTTAAGTATCATCCATAGATATGTATTGGAGAGCGCCAGGTAGCGACAGGTAAGACATGACGCTCTGTAAGGCTGAACGGAGGCGCTGTACGCTTAGCCTGGGATAATGATGAATCGTACGCTACATGGCGTTGTTCTAGTCGCTCACCAGATTCGGCTTCATGAAAGTGTAATTGCGTGCTGTCTCCGGCGCTACCTAACACTGCCGCTACCTGGCGCTGCCTGCCGCTGTACAGGCACTACCTGGTGCTATACCTTCATGAATAAGGCCCTAAAAGTGAAAGTCCAGTGTTTCACAGTATTCATCCACCCATAATGTTATATGTAAGTTACAGACATTATTTATGAAATATATATCTTTCATGGCAAATGAAATCCAATCCTTTAAGGGGGCTTGTTGATTTTGTTTTTCAAGTGGTGATATGCTGGATTCACAATATTTTTTCTGGGTGAAAAAAGTATGTTTTAGAAGGAGTATACTTTAATATGACTTAGAGGCCGATTCATCAATAGCGCCAGGTAGCGACAGATGAGCGACTGAAGTATGGCGCTATGAGCGCCGCTAGCGTCAGCCGCGGGCGTTAGCAATTCGCTATAGCAGGCCTCCTCAGTCGCTACCTGGCGTTGTTGCGAACAACGCCTACATTGCTGAATATGATGTTGGCCCTCAGCTTTGTAGGCGCTGTCAGTCAGTGTGACCACGCTATTCTACACAGCGCCTGTTAGCTTTGCTGTGTCCTGGCCATCCAGTACCTTCGGAATAAAACACATTGCCACATTTGTTTTAAAATGTAAAAATTTTTTATTTTGTGTTGAAAAGGAAATTAAATTCTACCAGATCTTCGAATATAAATGGAAAATAAAACATAATTAAACACATAGCCACAATTTTTTTTTTTTTTATTTGTTACATAAAAAGGAAATACAATTAAACCACCAATGAGAAAGAAAAGGAAAATAAAAACAGAACAGAGAAAGAAAAGGAAAATAAAAACAGAACAGAGAAAGAAAAGGAAAATAAAAACAGAACAGAGAAAGAAAAGGAAAATAGAAAAGGAAAATAAAAACAGAACAGAGAAAGAAAAGGAAAATAGAAAAGGAAAATAAAAACAGAACAGAGAAAGAAAAGGAAAATAGAAAAGGAAAATAAAAACAGAACAGAGAAAGAAAAGGAAAATAGAAAAGGAAAATAAAAACAGAACAGAGAAAGAAAAGGAAAATAAAAACAGAACAGAGAAAGAAAAGGAAAATAGAAAAGGAAAATAAAAACAGAACAGAGAAAGAAAAGGAAAATAAAAACAGAACAGAGAAAGAAAAGGAAAATAAAAACAGAACAGAGAAAGAAAAGGAAAATAAAAACAGAACAGAGAAAGAAAAGGAAAATAGAAAAGGAAAATAAAAACAGAACAGAGAAAGAAAAGGAAAATAGAAAAGGAAAATAAAAACAGAACAGAGAAAGAAAAGGAAAATAGAAAAGGAAAATAAAAACAGAACAGAGAAAGAAAAGGAAAATAGAAAAGGAAAATAAAAACAGAACAGAGAAAGAAAAGGAAAATAAAAACAGAACAGAGAAAGAAAAGGAAAATAGAAAAGGAAAATAAAAACAGAACAGAGAAAGAAAAGGAAAATAAAAACAGAACAGAGAAAGAAAAGGAAAATAAAAACAGAACAGAGAAAGAAAAGGAAAATAGAAAAGGAAAATAAAAACAGAACAGAGAAAGAAAAGGAAAATAAAAACAGAACAGAGAAAGAAAAGGAAAATAACAACAGAACAGAGAAAGAAAAGGAAACTAAAAACAGAACAGAGAAAGAAAAGGAAAATAAAAACAGAACAGAGAAAGAAAAGGAAAATAAAAACAGAACAGAGAAAGAAAAGGAAAATAGAAAAGGAAAATAAAAACAGAACAGAGAAAAAAAAGGAAAATGAAAATAGGAATTAGAATGAAAAGGAAACTTACAACAGAATTAAACACATAGCCACATGTATATATCTAATTTTTTTTTTATTTTTACTCTAACCAAAAATTAATAATAAAACAGAAATGAAATAGAAAATGAAAAGTCCAGCAGAAATTCAAAAGAAAAGTAAAGTCCAGGAAAGGGTTGGAAAAGGAATTTAGGGATCATGGTGCATCTCTTTGTGCCTGAAAAAATAAGAAAAGTGCAGTTAGTATATATCTTTATAGTTGTTTTGTGTTTTCTTTAAAAAAAATGCATAACTTGATAACCAACATTGGCGTCTTACACCCCCCTTAGAGTGGTTTGGGTCATCTTACACCCCCCCTTAGAGTGGTTTTGGTCATCTTAAACCCCCCTTAGAGTGGTTTGGGTCATCTTACACCCCCCCTTAGAGTGGTTTTGGTCATCTTAAACCCCCCTTAGAGTGGTTTGGGTCATCTTACACCCCCCCTTAGAGTGGTTTGGGTCATCTTAAACCCCCCTTAGAGTGGTTTGGGTCATCTTAAACCCCCCTTAGAGTGGTTTGGGTCATCTTAAACCCCCCTTAGAGTGGTTTTGGTCATCTTAAACCCCCCTTAGAGTGGTTTGGGTCATCTTACACCCCCCCTTAGAGTGGTTTGGGTCATCTTAAACCCCCCTTAGAGTGGTTTGGGTCATCTTACACCCCCCCTTAGAGTGGTTTGGGTCATCTTACACCCCCCCTTAGAGTGGTTTTGGTCATCTTAAACCCCCCTTAGAGTGGTTTTGGTCATCTTAAACCCCCCTTAGAGTGGTTTGGGTCATCTTAAACCCCCCTTAGAGTGGTTTGGGTCATCTTAAACCCCCCTTAGAGTGGTTTGGGTCATCTTAAACCCCCCTTAGAGTGGTTTTGGTCATCTTAAACCCCCCTTAGAGTGGTTTGGGTCATCTTACACCCCCCCTTAGAGTGGTTTGGGTCATCTTAAACCCCCCTTAGAGTGGTTTGGGTCATCTTACACCCCCCCTTAGAGTGGTTTGGGTCATCTTACACCCCCCCTTAGAGTGGTTTTGGTCATCTTAAACCCCCCTTAGAGTGGTTTTGGTCATCTTAAACCCCCCTTAGAGTGGTTTGGGTCATCTTAAACCCCCCTTAGAGTGGTTTGGGTCATCTTACACCCCCCCTTAGAGTGGTTTGGGTCATCTTAAACCCCCCTTAGAGTGGTTTGGGTCATCTTACACCCCCCCTTAGAGTGGTTTGGGTCATCTTACACCCCCCCTTAGAGTGGTTTTGGTCATCTTAAACCCCCCTTAGAGTGGTTTTGGTCATCTTAAACCCCCCTTAGAGTGGTTTGGGTCATCTTAAACCCCCCTTAGAGTGGTTTGGGTCATCTTAAACCCCCCTTAGAGTGGTTTGGGTCATCTTAAACCCCCCTTAGTGCGTTTGTTTGCTCTTTTGGATGGGAGGTCAAAGACATTTAAACAGTAGTGCAGTACTTGCATTAGAGTGAAGGGTAGTTAGCTTACCGCAAAATAAGAAGTGATCAGCCTTTCCCTTAGCTCATCGCCAGTCTGGGTGTCCTCACTTCTATCTGCGGGCAGGTTGGGGATTTCTGGCACCAGTGCTGTCTCCTCGGGGGCTTGGATTCGGTGGCATATACAGATATTGTGTAACACACAGCAGGCAAGGATGATTTTGGAAACCTTCTGTGGGCTGTAGAGCATCTCTCCTCCTGGCCGTGCCAAACAGAGAAAGCGTGCTTTCAGCAGGCCGATGGTTCTTTCCACAATGCTTCTGGTCTTGCGATGCGCTGCATTGTAGCGTTCATGGGCAGAGGTCCGTGGGTTCCTGACCGGAGTCATGACCCACGTTCTCTGCCCATATCCCTTGTCCGCTGTAGAAAAAACACAAGGAGAGAGACAGCAATTAGTACTAGTACATGTTTTTGGGTGGTAGTTTGGTTAAAATTGCCTTACTAGGCCACATATTAGCAAAATACATAGACATGGTTAATTTATTACCCAGTAGCCAGCCAGCTGGCATTTCGTTGTTATCAAACTTCCGGCACAGGACTGTCCGCTGCAAGACGTAAGAATCGTGGCATGAGCCGGGGAACCCCGATCTCACCGCCCGCAGCCTCATGTCTGGGTCACAGACCACCATGATATTAAATGAATGGAACTGCTTCCTGTTTCTGTAGGACAGCTCCTGTGCACGGGGAGGGCGGAAAGGGATATGTGTACCATCAACGCACCCTAGCACATTCGGGATCCCTCCCATCAGATAGAAAGCATGTTTTATTTTGGCAACCTCTTCCTCATCCTCAGGAAACTTGATGTAAATTGGGATTAAATCACAAATTGCCAGAACTACCTGGATTAGGATGCGGCTCATAGTAGCCTGGCTTATCCCGCTGAGGAGGGCTGAGGTTGCCTGGAAGGTCCCTCGTGCCAAAACATTAAGAGTGGCACACAGGCGTACTATGCCTGGAATGGAGTGAGTGCGTTTGGTGGATGGCTCGATTTTGGTCTTAATCTGATCATATAGGGACTGTAGTGCAGCACGATTCAGACGGAAGCGGCTCCTGATCTGCTCGTCACTTAAGTCCCATACTGAAAGGCGGATTGCAAAGGAGCGGGGTGCCCTAAGCCTCACAACACCCCGCTCCCTTTCCTCCTGCTCTTTCAGCATACACATACATCCATCCACCCAGACACCATACATCACCCTCTTATCCATCACACACACTAAAGATATATACAAAAACAAAAATAAACAAAAAAAAACACTAACACACAACACACACACAAACAATCACACTACACACACACCCGCTACAATGCAGCTCACCACAAAACCAGAACTATAGTGGTCCAAACCACCAGCCTGCTGAAAACCAGCTTTCTAAGTTAAGCACAACCAAGAGGGGAGTTGCTGCACAGCCCACAAAAGGCCCCAAAATCAAGCCTCACTTGCTGTATGCTACACAATATTTGCAGATGCCACCCAAACCAAGCTCCTAAAGAAACAGCACTGATGTCAGAAATCACCCAACAAGCCACAGAGAGTGAGGACAGAAACCAGACAGAGGCTCAAATGAGCTAAGGGAAGCGAGCACAGCACCACACCACAGCCTTTGCCACAGTGTAAGAATAGCAGAAGCTAGAACATTCCTTCCTTTTATACTTCATTTTCTAAAGTGACAGGTCCGCTTTGCCGCCTTTTGCGTCGCTCTGCTATTTCCGGGCGCCAATTAGCCGACCCAGGTGTGCGTAAAACAGAGTGCGCACGCACACGCTAGTAGCGCTACTAGCGTACTTGAGCCGTAACTTGCGTGCATTAACGGACATGGGCCAAAAATCAGGTGGGGACCAATGAAAGTGAAGCTGTTGTTTTTTTAAATAGCCGTTAGGCTAAGCACATGTCACAAGGGTTGCAGATACATCAGTCCATTGTTGGATTTGGGTGTGTGTTGTTTGTTTAATGAGGTCTGTAATGAGTTAATTGGCTAACACACATGCTTCTGTCAGTGCAGTGGAGGTGTGCCTAGAAGGAACTGGGCTGTATGTGTGAATCAATTAAGTGGGCTGCTTTTGGATTGGCTGTTAGAGCACATAAAACCTGCCCAAGCCTAAGAGATTGCGATGCCATTCTGTAGTGTGCATGCGTGCTTGTGGGGTGTTGATTTGTGTGTGTGTGCAGCTACAGGATGGAGCCAAATACAGGACATCTGCCGGCCACAGCAGGCCCGAGTAGGAGTTTGGTGGGTGCTGTGCGCAGACCTCCCTTACGGAAAAGGGCACAGCCTGAAGGTGGGGCAGCACCCCAGGCTAAGCGCCCAGGTGCCAAGAGGGAGCCTGAATTTAATTTGGCTGAGAATAATCATCTTGTGCGCCTGACACTTGCGAAATGGGAGCTGATATTTGGCTCCCAAAGCAAGTCCATAGGCAAACAAGAAAGAAGCAAACTGTGGGATGCCATTGGTGTGGAGCTTAGTAGCACAGCTCAACACCCACGTAGTGGCCCATCCTGCAGGAAACGCTTCTACACTTTGCGAGGGGCCCTTATGAAAAAGATGAATCACGATCTTGATGTGGACAGTGGGTTCATCCAGGCTCCAAAGAGTACCTACAGGCCGTATGAGGAGATGCTGAAGGCCAAAATCCCACTGGCTCGGCTGCAGGGTGTGGATCCTGGGGATGACACCACCGGTTGGGCTGAAGGTACATATTTTCTGGCTTTTACAATAACCTAATGTTAATGTCTGTGATTAGCATTTTTACATTCTGACCAACTAACTGTAGGACCTGTGAAGTATTACATTATAGCTCAAACATTTGTAACTTTTCTGTCTGTTGCTTTATGCATAGGTGCACATGCTGCTGTCCGGGATGTGGCTCCGGACACCCAAGCTCCTGCCCTTCCAGCAACCTCAAGGCTACCCCAGTCTGCCATTGAAGGTATTTACCCATAATTTGTTTGCTGGTTTTTTTCTAAACAAATGGGTGTGGGAGCAGCTCAAACAATAAAGGTTTGCCCTGTTGACTATTAATAATATGTGCGTGCGCCCTAATTGCACGCCCACTGTAACACTCACAGCAAGTAACTAACAAGGCCCTAACATGTGTAGATATGTAGGATGCCAGAGATGTGTAGCCATATATCGGCATATCAATGTGTGAGCCACACTTGGCTTGATTAGTCAATATTAGTGAAAGAGCTGCTCACACACCTTAATGCATGTTGTATTTTGCTACGCACATTAGCTATGGCTCAATGTTGGTTTTATTTTGGCCTAGCTCCCATGCCCTTGGCCCCAGCATCTCCTCCGGATCCCACCTACTCTTTGGATGTCGGTAAGTGCATGTGTTCACCTTGCTTGATCCACTTTGACTCAAGTGCATGTGTCTCATTTGTCTTTTTTCTTGGTAGGCCAAGTGACTGGTTCATCTTTGGACCCCACTTCCGATGTTGCCGGTCAACAGGACCCTGTTGGTGTGTAGAGCAATACATAATGTATCCTTTCTGCTGTTTAGGTTACACTGGTTCAATTTGGTTAGTCTACTAAGCTACATGTTTGCTTGGTAAACTTGAAGATGCCTCTTGGGAGTGCTGGTTGCCTCCCCAGGGTCAGTCTCTTAGTTATTTGAGTGATAGCAATGTATATTTGCGGACATATTTTTAGCCAAACATTCCCTGTAGTAGTTTGCTGATTATTTAGAGACATTTTTTTTTTTTTTTAGTTGACCCGAATATCGGAAGTGGCTGTCCAGAAAGGGCCCCTCAAGTTCCAGCTGCCAGAGATGAGGGTAAGTGGTTTTGCCTTGCTCTAGTCTGTATTTTGGCTCTAATGTTGTGCCACTTGCTTCTGGCAACTTGTGTGTCCACATGTATTTTCAAGGTCCAAGCTCGAGTGAGGACCCCACTCCAGACATCTGGGATATTGGTGGTATGTTTAATTTAAGCAATGTTTATGATGAGATTTGCAGAAATTAGTGCGTCTTAGTCCTGTAACATACATGTTAACAATCTGAGTTTAACCGAGACCTTTGGTCTAGTGTGTATTTTTAAACTTTTTAGAGGTATGGCCTCGATAGCCTAACCAGGTTACATTAGAGTTTGGCCCACAGACCTACTAACCTGATTTTCCTGTTTAGCATATGCCAACTTGCCCGACATCTCGGATGTTGAATTGCGACTCTCTGGCAGCGATACCTCGAGCCTACCTGGGCCGGAGGACACGCAGGTAACATGGCTGATGTAGACGACCTCGAAACCCATTGGCATATTCGTGGGTAGTGGAAGAAGCAACATGTAACATTTCCTTTCATTGTTGTTTTGGCAGGAGGCGGAACCAGAACCCCAAGCTGGGACCTCTTCCCAAGTCCCATGTGGCCAAGCTTCAGAGGCTCAGACAAGGGTAAGTTGTCTAGTGAGTGTTTATGGTAACTTTTGGGAGGGGCATAACTGCATTTGTTCCGTTTGACTAAAATGTGGTTTACTATTTGTTTAGCCTCCAACCACAGCAAGAGGAGGTGTGGCACCAACCAGTGCCGATTTCTACCAACTAGGGGTCCGGATGCTGGAGGACTACAGTCGCCAACAGCCGCGTGATGGAACTAATGAGCGCATTGCGGCGTTGGAAAATCAGGTGCTGATGTGTCAGCAACAAAATGAGGGCCTGCAGCGCCAGGTGGACCAGTTACGGCAAAACCTACAACAGAACCAGGACCTTGGTCGCCTTGCAAATGTTATCGAGCAATCTGTACAGCGCCAGGAAGAAGCAATACAGCGCCAGGCAGAAGCAATACAGCGGCAGGACCAAACTTTGTTGTTGCTACAACAGCTCATACAACAGCAGTCTATATTTTTTACTGCACTGTTGTCCCCCAACACCGCCCCTAGCAATGACTCCCAACCTCCCCGGCCACCCAGCCAAGAATATTAATTTGTAAACCTTTTTCTTATTATTTATGTAAATATATTTTTGAAAACCACCTCTAATTTGTGTTTATCCATACATGTGAAAGCTAAATACACAGTCATGGCTGATTTGCTCAATCATCTCTAATATTATGCCACCATTTATGTGCCACATTAGTTAACATTGCTTACTATGGTGTAAACATGTACTGGCTCAAAATGGCTGCCTAATTTTAGACATAATGGTTTTTTGGAATCTAAACCTATGCTGGTCAAGGAACAACACAGTTATTGGTAAATATAAATGTATTTCTACAAATTGGGCCAACACGGCCAACATAGGCCAACAAAGCCACTAAAACATGGCCAGGGCAGCCATCCCCCCCACCCTAACGTCTCCGACGCCTCTTCATGGCCAGCAGCATCCCTTTCATCTGTCGGAAGGCCCGCCACAGTCTGCGATGCTGGCGTATACAAGCTGTAGAGATGTGATTAAAAATAATATATTAGAATTTGATTGGGAACTCAACATACACAGATGTAGCAATGTAATGTCAGTGTTTCTAACTTGCTAACACTCACATTAACATTGGTGAACAATGTGCCCCTAACATTTTACATTAAAGTTTTAATATTGGCTTGAAAACATGTTAGGACCACATACCTTTACTCTTAAAGTGGACCAACACCCACAATATAGTTTATCATGGGTTTTGGCCCACTTTGTTGTTGCTCACAGATCTGTTTTTCCCCTGATGTGTGTATACACACAGTAACCCATAGCCACTCACCTCTCCATGCTCCAACGTGCTTGGCACAAAAAACGCACGCTAACGTCTATGCAGGGAACAGGAATGTACACTCCTCTTCCACCCCCTCTTCACGCATGTCACTCTCTGGCTGCTCATGGGGACCCGGCGGCCATTCACAGAGGCCCAGGGGGGAAAAATGCACGTCTGGAGTGTTGCGCTGGAGCCAGCGGAAGATAAGTTCCGATAATTAGGGGTTTGCTTGGGGGGTTGGACCCGCGGTACCTGCACTTATCGTATGTTCCGCGGGGTGTTAGTTGTTAGTTGTTGGCAAATTAAATGTTTAATGCACATTAAACACCCTTGGTGTTGGGCCAGGTTAACTCTTGCAAATGTAATAATGTTTATGGCCAAGTAAGGACATTTATGTCTTTAGTCCAAGCCAAACATCAGTGCCTAAGGATGATGGAAGTTTGCCCTATAATGTTATGGGTAAACACCTAATCAGCCCCATTTGGTTGTCTATACGCCACAAATAGTCCGTATGTGTCCGTAACAAGAATGTGAGGCAACTATCAAGGATGGTGACTGGCATGTTGGATTATTGACCAAACACATTTAACCTAGATGTGTGTGATATTCACACATTGGTAAATTACAAATTTCTACAAATGTAACTAGAAGAGAAATGTTTACAAAGTATTTACCCATATTAATTTGGATGTACTCACCATCGCAGCTGTGGCGGTGGCCCATGCTGCTGGCCGTCCCTGGAGCTGGTGTGGGGAGGAGGAATTCTGCCTCCGTCTGCGTAGCGACATCTGTCCATAAAAAATCAAAATACAAAACAACATTTAGTGGAGCTATGACACCCAAAGTTTGGACATCAATCTGGTTATTGAGTCTTACCTCCAAAAACAAACACTTCTTTACATACATGTTAAACGATATTTGCTATATTCCTGGCCCATTAGTTAATGTGAAGTGTTTATGGTTGCCACATGTATCCATTATGAAAATCTGGCACTAACCTTTACATTGCAATGTAAATGACTCATTACCAATTTAATGGATAATGTTACCAGTGTGCAACATGTGTTTGCCCTAACTACTTCACGTAAATTAACTATTGCTAGCACACATCATGGTGTGGCCAGAAACATAGGGTTGGTTTCCAGTTGGCTAGCACTGTAGTGTGGTTTGTGATGTTAATGTACATTAGCAAACCAGCTGAGACAATGGACCAGGAAACGTGTCTGTTAAAAGTGGTCCAAGACCCAGGATTGTGAATATTCAGTGTATTAGTCTACTTTGGCAGAGCAACACAATTTTAGTCCGCCACCGCCCCTGCCTTCCGCACATCACTCCGCCAGTGTGTGCGCACGCGCATGCCAGTATGAAACAGAGCGCAGGCGCACACACATCTCGAGTGCCACACAGGAGGCAGGGACAATGGCTTCTGCCACCCCCAAAGAGGGAAGTAGTTTGTGGTGTTTGGTTGGGGGGGGGGCCCTGGGTGAGGGATGTGATTTGGCAGGGAAGGCGCCATAATCCAAGCAATATCATCAATGTTTGTGGGTCCACTTTAAGGAATGACATAAATTCCAAAATGAACTAGCTTAAAACATACACTTACCACGACTATGCCCGAGGAGGATTTGACGCCAAAAATCCATGGAGGTGCCGCCTATATGATGCCCTGCAAATTACAGAGGAATTGCAAGGGCTAAGCACAAATGGTCAGATGAAACCTGTCACAGACTAACAATTAAAACATGTAAACTCACCAGGGGATGAAGCGCCACTTGAAGCCCAGGGAGGGCTCTGAGGAGGAGGCGGGGAGCCTCGGCTCCTCACACTCTGCTCAGAAGATCCACCAGGCAAAGGGCCACCCTCCTCCCTCTCACTCCCTGCTTGAGAGTGGCCCCTTGCCTGGTGAGAGTCCTCAGACTCAGAGTGTGAGGAGCTGAGGCTTGATCCAGCCTGCCCCCCAGCAGCACACTCCTCTGGGGCGTCATCCCCTTCCTCCCCTGGGTCCTCTAAATAGGACCCGCGGGAGGGACCCTCCCCCGATGACTCCCCCGAGTCCGCCTGCCTGGTTCGGGGGAGGAATCCCTTCCCACGTTTCCCCAGGGGAGGACGCTTATCTGTGTGGAGGGGGTGAAAGCAAATAATTAATATAAAGAGCAAAAAAGGACACAGCTTAGCAGATGATTCTGCACAAAGGCAAAAAAGAACATAAGCTTTAACTTACCTGATGCGTAGGCATCATATAGGCGGTACACGCCTTCTGGGTCCCGGCGCTTAAAATCAGACCATTTTTGTTGAATCGCCCGGATGGTCAGGTCGGTCTGGAAGCGCCGGGACACAGTGGCCTTCACCTCCATGGCAAGGCGTTTTTTCGCTCCTCGGGCATAGTCGTATTCGGCCAGGCAGAAGTCCTAGGAAAAAAAAAAAAAATAAATAAATAAATAAATAAATACATGACCTCAGAACAATGTCATAAACAGTTATACAGAGACAAGATCAAAGTGGACCCACACCCAGGATTTACATTATTCTGGGTTTGGGTGCACTTTTGTGGGCCACAACTATTGTGGGTGGCCCACTGTCTGCAACCCCCTTTGAAGGGCCCAAATACACCGCTGAGGACACTCCCACGTCACTCCGCAAGCCAAACACAGCGCTCCACGCCGGTGTGGTATGCGCATCCAAGGGCCTTGGGAGGTGCATACCAGCTCAGCTGTGTCTGCACGGCAAAGTACGCATGTGGCGTTTGACTCTAACAGGGAGTGCGCCTGCACACCAAATGAAAATATGTATGGCGCAGGGGTACACCCTGCTAGAGGTAAGCGCAATAGGCATCCGCAACTCACGCATGCACAGATGGGACGGGGCAGAGGTAATTTTTAGGGCCCTCCAGGGGGGGGGGGGGGGGCCATCCAAGCAGGACATCCACAATGGGGATGCCCCATGTGGAGTGTTAAATTTTGGCCTAAAAACAATAAAAATTCTGCCCCTATCCCCCCTGTGTGTTTATCAATTTTTAAGCTAAAAATACATAACTAAAATACTCACTTTCACAACCTGGCCATTTACACGGCTATCCACCCGGGTGCGCCTTTGTTTCTTGGGCCCAGGAGGGGAATGGGTGGGAGGGGTGGTATTTGGGGAAGGTGAGGTAGGTGGGGGATGTGGGGGAGGGGTGGTGGGTCCGGAATCTGAGGAGGAGCTGGGGAGGCGCATTACTCGCCGTTTGGGAGCCATATTGGAAACGCTAAGGAGGAAACAGGAACCGGAAATGACGCTAGCGACATGAGACAAATAAAAAACAAAACATAACAAAAATACGCACCGCGCCCCAGCAACAAGCTATTCTCAGCTATGTGCAAGCTAAGTGGCGGAAAAACTAAAATGACGCTTGAAAACAAGCTAGTGGCATAAGCGCAAGACAGTTTTACCTTAAGGTGGCGTTGAAACGCAAAGGAGGATCCAGGAACCGGATATGACGCAAGCAACTGTGCTGCAAAACTAAAAAAAAAAACATGCGTGCAGCAGGGACAAGCTAATATCAGCTATGTGCAAGCTAAGTGGCGGAAAAACATAAAAATGACGCTGAAAAACAAGCTATTGGCATAAGCGCAAGACAGTTTTACCTTAAGGTGGCGTTGAAACGCAAAGGAGGATCCCGGAACCGGATATGACGCAAGCAACTGTGCTTCAAAATTCAAAAAAAAAAATGCGCGCAGCAGGGACAAGCTAATATCAGCTATGTGCAAGCTAAGTGGCGGAAAAACATTAAAATGACGCTGCAAAACAAGCAAGGGGCAAAGGCGCAACGAATTATTAGCTTGATTTAGCTGGGGATTCTACATACTGTAATGCATAGGTCCTTCTAAAGCATACACCGTTGTGCTTAAATATACAGAGCTTATTGCTTCACAAAGTCATCACACAATCTAACTAGACAACTACCTGAAAATGTGGCACACATGAGAATGCATAACGGGTTGTTATGAGCTGGTACGACTGAATGTTAATCCTGCAATATGGGGCCAGGCACGCTCACAACTACAGTGTATTCATTAACAACGACTGGGGTCGCGGGAAGTGAATTCCTTGCAAATGGCAGAAGGGCACATGTATGAACAGCACAGCGCCGCACAACGCAGCGCACCGAGGCACAGCGACGCTCGCGCCGCCACATAGCGAATTCAAACAGCGACTGCACAAACACTGACCAACACAGATTCATCAAGGACAGGGCTGCCGAATAGCTTGGGCGCTGACAATTTCTAAGAGCGAACGTGACCGCCCAACCTGACAGGCTACAAAATAGCTTGACAAGCCCCGTTTGTGTGGAAAACCAGCGATTTTGAGGCCAATGAGTTTGGGTGGAGGAGATGCAATTCCCATGTCACTCACAACATTACATTGTGAAAAATAAAAAAAAACAAAAAAAAGATAAATAACCAGCTAGATTCATAAAACATATCAATATAAACATGTGTTGAATTTTGTCCCCAAGCAAAAAACCCCAAAACCACTAAAAACAATCATTGCAGCGTCTGCCATTGAAATGTATGGGAGAGCGGCAGGTAGCGCCAGGTAATACGTGTCGCTGTGAAGGAATTTGCAGCGGCGCTGTTCGGTCCAGCCGGCTTCATGATGAATGCCGCGCTAGCCGTCGCTCTCGCCGGCGCTAGCCTCATTTTGCTTGATAAATGCGTCATTGTGACCGCCGCCGGGCGTACTTGAGTCGGTAGTCGCCGTTAGCTGCCGCTACCTGGCGCTCGTCAGACACTACCTGGCGCTATCGCTTGATGAATAAGGGCCTTAGTCCCTCTTACCAATACAAATTCTAGGTATGCTAACATCCCTTTGAGAAGGGAGGTGGTTACTATATAATGCAAGGGACACACAAATGTAGACATATTAGATTGTTATCCAAAGGACCAGTCTATAACCAGCAAGATCATAGCTGGATCCAGTAGACAAGTCAAAACATAATGAGGAGTAACAGATTACAGGGATGAATGTATACAATAATCACATTAATGTCTGGCAACAGAGGGATGAAAAGTAATGGGAGCCTTGGGGGGAGTATATTAAACATTAGATTTATCAACTCGAACATTGTCTAATAGCTCTGATGAACTGATGACATACTGACAAGAGGAAAACACAAAAGCAAAGTGACAGGTGCAAGGGAGAAGACAACTACACTGGTATCCAGCTGGATAACATATCACATAACACAAGTATTTATTTTTTCTTACAATATATGAATAAGACTATATGTAGTAATAAATCATAGTAATAGAACTTGCTATATTTTTTTGGAAGTCAAGACACAGCACAGCAGCTGCATTTTTGCCTTCTCTGCTCATGACTAGTATTAAACGAACTTTGAACAAAATTTCGTTTTGGTTACCAGAACTTGACCCAAACCCAAACACAGGGGACCAGAACTTTGGGACCCAAAAAGGAAAGACGGGCCCCCCTCTGTCAACACCTCACCCGCCCGCCCACTGGGGCTCCTCGGGCTAGTCACGCTCGTTATTTTAAATAAATTCCAACAGCGGACAGGTGGTGGTGGCGGCGAGTGAGGGGTCCCATTTAAGCGGGGTGTGCAGCAATAGGAAATGGCTGTACACTTATCTGAGCCCTGCGATTCGGTCGGCATTCTTGTCCATTCCTTTGTCAAACGGCCACAGCCATGGCTTCGAGGAGATATCCACCTTCATGAGTGAGGACACTGGCATTAGAAATGCTGCTAGCTGCTGCCAGTGTCCTCACTCATTGAGTGGCCATCTTTCTAAATGGCTGTTTTAAAATAAGGAGAACGCCGGCCGAATCATGGGGCTCAGGTAAGTTGTACAGCCGCTTCCTGCTGCGGCACACTCTGCATTAGGTTAAGCTGGTTTATGGGCTGCTCAGCAGCTTTTCTGGGTTCGGACAAATGCTGAACTCAAATACGGGCTTCTGGCTGAAGTCTGTGTTCGGATTTGGGAATCTGAACTTGAAAAGTTTGCTGTTCGGGTTCACCTAACATTACTCATCATGATCACTGCAAACCAATCAGGTTTTCCTAGCATACAGGGACGGATAGCAGGAATGTCACTGCTTTGCTCAATGCTGAACTTTACAGCCATGCTGGAACAAGGAAGAGGTGAGTATTTTAAGCTAATTTTGGGGATTTCTCTTTAGCTCAACACATAACGGCCTCCCAAATTGAAATGCCTCCTATGGAAGATGCTTTTCGAACTGAAAATCTTTAGACTTTTGGTCCAGTTAAACCTCCTGGCTAAAGGCTGCTTCTGTATACTGTGTTCCAAACTCTCCTACACGCCTGAGCTTGACATCAGGCAAAAAGTAGTAATGTTTTACCTGTACTGCCTACAGAATGTAATAGCCAGTATACAGCATTGCAAGCACATTGGTATCGAAAGAGCCTAAAAGCTGCTGCAGATTAGGGAGAAAACAGCAGTGACAAACATTTCACAGAGGAAAGCTTGTAACACACAATAATTGCACAAAACCTGAGTTAGTAATGCTCAACTTTTTGTGAGCATTGTCAGGGCCGGATTGTGAAGCGGAGCGTAAAGGCCACCACCACGTGCTCTGTAAAAGGGGCCTCCACCAACCTTCGGGTTATGGTCTGGTCCAAGAGGCTTTTCAGTCTTTGGTCACCACAGGGAGGACGGAGAGTGTATAGCAGGGAAGCCGCCATCAGCAACATTACAGTGATGGGTGGGTGCAGAGCTGTCAAACGGCGGCCGTTCACTGCACATAACCACCAACACAGCCGCTGGCAGCTCAATGCGGGTAACTGTTTTCTGCTGGACCAGCTGGGCCACTACACTACCCCCCACCCAGAATGGCAAAACAGGAGTTCCCAAGCAGCACGCACCCACACAAGGGTGGCACAAGGGACTCAATCTGATGTTCTAGTAAGTAGGTGGGTGCCAGACAACCACCAATTAGTTACTTGGATGGACTTTTTAAAGGAAAAAATGCTGTATCTGAGGCCTCCACCAGATTTAGTGCCTAGAGGCCTCCACCACACTTAATCCGGCCCCGAGCATTGTACAGATAAAAATACAGGAACATTTGTTTTCCACAATTTCTCCCTAATGACCTAAGCCCCATCACAAACAATTGTATTTGTATACACAACTAGAAATACTTGAAGACTGATAATGCAGAAATCCAGCAGCTTGAAAATGCTTCACAGTAAGATGAGCCATTTCTATGCACTGATAATGAACAGGCTATGCTGTATAATGCCGCTGATTATGTATACACTGCAAATGAATACACAAAATGATTCTTTGATGAGCGTATACAGTGGATGTGCATTGTCTGCACTGTGAAGCCTAAGCTGCTCTGCGGAGTCTTCTTCTTTGCTGAATACAGATGTTGGGGAGGATGGGGCACATTCATGGCAGGTACAGCTGTTCTGAACATTAAGGCAAAAGGGGGAAAGTGGGTCTCCAATGTGTCCATAGGAAATATATATCTGTATGTCCAGGCCTGAAAAAAGCAACCAGTTTGGGAAGCTAGATTATAAATCTGAATCATTTATTGAAATGTATTGAAATTCTCCACCTCAGGCATCTTAGTAAATACCACATCTAGGGTTGTTTTACATATTTGTGGACAATGGCCTTGATTCAGTAAGAGCTGAAAACATTCACTTTAGGTGAAAATAACCATGAGACTGTCACTGTTGCTGAATCATCATGAAAACAACGAAAGTCAATGGTACTTTTTACTGCTACTTTTCTCAGGAGTAAAAACTGCCATTGACTTTTATTGTGCTCCTAGCTGGTGATTCAGCTACAGTGAAATTCTCATGTTTCTTTACCTAAAGTATATTTTTTACTACCTAGAGAATTTCTTTGAAGGCTTTACTGAATCAAGGCCAATGTCTCTATCTAATTGGAAAAGGTACGGACTTCTTTTTTGCACTTTAATCAAAAAAGGCGATCCTATAAGTCAATCTCCAGAAAAAGACCAGAAATGACACCCCACATATTTAAACCTCTTTTTCTTTTGTTTTAAACTTGTCCGGTTAGTTGTGTGACTTGTGGTTATACACAGAAAATACAATGTAAATACCGCGCTAACAAGATAAAATTAAAGCTCAACATAAATAAAGTCCTTCCAACTTAGTCCCAAAAAATAGTGTAATAAAGCACAGAGCTGGAAGTTAGTTTTCAATGGCAAAAGCATGTTGATCCAATGCGCATACTCCACCACCAAACCAATCGCACACCAAATAGAGCGTCAAACCTCTTACCAGAGCTAGATCAAATTAATCGCATTGACTGCACACTCAGGTCTCTAGATAACTGCTTGTATCCAACAGTCTTCAAGTCAAGGATTCCAAAGTTGTCCAGCTCAAAAGGCATATGTTTATAGCAAGAGCCATGCAAAGCAGCAAAGAGACAAATAATAGTGCAATACCTCTCACCATAAAAACAATCTATTTAATAAAAATGCAATCACAAGCAACAACAGTAAAAAAACATTTGAAACATCTCAGGTACTCAGCAATTCTCACCGCCGACCTCCAGATCCAATCAGGCTTCAAGTTATAAAAGTCCAATCCTATGTAAAACCTCCAAACAATCAACGCGTTTCGTCGCCGCAGCGACTTCTGCCAGGATGTTTGGAGAATGAAGCTGCCTGCTTTTTAAACAGGAAGTCACCCCCTGACTTCCTGTTAAAAAAACACGCAGTTTCAGTTCGGGCCCCCATTGATTTCAACTTTTATTCGCAGTGGTGTGGGAGACCACAGCGTGTGCGGGTGCCAGCCATTGTGATTTTCATGTGTTTTATATTTTGGTGATTTTATAACAATAAACTTCAGATTTTTTTAAGAAGCCTTTGGGTGTGCCTTCCCTGAAGCAGGTAATCAGCTCTTGTTTATTTGCTCTTTGTGTTTTAAATCAAAGTACATCCGAACTTAACATTTTCCAGTTATCTCAATTACCACCCCTAACACTACTATTACAACTACCTAAGAGGGTGGAGGTCTGCTTCCAAAATTGAGTATCCTCAAGGATAAATGGCACAGGAGACTCCCCCAAACTGAAACCGCGCTTTAGGAGATTTTCATATACAACTGCTATGTGCACCTTGCAGTTTTTCAAGAAAAACAACCCTTTACATTTGAAATACCCAATAAACTAAATATTCTCTGGACGTACACAACTCAAGCTTTCTAGGAATACTAGGCGTGTTGATGTGGGCGCAGTTTTCTGGAACTAATCCCTCCATTAATTATTTGGTTGCACAGGGTTTCACAAAAAAAGTTGAATCAAAGCCATGTTTTCCTAAAGAAATCCTGCCATAGGTATTTTTTACCCTTTTAACTGCCAGCCTACTTGAGATTTTGTCACCCTCTGTTGGAAGGTCATTGTCACCATTTTACACCATTATGTTTAACTGTGATTTTTGCAGGAATTTCCAGGAAAATTAATTTTTTTTGCAGCAGAGTTTAGGCTTTAACATGAAATGTATTGTTTGTAATTTTTCCACTGTTCTTTAAATATTTTTGAGTAAAAAAATGAAAAAAAGATTAAAATCGTAGAACAGGGTGCAGTGGCCAGCCTCGGTGGCCCGCTGCCCTGCAGGCTACAAGCCCGCATGGCCTAAATGGCCCCAGGCTCTTCTGCTTTGGGAAGGCAGGTAATGTGGGGGCTGCAGGTTAATGAAAAGTTACCCACTAACCGTGGGTGACTTGCCAGCCTCCTAAGCCTTGTAAACTGGTACAGGGGTCTCATGGACGCAAACAGATCCACGTCCGGCTGACCCCATTGGAGACACAGAGCTTGAAATGTCTCGCTGCTGAGGGACTATACCCCAGGCGCATGGGACTCCTGCTCAGGGAGTCCGCCTCCTGGTTTTCCACCCCGGGGATGTAGACCGCCGAGATGCAGGGAACATTCTCCCCTGCCCAAGTCAGAATCCGGGTTACCTCCTTGAAGGATCTCTTGCTCCGAGTCCCGCTCTGGTGATTGATGTAGGCCACAGCAGTCTGATTGTCCGAGCGAACCTGGATCGCACGGCCTCTTAAATGGGGAGTCAAGCGTAGAAGAACCAACCGGATTGCTTTCAGCTCCAAGAGATTTATGGGTAAACGGTTCTCCTGCGGACCCCACTGACCCTGGATCTTCTGGGTCTGCCAAACGCCTCCCCAGCCTGTCAGACTGGCATCCATGGTAACTATCTCCCAACGGGGAGTCAGAAAGGACTTGCCCACCAGCAGGTTCTGGGAGTCCAACCACCACAAGAGGGACTGCCTGGCCACTGGGGACAGCGAAAAACCTTGTTCCAAAGATTCCTGCGCCCGATTCCAGCCGGTCAGCAGGTTCAATTGTAGAGGTCTCATGTGAAATTGGGCGAAAGGTACTGCCTCGAAGCATGACACCATTAGGCCCACCAATCTCATCCCCAGAGGTACCGACAGCTGCTGACAAGACAGCAAGGCCTGCACTTGCGTCTGGAGACACAAAACCATCTGCTGTGGCAGAAAAACCTTGACCTGAGGGGTGTCTATCGTCATTCCCAGGAAGGATCATACTGTTGAAGGAGTGAAACGACTTGGAGTAATTAATTTCCCAACTGAAGGCTTCCAGGGTTGACAGCACCGAGTATCGCTCTCGGCCTCCTGAAGGGACGTGGGCCGAAAACAGCAAATCATCCAGATAGGGCAACACACGAATACCCTGACTCCTCAGGATAGCCATGATGCCCGCCAGCACCTTGGTGAACACACGGGGGGCTGAGGATATGCCGAATGGGAGTGCTACAAACTGGTAATGTTGATCCTCCAGTGCAAACCTCAAGAACTTCTGATGTCCTTGGAAAATCGGGATCTCCAGCGATCTCTGTTTCTGGTACAGGGATATCTGGTACAGGGATATCTGGCGCAGGCAGAGGGAACCATCTCTCCCCGAACTTGGAGCCACACGTTTAGTGGGTGAAGGTGGGAGCAACGGGTGGACATACTCACCTCTGCAGCTGGAGATCGCGCAGGCTGCACTGCAGTTTCTTCATAAGAGGGACTGTTTTTGAAACCATGTGAAGATCCCTAAAGATCTTCACACTATCGCAGCGCAGGGAAAGATGATACACATAGTGCTACTAGCACATCAAGACTAAGAATCAGATATCCCTGTACCAGAAACAGACATAGAGAGGGACAAGAGGGAATCTTCCACCCCCGCTAAAACCTGACATTCTCTGAAAACCACATTGGAAACCAGGGCACTGAGGAAGCCTACTTGGCGAAACATGTCTGCCCTATCTGGCCGGTTACCGGACCAGTAAGAGAAAAACAATAGTTACCTTGGTTTTAGAAATGTGTATCAGACTGCTATTGTTGTACATTGCTGTATATTAATATGAAATATGGTAAGGAGAGATTAATTGTAAATAGATGCTGTATCCCAAAAAAATGGGAAATCATGTGAAATCAATCCGGATGTCATTTCTCTCTGTATTTATATGTTTTTAATATTTTTCTAACAATAAAAAATGGTTAAGCATTTATAATCTTATGGAGGTGTGGTGGATATACTGGGTCTGACTGTTACAATCCAGGACTAGACCTAGTCCGGAAATTTTGGTTGGTATAGTATATAACGGACCAGTTAATATCAAACCCGCCTCTTCTGTAAAAGGATGGGTCACCTATAGGTCAGATTGATCTACCCAGTAGGGCTAAATCAAATCTTGACATTAAGTTGTGCTTTATCGTTCATGACTTTATTAATAAAAAAGAACAGAATATACATTTTGTTTTGTCATTTTCTTGTATGTTAAGTTAAAAAAGTAGGTTTCACATCACACCCAGAAGCACACCTAAAGTTGCTTCATCAAATAATTATATACTCCTCTGTGTGCCGTACTGCAGGAAAGAAACTGCGCATTACTGGCAACCTTTTACTGCGGTGCGCTTTCCTGCATGTGAAGTGCCCTATGCAAATAATAATAATAATCAACACATACTTTCAGGTAAAACATTGCCTAAATGAGGATTACAAATCTGGCAGTTTTTTTCTATTGGGCGTGACATATTTTGTTCCAAGATATTTCATTTAAAACGTCAGTTTTATGCTATAGGTGAAAATGTTTATGAAATTTAGGCCAGATATTATCTGTGATGCCCCATGGATATCTTTGCCTAAATGTACACATTTAGGGCCTGATTTACAAATCCTACACCCACATCCACAGCAGTCCCAAGCTGTATTTATGAACCGAACGAGCACAATTTCCCATTCCAGCAGACATCAGAGGGATGATATAGTTTCTGTGCGCTCATTCAATTCAATCAATTGTGGCGTTTCCCTTACAATTTTTTATTTTGTTTGTTTTACTATAGTTTAAAACTAAACTAAAGTTTATATTCTGAATCCATTAACATGTTTTAAGCATCAAATAGCAGACAGAACTGAAATAATCTGTGAAGGTATCTTAAAGCAGACCTCCAGGCAAAGAAAAACATTTAGTACACTGCTCCCCTAAACCCCCCTCTGACGATCATTGGCATATGGAATATATTTGCACTGCATGGGAGTGGCCATGTGGCTACACAACTGAGAGCCCTGCTTATGCATGAGCAGGAGTGGGGGGATGGGAGGTGGGTCTCTGCTAGAACAAATGCACTGCAGCTGAGCTGGCAGCTTCCTTATGTTCAGCTCATCCAGCTAGAGCTTATGGAGTTTATTTAAGAGATGTCTGTAGAGTGTCAGGTAATGTCAGGTCCCAGTGCAAAAGATGTACTTATGAAGTTTAAAATTCATAGCACCTCTGATAGTTCTAGGTAGTGTCCCACCTATCAACAGCGCTGTCAAGTATATGAGTGCAGCGCTGTGTTCCCTACAGTGCCACATAAGACTGGGCGCCCACCATGCACTCTGTTGCCTTATCCCATAGATTTCAGTGGACTGGGTTTGTTATAATTTTTTGGCCACTTTTTTAGGGGGGTGGTGCATGTGCCATGGGATTCCTGGGCTGTTTTGAATTGTTTTTGCGTGTATTTTTGCACTTTTGGGTTGCACTGCAATTTTGCAATTTGGACCATGCAAAACCAAGTCATTTAAGTGTCCGCAATAAAATTTCTGGTATTTGAAAATGTACAGCCATCACCCTAAAAAATGGGGATTGCTACAGGTGCTGTATGGCTGTTTTTACAGTGCCCGCACGGGAGCTGTGTGTTTGCTGTGCTACATATGCTGTCATTCTGGCACTCCCAGGCAGCGCTGGGGGTCGCTAGCATTTAGGCTTTTAAAAGCCCTGCACAGCGTCCAGCGCACATCCAGGTGCGCTCGAGCGCAGAGCACCAGTGATGCGGTGCGGGTGCAGAGACGCTCATCTTGCACCCAATTTCCATGCAGGAGGTCAAATATTTTTCAAGCTGACTAGATCAATGAAAAGTTCTTGGCTGGGCAGCAGTGTGCCTGTGGGATAGTGTCTCTGCAGACAAGGCAGGATTTTAGGGACGAAACATGGAGCAGGCCACACCAAACTGAGAACAATATATGCCTCTGAAAAAAACACACTGAAGCAACAGCTGAAGGAAAAGCTATGCAACTCTATAGGATCAATCCCTGTATAGCAGGGGGGGGCAAACTCACTCCTGAAGGGGCAGCAGCAGCAGGCCAGATGTTGTGGATCTCCACATAGCTGTCTCTATAGCTCTCTATGAGCACTAAATACTACCCCTGTGCGCCTGCCTGAAGATATGCAAAACCTGTCCTGTTGCTCGTCTTTCAGGAGGGAGTTCGACACCTGTGCTCCATAGGCATCTCCCGCATGTGCGACAAACATACAAGAAAGCTGCGAGAGAATTCTCACTTCCACGGGAGAATTTAAAACTTGCATCACTGAATCACTGTCAATGACTTGTATAAGACTTCACTGATGAAAACCATTCCGCTACAGCAGGCATGGTTTTTATCAATGAAAAACACAGCTGGAATTTTTTTTTTGCTAATAGTATGCTTTAAAAAAAAAGAGTGCCCTGCTCACCCAATAGGCAAGTAGCTCAGGTCACCAGGCATAAGGGTTAGTAACCCAGTGCTCACAGGCTGGCCCCTGCCCCTGTCAGTTTATCAGCCCTTGCGCTTTTCGGTATGGCTTCGGGGGTCTTCCACCCCTGAACCAACACGAGGCCCATGCTGTGGACTGTTGACGTTCTAATGATGCTCCACCCCCCTTTTGAATTAAGAACCCCTCCTTTCATCTCGGCTTCTGGCCGTGGAATCCATAATGTGCCACAGAGAGGTGCCTTTAATGCTGAGACTATCATGTAGTCACAGAGATCTCAGAGAGGCTCCTAGGCAATTATATGTCCATTAGTGTCCGCTGGTTTACTTTGCTTCTGTGACTGCCACATTAGATGCAACCACCAATTTTTTTTAATATTAGCTAAAAACTGCAGAAAAGTAGCAGCGAAACAAAAGGGCAGAATATGATGTAGTTTATTTTTGGATAACCATTAAAAACACCTGTCAGATAAGGCTTTCAGAACTGTCTGTTCATATTTTGGGTGGTTTTGCTGACAGATGCCTATAGGACATCACATTTGTGCCTGATTTGGTATTTTTTATATTTTGATATAGTAGACTAAATTTTTTCCCAAAGTTTGTCCACATTACTGCAGACAAGAACAGCTTAAACCTCAATATCAATGGACCTAGAGACCTGTTATAACAGGAAAGAATCAGTATCAGAATCTTTATTTTCTCCAGGTGTAAATGCACAAACATACAAGTATATAATTGTGGGCCTAGGACAAATCGAAACAAATCGAACAGGATAGGAACAATTTAAACATACATACTCAGTTGTAAGGAAGGGCATTTAGTAGTAGCAGGCCATTTGGTTTAATTTTGGATTATGGGGGTACAGGTGGAGGGGGGGGGGCTGCCAGATTTATGGAAAGCCATCCCAAGGCTCACTTCTTGGTTCAAGGTAATAGATACTAGGTGGTAGTGGTTGTTACACAGACTAAAGCACAGACTAAAAACAGGAAGGAGAAAGTCAGAATAATTAAATGAAGAGATCATCCTGCACCATGAACTCTCACCATGGTGTAGATAGATTCCCAAGGCCATCTGCCCACTTGAAACTGACTAAGAGAAGGGGGAACTGAAAACTTGGACCTGAGCAGGAGTGGGAGTGGACCCTGGATAAAGTGTGCAATGGAATGTATCTGGTACTGATGAGGAGGAAAGTGTGCTGCACAGAAAAGCTTTGTTAATCAACGAACCATGTGTCTTGGTGGTAGATTCACTGTGAGTTTGGATTCTGGACAACCAGAATACTAGTTGTTTTCCCTGTTAGAAACCGTACTTTACAATGCTAAGATGTAAATGTTTTGGTTTAATAGGCAGACAGGGCAGCCTCCAGAGAGGCTCATAACACCAGAAACATAAGTCTTAAAGGAGCCACAGCACTCAACCCTGTTAGCTTGCAGGCCAGCCTATAATCTGTCTCTAAACTTGGTTAAAAACAGAGGACTCGGTCACACACATCTGCAGAAGTATGCTTAAGCTGCACCACTACGCCAAAGTGCCTCTGTGGGGTGCAGTCCTAACTCTAATCTCTGAGAGCCCATTTGGGACATAACACCAGAAACATAGATGAAGTACAAGGATACTTTTTAATGCATGATTTCTGTTAAAAACTATAAAAGTTGCCACTGATCTGTTAAACGTGTTGGCTGATGTCACTGCCGAAAAGACAGTTGTACTTTAGGCATTATGCTTTAGCTGTTTTTATTTGACATTGCTTATTTTCCAAGGTCAATGTAAAAAAGGGAAGAAGAAAAACATTTTTTACCTTGTAATTGTCTTTATTCTTAGATCTTGGATCACTAAAAGAAAAAGAAAATATGTATAGCAGCACTTAGTATAATGTATATTGCTTTCTATGCTTAAGATGTCTATGTCAAGGTTTAACAGCAGCATCTATATCAAGGCTCATTGCATAAAATCTCATTTCTTTTGTTTAATCTGTTTTATTGCATAATAAATAGACACAGAAATAATGAAACAGGCTACAAGACTGGGGAATGAGTATCATTTCAAAAGTATCACATGATGTAGTAAATGTATACTGTATATACAAAACAACCTTACAGACAATGGTGTACCTACCATTGAGGCATAAAAAGGCAGCTGCCTCCAGGCCTGAATCCGAAGGGGGCCCAGTGTAAGCTTCTTCCTGCACCCTTAGTATGGAAGACGAACCAAGTCTCGCCCACTCCAGCAAACCTTGCGGTAAAGGCGGAAGCAGCGGTGGGCATAACATACCTTCAGTGGACCCTTCTGGCCACCTGACCCATCCCCTTCCAGCTTCCCCAGCCTTGGAACAACATGATCTGCACCATAAAAATTGATAACCTTGAGTAACCAAGACCCTCAAAGCATTATGTTGACTTTTCAAAAGTATTTCATTTTTTCTTTTCTTTTCATGATGTTAAATGCATTTACTGGGTTCAGTGGTCCTCTTCCAACCTGACCATGGCCATGCTATGGAAACATAAGGCAATTGTAAAAAGAACCCTTACAGACCCTAAAATACGGAATGGAGACAAAGGGGGGGATAATATTGTTAACCTTGAGTGTTGCTTCCTATTACACCAAGCTCTGTGGGATGCTAAAAGGTGGCTCTATGGTGTACCAAGGTAACCATGCAATGGCCTATGAAGGGGGTATTGGTAACTGAGAAGGTAGAAAAGCAAAAGTAGAGGAAAATGGAGTACAATGAACCCCTTTCTAGATTTCTTATCTTATCTGGGTCTACTAGTATTAGAGCAGGGGGATCTCTGATAGACAGCTGGCCAGTCTAGGGAAGGCTGCCATTGTCATCTGATGTGATATACTCCAGTCTCCTGTTGGACTTTACTTCTGTGACCCAAATGATGAAAACATCTTTAATCAACTAATAATGCTAGAAGCCAAAATAGATGTGGCATTGAGAGTGACCTTTACACAGTTCTAGAAACATCCTCCATAGCTGCAGCCCCTTTCCTCATCACAGCTTAGGCTTTGCCACATACCATATGCTGTTAAATGTTACTTCCGAAAAAGTGGTTTACAATAAGTTATTCATGCAGAAAATTCAGATGGTACATGGTGTTTGACAACACATAAAAAATACATGAGAAATTACCATGAAACACACGGAAATGCAGATGGAATGCAGGCCAGAAAAAGGCTGACAAAAAAAATCATTCGTTGCTGGAAGTAGCTGCAGTCATGTGCCGTCTCGGAATCAGTGTATAAGGTATAATAAAAGGGACTGTGACAAGATATATTGTGATGAGTACCTCTGTACTTAGAAACCACTTAACTACTTTGCAGGAACACTTGTTTTCCAATGTTAAAAAATGTAATATAGAGGTTCAAAGATGTATGCAGAGCTGACTGGCCTAAATTCATTAACATTTTGCAACAGATTTTGCTGTACTGATTTCTGATTGGATAACCCAACAATGACAAGATTTGTTTGTCCACATTCGGCCGGTGGTGTGAAACCTGACAGGACATTCACAGAGATACCAGGTCTCATAAACACAGTGATAGACATCAGGGGTGGCTCGTGCTGGTCTGATCTGGGCCTCTTTGGCCTCCCTACAGTTTCAAGAGCAGGGGCAAACAAAGATTTCACAGTGCCCTGTAGCCAAATTCATAATGGACTTGACAAAATATAATCAGAAGCTTGATTTATCAAGTGTCAGCACCTGTTAATACCTTTCAGCGGCACTCAGCGCACGATTTAACAAACATTAAGACCATCTAATTTAACATAGCTACATATAGGTTGCAACGCCAGGCGCTCTGGTTGACGCCAGTTTATAGTGTTGCTTTAAGATCCTATAGATTCCATAGAGCACAATGGGCAGTGTTTTATGCTTGGAAACGCAGGACCTAGATGTTGCCAAATGTCATTCTGTTTTTTTTTCTAAAATATTTTTTCATGGCTTCTTTTGTTTTCTAATGTGTAATGTGTAACAACCATAAAACGCAGCCTAAACGCACTGCAACGTTTGTCCCCCTTTGTCCCCAGCAGTGATAACTTGTAAGCGTAATAATGAAAGGCAGACCAGCGCGGGAAAAAATACAGAGCCAATCTTTTCAGGGTGCCAAAAAGCAATTAATGCGCCGAAAAGGCAAAGTGGGGCTCACTGTCGCTGGTATAATCGACAGTCGGGTCCAACAGGGGCTGACACAGGCCAGCCAATACCCAGTGCAAAAACTATTTAGTTGACACTGAGTGCTGTTGTAGTCAAAATATCAGCGCAAAAAGAGGAATTGATGCCGGTGCTCCAAAACTGGTGCTATATCCATCATAAAGGTGCTTAGCGGCGCAATCAAAAATGAAGCCCATAAAGTGCACCAAAACCCAGGAATTTCAGTTACCTAGGATTTGTAAAACCCTCGGGATTGTTGTTTATTTAGCATGAGCCACAGTCGCACAGCGTCTGCCACATTTCCTTCATACTATTTTTTTTTCTTATAGACAGGAATGATAAATTCAGATTCAGAATCGGCACCAGAACAGAGCAGCGCCATATTCCAGCAACACTAGTAGCACCCATCTAGGGTAAAGTATCCGAAAAGACCTGGAGAGTGAGAACTGTTCTCACCCATTTTTTAACACAATAGTATACAATGATATTCACTGACACGCTTTCTGGATGTGTTAAATTGCTCGCCTTCACCAACATCAGCTAAACAGTTGCAGTGTTATACAAGGTAGACTCCGAGGTGCTACATCAGTTTTATTAGATACAGTAACCCTGTAGCTTCCACAACACAGCTGATAGTTTTCCATGAATAAACACTGATAGCGGTGAAATGAACTTCAAGATAAGTAATCGAGCCAGACCTCCACTCAAAGTCATAATTCCGTTTAACATACTCAACCAGGCACTCTGGCAACGAGATATTAAGCGCATAGGACTTAACTTGGGTTATCTTGTTAAATTGTCCGGTTAGTGATCAGCATCAAAATATCATCCTCAAAAAGAGAAGTTTTATGCTCATAGCCAGAAGCAACAAGACCTGAGATATTACTGTCATGCACAATCAATCTCAAGAGAGGCTCGATGACCAGGGCAAAAAAAAGCGTGGACATAGGGCAGCCCTGCCTCGTACCCCTAGTAATTGGGAATCTCTCTGACCTATGACCATTACATTTCACAAATGCTCCAGGATTAAAGTTTAAAGATTAAATCCTTTTACTGAAGTTGCGGCCTATGCCCCATCTTTCCAATACAAAAGCCAGATAATCCCAAGCTACTTTTAGATGCGGCTAACGCCGCGATGGGGTTTCATTGATACGGCCGGGTGCCGTAACGCTTCTGTCCTCCGCTGGAGCGCGCGTGACTTCCGGATGCTGCACCGGATGAAGTGTGCGTTCCGGAGGCCGGAAGCGAGGCGATGCCGCACTTCCGTCTTCTCCCCTCCACGTCCATTTAAACCGCGCTAGGCGGCGGCGGTGGAGGATGATGTAGGACGGTCGTGCGGCATCACCTGGGAAGCGGTCATTGTTCTTCCTGTGGCTGGCGGGGACACAGCGGACGAGCCCCGCTTGCCAGCACTAGCTGGGAGGATTTTCTTTGTCGGCACCCAACTGGCACCCGAGGAGGTTCTGTTATCCATTATCTATATCATCATCAGGTACCCTCTAAACTTCATTGTTTACAGCATACATTCCCTTTGCATGCAATGCTAATGAGCACAGCGTGCCATACATTTATTTACACGTACAAGGGTGTTTACCTTATATGGAAATAAAGGGCCCTGCAATATATATTTCTTTAAAGAAGGCACACTACCTCCAGCCCCACTGGTGATCAATCACTTCCCCAGTTTACAATGAGGATCTTTGGTACTTCACCTCTCTTCTACTCTACTTTACTCAAGCCTTAGATGCGGTTACTTATTGCATATAACGATTTATACATTCTTTAGCTTAATACATGCGATAATTGCCAAAATTCATCAAGCATAAGTGACCATCTTAAAAATCACCACAAGCAATTGAATCAAATCAAGTTACCCAATGTCCAAGTGATCGCCCTGCACTCATAAGGTAATCTTAATTTATATGATACATCGATATTGCTATTAAAATGTAAATATGGCTCCAATAGGACAAATAACTTTTTAGCTTACTTCTTGGCTATTTCTCACATTCTGTTGTGGCTTTGATGCCCAAATGAAACAAACTATAACAATAATTCTGATTGGCCCTTGCAGACACTGAAGAAGCTTAAAGAGCGAAACTAGTTTGTCCAGCAGGGGACTTAAATTTCAAGGCCGGAATGAATTATTCATGTGATTTGAGGCTGTAATGTATTCAGATCTGCTGATCTTTTCTCTTGTACTTTTGGGCCCTGGTGATGAGCCCTTTTTTAATTATGTGTTCTCAAATGTAAAATGTTTTTCTAAGGACGATTATTAATAAACATGTATGAATTTTAGTTACAACAATGGCTAGAAATTATTAAAGGCGAGGTCAATATATGTTCTTTGAGCCCCGTTTACCAAGCCACCGTGTTGGGGAAATGGTCTACTAGGTCCCAACAGGTAACTCAGCAATCTAGTTTCAGGGGCCATCACATTTGACCAGCCGTTATCTAACATCATTGGTATCATTTAGGACTACTGTAAAATAGCGTTTGCTTTCGGTTAAAGTGGAGGGTCAGGAACTTTGTTGAGAGAACTCCAGGTGGAGGGGAGACCCAATCCCTGTTGGGTTTTACTCAGCAATTAACTAGGACCTTGGCTAGATCAGCCAAGCCTGTACCCCCACGCCTTTTCATTTCACTTCTTCAGGGGACAAACACTACACACATATGCAGTGATAACTTCGGACAGGCGGACGTCAATTTGATCTACGAAATATTCCTTCCCTCCTTCTTCCCTTTTTGTTGTCCAAGGATGACAGATTTGACAAGCACAAATTGGCAGTCTATGATCCGGGACTTGACACAATGTAGACTTGAAAGCAAGACTACTATTGAACATGAAGAGTGTACCCAATCTACTTTCAATTTCCTGTATAACTTGTTGTACAAGAAGTCGAAACTATGGTGGGACACTCAGTATTTGGAAGAGTATTTAGAACAAAAAATCGTCCCTAAGGGGCTGAGAATTAGACTATTCCCCCAAGTAGGACAAATTACAGATGACTTCAAGGCAAAATGGGAAGACACCTTACAGACATGTTCCCAGACTTTGATGCGACTCCTGTTGGACCATCATAGATCCCAAATACAAACTTTAGAACTCTCTATTCAAAGCACAATAGAGGACCTTAACAAATTTAAAAAGGATGAATATTTCATGAATAGAGATAAACAAATAAAGGAATCCATCGAAAAAATTAATAAAGATTTAATTCTAAATAAAGAACACAAACTCCAAAGAGATAGAATTGCATACAAGAATAAATATGCCTACTACTAACTTGAGACCAATGAGAAGAGATCAGGGACCGAGATTGAGATTTACTTCCGAATCATCATCTTCCAGGGAACGTACAGCCACTAACGTTAGGGATTTTTCCCAAAATAAACAGACCCATTTTCGAACTGACAGAACTAAGAAATATAAAGGCCCCCAACATCGAGAAACTCAATCAGATCGTGAAACGAGATCTAGAGCAAGGTTGAGAGAAGGGACAAGCATAGGGAGGGAAAGCAGTAGTGACAGTCAAGGCCCTGAGAGAGATTTTTTAGGCTTAAACGCAACAGGGACAGGAACCATAGGAGATGCGCCAAACGTCTCAAGAAAGTATCCCACATAGACAAGAGATGCCCCAAAATATTGGCGGATTTAGATATACTGATGCCATTGGGGACCCATAAAGGTAATGACATTATCAACTTATCAGAACACATTTT
Source organism: Gastrophryne carolinensis (assembly GCA_027917425.1). Classification (NCBI taxonomy): domain Eukaryota; kingdom Metazoa; phylum Chordata; class Amphibia; order Anura; family Microhylidae; genus Gastrophryne; species Gastrophryne carolinensis. The sequence goes on along the minus strand of CM051242.1, from coordinate 79,452,455 downwards.
AACTGACAATCAAATAGAAGTCTTGAAACTAGGCCTTAATTTTTGTCCCACGGGCCGTACAAACACCTTTGAGGTAATTACTGATCTCCATTTATTTGCCCGCAAGTTGATTTGCAAATTACAGTTTCAAAAACAACCTGATTCACAAATTTCCCCTGAAAGGGAGCCTCAGATTGAGGACGAATCGGTGTTACAAGATCTATTAGACTTAGCTGCGGAGGCCACAGGTATAACCCCAATGACAACTATAAAAAGACGAGTTTTCAAGAAGAAGTCAACTTATTTCCCCCCCTTGTCTGCCAATCCACACGTTTCGACCTTTGTGGACCTTGTGTCCACGGACGTGGAAAAATTACAACATAAAACGAACTCCAACATGTCCAAAGAATTGAGCTTAGCTCTGGACGAATTGGAAAATATACATGACGTTATATTGAAACCGGCAGACAAGGGGGGTAATATTGTTGTCATGGCAAAAAATCTTTACACCAAGATGTGTATGGACATTCTGAATAATAGTGAGTGGTACGTCAGGGCCCCTATGTCGAGGCTGCGGGAGGACTCCGGAGCCTATCACCAACTGATTGATGAGGCGTTGGAGGGGGGGTGATCGACAGGGCGACTGGTGCGTACCTGGAGGTTTCGAGCCCCACCTTCGCCACCTTCTATGCCCTGCCCAAGGTGCATAAGTCTCTCTCTGCACCCCCGGGCAGGCCGATAGTGTCAGGAATGGGGTCCCTCACGGATGCGGCCAGTCGGTATGTCGATCACCACCTCCAGCCACTGGTCCATCAACTTCCGTCATACCTGAAAGACACCAGCCATTTACTACAGCTGCTTGATGGTATGACAGTGGCTCCGGGGTCCTTACTGGTCACCCTCGACGTAGAGGCCCTATACTCAAGCATTCCCCATGACAAAGGGCTGGCCATGACTCGAATGTTCCTGGATGAGCTCCATATCGAACAACATAATCATAACATATTTTTACTTAAACTTCTAAAGTTCATTCTTACCCACAACCTCTTCTTCTTTGATCAACAACTATACCACCAGATACAGGGAACTGCTATGGGGACCACTTGTGCCCCCTCATATGCAAATCTGTATCTGGGAGGGTGGGAGAGGAGGTTGTGGGGGGACGATGAACTGACCGAGTACCTGTGCCACATAGCCACGTGGCACAGGTACATAGATGATATTTTTATCATCTGGACAGGCCCCGAAAACCTGTTAGGTCAATTGGTTTCCATCTTAAATACCAATCAACTGAATTTAAAATTTACCTGCGAGTATAGTGCACAGAGTGTCAAATTCCTGGATCTATCAATCGCCATTGACCACACAGGCCACGTCATAACCGATTTTTATCGTAAAGAAACGGCCGCCAACAATATACTTCGGGCCTCTAGTGCCCACCCTAAGCATTAAGTGTCAAGTATTCCATACGGTGAATATTTGCGTGCGAGACGCAATTGCACATTAGATTCCGACTTTGAGCAAGAAGCGGCCAACATTAGAATCCGCCTCAGTGCGAGGGGTTACAACTACCGTATTCTAAGGAGAGCTTATAAGAAGGCGAAAGCCAGGTCACGCCAAGATCTGCTATATAAACCCAAAATTCTTAGTCAGCATACTCCTCTTGCCATGATTAGTACATACACGGAACATCATGCGGAAATCAAAGCCATATTTAGACGTCATTGGCATATACTCACAAATGACCAGAACTTTGCCCCCCTTATTTCTAGGAACCCCTCGTTTGTATACAGAAGAACTAAGAATCTGAGAGACCATTTGGTACATAGCCATTTCAATGCCAAACCTGAGAAACAGTGTTGTACAACTGTAGGCACATATCAGTGCCAGAGCTGTACCATGTGCAAGTATATACTAACAACTAAAACCCTCACTGTTGGAAATAGACCTCTAGTGAAACTTAAACACTATGTTAATTGCAAAACGTCCCATGTTATATATGCCTTGATCTGTCCATGTCAACAATTCTATATTGGCAAAACAAACCGCCAACTCAAGACACGTATATATGAGCATACATACGACATACGATCAGGGAATTCCAAGACACCCATAGGAAGGCACTTTTCTGCGCATCACAACAAAAACCCTGAAGGCCTGAAAGTGGTAGGGTTAGACCGCATTCATGTTAATATAAGGGGGGGCGACATAGAGAAAACTACTCTTCAAAGAGAGACTAGATGGATCTATCATTTCAGGGCCCATTGCCCCCCGGGCCTAAACGAATCAATCAGTTTTGCACCCTTTTTGTAGGTTTTTCATCCACATATTCAAAGTTACCCTTACCCCTTCCATATTTTGGTGTATGCCCAAATTGTTTCAATTAATTATGATTGACAGCTATTAATTGAATGTTTCAGGGTATCAAAGTTCCCGCTTGTCCTTTTCACTATTGTGTTTTTTGTATAGTTATCTGTTTTTTCCCTTGATATCCTAATACTCAGATGTAAGAGTGCAGGGCATCCTGGGGACATTGGTGATTCTCTAATGATTTACTAATTTTTAGAGGTGATATAATATGTTACCAATTTATCTCGAGTGACTGGGGGTGATTTGTATTTCCAAGTAGTGGGGTGGCAGCCGTATCATCCCCACAATCTATAGCTATGTCGATGGTGTGAATCCACATATTTATCAATACTGAATATAAAACAATATTAACAGTTCAGACCAGTATCCAGGAGGAATGCTGTGAAACAGTCTCCTCTATACATTACCTATGTTTTTATGTTTTAACAATCTATCCTGTTATACGAATACACTTATATCCTTGGTTTTTTTAGACAAGTGGAGTTCTACTTTTAGATGCGGCTAACGCCGCGATGGGGTTTCATTGATACGGCCGGGTGCCGTAACGCTTCTGTCCTCCGCTGGAGCGCGCGTGACTTCCGGATGCTGCGCCGGATGAAGTGTGCGTTCCGGAGGCCGGAAGCGAGGCGATGCCGCACTTCCGTCTTCTCCCCTCCACGTCCATTTAAACCGCGCTAGGCGGCGGCGGTGGAGGATGATGTAGGACGGTCGTGCGGCATCACCTGGGAAGCCGTCATTGTTCTTCCTGTGGCTGGCGGGGACACAGCGGACGAGCCCCGCTTGCCGGCACTAGCTGGGAGGATTTTCTTTGTCGGCACCCAACTGGCACCCGAGGAGGTTCTGTTATCCATTATCTACATCATCATCAGGTACCCTCTAAACTTCATTGTTTACAGCATACATTCCCTTTGCATGCAATGCTAATGAGCACAGCGTGCCATACATTTATTTACACGTACAAGGGTGTTTACCTTATATGGAAATAAAGGGCCCTGCAATATATATTTCTTTAAAGAAGGCACACTACCTCCAGCCCCACTGGTGATCAATCACTTCCCCAGTTTACAATGAGGATCTTTGGTACTTCACCTCTCTTCTACTCTACTTTACTCAAGCCTTAGATGCGGTTACTTATTGCATATAACGATTTATACATTCTTTAGCTTAATACATGCGATAATTGCCAAAATTCATCAAGCATAAGTGACCATCTTAAAAATCACCACAAGCAATTGAATCAAATCAAGTTACCCAATGTCCAAGTGATCGCCCTGCACTCATAAGGTAATCTTAATTTATATGATACATCGATATTGCTATTAAAATGTAAATATGGCTCCAATAGGACAAATAACTTTATAGCTTACTTCTTGGCTATTTCTTGCATTCTGTTGTGGCTTTGATGCCCAAATGAAACAAACTATAACAATAATTCTGATTGGCCCTTGCAGACACTGAAGAAGCTTAAAGAGCGAAACTAGTTTGTCCAGCAGGGGACTTAAATTTCAAGGCCGGAATGAATTATTCATGTGATTTGAGGCTGTAATGTATTCAGATCTGCTGATCTTTTCTCTTGTACTTTTGGGCCCTGGTGATGAGCCCTTTTTTAATTATGTGTTCTCAAATGTAAAATGTTTTTCTAAGGACGATTATTAATAAACAAACATGTATGAATTTTAGTTACAACAATGGCTAGAAATTATTAAAGGCGAGGTCAATATATGTTCTTTGAGCCCCGTTTACCAAGCCACCGTGTTGGGGAAATGGTCTACTAGGTCCCAACAGGTAACTCAGCAATCTAATCTACTGTATCAAAGGCTTTAAGAACCTCCAGGGCCAGAAGCGTAGCCTGTCTCCCCTCCATCTTGGCAACATGAATTAAATTAGTAGGATAGGATAAACCCTACTTGTTCCAGAGAAACCAAGGGGCCAATGTATCTATTTAGATGCAAGGCTAGGATTTTCGCATCTAGATTTAACAAGGAAATAGGCCTATAATTGGACTACAGGGTATTATCTGTACCAAGTTTTGGTATCATGGAAACTGCTGCTGTTAGGACATCTGTACACCAATTGTCTTCCTTCAGGATAGCATTCAATGTTGCCAAAAGGTGGGGAGAGAGGTTAGGCTCAAGTTTCTTATAATACGCAGCGGTAAAGCCGTCAGGTCATGGTTGCTTGTTTAGCTTAAGGGTTTTAATAGCAAGTTGCATTTCCAAGAGCTTGATATCTTTATTCAAAAAGTATCTTGCAGCGTATGGAAGAAAAGGCAAGTGAATTTGTAAAAAAAAGATATTCGACAGGCTCAATACTCAGTGGGCTCTTAGCTTTATATAGAGCATCCAAATGTTTGGGAGAGGTGTTCACCACTTTAACCAGATTGCTGAATAACAACCCATTCACTTATTGTCAGTGCACTTAAGTCACCTTGCTAAAGGACTGCCGGGTTTAATAAAGTTGTACTAAAGGCAAGCCTGATTGTTGTGTCATTGCCTCAGGCTACAGGTTGCACTGTCCCAAACCTCAATTTGTTTTCAAAAAGACCCTGTAGTTCCTAACTTATTTGGAGAAATATTATAGCATTGGAGATGCAGAGAACAAATGAGGGGAAACATTGCGTGTGGCAACAGCGATGTGATGTAAGCACACTGTGAGATTTACATATATCATAGTAAAAAAATAAGTGCATTATTGTGCCTCTATTTATTACTAGCAGCACATGTGACCAGAGAGGAGAGTGGAATTTCATAGCTACAGAGAGAGGCAGCTAATCAGAATGTCTGTGGAGGGTGTGGGGGGTGTTTCCGCTCGTGGTCCACTGAAGGTTGATTGAAGGACCAGGTCAGCGGGGTGAGAGCAGGAAGAAGAATGCTGGAGGGGCTTAATGTAAGGTATGCTACTGATATTTACTTTTTACTTGCCAATCACTTTAACAGTGTAATTTTTCCAGAAAGGATTCATAATTTTCCAAAGAGCACTGTTATGGCGGAGAGGGTGAGCTATGCAGCGACTCAATGGAAACACTCTTAAAAAAACAGATAATTTCCCATCTAAAAATTAATGACCTATTGGACCCAAAACAGCACGGCTTTACTGAGGGCAGATCATGTCAGACCAATCTTATTGATTTCTTTGACAATGTCACTAAAGTGTTAGATGAAGGTGGTGCTGTGGATATCGCCTATCTGGATTTTAGCAAAGCCTTTGACACTGTACCACATAAGGAGATCATAGATAAGTTATTGAAGGTAGGACTCAATCCCTGGATAGTTCAGTGGATTTCCAGTTGGCTGAGGGATCGGTATCAGAGCGTTGTTGTAAATGGTGTGCAATCTGAACAAAGGCGAGTTACAAGTGGTGTGCCACAAGGCTCTGTCCTGGGCCCCATTCTTTTTAATATATTTGTAAGTGACATAGGAGAAGGTTTGGTAGGAAAAGTTTGTCTGTTTGCTGATGATACAAAGGTTAGTAATAGGGTGGATATTCCTGGAGGTGTCTGCAACATGGAAAATGATTTAGCTTTACTGGATAGATGGTCAAAACTGTGGAAACTAGAGTTTAATGTCTCTAAATGTAAAATCATGCACTTGGGTAGAAGGAATCCCTGCTCTGAGTACCGTATGGGCAGTACTGTGTTAGCCAGGACCTCGGAGGAGAGAGATTTAGGGCTACTGATTACTGATAGCTGCAAGATGAGTGGACAGTATAGCCAGGCAGTGGGAAAAGCAAGCAGGATGCTCGGCTGCATAGCTCGAGGCATCACCAGTAGGAAGAGGGAGGTTGTGATGCCGCTGTATAGAGCCCTGGTGAGGCCACAGCTAGAATACTGTGTGCAGTTCTGGAGACCTTACCTGCAAAAATACATTTTTCAAATAGAACGGGTCCAAAGGCGGGCAACGAAAATGGTGGAAGGACTTAAACTTAAAACTTATCAGGAGAGACTTAAAGAACTTAATTTGTACAGTCTGGAGGAAAGAAGGGAGAGGGGGGACATGATTGAGACCTTTAAATATGTGAAAGGATTGAATAAGGTTCAGGAGGGAAGTGTTTTTAAGAAGAAGCTTAATGATAGAACAAGGGGGCACAACCTGAAGCTAGTCGGGGGGAAGATCAGGAGCATTGTTAGAAAATATTATTTTACAGAAAGAGTAGTAGATGCTTGGAACAAACTTCCAGCAGAGGTAGTTGAAAAATCAACAGTCACTCAATTTAAACATGCCTGGGATAAGCACACATCTATCCTAAGATAAAGAGTACATACAGTATACACATAAGGGCAGACTAGATGGACCGTATGGTCTCCTTCTGCCGTCAACCTTCTATGTTTCTATGTTTCCATGTTTCGTCCATCTAAGAGTCATCTGTTGGCAATAGGTCAGCGACAAACTTAGTAGAGATTTTAGGATCAGGGCTCAGCACCATATTACAGGACCACTTGAATATAAAAGTCACCAAGAAAAGCTTTTGCAGGAATATTATGGATACTCAAATTAACAATTGCTAATCATTATACACTTCCACACAGTAGTCGAGGACTAGAACTCTGACAAGTGGTTAATGCCACTCGCCAAATCGGGCAGGACGCACCTGGAGGCACTATGGGTCCCAGGAGACCCACACACACAGAGAAAAGTTTTTAGACCCTGCTTCGGTCACTGCGGGTATGACAAATCCTGACAATCAGGGCACCACTCCTTGCAGAGATCTCCATGGGACCTGAAGTGGCCTGAGGGGACTGGAGTTCGAGCCGCACTCCACAATGGAGCTCATCGCTGCAAATAGAAAACCCTCAATAGGGCACTTCCGGGTTCGCCTGCAGGGTGACCTCCACCGACTCAAATGTCCTTCGCAGGGGTGCATCAGAGGTCTCACCAGAGCCCCGTGGGCCAAAAACCAATTTCGCCCAGAGTCAGAAGATATTGCCTGGTGCCCGAGGGGAAACCACCAAGTCCCTGCTCTCTGGGGGACCACAGATCCCGGGAGAAGTGGAGCAGCTCGTGAGGCTTCCATGCCCAGCACCGCACACATGCGCACTCCAAGATCCTCTAATTTTTCATTCTCCTCTTCTATCAAGGTTTTTTTACTTATAGAGCAGTTTTTACACAGAGAGCTTGCATAAAGTACATTCTTTTTAAGAAGATAAGATCACAAATGCATTGATTTAACCTATAAAAAAGAAGTCAGTGGAGCAGCAGTAAACCTGCATGTAGGAGAATAATGCAACAACTAGACTGCAAAGTCTTCCTTGATAATGGCTCTTTAAAGGAAATCTAAGATGACACAATTCAAGGATGCATAAATGAACAAAAGTTTTTTTAGATAGTCTAAATTATACATCAGTGAACAGAAAACTCCATTTGCTGTGATCTAAATAATTCTGATTGATCTATCTGAACCATACATTAATGTGAGTGTTTGCTTATGTCAGCAAGTGTAAAGCATGTGCCTATTGTGAAATCTACTGTAGTTTGTGGTGTCTTTTCTGCCGTAAAAAGGTGGTCAATAAGTTTAAAAACACTTTAGGACAGCTCCACGTCCTGCTTTCCTCCCCTCAGGGACATCCCAGTTTTGGATGTCTCAGAGTCTAATACCTAATTGTAAGCCAGATAATTAGTTGTTATACCCGTGTTTCCCCCAAAATAATACAGGATCTTGTATTGTTGTTTCCTCCAAAAGATGTGTTAGGGTTTATTTTCAGGGGATGTCTTTTGTATTTTTTTCATATCCAGTCTACATTTGTTCTTCATTTACATTCCAAGATTGTTAGAGCTACTGTAATATGGCAGACAACCCCCCCTGATCATGATGGGGGCCTTCTGGTCCTGGTGTCCCAGGCAATTGCCATATTTGCCCCTGCAATTAGGGTTGGAAAGTGCTGATCTCTCACACACACAGAGCTTGGCACTTGACAATCATTATTGTTTTTGTTCTGTGGGGTATTGGGTGTGTTTTTTATGAATTGTAACTAGGCTTACATTTCAGGGTGGGGGCTTATATTCTGAAAAAATCAGACTACTGCTTATTTTCGGGGTATGTCTTATTCTCAGGGAAACAGGATAACTTACACCTTCCATATTCCACAGCTGGGATGATCACACGTTAAAATTATCCTGGTCCTGGTGTCCCAGGCAATTGCCATATTTACCCCTGCAATCTTGCTGATCTTTCATACACAAATAGCTTGACACTTGACAGCCCTTATTGTTTTTGTTCTGTGGGGTATTGAGTGTGTTTTTTATGAATTGTAACTAGGCTTAAATTTCAGGGTGGGGCTTATATTCTTAACAAATCAGACTACGGCTAATTTTCGGGGTATGTCATATTTTCAGGGAAACAGGGTAACTTACACCTTCCATGTTCCACAGCTGGGATGATCACATATGTTAAAATTATATTTTAGTGGTGTGGATAAGTTCCTATGTAAATTGACAGGGAGTTAAGTGTATGCAGACTGTAGTGGTGAATGGTCTAAGGTTGTCAGTGGTGTGCCCAAGGCTCAGTTTTGGGTGTGTTACCATTTGCTGTGCTTGTAAATAATATAAAGGGGGTTTAAAAGTACAGTTTCCAAACTAAAGGCTGGCTTAGAGACATTAGTTGAGTGGGTGGTTATGTTGCAAATGAGATTCAGTGTAGATAAATGAATGCATCACAGGACCACAAAACTGCATGCGTGTACTATGTGGTATTAACTGCATGCAATGCCAGTATGCTGCTTATAAAGCCTGAAAAGGGACCTAAGTTTACTTTAACATGTATATGCAGTTTGGTTTTCAATTTACGGGTCAGAAAAAAAGTTGTTTTTTAACAAGAAAAAGTGTATCAAATAGTAATTCAATTTAAAATTCAATTTAATGTGCAACTAAGTGAGCTGAACTTGGCGTGGGGTTTGATAAGGCTATTGACTACTGCCTATGAATCCCCCTATTTGGATGCCATCTAAGAAGTGCCCTACTTTCTCATATTTCTGTTAAGGCCTGAATATCTTACCCAAGCGAAAAGTGTCCTGAATCTCATGCAAGCTAATTGGCATGTGGACCCCTGGAACAGGCACTTCCTGTGGCAAAATATTCATAATCAGGTCCAGGGCTGGTATAAACCAGGCAAAAGCGCACCCTCTCCCCCAGCACATGGGAGAGGTGTCAAACTTTCTGATAATCATTACAGGAGCAGATAAAGCCATCTGGCTTGAGAACAAGAACCTACAGGACAGGGTTGCTACACAGATCATTATCATTTACATCTTCTACAGCTCTTAATTTTGGTATTAGGGAAATTATTGATCACTCAGTATTTCCTTTACTATTCTGCTCCAGAAGAACATCTGGAACATGTCGTTAGCAATTGTATTTGTTGAGCTGTTTGTAAAAACACATAATCCATGTGCTCAATGACTTCTATACTGTATACCATAAGTTTCACTATTGGTCCTGTTAAGTCTATAGTGAACCTTTCAAAAGGAATCTCAATAATGGAGAAGGCTAGTAAAAGACTTCCATCGTGTGACCCTTTATCTAATCCCTGCCAAAAGAACCTCAGGAGGTTAGATTGGTGTTTCCCAAACCACCTTCTCAACCACCACCAACTCATGTTTTGCAGATTTCCACACAGATGCACAAGTGAAGTCATTTGTGCTATAGTTTTATGGAGACGCAAAAATATGACCTGTTGGTGGCTCTTGAAGAAAGAGTTGTGGAACACTGGGTTAGATGATCCCCCAGTTAATGTTGATGGGCTGGCTCCAATACCATCTTCCTACATGGGCATATAATCATGAGGCATATGATGCCATCTTTTATCTGGTAAGGTAAAAACAAGCCATTCAGCTGTTTCCCTTCAAACCCTAACTGGTCAGACAAAGGGGAAGAGACAGTTGCCCCGCTGCATTCTGCAGGATTTCTGTTATTTAGACAATGGGCAGGAACATTGCCATGCTTCATTTGCATGGTGATCTGGATGTGGCATCTCTGGTCTCTTTGAGGGATTTCTGTTTTACAGAAGGCTAATGGGCCCAGCTTAGAGAAGCTACAAGTCAGTTCTTCGCCAGTTTAAGGGTTGATTCACCTTAAGCTCACTAAAATCAGACCAGGCTTCAGTTTTATGTGGGCGCTTGAGCAAGAAAGTCTTATGCCCCTTTTAATATTGAATAAAGGGGGGTGGGAGGAGCTCAATCACTATTATTTATACAAAATTATTATTCAGGGCCTGGGAACTAATTTACCGCCCAGTTTAACCCTCTCATCAACTAAATATCAAGCAACAAACATGTCTAGCTATGTGGAAAGATAGAGATTTGGTTGCATATATCTGCAGATACATATGGAAGCCACACTGCCCCGGCAAGGCACTCTGTGTTTAGTGTGGTCCCCACTCTTAATTTTGAGTCTCCAACATTGGGACATGCAATGCAGCCAGAGCTACTCACCTGGGAAGCTGCCAGCCTCCCTTTAGAACACTTCACAGGGAGAAATCCATATTGACTGAATTCCTCCCTGGTTGTGCTCATGGCAATACAAATGAATAAAGGGGGTGGGAGCAGCTCAATCACTATTATTTATACAAAATTATCATTATTATTCAGGGCCTGGGAACTAATTTACCGCCCAGTTTAACCCTCTCATCAACTAAATATCAAGCAACAAACATGTCTAGCTATGTGGAAAGACAGAGATTTGGTTGCATATATCTGCAGATACATGTGGAAGCCACACTGCCCCGGCAAGGCACTCTGTGTTTAGTGTGGTTCCTACTCTTACTTGCTTTTACTATTGAATAAGAAATCACTAAAGAAACTGCAATTAAGCAATAATCGCTCCGTGGAAACAGCCACTGTGATCAAATGATAAAAGAGAATTGGCTCATCCGTCGCCTGTCGTATCATTTTGGCTGACCAAAAATGTCTCGTTTAATGCTTGATCACTGAAATGTAGAAACAGAAGTTGAGCAACAAAAAACGTGTCTTGCTATGAGAATGATTAACCAACAAATCGTCGGCATCTGAATGCAATGCTGCTGCCAATAATCAGTAACAGATATACTGTAGGAGTGAGGAGTGGGTCTCAGAGCTCAGACAGATAGAGAGAAGTAGATAGTGTGAAGAGAAGACACACATTTTGTTACAATAAATTAAGAAATAGTTTTTAGGCAGAGAAATAGTCATTCATGTTAGGCAGGGAAAACCAGTGCTGTATCACATTCACAATACTCTTAAAAACCGTTCTGTACAAGTGTATTGACACACACCCTTCACATTAGTATCAGTATTGTTGTATAAGCATTTACACTGAGCCATTTTCTTAGATCTATTCTGTGACACACCACTCTCAATGCATTTTTTTTCTCTGCAATATTGCTCTGCTCTACTTTGAGGACATTTGAGGTAGTCGCCATAGGTGTCACGGAAGGGGAGCAGGAATCGCTGGAATTGTTTTTGAAATTATTTTTTAACTCATTAGTGGTTCAGTGGAGATTGGGGGTGCTGCTGCTGAGGAGCCATCAGTAGTGGAGCAGCACATCCTGGCTGGGGGGGGGGGGCTTGCTATAGTTCACCCTGGCAGCAGAGAGGCTAGGTTCACTCTTACTCATCCCAGGAACACACCAAGGCAGTGCCTAGCTTGCCACCCCTGTTGCAGTGAAAGGGAATGCACACTCCACTCCCTTTACTGTGACTAGAGATGAGCGAACTTCTTGAAAGTTCGATTCGGGCGATTCGCCGAATTTCCCCAAGAAATTCGGGTTCGCCCGAATCGAACTTTCACGAATCGCTCATCTGAAAAAAAAAAATGCCGGCATGGTGGGAGTGGGCAGGCCGGCTACGCTGTCAGCTGGCGGCGGAAGCCGGCCCGCTGACAGCGCAGCCGGCCTGCCCGCTTCCACCATGCCGGCATTTTTTTAAAAAGCAAACACTTACCTGCATGGTCGGAGCGTGGAGGCCGGCGCCGCTCTCAGCTGTCATCAGAGGACGCGTCATCAGAGGACGCGTCATCAGAGGGCGCCTGAGAGCGGCGCCGGCCTCCACGCTCCACGGGTTCGTGCCAAATCGAATTTTCCCTGAAATTCGGAGCGAATTCCGGTTCGTCCGAACCGGTTCGCTCATCCCTAACTGTGACATTAGCAGGGATGGTGTGCCATATATTAGTTGATTTTCAAAAGGGTGGTCAGCTTTTTTCAAAAGAAATATCTGAGTGGATGTTCAGAATAGGATAGTAGAGAAAATCCAGATTGGATAAAATTTGAGTATAGCTTCATTCGTTGAAGGTCTAGAGTGGGTCTATAAATAAGTCACTTGACCTTCGTCTCAGTCCCTTACAGCACAACTGTATAATCAGCACTGTTATGTGCAATGGTGTGGATGAAGCAGAATAAAAAGCATTTCCAAATGTCATTAATGACATGATCATATCCAAAATGACTTTAGAACAGAAAGCAAATAAATAATTATGGCAAGCTGATTTTTTTTTTATTTTTGGGAGGGGGAGAATTAGTTAGATGAATTTCCAGTGCCTTGAGTTCTGCTCTAATTGATATCACACTAGTCTGTTGAATTTAGCTACGGTAGTTGTTCGATTTAGCATATCAAATTGTGTCAGCAGCCCTTATGCTTGCCTGGGCAAAATCAGAGAGTATTAGAATAATGGCTTCTATGGGTGCATTGATCTTTTGTTTCCTGGATGAGTGATTTGATCACCAAATGATTTAATCAGTAATTGATTTTCACGCATGCCATATGATCAAAGGTAAAATAAACCTACCATATATCAATCGGGCTGTTTATCTGAAAACGATAATTTTAATGATACATGTTAAGACAAATAGTTCAAAGTCATCTTTATGATATGAATTTCATGATGAGAAATTATGTCTCATATGTCAGAAAAGAGGTCAAGATCCTGATGGTGGATTTTAAAGTATGTTTTTCAATGCCTTTATGCTGTTGCTTAAAATGGATCAAAATTCAGCTCAATCGGCCCTGGAATTTATAAGATTCCCGGGCTGATCGATTCCCCCTGGGGGCATCCAAAATCGGTATGCCCCGCTGTGTGAAACCCCACCACTTACCTCATTTCCCGGTTCCACGGCGTGTCTAAGAGCAGCGGCCGCATCCCGCTCTCCCTCTAGCAGAGTGCATGCCTGCGCCAGGCATTTGTGAATGGCCGGCGTGGGCACACTCCCAGATAGAGAGAAGCTGCTCTGCCTCTGTTCTTAGACGCGCCATGGCACTGGGAAGAGTTGAGGTGATTCATGTATCAATATGAGCAGAGTACCTTTACAGTGTGGAACCTGGTCTCCAGCTGGGCTGCAGATGGCGCCAGACGCGGCGCACATGTCGGCGCCGGGCTCTGACGTCATCAACACGGTCCCGGGCGCGTCCCTGTCAGCAGCATGAAACCAAGCAAGACCGCTGTAATCACATGTGTGACACGCGGGGCGCGCGCGGGTGTGTAAGCCCAGCTGGAGACCAGGTTCCACACTATAAAGGTACTCTGCTCACTGTTAAGGATACCGCACTTTCCTCTTGACAAAGGTCTCATAGCAGACCGAAACGTTGAGGGATTCTTACGACCTGCGGTCAGCCTGTAAGCACTTGAACTTACCTTCTTGTTTATTCTGTTGTGCATATTATGCTCTGATACTTTGTTGCTTTGTGTCTAAAGGACAGCACCAACAGGGCTACTTCTACCTATACGATTGTCTGTTGTTATATTCAGTTCTGTCTTCTGTTATTTGCCCTATGTGTATGGTGCCTTCCTCATGCTGCAGATATACTTGGTTGACATAGAACCTATATTTTTCATTGTATATAGCCTACACGTATGTATTTCACGTTTCATAAGCATTAAAATAATGAGCTATCATGCATAACTTTGTTTATGGTGTTCATTACCTCACTGCCTTTATTTTTTATTCCATGTACCAGTGTCCAATAAGCAGAGGGCACTATTGAGGTGATTGAACCCAGATCTCTATGGTTTTTGCTCTCTCTCTTATCCTTCTTTAAGCTATTCATTATAGTGTGCTACAACCAAACCTAATTAACCTATAAATTTAAATGATATAATTTACTAATCTCTAGGCCATGTGTTTCATTTGTCACTCTAGTCCCTATAGTTCTCTCTACTGGCTCTATAAAAGGGCTAGAAATCAGCATGGGAGGAAAGGAAACCATGCATTTCGCCTAGAGCACATATGCTCAGCCTGTGGCCCTTAGAGCTATCTGATGTGGCCCCTGCTATGGGGAAAGTGGGAGGGTTAAATAAAACTGGTGTGTAAAGATAGTTATATAGGGGCTCAGTAAAGACAGGGGTGGTATAGAAGTGGCGTATTGGTAGATAGAAGGGATTGTTACATATGAGTGTGGTAATGGGGTGGTGTGGTGGGAGGACTTATGGGTGTCAAACAAATCAATCTAATGCTATTAAAATGATATATTCCGAATTCTGAACCTATTCATTGTGAACCTATTCACCAGTTTCCAGATTACTTAAGCGGCCTGCGCTTTTCAAGCGGCTAAGCACTCCTGGTCTAGAGAGACCCTTAAAAAACACTTTCCATAAATACCGGTACATATAACACACAAGAATATTTTGCTTATTTCAGTCCAAAAATGTAAATCGATTATTAAAACGAGAGCGATTAGTTGAGGTTGCTTTTGCTTGTGAAAATGTGAAAACACTGTGATGATATCATATACTAAAAATTAGTTTATATGTGTATTTTATTCTATTAGCACAGGTTAGCTCTAATGAGCTGGCTGCAGAGTTCCATTACAGACTTTTTGCTTCCGAAAAATAAACCATTCATTTACAAAAAAAAAACATCTCAGGGGGATCTACTCTGTATAAAAAAATGTATATCAATTAACTGCAAATTCAATGTAGAATAATTGAGAAAAATACAAAGGGCCGCCATATATATTGCACTGCTTCTAACTCATACTGATTTCAGGCTGTGAAAAAAACAATGTATTATCTAAATCATATTTCTGCTGAATTGAGTGCTCAACAGCACTGGAAAAATTCTGCATCACACCACAAGAACTGCTCTTAACACACAGTCAAGGGGAGGAAATGTCTTTTCATTTGAAATAAATGCACTTTATTCTGTTAAATATTCAGTGCAAATATATTCAATTAAAGCTTGTAAAGGCTTATAAAATCAAATTGGAATACTCCATAATATTGATTACCATTTAACCACAACCATTTATATACCTATAAATGAAGCTATATTTCAAAAACAAGTTTGCATATTGGGGTGTCTTTCAAATGAATGTCTATAACACCAGTGAAAATCTGGAGGCGTCTGGGGACCGTCATGCTGGCCGATGCTGCTGCGAACAGGCCTGGCTGCAAAAGGCTACAACTTGGCTGAGGGTGGTGGTGGCTCTGGAGTCAGTGGCCTGGCACCAGAGCACACTGCATGATTGGCTGGAAGAGTGGGTTGAGGAGGTACTCACCCGGAAGACTTCCATCCAATGGTGTACATACCATATTGGTGGTAGCAGCTGTCGTCTCGCTTCCATGGGATGTATCCTATTATCGGAGGTGCAGCCCTACACAAATAGTGGTTAAATGCTAGTCTCCATCCAATACATGTATACAGGGCAGTTTCTAGGGGTGGTCAAGCAGGGAAATTGCCCTGGGTGCCAAGACCATTGTAAATGTGTGTGGGGGGGGGGGAGCTTTATCCTAGCCATTCTGTTTTTCACAGATGGGTTAGGGCCTTTAATAGTGGTACACAAATCCCCCCATATTGGGCTCAGTCATAGGGAGGGGCATTGCCTGCTCCTAAAGAAGATGCACAGCATGGCACATACCAGTATGGGATAGCACTAGCATCATATAATGTTTTCCCTTTCTCTCTTGAGTCATTTCACATAGAAACTGCCCTGTACATATATATGTTTTTTCGGACACATTTGCATGTGTCTGCCTAAAGCAGTAGTATGCCATGAAAATACTTTACGTTTTAGGAAAGCATTATTATTATAATTATTATTTATTCATAAAGCACCATCATCTTTTGTAGCGCTGTGCAAAGAAGAAATTACAGACAGGGTAGAAACATACAGTATATAGACTATTACAAATGTAGTGTTACAGAGTTCACAAGAATACAAGATACAATAGGAAAGAGAGCCCTGCCCTTGCAGGCTTGCAGTTCTAAAAAATAAGGAGTGGAGATGAAGGGGAAGAATCACAAAGTCAATATTGAGCTTTGTGGCATGTGCCCTTCAAAGAATTGCTTAAAGTGGACCAACACCCAGGATTTTGACTGGGTCTTGGTCCACTTCGGTGGGGCACCCCCGATCGGGGTGCCCCGCTGTGTGAAACCCCCCCGATCACCCGGAAAACTCACCTCTCCCCGCTCCCACGTGGCCGCGGACAAGCGATCTGACAGCAACGGACAAGCGGCTCCTCCGCCGCCGCCTCCCGCGCGTCACTCTTGACGCGCCGGCCATTCACAGACGGCCGGCGCGGGCGCGCACACGTCTAGAGGGGTAAGGGGATTTGGGGCGTTTGGGGGGGTTTCACCCCGCAGGACATCCCGATCTCGGATAGGGAGGTGATCGGCCCGGGAATCTTATAGATTCCCGGGCCGATCACGGGAGGGTGATGGTCCACTTTAAGCCATATTGTATACTTGTCGGAAACGGTCAGTTTTAAGAGCACCTTTGAAAGCTTGGAAGGTTGCGGAGTAGCAGATTGGGCGGGGATGACATTCCAGATTATTGAAGTGGCACAAGAGAAGTTCTGGAGCATGAGAGGAGGTGACCAGGGTGGAGGACAGGGGAAAGTCGTCAGCAAAGCGAAGGCTGCGTCTTGGTTGAGGGGCCTGGCTGGAGAGAGCATTGTAGGTGAGAGTTAGCATTTTAAACAGGATTTGCTGTGGGACTGGCCTTTGTAGGGTTTGGCAGAGAGGAGCAGAGCTTGATAAGCAAGAGGAGAGATGGATGAGGCGAGCAGCAGAGTTCAGTATATATTGGAGGGGTGCCACAAAGAAGGATGTTGCAGTAGTCCAGTTGGGATATGACCAGGGCATGCACTAACATTTTAGAAGTGTCAGGTGAGGGACGGATGCATGAGATGTTTTTAAGCTGGAGGCAACAGTATGTGGCTAGAGAGTATATATGGGGTTTAAATGAGAGTCCAGAATGACTCCTAGGCACCGAGCTTGGGGAGTTGCAGTTATTGTATATTTGTTAACAGAACTAGATGTGTTAGAGAGGGGAGTTAGATGGTGGGAAAATGCCCAGTTCTGTCTTGTCCATGTTTAGCTTGAGGTAATGAGACGGCGTGAATGGATAAATAGCTGCAAGGCAGTTGGGTAGGCGAGATAGGAGAGAGGAGAGATTGGGGCCAGAAAGGTATATTTGAGTGTCATCTGCATAGAAGTGGTATTGAAAGCCTAGTGAAGTATGCCAAGACCATAGGGGTAGACTGAGAAAAGTAAGGGGCCTTGTGGCACGCCAACAGAAAGAGAACGGGAAAAGGAAACCGATACACTGAAAGATCTGTCAGAGGGGTAGGAGGTGAGCCAAGTGAGGTCAAGCAAGACCTTGAACCCCAAGAAAGGAGAGAATATCAAGAAGCAGGGAGGGGGTAACAGTGTCAAAGGTTGAGAATAGAAGGATGATTCTCTGCCTTGTACCTTTAATAGAGGGCTTTTTAAGCCCTTTAGTCCACCTATACTGCCTAACATGGGTCTCCCTAACCAGGCGTATGATGATCATTTGAAGCAAGCAGACTAGCCAACTTCAGTGACATGTGCCATCTTGTCCCTCTAAGTATCCACAGCTAACCATTTAGGGAACCTTTTCATCAATAATAATTTATGATTGCGTGGGGTTCCCAAGAACATAATTTCAGACCAATGATTCGGATTGTGGCTTGTTTCTAAATGGCCTAAGACTTTTTTCTTTTGCATTTCATACATAAAAGAGCAAACATAGAGGCTTAATTAGTATTTAAAATGATGGGATGTCTCCACTACCCTGACCAGTAGTACTAAACCATAGCTCAACCTCAGGACTGGGGTAAAATCTCCTGAATATAAAGACATGAAACTTTCTATTGTGCAAGGTTTGAGGTCCTTTTTGAGAATCCAAAGATCTATAAAGATATAGTAACATAGTAACATAGTATGTAAGGCTCAATAAAGACTTTAGTCCATCCAGTTCAGCCTGTTTAACTCCTTCCAGTGGTCTAGCAGCCATAGCTGGAAATGTTATTACATGCCAGGAAGGCATCAAGGCCACTTTTGGACGTTTTTACTGTATCCATCATTACTACCTCCTCTGGCAGCGAGTTCCATAGTCTCACTGCACTTACAGAGAAGAATCCCCTCCTATGTCGGTGGAGAAAGCCCCTTTCCTCTAACCTTAGTGGATGCCCTCGGGTTATAGTTACACTCCGGTGTATAAATAGATTGTGGGACAGATCTTTGTATTGACCCCGAATATATTTATACATAGTAATAAGATCACCCCTCAATCGTCTTTTTTCTAAATAAACCTAACTTGAACAATCTTTCAGGGTACTCTAGCCCCCGCACTCCTTTTATTAACTTTGTTGCCCTTCTTTGAATGCACTCCAGTTCTGATATGTCCCCTCTTAAGCACAGGTGCCCAGAACTGTACACAGTACTCCATATGGGGTCTGACCAGTGACTTGTACAGAGGTAAAATGATGCTCTGGTCATGAGCACCTATGCCCCTCCTGATGCACCCCATGATCCTATTTGCTTTGGCAGCAGCTGTCAGGCATTGATTACTACAGTTGAGCTTATTGTCAACTAAAACCCCTAGGTCCTTTTCCATTGTTGTTTTACCAAGTGTTTCTTTATTTAGTGTGTAATCATGACACAGATTTCTCCTTCCCATGTGCATAACCTTACATTTATCTGTGTTAAACTTAATTTGCCATTTACCTGCCCATGCTTCCAATTTATCTAAATCTGTTTGTAGCTGCCTGCTGTCCTCTTTTGTTTTAATTACTTTACACAGCTTAGTATCATCTGCAAAGATTGAGACTTTACTGTTTAATCCATACCCAATGTCATTTATATATATATTGAAGAGAATTGGTCCCAGAACTGACCCTTGTGGTACTCCACTAGTAAAAGTGACCCAATCTGAGTGTGTACCATTGATAACCACCCTCTGCTTCCGATCATTAAGCCAATTTCCCACCCATCTGCACACGTTCTCCCCCAGTCCAAGCATTCTCATCTTTTGTACCAGCCTTTTATGTGGCACAGTATCAAATGCTTTAGAAAAGTCAAGATATATGATATCCAATGACTCCCCCTGATCCAATCTTGAACTTACCTCCTCATAAAAACTGATTAAGTTTGTCTGGCAGGAGCGATTCCTCATAAATCCATGCTGATATGGAGTAATAAGGGCATTTTCCCCAAGGTGCTCCAGGATAGTATCCCTTAAAAAACCTTCAAACAGCTTGCCCACCACAGATGTTAAGCTTACCGGTCTGTAGTTCCCGGGTTCCCCCCTAGATCCCTTTTTGAATATTGGCACCACATTTGCCAAGCGCCAATCCCTCGGAACAGACCCTGTAGTTATTAAGTCCACAAATATTAGAAATAACGACTTGTCTATTAAGTAACGGCTTGTCTATTTGTGTGCACTGTGAAAGAGCTGTTCTTCTCCAACTCTTATCCCAGATGATTGTTAACCAAAATATGAAATCAAGAAATGAAAAATAGTCTGGAATTCAATATAAGCCTAAACACTTGTTGAAATCTGGTTAATGGGTGAGTTTATGGGTCTGATAATTTCTGGGTTTCAGCTAATGCACACAACCTTATGCTGTGAATGCTTTGAATGTTTTTGAATCTAGTGCCTTGTCTGTTTCAGTACTATTAACCCGTTGTTGCCTATTCTAACTTGGCATTCTCTATTACTATGTTTTTGGATCTTATTTTCAAGTAATGATTAGGCAACTGCTTACCAGGCTTGACCTTTAGTTGTTTCAAAGACCCTGATCTGTATTTTTCTGGGCATGGGTCACCTATGTTCAGTTGTCTGACATCCTAGGCATTCTGGAAATGCCTGGTTTGGGACATTGCCCATGAATCCTTTAAATGAAGTTTCCTACAGGTAAAGATCACAGTTTTTAAGTTACATATTTGAGCTGTGATTGGTCATTGACAATTGTAGGTTGAATGCAAGACATTTATTTATCCTACTTCCATTGGTAATGTCAGCAGGGATATCCATGTCTCTTTAACAACCCCATTCATGGTGTTATTTGGATATTTCTCTAGTTAAGGTCTTGTAAAAACAGAAGCTGTTCTATATACCTAATACTTGTTTTTATATTAAATAATTAAATTCATCCTATACGTTCCTTCCATTGTAATTACTACAGGTCAGAAGATGCTATTTCATGGCAATTAATTATAGGCCAGTGATGTAAAACCCCATTTAACCGTACATAGGTGAGCCTGATAGAGGGTGACTTTTGCGAAAGGGTCATAAACCTGTGAAGGTTACCGTAGGTCAGTGGTAGTGCAAATATGTAATGACATTGCCTAGAAGAACTGTGTCTCTTAGTCATCAATAAGACCTCTGACAATTGTGTAGCTCTGCTGCAGTCTAAAATGTGTAGTAATTATAATCCTAATACATTTTCTTAACTGTTGTTTTCTGGTTTCTTCCAGGTTTTGTTGGAGTTTTTTTTGTAAGACAACTTTTATAAGGTTTAATATGTCCAAAGGGAGTTCAATGTACATCTTTCATTATTTGTATTGTGAAGACGTCTAAGGCATCGCAGCCAAACAACAAAGGCCTCCCACTCTCTGTACATCAGAAGGATTTATTTGTTACTGCCAGTGGCCATTACACTTCTGGACTACCATGTATCATCTCTTGACATTGTTACTTAGTGTTAATCTGGATGCTTTTAGTGTACACTCCGCCCTCAATGGTGGTGCATCCCAGGGTCGATGGCAAAAGAATCAAACGCAGGCAAAGCCAGTTCAACTTGCCCATATAAAACGACCACAGGCATCGCAAAATGCATCATCGGGAAAGAGCCAGAGTGTTCCAGATATGTGCTATGGGTACTACGATGTGATGGGACAGTATGATGCCACCTTTAACTGTACCACGGGTACATATCGCTATTGCTGTGGAACATGCCATTACCGTTTTTGTTGTGAGCATCGTCACAAACGTCTGGACCAGATCAGCTGTACAAATTATAACAGTCCTTCCTGGACGCACACAACACAGCCCATTACTACCAGCGCCAACAGCAAGCTAAATGACCATGGTCATGCTGACCAAACAAATAGCACAGTCTATGTCATTTGTGGGGTCATTAGTTTCACTTTAGCTGTGGCAATAGGAGCCAAGATTGCCTTTAATAAGGCCTCCCGGCGTCCACGGGGACGGGAGATTCATGTGCCCAGGTAAGTTGCAAATTATTATTAGTAGGAAATTATTTTTTATTTATTGCTTGAGATTTGTTTAAATGTTTAATTTGAATATTGCAGTAGACTAAAGGGCTACTTAATGCAGCATGGTATTAAATTATGATGTTTATGAAACGTTTTAGAATGTATATTGATTAATTAAATGTATTAGAATACAATGCAGAATTCCCTTATTGGAAAATATCTTGTTACTGCTCTGCACTTTAATAATTTGGATGCACCAAATTATTCGAAACTTTGAGTTAAGCAGGCCCAAGTTGTAAATCGACCAGCCATCCTCGTATGGGTCAGACAGTCTCCCCACTAATGTCAGCATTACATTTAAGCATTTAAGGACAAAATGCCTCAAATAGGACATTTTGCCAGTTTATACATTCAGCTACAACATCCAAACAAATATTAATGAGCAATGAGCGCTTAATGAAAAATCAGGACCAGCAATATACATTACATACAGAGGGCAAATAATGAATGAATAATGAAATTATTCAGGTCAGTATTGTGTTAGTGCAACCTGCTAAAGGAAAAAGACCTAACCTAAAGAGTTGTTATTATTACATTAACAGTAGTAGTAAAACTTTTAAATGCCAAGCATGTAAATTCTACATGCTTACTTCTTTAATAAATTCTATGTGCCTGGCATTTCTCTAGAAACCCTCACCTCCATCTGGGATCCAGTGTCAGGGGTCTCATCTTCCCCTGGGGGCTCTGATTCCCCTCCCCACGGTCCTTAGTGGGGCAGACACCTGTTCACTGCTCTACGCTGCTGTGTCTGACAGCTCAATCGGTACACGGGACAGGGGGCTTGAGGACCCAGGGGATACCTAAATGCATACATGAGATGCAATAATATATCTCATTAATGCACACTTGTATTAGACACTTGTATAGAAGTTCTGAATGTATCTCTACAAAGATAATGGAACCAACTGAGAAGCAGGTTATACAGCCTGACCCTGATTTTCAGCAAATAGAATATTAGGAAATTAGAAAGAAAAATCTTGCATAAAACACAGATATATATATAATGTGAAATATATCGTTGGGCACTCAGGGCAGTTTGGGAGTTTGGGAATCGGTACACGGGACAGGGGGGCTTGAGGACCCAGGGGATAACCACAATAACTCAGCAGACACACACAAGCACAATAGCAAGTGGCTCAACAGGCAGAGCAGCAGAGTTTAGAGCAATAACAAATAGAACAATGCCAGTCCTTACATTGGGCCAAGGTAACCTCATTTTACTCTGTACCAAGAGTCAACCCTAAGAAGTACTTCATTTGCTTTAGTTGTGCATTCCCTGTAGCAGGTAATCAGCTATTGTTTACTTGTTCTTTGTTGAAGTACTTCATTTCCTTATGCACTGCTCTAATCTACAAAAATGTTTTTAAATGAGAAATCTGTTAACACTATGAAGGTATCAAATGGTTCACTTTCTTCCAATAATCTTTGTAATGCATGAAAAGAAGTCTAGTATTAATCTAGTATTAAAGCTAGGCTTAGGGTTAAATAAATAATGTGGTTATTCTAATGTTCTGCTTCCGGGGCAAGTCTAAAAGCCCAACTTAATACGTTTTTTTAGTTGTGGATCGAATGGCATTGTTTGTATTTTATGCAGGGGACTAGGTACCAAAGAGACAGGGGACTGCTACTGGGCTTGTGGCAGATGGTGGGCCAGCGCAAGTTACCTCTATCTGCCTTGCAACATTTGTGGACCACCTGGTGTGGTCTTTTGGTAGTCCGGGGTGCAACTGAAGCATGCAGTGTTGGCACACTGCAGAGAATGCAGGGGGTCAAGTCTGTAGGTTGCACAGGGCAGAACTAAAATGTACCTTGCCCCTCTGGCTGATGGGGAAAACAAGGTGCTGGCATCTTAGTTCTGTCCTGTGCAGTCTACAGCCCGGACTCCTGGCAGACAGTGTGCCAACACTGAATTTTGCCACACCAAGCCCATCCCAACAGTAGATACTATAAGCACAGTATATCTGCTCTTCTCCCTGTGGAGCTTTCTATAGGGCCCTGTAAAACCCCCAAAGATGTGTCTTCACTTTAGGTTTAGTCACTGTGATGGAGTCTACATAATGTCACCAAGACCCCAAAAAATTAAAACAATAACCGCCTCGACACATGACATTTGTGTAACTGTCACTGCAAGTTGTGAGCCTGTATTACTCAAGTAAGGTTACAGACAGAAAAACTAGGATTTCTGGGGCCCACCAGTAGATTTGACTCTGGGGGCACACCCCACACTTATTTGCAAGTATTTGCTTATATTCAGAGCCCATGCACGGAAACATTGTACCAAACAGTATTGTCTCTGAGGGTGCACTTGAGATGCCACAAATAAGCTTTAGATAGTTCAGGTTTTTGTAATGAAGGCCCTGGTAACCCTGTGAGCCTACCTTTACTTTATACAAAACTGAGAAAATAGCTAGAGCTGGTCGTATGTTACAGCTATATTTAATGGGTATGATGGAAATAAGTATGTTCTCGTGAGTGGGCATTCTATGGGGTCGATTTAGAGCTAGGTGCAAATTCTCACTCCTTTTTAGGAGAGAAAACCATTGACTTTCATTGTTTACTGGGTGTAAATTTTCACCAGGTTCTGAATCAGCCCAAGGTAGACAATTAAAGTAAATGGCAGTTTTCTCTCCTAAAAAGGAATGTGAATTCTCACCTGGTTCTGAATCGATCCCCGTGTCTGTCCTAGGGGGACCTGTGTCATCCATGCACCGGTAAACTAGTCTTCTGTATCTGTGGTACCTCCTTGCCCCTCCAGCGCTGCTAGGATGCTGTTCCTCTCAATCTCTCCGTTACATTAGGGCCTTGTCTACAATATGTTTTGAATGGTAATGCTAGATACGTGCTCTGGGCATTTGTTGAGTAATGAAAGACAGTTAAAAAGGCATTTACCTGAGACAATGTCTCCTAACTGCCTCCCAGTTGCCATCCATTTAACTAGCATTGGGCTGTCGGGTTAATGTCTTACAACTGCCTTTTAATTGCTTACGAAATACCCAAAGCATATATCACATTTTTCCTAATTAAATGTATCATGTACAGTGTCGAAGTGAGGTAGTAACATGTTAGAAGAATGCACAGCGCTCAATAGAGAAAGAAAATAACAGAAAATTAACCTTTTCAATGCCCGTGTTGTATGTAGTATAACACTGTTCTTTGGGTGGAAAGCAAAGGATACACCTGCTTTACCCTCTTCTTTTGAGGCTTTTTTTTATAATCAAACAAATTTTATGGTATGGAACTTTTATACGTGGAAATTTACATTTTTCACTTTTCAGAGCGCTTGTGGATATTCTCCGGCATCAGTCAGTTGCAGGGAGCCATGGAGAGAGAAATAACAGCACAACTGTGAGTTCAGGGCCACACGACAATGGACCATCACGGCCTCCAAAAAACCATTATAATACAGTAAAGTCTGCCAAGAGCAACCATGGTGAGTAAATATGATAGCAGTGGTGTTGTTTTTTAACAAGTGTTATTGATTTTTCTTTAAAAATGTAAATGACAAGAAAGGCTAGACCAGAATCAAGCAATGTTCTTGTGTCAATGTATGTTTTAGCTGTAGTTATTACTTGGTTATCTTCAATCTTAAAGTGTCCATACACCCAAGCCTGAAGGTTTTCCCTTAGCACCTAGCCTCTCTTCCAGCTTCTGACCTCCCCCCCCCCCCCCCCCCAGTGTGGTCTCCTTTGCTGTCCATAATTCTTTTATGGTAGTGGTCTAAGAAATTAAAGTAAAATCTCTACAAGAACACAAACAATGATCTTTAATAGTGGACCAACAGTTCATGTGCCCCATTGTACTTACCCTAGCAGCAAACTTGATACCAGGTAGACCTACTTACCCTCTTCCACATTTGCTTGATGCTGGACACAGGATTGGTGTCCCAAGTGATTGCATAGCTCTGTCTGAGTATGCCCCGCAAAACCCATTTGGCTGCCAGAATTATCAACAGAACATAAGAGTGGGTAATTCAGTTTGGTGGGGTTTGCCCGAAGGCAAGGAGTTTGGATAGGGAGGGGTAGGGGAGGAGAAGGGAAGGGGAGGGGTTTGGAGGGTGAGGGGCCTCTGAGTTAATCAGAGAATTATATAGGCTGTATAGCCTATATAATTCAGGCAGCCCCCCATCATCTGCTGCAAAGTAAAAGGAGACCAGCAGGGATGTTTGATTGCTGGTCAACTTTCAGATCAGCATTTGACTGGTTTAGTTGCATTCCAGAGACCAGGACACAACCATTTAAAGAAAAAGTCCACTTTTGTGGACCTTACCTTGTACCCAAGTGTCAGGAAATCCAAGGGGTAACTAGAACACCCACATACCTTTCTGCTGCTCCCAATCGGTCTTCTGCAGTCCTGGTTTGTAAAGCCCGGAACTGCCCTTCCGGGTTCTGGCTGGCCGATGGGAGTAGCCTCTGTATGGCCAGCTCCCATTGAAAACAGGTATTTTCTTGGTGTATGGAAGACCCTTGTTTTTAATAGGCATTGGCACCTCCACCATCCAGAACCTGGAAACTCCTGGCTTAACAAACCCGGGATCTGGGAGAAGGCAATTCAGGAGTACTGGCAATGTAAGCAGATCTTCTAGTAACTGCCTGGTGCTGGAGTAGTTAAGAATAGAAATGTTTGACCAAACTGCATGCAAACCGATCAAATGCATATTCATTCAACACTTACAAAAAGCAAGGTCACACTTGAGTGACTCTCTCACATTATTGTGCTGAAGAAAGTAGTTCAAACAGGTGGCAAGGGCATTTTCAACAACATTCGGCAAATGAGGCTGTAAACCAGGGATGGCCTGGTAGTGTCTGCACAGCTGGTAGAATAAGATCTCACCACTCACATCATAGTCAACAGAAAAATCAGGGAAGCGGGGTGAGGTTTGGACCAGTCTTTTGCTGTAACTGTGCCTCTCCTGAAAGACAGGTCTAATGGGCTAATAACCAGAAGGATATTTAAACTGGCAGCCTTAATTTTAAAAAATGTCAGCGGGCGCCAGATGAGTGGCTTGCATGACTCGTCAGAGGTGAACGAAGCAGCGGTATGCACACAGGTGCTCTGGCTTTTTGACTTGATAAATATACCTTTTACAATGGGACCTGACATTCACCTGATGCTCATCTGGCCCTATGTGGCCTTAGCGCTTCTTAAATAAACCCCTGTATCTAGTGTGTTGCCATGCATAATGCATGTATCTTTTTTAGCGCTTAACGCAGCAACACAAATACTGATTTTTTTGCACCTTTAGTTTAGTTTTAATATTATCTTAAAGGATGAATTGCCACACATGTATAAGCCAAACAGTTTTGCAGTTTTTAAAATTGCCTTTTACAATAACCAATCCTCAAATCTCGCTCTGGATTCTGATGCATCAGCACATGACTCTGCTGGAAATTGTGTTCTTCCATCACACTTCAGTGCTTTTGATAATATCAAGCCATGTTACCTGGCACTTACCAGTTATTCTGATGTGTTTATGTTGTAATAAATGACAGAGCAGACTTTGCTCTACAACTAACATCCAGGCAGTTACATATATTACATAGCTGAATGTGCAACTGCATTGTTAAAAACATGTTTGGGGAGTTACTGCTATGGCATTGCAATGGATGCAAATTCCTGTGCCTGAGCTCTAACAGACAAAAATCTTCAGCTAGTTAGAAACAAACTAATTATAAACAGCTCATTAGGTAACTTAGAGTGCACACTTGTAACAAGTGATGTAAACTGATCAACCCCTCATATTCTATCAAATTTTACAACCATTCGAAGAGAGTGGGCCACTTCATTGATCAGGAAACAGGTCACGGGCCACGATGAATAGGTTCAGAATTTGTATATTTCAAAAAGCATAATGAAGATATTTGACCACATTCTGGATACCCACTGTCTTCACAAACTCTAGTGATTTCTTACACTCATATATCCTTCCATCACACCTCCTCATTGCCACATTCATATGCAACAATCCCCATTGGTAGCATTATGGCTTACCATAATGGTTGAGCATTTTTCGGCCCTATTTCTTGTGTAACCATTTTAATGATCAGAAGATTTGGCCCTACCATTTCGTACAGCAGGTAGCTTACCTCTCCAAATAAATAAAAAATGAGTCTCCCCCATCAGTCCCAAATCTTAACTGTGTTCCCAAAACTCAACCCATCAAACTTCCTCCAATTTTAAGCATAAAACTAATATTATTGTGCAAGAGATCTCAACAAGGGGTGATGTTGCACAATTACAGCATAAGGGCAGACTAGATAGACTGTATGGTCTCCTTCTGCCGTCACCCTTCTATGTTTCTATGTTTCTAATTAATGTTACCCTTTTCCGCCAAACCTCTGCCTGCCAACTCTAATTGCCAAGGCCCTCCTATACAACTCTCTGTGCAACCTACCATCCTTACTGTGCCCCAATTTAATTGCCTTTACACACCAGTATTATTTACCCCTCCCACTTTTCCCAAGCAGATCAGGGCCAGATCAGATGGCTTTGAGGGTAACATGTTGGCCCCGGACCACAGGTTAAGCATTTTTGCTATTTCTTTTCGCCATTTTTACCACCTTTTCAGACCTTCTGCAGGGGACAGAAGTAAACCACGGACTAACGATTCTTTCTATAAACACATACAATAACCAGAATAATTTTTTTTTCTGAAAAAATATACATAAATTCATATAAGGAATTACATTTTACAGGAGATTAAGGGCCTTATTTATGACACAGTTTAGCGCCATAATAATACAAAAGATTGTCGCTGTATTGAGCAAGTGCTGGTTGGCGTTTCATCATTAGTCACAAACTTTACAAGGCATTTAGGCATGAAATTACAAGATAAACATAAAATGACATTTGACGACATCTAGGTCCTGCGCTTACATTATTGACAAATCACAATGCAAGTTCTATAAAAATAAATGGGTACAATATTAATTATAGGCATAAAACACTTCAATACAGTTCTGTCCATTGTGCTTTATGGGATCTTAACCTACAGTGGCAATAAAAAATGACACAGCTTTAACCAGAGCGACAGTCACGGCGAGTTACGTGGTACTAGTGATAAATTAGACACAGGCTGCCAGAAACATCGGCACTGTCTGTTTTATATTAGCTAAATCGGGCACTGAGTGGTTAAATATTGGCACTGAGTGGTGTTAACAGGTGCTGACACTTGATAAATCAGGTTCCCTTACTTTGCCAAAAAAATAAACTGTAGCATAATGCCAATGTAACAGAACATGTGTAATACTGTATATACAATAATTCTAGAACTCTTCTAGATATGTCTGCCCTGCCCAAAGTTCAATTTAAAGCACAACTATTATATTCCACCTTTTTTGCAGTGGGATTGGAGATATTTTCACTACACATACTTCCCTGCCTCTAGCAGTGAATGTAACAAGCTCAGCTGAGTGGCCATTAGAAGAAAGAGGGGACAGATGATAGTTGCCCTTTGAAGAGGAACAACACCCAAGAAATTTACATTTTTGGGTTTTGTTCCTCTTTGGTGGGGCATCTTGTTTTGATTCCTGCTGCGTGTATCCCCCGGGATCACCTGTAAATTATTTTTTCCCTTGTACCCATGGAGCAGATGTGGACCACTCAGCCAATCAGCTGTGCTTATTATATTCAGATTTCCTTTGCCGCAGTGAGTTCAGTGGACATCTGAATGGAGCAAGCTTCATTGCCTACAGTCCCCACCTCTAGCTGTGGGCATGCCATTCAGAAAGGCCTGTTGCACTTGGCCATCTATGTAGAGGTATGCTGGAGATGCGGCCCAGGCTCGTGTAAGAATTGAATGGATCGGGCGATCCGGAGGGTATCACACATCGGGGCATTCCGATGATGAGGTAGACCAACGTATTGCAGGGAGTGTTGCTTCGCTTTAAGGCTTTTATTTTTATGTTTTTGAGTATGTAATGATAGAGAATATAGATTTATTCATATAAAAGTATTGTGATTTCTCATAGCAAAATGTGTTTTGCCCATTTTGTGATTCAGTTATTCAGTGACTGGACTAACTTGTGCTAATGATAGCTTTTAAGTGCCTACATATTCCAAATTACTTTTCCAAGCTGAGGGGATACAAGCCTACAGATCCTGTAATTACAAGCACTGAACATCTCCAATCTTTTCTTCTAGGACCCATGAGGAGCTTTTAATTTTACTAATTAACTAAGATCTAGCCTATCCATTATAGGGAAAGAACTGTGAAAACAAAGAGAATTAATATTCCTATACCATTGGCAATTTGTGCTAATTGCCATTCAGCTTGAATGTCCTTGTTCTCAAAACTTCAGTCATGATTTTCTCTGCTGCATTATTATTGCATGTCTCACTGGGTGCAACTAATATGGAGTATTAATGATACTTTCTTTCTTCATCATCATTTAAAGCTAAATATAATTCTCTGATGGCTCTTCCCAAGGGTCTGGGGGGGACTAGATTGGAAAACATACTACACCTCGTCACACCTCACCCGTGTGATCGACTGGTGCAGACATTCTAACCTGAAGCAATGAACGCACATTGAACAGGAGGTCTCGCTTACTCCCCTGTCGGGGCTCCCCTGGGTGCCGCTGGACCGAGCCCCTGAGCTGAACAAACACCCCACAATTGGTCCCACACGGAGGACAGTGGGGAGGACTTTCCCGAAACAGGATATATCCCCCCCCCTTTCGCCCCTGACCTGGGTCATCCGGACTTCCCACCAGTCACTCTGGGGGTGCTTTCCGAGCCTGGGTGAAACAAAAGATTTTTAGGATTACGCATTTGAGGGACGGGGCTGGTTGGGTGAGGGTGGAGGACCTGGCTTCTAGACACTCCCTGCAGCCCCTTAGCGCCTGGCAGTCACTTCAACTGTCACACTTCCAGAATTCTCTCATCCGGGCTACCGAGGCCCTCAGACCCCTGACCCCCTTCGAACAAACGTGTGTGGGAGATGGGCATTTCAGAGGAGCGTTGTCGTACGTGTACTCCCTGCTGATTGGCCCACCGGAGTCCTTCACACCTCCGTTCGTGGAGGGATGGAAGAGGGAGTTGAATAGGAAATTTTCCGATGGGCAAAAGTCATCCATGTTGCAACTGGCCCACAAATCCTCAATGTCCTGCAGATATCAGGAAGCCTCATATAAAATTTTATCCCAATGGTACCTGGTTCCGTCCAGACTATCGCGAATATTTCCCTTCTCGTCCCTCCTCTGCTGGAGGTGTTCACGTGCTAGAGGCACGATGTTACACATTTTCTGGGAATGTGAGGGCCTCTCTAGGTTCTGGGGCAATGTGAGAAAAGTGGTCCAGCTGCTGACGGATATTGACCTAGGTGTAGATCCAGCAGGATATCTTCTCAACCTTGCCCCTACCTCCATTCAGAGACGGGGCAAGTCCATACTTGCCCTACTCCTGAATGCAGCTAAGACCTGCATCCCGGCCTGCTGGAAATCCTCCGACCCCCCTACTACTACGATGTGGCTTGAAAGAGTCAGAGACATATGCAGAATGGAGGAGATGACTGCCTCCTTGAGGGGGACCCTAGAAAACATAGGACGTCGTGGCTCGAATGGGACCGCTTCACCTTTTCAGCGGAATTTCTTGACTATTTGCGGAAGTAGCAGACTAAACACTGGAGGGGGGCCCTCCTCCCTTCCCCTACCTCTCCCCCCTCCTTTCCCTACCCTTTTTTTTTCCTTCCCTGTCTGTCCCTCCCCTTTTGGTCATATTTGTTGTGTGTTGTGTCCCCTCCCTTCTGTATCTTATTGTCTTGTGTATTCTCGTTAGTTGGTTAAAATTTTGTGTTAAGAAAAGGAGGAGGCGTGACTTGCAGGTTCCGCGTTTAATTGTTGTGTTGTAATTGGTGGGCAGGGGTGAAATGGAGGGCTTCTTCGCGGGCTCATCGGTCCCATTGAAGTGCGGGAGGTAGTGGGTCAGCACCAATGGAAAGGGGGTACAATGTACCAGTTGAACGTCATCAGGGCGTTGAGTTTATGTTCCTTGTCATTGCCTCGGCTTAATGCACCCCGCTGTCGCTCGTTGAATTGCCTACCTTGTACCGTTGCTGCTTGATTTGCTTTAAGTGCTGTAATGAACGTGTCCTGTAATTTGTGCTTCTTCAATAAAAATCTTTAATTTTAAAGCTAAATATAATGAATCCAAACATATAAGGAAATATAAAATCAGTTTAAGCCATGAAAGTCCAGCTATGGCCACAAATAAAAGCTCAGTAACTTGATTTGTCAGTACACATACCCCAAGGGTACTCAGTGTTGTAAACCAATAGAGGAACTTTGACGGGTCTAGTATATTATTTTTAAGGTAAACTGTTCTTTTTTGGCTTTTTTGCTTTAAAAAGTGCTAAAGACCCATGACAGAATTATTTGATAACAATAATAATTGATCTCCTCTTTGGGGATATTGCTTGTTGCTAGGGGGACTTAGCATAAAAAAGTTTGAGGACCACTGTCCTACAGTATACTGCTCTCCAGCTTTAGGACAGCAACACGTGACTGGTGATGGGCTTCAGATCCAGGCCAAAGTTTGACCCCGATCTTGGCAATTTGCACCAGTTTGCCCCACTCCGGATAGATCCAGATCAAATTTTCAGGCATGCTACCCACCAATGCTGACAGATGGCATGCTGGCTGTGACCCTGTGAACTGGTATGAGGGTATATATGAAATAAAAATACAGTTTCTAGAATAAAAATCACTGGACCCCCCCCCCCCCCAGCAGATTTCTCTGCAGGTTCACTGGGTCAGGGCCTTCCTCCTGGTCTGGCAGGTGCTGGCGAGGATCTGCTGTTGCAGCTACCCTGACAGCATCTGTAGTGAGGGGGTCCCCCTCCTCTTTTCTTTTTGTTCCACTTCTTTACAGTACCACAGAGGAGTAGCCTCTGTGGAATCCCCCATGGGACTGATGACTTCCCCCTGGGTAATCCCCTTCCATGTCTCTCCCTTCCAGTGAGATTGTTAGTCACACAAGGGGAATCCACAGAGACTCCTCCTCTGTGGTATGGGCTATTCCTTGCCTGGGCAGGCCCCGCATTGGCTTGGTGGGAAACCAAGAAGGCAGATGATTGCACCTGTCACTATGCTGTAAAGCAGCCAATTTGCAGAAAAAGTATGTTGGACCTCTTTAAACAGAAATGCTAAATTAATGCTTTGCAGCCTGGTTGTCTTAATTGTCTAGTTAGCCAACATTGTAGGCATGGCTCTTTGTCTCGAATAAGCTTCTCTGGCTGTGCATATTAATGTGAGGATGGAGAAGCTGAATGGAATCCCAGCCTGCACACACGACTTGTACCCTTTGGCTGTGTACGGCCAGGCAATATGGCTGGCGAATTATGCCATCACCGGCTGTGCAAGCACCATGGGGCAACGGGGGGGGGGGGGGGGTTCCCACAGCGCGGAATCCCAAAATCCCAAATTGGGAAGCCCCGGGGAGGGGGTCTCAGGCAGCCCTGGGGTCTAATAGCAGTTCCCCCAAATCAAAATGTCATGGGGAAAAATTTGGGTTGACTTGTCTGGTGTTTTTAAAGCACCTACAGCAGCTTAACGGACCTTTATTTTATGGGAAGAATACCAAACATTATGCTAATGTGGAAAAGGTCTGTAGTGGTTTTGGTGTCAGTGAGAGCAGAGGGGCCTGACTGGAAAAGCAGGTGGTGAAGTTGTATCCAATTTAGTACAAATGACAGGAAAAAGTTACTGTATGAGCCATGTTGGTGCCCTATTCAATATTAGTTACCAGGGCCCACTCAAATTTAGTTACGCCACTCCTTCACTCTTTGCAATAAAAAACTATACATATCACATAAAAAATATCCCTTGTGTCAAAACACACAACAGAAAATGCTGAGATTTTCTCCCCACTGTAAAACATACCCGTTTTTCCATAATTATAGTCCCTCTTTCAGTTAGGTGACAGCTTTAAAATGAGCGGCCAGTGTAGCCAGGCAGTGTTGAAAGCAAGAGGGATGTGTGGCTGCATAGAGCAAGGCATCACCAGTAGGAAGAAGAAGGTTGTGATGCTGCTGTATAGCGCTATGGTGAGACATAATCTGGAATACTGTGCAGTTCTGGAGACCTCAGCTACACAAAGACATTAGGCTCGATTCAGAGAGACAAAAGAAAACTTCCGTTTTAGTTCCGATCCGTTTTTTTTTTTGGAAATGTTTCCATTCTCGTATGAGCGTACGAGCGATTCTGTGCATGCATTGAAAACCTTCTGTAAAGTTTCCGTCCGTTCGTACGGCAGATTACGAATACGAGGATGTCATTTTCCATCCAGACTTTTCTGTTTCATTTCCACATGTTACAACGTAGGCTTTCGTTTTTGCCCTTTTCCCATCGTATCCTCCAACGAATCCTTTACGTTTCCCGATAGATTCTGTTTTCCTTTTTCAATAAATAATCGTCCAGATGGAAAACCTTACGATCTTGCACCTGCGCACTACAAACTTAACTCATTAAAGTGCTCGCCTACATATTTGCCGCCCTCACTTCTACTACAATGTTTAGCTAAATCACTTAGCACTGTCCTCCATCTTCCCTTTTGGACCCTTAAAGCTCACCCAAACCACTTAGCACTATCCTCCATCTTCCCTTTTGGACCCTTAAAGCTCACCCAAACCACTTCTCGGTTAGGTTCTTCTTCCATTTTAGCCCCCTAAAACTTACCCAAATCACTTCTCGGTCATGTGAATATTCATCTTTAAATATTTCTGGGCCCATTAGTTTTGTGTTAATGTATTTTGTAAATGAAATGACAATGTAACATTTTTTTTTATTCCATCATAAAATATAAAATGTTTAAAAATTTTGAAAATTTCAAATTTTTACAACTATAAAAAACAAAATACATAGCAATGGCAGGCCACAGAACATTATTCTTCATCTGTGGTCCCCAACGAGTTGCGCAGCTCCTGCATCTCGCCCACCAACTGAAGGACCCTGACACTCAGTTGTGCCACTCTGGCACGTGTGGTCCCTGTTAAAAAAAGGTAAATTAAAATATTGGTATAACCTTGTTGGGGTCATACTGCAGTGCCCCCCCCCCCCCCCGTATGGTCCAAACACCTAAATCTGGACTTCAAAAGCCAGAGGGCCCTTGCCACGGGCCGGGTTTTGCATAGTGCCCGATTACAGAACCCCTGGCCCGCATTCTGCAGGCAAAGAACAGGCATCAGGAGCAAGGGCGAGTGGCACATCTTGCAGTTCCTGCAACCAAATATAAAATAATTACACAAAGCAAAGGTAACCAACTAAAACAATAACTCCTACAACAAATTAAGATTCAAGTTCAACAATCCAAATATAATTCACAAAGGACATAAGTCTAAAAAAAATATAGCAATTATATGGATGTGTGGGAAAATAAAGGTTTACATGCTAAGGACTAATTTAGGTCAGCATTAAAATGCTTCTATAAGGCATACATGAAATGTATTGATTCAGGTATGCATTGCTATACAATTTATGGCCTCGGCCATGCTGATACATGCAATGCCTTGGTGCTAAAGGTGCGCAGACTCCTCCACATTGCCACAAAACATGTTCAACAATAACAATCCGAGCCCTCAAAGGTCCCGTAAGTGGATCGGAAATGAAACGGATTTATAGGGTGGTGATCCGTCGGAAATCAGCTCTCTGAATCAGACAGAAACCCATCCCAGTAACGGAAGTTTTCTGAACGAACGGAAAATTTCCAAATTTGTTTGGAAAATGATCCGAACTAACGTAAATGTTCCGATTTGCTTCCGTTCATCGGAAGTGCATTCCCGAACGTTCGTGTGAGTAGAAAATGGACGAAAAAAAGCAAAAAAATTACAAACACCCACCAAAACTTTCACAGACAGCTACGGAAGTCCGGACAAATGTGTCTCTGAATCGAGGCTATTGTTCAAATAGGTAAGCTACAAAAATGGTGAAAGTCACCATTTCATCATTCACTTGTACTTGGTATCAGGTGACCAAAGGAATCCATTCAGGTTTGATGTGCAAGCCCACTGGGAAATCCAGATTGCCCAACAGCAGTCACGTGATTGCCAGCCCTTCATGAATGAGGAAGTGGTTAACATATGTGTATAAGATCGCTTTAAACATAAGTCTTTTCAGGAAGTATTTAGAAAGATTTGTACAGTCTGAAGAAAACAGAGCTTAAAAGCATTACATATGCCAAAGCTTCAGGAGAAAAGTGTTTTTAAGAATGTAAACCAGACCAACATCCTTACAATAAGATATGCATCCCTCCCCAAAGCAATTCAGATTTCTGCACATAAAAATTCATTTCCCTTTTTCTCCTGCTTCTGCTAGAGGTATGGCAGGGATGTGCCCGTGCTGCAAAGATGCAGGCAGGGCTCTGGGAAGAGGTGAGTAAGCCCGGCGGTCTGGGGGGTTTCACACAGTGGGGAGGTGGCACAACCTGAAGCTAGTTGGTAGGAAAAATCAGGAGCAACATCTGAATTTAAAATTTCACTGAAATATTAATACTTGAAATAATCTTTTACCTGAGGTGGTTGGAAAAAAGAATTTAACAATGCCTGGGATTAAGATTAAGGAATTGTGCAGATAAAGTAGCTGTGGTTATATATATATATATATATATATATATATATATATATACCGTATTTTTTCGCCCTATAAGACGCACTTATTTTTCCCCGAAAGTGGGGGAACGAATGCAAAAAGAAAAAAAAAAAAAAAAGTAAACTCACCTGTTACAGGCACTCCCGCGTTGCCTGTCACACTGCGGCAGCAATAGCAGCAGGCCACGCCCACCCGATTCACGAAGCCGGACACTCAGCAGAGCTGTGTCAGCAGAGAGGTGAGTTTTTTTTTTTTTTTTACTTTTAGGTTACCACACTGCCTATGGAAATGGGGGGGAGGGGATTGCCACACTACCTATGGAATTGGGGGAATGCCACACTACCTATGGAAATGGGGGGAGGGGATTGCCACACTACCTATGGAAACGGGGGGAGGGGGAATGCCACACTACCTATGGAAACGGGGGGAGGGGGAATGCCACACTGCCTATGGAAACAGGGGGAGGGGGATCACCACACTACCTATGGAAATGGGGGGAGAGGATCGCCACACTACCTATGGAAATGGGGGGAGGGGGAATGCCACACTGCCTATGCAAACAGGGGGAGGGGGATCACCACACTACCTATGGAAATGGGGGGGAGGGGATTGCCACACTACCTATGGAAATGGGGGGAGGGGATTGCCACACTACCTATGGAAATGGGGGAAGGGGATTGCCCCACTATCTATGGAAATGAGGGAAGGGGATCGACACACTACCTATGGAAATGGGGGGAGGGGGAATGCCACACTACCTATGGGAATAGGGAGGCACACTGCCCATATGGGAAATGGGAGGGGGAAATGCCACACTACCTATGGGAATGGGAGGGGGGAATGCCACAATGCCTATGATAATGGAGGGGCACACTGCCTATATGAGGAATGGGATAGGGAATGCCACACTGCTTATATGGGGAATGGGATAGGGGTGCCACATTGCCTATATGGGGAATGGAAGGGGGAATGCCACACTGCCTATATGGGGAATGGAAGGGGGAGATGCCACACTGCCTATATGGTGAATGGGATAGGGGTGCCACACTGCCCATATGGGGAATGGGAGGGGGAGATGCCACACTGCGTATATGGGGAATGGGATAGGGGTGCCACACTGCCCATATGGGGAATGGGAGGGGGAGATGCCACACTGCCTATATGGGGAATGGGATAGGGGTGCCACACTGCCTATATGGGGAATGGGATGGGGGGGATGCCACGCTGCCTATGCCATTGGAGTATCCCACATGGCCTATGGGAATAGGGGGGATGCCACGCTGCCTATATGGGGAATGGGATGGGGGGGATGCCACACTGCCTATGAGAATGGAATAGGGGGAGTGCCACACTGTTTGTAATGGTGTGTTTTTGGTTTAAATAATTTTTTTTCTTATTTTCCTCCTCCAAATCCTAGGCGAGTCTTATAGGGCGAAAAATATATATAACCAACCACTGAATAAACATGTATGTTGGGGAATCTGCCAGGCTCTGATCGAAACATTTATCCTTGCTGTTTATCCCATTTCATTTAGGGTCTCTTCTATCTATCTATATTTACATGAAACGACGATGAGAAGAGACTAGCAGCTAATGGGTTACTATGGCAACCAAAGCACATCCCAGAATGCAACATTAATTTACACTGCATTTAACAACGATCTAGAGTATTTGGCAATTTTCTTCTCCCTCTTGAATGTTAAATGCTGGGGGCTGATGTGATTTAGTACATAAACATCTCCTGAGCAGACAAAGGCAGTATATTTCATTGGTGTAAGGCTCTGACATGTTATTTGTTACAGCAGCGGCAGTGAATGATCTGTCTTACAGACTTATGCATGAATTACCATAATAAATAGGTAAATGGTGGCTGCTTAATCAGCAGCATATTCATAGCTCAGGATTTAGAGCTCGCTCTTTTTTTAACAGATCTTGTTGCTTTTGTTAAGCTACGAAACCAAGCTTCGTGCCAGGCGCGTTTCAGATTTCAGTGGAGGTAAATACATTAAAAACATCAAAGGGTGTGTATTTTATCAATACTCACTTATAAGTACTTTGTAGCCATGGAAACCACAAGGGCCATGGAAATCAGTATGATTAACGCCAAGCTATCCCAGAGGCATTCTCAAATTAGCAAGGTCAGCAATTCTAGATCTGGGAGGCTCCATTGTTAGGCTGAGTTACTGTACACACTGAGCAACACAATAGTCGGGCGCCCTCTCTACTTCCACTTTCTCTATAGAGACATCCATCTTTCTTTCAAATAGAATAATCACATATCTCGCTTTTCACTTTTAGCCATAAATGTCTTGCCATTTCTCAGAAGACCTACCTGATATTTGTAATAGATGCCACACTGCCAAGCCACCCCCGCAAATGCTAACAAAGCTAGGACATAAAAGGGGGGAACCTGGGAAACCAGTACATTAATGCGCAAAATTAGCAGTAAGGCCGTGCCTTAAAGCCGATCAACAGTCAAAAATGACTTAAACCAGACCAACAAAACGAACAGTGCTCATATGCATCCCTCCCCTGGGCAATTTAGATTGCTGCACCTAAAAATGAATTTACCCTTTTCTAACTGTTGCTGAGGTAAATTTTAAAAACAAGAGGGCAGCTCATGCTTCCTCTTACTGTGCTCTGTCAGTTATGTCAGTTGAATCCAGGTAGCAGCATGGCTGAGATGCTGGGAAAGGAAGCTCCAAAATGGCCGCTAACTTTCTTTTCCAACTGTGCCAGGCTGTTGGTCCTGTTTAAATATGGGGTACAGCTTTGGGTTGTTGTGAAGGAGGGTAACTAGATTATAAAACTGAATCTGAAGTCTCTCTTATAAGGAAAGGTTACAGAAATTGAAAAGCTCCCTGTTTGGGAATGTGCGCACCCCTGCACTTTAGACCGGACCTTCACCATGAATAAGAGTCTATCTTATATGCAGGGCCGGCTCCAGGTTTGTGGGGGCCCTTGGGCAAGAGAGTCTTAGTGGGCCCCAAAGTAGGGAGTCACATAATGTCACCTTTCAGCTCCGCTGCCACAAATGGGTCTCCTGCTGCTGATCGCCATACAGTCCTTATTGCTTTCTCTATAGCCGCCAATCGCGCTCCTGTCCTTATTGCCATCCCTATAGCCTTCAATCGGCCTTCCGTCCTTATTGCCTTCCCTATAGCCACCAATTCCCCTCTCAACCTTATTGTCTTCCCTATAGCCACAAATTGTCTTCTAGTTCTTTTTGCATTCTCTCCTTCCACCAAGCATCCTTCAGGCCTCACTGCTTGCTCCACTGCCACTAAAGACTCCATCATTGCTGTCAGTTGTCAACTGGTTCTCACCAACCCTATTCCATTCCACATTCTCCATTGTTGTTGATCATCCCTTGTTGCTGGGGTCAGCCATGAGCAGGTCTGCACACAGCACCCAGCATTTGGTGGTTCGGGTCCACTGTAAAATAATACCATGGCCAAGTGTGAGTCTGAGCGGGCCCCTGAAGATGCCCAGGTTTTTCCTGTACTGACGCTGGCCCTGCGTATATGTATCCCCCACCCACTTCCTACAGATTGCCCACATTAAAGCATACTATCTGCACCTCATGCATTTTCAAGATGGTGGCCCACTGAGTCTCAGCCTGCCTGCAACAGGAAGTATTTTCTGACTGTGCTGCTCTGCAGTCTGGGATTGCTGTCCTTTTCCTGACCCCAGCTCTGCTCTGTCTGTGGAAAGCACAGCTATAATCCGTCCCCCTGCACTTTTAACCCCATCTCCTCTCCTCAGTATGTGATGCTTCTGAGGCAAGATGGCGGTGCCTGTATCCTAGAATCCTAAACAGAGTTGCAGCCCAGCAAGTGAAAGAATAATAAGTAAGCGACTTATAAATATATTAATTTTAGATGCTGGGTAATTGTTTTTCAAGGGTTTGGGCTTTTCAATAAATGATGCTGAAGGTCCAGTTTAACTTCCCTCCCATGCCACCCTATTGCCCCCATACTTAAGAGGTCCTTCTAGCACTCTGTGGCCGTCCTTATTCTGTATGCTGCCATGTTACCATTAAGGAAACTCCCTTTTTGTCAGGTTTTCGTCGTTCTGCCTTATTAATCTCCTCGTTTGGAGTGTAAAAAAAATGTGTAAGGAGTGTCCCCCCATACCTTTGAGTTACCAATCAGTACGCTGTATCCAAGTTTCTCATAAATTCTGTGGCTCTGTGTTGCTAAAGTGGGAGTGGCTTTCTTGGCATTGAGTAAAAACTACTGACTACAGGTCCTAGAATTCTTCCACTGTAACAGATAAGCTTGTATGGCGGCGTTGGCTAAATCAAGCAGCACTAATGACCTCCCCAGGTGAGAAAGCTGGCAGTAACCCTTTAGCTAATGGAAGACAAGATTGTGAGCCACCATCTGAAGAAGCTGAATTACAGCAGGAAGGCTTAAACTAATCAAATGATTAGCAAGCCAGAGTCAGGAAGTCTCTGCTACATACACTAAACACACTAACTGGTGTATATTACTAAGTTAAACACATTGTTGCTAGAGAAAATGTTTTCTTTTACAATACAGATTTGCAAACAAATATAAAAAATGCACAACTTCAGCACTTTGAGAACATCAATTTGGCACACAATAGTGGACATTTTTTAAAATGCCATTGAAAGTGGAATTACCCTTTAAGTTGTGCCCTCATTAACTATAAAGCCTATGGGTAATGATAAAAATAATAATAGTAGTTAATAACTTGGCCCACAGGGACAGACTAAAACCAACTTCATCCCAACTAATACCCAATAAACACAAGCTGCTCCTCTTGGCCTCTGACAGAAACAAATTACCTCAGACATATTAATCAATATTTAACTCCAGTGTGATCTAATCTCTTAATGATCTCTGAATCTAATCCTAGCTTGAGTGCTTCAGTCACATCTGCAATTCAAGTATACTGTATAAAGCTGAACCTAAAGGGATTTCTTCCTGCGTAACATTCGCCAACTTAGCTCCAAACTAGTGTGTGAGCTTTTGATTCAGGTGGAAGTTTAATTCAGTTTAGACATAACTGATTATCAACAACATCTGGGTCTAAATCCAGCATTTGCCCCGTACACCAAGCATAAAGGCTGTTATCCCTAGGGCCCGTGGGTGAACAGCCATGGCACAGAGCAATACCAGGACTAAGGCTATGGGACTTGGGCTCCTCTACTACTCTGGTGCCAGGAAGAGGGTGAGGGTAATCAGGTGGGAATATCAGCAAGCCCTGTAGCCACTTCGGATACAGGTGGCTTTCCACCCCTAACCTTTTAACTCATTTAGGGGTCCTGGCAACCAGTTACATGCTTACAACATGGTACACATACCAGTCATTATGCCTTTTGGCATAAGAGCAAGGGGGCGTTGCCATTGGGCCTTTCCTCATCCCTGGAAGGGTTTAGGGGTAATCAGATGGGAGTATCAGCAAGCTGCTTGCCTACGTGGGGAGTAGGTGGCTTTATACCCCTTTGACCCTTGGGACCACTTACAAGTTCACAACAAGTGAAACACAACAACCCCCCCTCATTACAATAAAAAATACTATGTTTTAACTTATTATGTATCTGATCTTCCATGGCTCTTCAATATTGATTGAAATCTTCTTTCCTATCAGTGGCTTGCTTGCAGACTTCCTGTGGCTTGATTGAAGGTTTTTTGGTGTCTTCTGTCTTGATTGAAGCCACTGGTCTCCACTGTCCTCCAGAGTATTTCTTCTTCAGGGTAACACATGTTCCCTAACCGTTACTGTAATGCACAGCGATGTTAGGGGAAGACCAGGAAATTGCATCTCCAGGATATAAAACTCTTTTCCTAAGACATTAAGATAATTCATTTGACAGAGATGAAGAAGAAGGAACTAATATTCCCCTTAAGACTGAACACAGGTGGTCGCCAGCATTAGTCAAGACCAAGGATAACAGGAAGTGGTGTGGTGGGGCACTTACTGATCATGCCCAATTACCTCCAATCCTTTTTCAGATACTGGGGGTGTGGAAAAGCATAAAGCCCATGAGCATGGGCCCGGTGTTTAGGTACATGGGGCATCCCTGAAAGGCATCAGACCTATGCTGTAGGGCAGTAGTCCTCAAACTTCCTCCTCAAGGGCCGAGACAGGCCAGGTTTTGCAGCTCTCTATGCTGATGCACAGATGTAATAATTAGGGCTATAGCTCTGTCTGAGCACCAGTTAATTCACCTGTGGAGTAGCGTGGAGAGCTGCAAAACCTGGCCTGTCTCGGCCCTTGAGGAGGAAGTTTGAGGACTACTGCTGTAGGGGGAAAAGGGCTGGCATGACACCATGGCCAGTGACCGGCCATTTGATCTTCTGGGATATTTATTTTCTGAGACATACAACACTTGAGTACCTAAAGTCCTGCCATGTTTTTGCCATATACATCAGGATTGAGTGTCCTTTTATGTTGAGTACAGAGAAGCAATTACATCAGCTCAGTATCTAATGTCTTTAGCACAGATACACAATATTGCCTGTTGCCAATAAATACTAGTCACTCTGCCAATATATTTTTATAGGTTGTGACTGAAAAAGCATCCAAAAAGATGCACCCTGTTGTTGCCTGACAAGAATGCCAACTGCTTAGCAACACCTTATAAACATAGTAGATCTATCACCTTATAAACATAGTAGGAATCTATAAAGGAGCTGACGGACAAAATTATACAGTGCAAATTTGTGTAAAAAAAATATAAATTTATCAACAACATAGCCAAAACAATCATCACAATCGAATATAGGGCGTATATACATTTTACCAGGACATTGAAGAGATAAGTAGAGCTAAATGTGGATAACCATCAAGATCAAGTTTAGGAATCTGTTTTGTATAGGGCCAGTCATCTCCACTAGGAAAAGGTAAACATGTTTCTAATGCAGGGTTTAGGAAACAGTGACAGAAGGCAGGTTAGAGTTCTGACAAACCACCCTTGCAGGTCTGTGCTAGTGCTTAGGTCCTCATGAGCTCCAGAGCTAATGAATGATAAAAAAAAACTAAATGTTGGGCCTCTTGGCTGAAGGACACAAGATGATCAGTTTATAGGGGGTTAAAGTCTATGTCCAGGCAAATAAATAAAAAAACAGTAATGCTCACCTTTTCTCCCTCCGAAACCTTTTTTGTCCTAGTCTTATGGCATCCACACTCACAGACAAACACCCATTAACTGCCGTATAATGGCATGCTGAGGCCTTTCTTGCCCCCTCTATTATAGTGAAAGGAGTTGGCATGCTGAAGTCTCTGTGACTGATGCAGGGGGCGTACGACCTTGCAGGCCTGTGCTCAGCTTTAGGTCCTCTTAAAGACCAGAGCTAATAAATGATTCAAACAAAATGTTGAGCTTCCTGGCTGAAGGATACAATATTCATTGTATTAAAGTCGCTGCCCAGGCAAAAAAAAAGCAGTAAAGGGA
Source organism: Gastrophryne carolinensis (assembly GCA_027917425.1). Taxonomy (NCBI): domain Eukaryota; kingdom Metazoa; phylum Chordata; class Amphibia; order Anura; family Microhylidae; genus Gastrophryne; species Gastrophryne carolinensis. The sequence goes on along the minus strand of CM051242.1, from coordinate 79,408,622 downwards.
TTGTTCAGGCAGAGACAAAAAAAGGCTATATTGACCTTTTGTCCCACGCAGAGCCTCTGTGCAGTCCAGTGTTCCCCTGCAGCTCCTCTGTGCAGTCCAGTGTTCCCCTGCAGCTCCTCCGTGCAGTCCAGTGTTCTAATGCAGCTCCTCTGTGCAGTCCAGTGTTCCCCTGCAGCTCCTCCGTGCAGTCCAGTGTTCCCCTGCAGCTCCTCTGTGCAGTCCAGAGTTCCCCTGCAGCTCCTCCATGCAGTTCAGTGTTCCCCTGCAGCTCCTCTGTGCAGTCCAGTGTTCCCTGCAGCTCCTCCATGCAGTCCAGTGTTCCCCTGCAGCTCCTCTGTGCAGTCCAGTGTTCCCCTGCAGCTCCTCCGTGCAGTCCAGTGTTCTAATGCAGCTCCTCTGTGCAGTCCAGTGTTCCCCTGCAGCTCCTCCGTGCAGTCCAGTGTTTCCCTGCAGCTCCTCTGTGCAGTCCAGTGTCCCCTGCAGCTCCTCTGTGCAGTCCAGTATTGCCCTGCAGTTCATCTGTACAGTCCAATGTTCCCCTGCAGCTCCTCTGTGCAGTCCAGTATTCCCCTGCAGCTCCTCCGTGCAGTCCAGTGTTCCCCTGCAGCTCCTCTGTGCAGTCCAGTGTTCCACTGCAGCTCCTCCGTGCAGTCCAGTGTTCCCCTGCAGCTCCTCTGTGCAGTCCAGTGTTCCACTGCAGCTCCTCCGTGCAGTCCAGTGTTCCCCTGCAGCTCCTCTGTGCAGTCCAGTATTCCCCTGCAGCTCCTCCGTGCAGTCCAGTGTTCCCCTGCAGCTCCTCCGTGCAGTCCAGTGTTCCCCTGCAGCTCCTCTGTGCAGTCCAGTGTTCCACTGCAGCTCCTCCGTGCAGTCCAGTGTTCCCCTGCAGCTCCTCTGTGCAGTCCAGTGTTCCCCTGCAGCTCCTCCATGCAGTCCAGTGTTCCCCTGCAGCTCCTCTGTGCAGTCCAGGGTCCCCTGCAGCTCCTCCGTGCAGTCCAGGGTCCCCTGCAGCTCCTCTGTGCAGTCCAGTGTTTCCCTGCAGCTCCTCCGTGCAGTCCAGTGTTCCCCTGCAGCTCCTCTGTGCAGTCCAGTGTTCCCCTGCAGCTCCTCTGTGCAGTCCAATGTTCCCCTGCAGCTCCTCTGTGCAGTCCAGTGTTCCCCTGCAGCTCCTCTGTGCAGTCCAATGTTCCCCTGCAGCTCCTCCGTGCAGTCCAGTGTTCCCCTGCAGCTCCTCCCTGCAGTCCAGTGTTCCCCTGCAGCTCCTCTGTGCAGTCCAGTGTTCCCCTGCAGCTCCTCCGTGCAGTCCAGTGTTCCCCTGCAGCTCCTCTGTGCAGTCCAGTGTTCCCCTGCAGTTCCTCTGTGCAGTCCAGTGTTCCCCTGCAGCTCCTCCGTGCAGTCCAGTGTTCCCCTGCAGCTCCTCCCTGCAGTCCAGTGTTCCCCTGCAGCTCCTCTGTGCAGTCCAGTGTTCCCCTGCAGCTCCTCCGTGCAGTCCAGTGTTCCCCTGCAGCTCCTCTGTGCAGTCCAGTGTTCCCCTGCAGCTCCTCCGTGCAGTCCAGTGTTCCCCTGCAGCTCCTCTGTGCAGTCCAGTGTTCCCCTGCAGCTCCTCCGTGCAGTCCAGTGTTCCCCTGCAGCTCCTCCGTGCAGTCCAGTGTTCCCCTGCAGCTCCTCCATGCAGTTCAGTGTTCCCCTGCAGCTCCTCCATGCAGTCCAGTGTCCCCTGCAGCTCCTCCATGCAGTTCAGTGTTCCCCTGCAGCTCCTCCATGCAGTCCAGTGTTCCCCTGCAGCTCCTCCATGCAGTCCAGTGTTCCCCTGCAGCTCCTCTGTGCAGTCCAGTGTTCCCCTGCAGCTCCTCCATGCAGTCCAGTGTCCCTTGCTGCTCCTCCATGCAGTTCAGTGTTCCCCTGCAGCTCCTCCATGCAGTCCAGTGTTCCCCTGCAGCTCCTCCGTGAAGTCCAGTGTTCCCCTGCAGCTCCTCCGTGCAGTCCAGTGTTCCCCTGCAGCTCCTCTGTGCAGTCCAGTGTTCCCCTGCAGCTCCTCCGTGAAGTCCAGTGTTCTCCTGCAGCTCCTCTGTGCAGTCCAGTGTTCCCCTGCAGCTCCTCCGTGCAGTCCAGTGTTTCCCTGCAGCTCCTCCATGCAGTCCAGTGTTCCCCTTCAACTCCTCCGTGAAGTCCAGTGTTCTCCTGCAGCTCCTCCATGCAGTCCAGTGTTCCCCTGCAGCTCCTCCGTGCAGTCCAGTGTTTCCCTGCAGCTCCTCCGTGCAGTCCAGTGTTCCCCTGCAGCTCCTCCGTGCAGTCCAGTGTTCCCCTGCAGCTCCTCCGTGAAGTCCAGTGTTCTCCTGCAGCTCCTCTGTGCAGTCCAGTGTTCCCCTTCAACTCCTCCATGCAGTCCAGTGTTCCCCTGCAGCTCCTCTGTGCAGTCCAGTGTTCCCCTGCAGCTCCTCTGTGCAGTCCAGTGTTCCCCTGCAGCTCCTCTGTGCATTCCAGTGTTCCCCTGCAGCTCCTCTGTGCAGTCCAGTGTTCCCCTGCAGCTCCTCTGTGCAGTCCAGTGTTCCCCTGCAGCTCCTCCATGCAGTCCAGTGTTCCCCTGCAGCTCCTCTGTGCATTCCAGTGTTCCCCTGCAGCTCCTCTGTGCAGTCCAGTGTTCCCCTGCAGCTCCTCTGTGCAGTCCAGTGTTCCCCTGCAGCTCCTCCATGCAGTTCAGTGTTCCCCTGCAGCTCCTCCGTGCAGTCCAGTGTTCCCCTGCAGTTCCTCCATGCAGTCCAGTGTTCTAATGCAGCTCCTCTGTGCAGTCCAGTGTTCCCTGCAGCTCCTCCATGCAGTCCAGTGTTCCCCTGCAGCTCCTCCATGCAGTCCAGTGTTCCCCTGCAGCTCCTCCATGCAGTCCAGTTTTCCCCTGCAGCTCCTCTGTGCAGTCCAGTGTTCCCCTGCAGTTCCTCCATGCAGTCCAGTGTTCTAATGCAGCTCCTCTGTGCAGTCCAGTGTTCCCTGCAGCTCCTCCATGCAGTCCAGGGTTCCCCTGCAGCTCCTCCATACAGTCCAGTGTTCCCCTGCAGCTCCTCTGTGCAGTTCAGTGTTCCCCTGCAGTTCCTCCATGCAGTCCAGTGTTCTAATGCAGCTCCTCTGTGCAGTCCAGTGTTCCCTGCAGCTCCTCCATGCAGTCCAGTGTTCCCCTGCAGCTCCTCCATGCAGTCCAGTGTTCCCCTGCAGCTCCTCCATGCAGTCCAGTTTTCCCCTGCAGCTCCTCTGTGCAGTCCAGTGTTCCCCTGCAGCTCCTCCATACAGTCCAGTGTTCCCCTGCAGCTCCTCCGTGCAGTCCAGTGTTCCCCTGCAGCTCCTCCGTGCAGTCCAGTGTTCACCTGCAGCTCCTCCATGCAGTTCAGTGTTCCCCTGCAGCTCCTCCATGCAGTCCAGTGTTCTAATGCAGCTCCTCTGTGCAGTCCAGTGTTCCCCTGCAGCTCCTCTGTGCAGTCCAGTGTTCCCCTGCAGCTCCTCCATGCAGTCCAGTGTTCCCCTGCAGCTCCTCTGTGCAGTCCAGTGTTCCCCTGCAGCTCCTCCATGCAGTCCAGTTTTCCCCTGCAGCTCCTCCGTGCAGTCCAGTGTTCCCCTGCAGCTCCTCCATGCAGTTCAGTGTTCCCCTGCAGCTCCTCCATGCAGTCCAGTGTTCTAAAGCAGCTCCTCTGTGCAGTCCAGTGTTCCCCTGCAGCTCCTCCATGCAGTCCAGTGTTCCCCTGCAGCTCCTCCGTGCAGTCCAGTGTTCCCCTGCAGCTCCTCCATGCAGTTCAGTGTTCCCCTGCAGCTCCTCCATGCAGTCCAGTGTTCTAATGCAGCTCCTCTGTGCAGTCCAGTGTTCCCCTGCAGCTCCTCTGTGCAGTCCAGTGTTCCCCTGCAGCTCCTCCATGCAGTCCAGTGTTCCCCTGCAGCTCCTCCATGCAGTCCAGTGTTCCCCTGCAGCTCCTCCATGCAGTCCAGTTTTCCCCCGCAGCTCCTCTGTGCAGTCCAGTGTTCCCCTTCAACTCCTCCATGCAGTCCAGTGTTCTAATGCAGCTCCTCTGTGCAGTCCAGTGTTCCCCTTCAACTCCTCCATGCAGTCCAGTGTTCCCCTGCAGCTCCTCCATGCAGTCCAGTGTTTCCCTGCAGCTCCTCTGTGCAGTCCAGTGTTCCCCTGCAGCTCCTCTGTGCAGTTCAGTGTTCCCTGCAGCTCCTCCATGCAGTCCAGTGTTCCCCTGCAGCTCCTCTGTGCAGTCCAGTGTTCCCCTGCAGCTCCTCTGTGCAGTCCAGTGTTCCCTGCAGCTCCTCCGTGCAGTCCAGTGTTCCAATGCAGCTCCTCTGTGCAGTCCAGTGTTCCCCTGCAGCTCCTCCATGCAGTCCAGTGTTCCCCTGCAGCTCCTCCATGCAGTCCAGTGTTCCCCTGCAGCTCCTCCATGCAGTCCAGTGTTCCCCTGCAGCTCCTCCGTGCAGTCCAGTGTTCCCCTGCAGCTCCTCAGTGCAGTCCAGTGTTCCCCTGCAGCTCCTCAGTGCAGTCCAGTGTTCCCCTGCAGCTCCTCTGTGCAGTCCAGTGTTCCCCTGCAGCTCCTCCGTGCAGTCCAGTGTTCCCCTGCAGCTCCTCCGTGCAGTCCAGTGTTCCCCTGCAGCTCCTCTATGCAGTCCAGTGTTCCCCTGCAGCTCCTCAGTGCAGTCCAGTGTTCCCCTGCAGCTCCTCTGTGCAGTCCAGTGTTCCCCTGCAGCTCCTCCGTGCAGTTCAGTGTTCCCCTGCAGCTCCTCCGTGCAGTCCAGTGTTCCCCTGCAGCTCCTCAGTGCAGTCCAGTGTTCCCCTGCAGCTCCTCTGTGCAGTCCAGTGTTCCCCTGCAGCTCCTCCATGCAGTCCAGTGTTCCTCTGCAGCTCCTCTGTGCAGTCCAGTGTTCCCCTGCAGCTCCTCAGTGCAGTCCAGTGTTCCCCTGCAGCTCCTCTGTGCAGTCCAGTGTTCCCCTGCAGCTCCTCCATGCAGTCCAGTGTTCCTCTGCAGCTCCTCTGTGCAGTCCAGTGTTCCCCTGCAGCTCCTCCATGCAGTCCAGTGTTCCCCTGCAGCTCCTCCGTGCAGTCCAGTGTTCCCCTGCAGCTCCTCTGTGCAGTCCAGTGTTCCCCTGCAGCTCCTCTGTGCAGTCCAGTGTTCCCCTGCAGCTCCTCCGTGCAGTCCAGTGTTCCTTGCAGCTCCTCTGTGCAGTCCAGTGTTCCCCTGCAGCTCCTCTGTGCAGTCCAGTGTTCCCCTGCAGCTCCTCCATGCAGTCCAGTGTTCCCCTGCAGCTCCTCCGTGCAGTCCAGTGTTCTCCTGCAGCTCCTCCGTGCAGTCCAGTGTTCCCCTGCAGCTCCTCTGTGCAGTCCAGTGTTCCCCTGCAGCTCCTCCATGCAGTCCAGTGTTCCCCTGCAGCTCCTCCATGCAGTCCAGTGTTCCCCTGCAGCTCCTCTGTGCAGTCCAGTGTTCCCCTGCAGCTCCTCTGTGCAGTCCAGTGTTCCCCTGCAGCTCCTCTGTGCAGTCCAGTGTTCCCCTGCAGCTCCTCTGTGCAGTCCAGTGTTCCCCTGCAGCTCCTCTGTGCAGTCCAGTGTTCCCCTGCAGCTCCTCTGTGCAGTCCAGTGTTCCCCTGCAGCTCCTCTGTGCAGTCCAATGTTCCCCTGCAGTTCCTCTGTGCAGTCCAGTGTTCCCCTGCAGCTCCTCTGTGCAGTCCAGTGTTCCCCTGCAGCTCCTCTGTGCAGTCCAGTGTTCCCCTGCAGCTCCTCCATGCAGTCCAGTGTTCCCCTGCAGCTCCTCTGTGCAGTCCAGTGTTCCCCTGCAGCTCCTCCATGCAGTCCAGTGTTCCCCTGCAGCTCCTCCGTGCAGTCCAGTGTTCCCCTGCAGCTTCTCCATACAGCACCAAATGTGGGAAGCCAGCGATTCTGTCTTCCGGCTTCACATTGTGGCATTAACAGAGCCTTGGTCATGCCCCCACCAACCTACTTCATTTTATTACAATGAAAGGGAAGTGCCAGGGTGAGTTTGGCACACCCCACCTTTTCACGCCCCCTCCATTAGAATGAATGTGTTAGTGGGGCATAGGCCATGTTGATGGATGGCACCGTTTCTGCACAGAGATGAAGGAATGAATCACTTTCTCCATCTTTGTTAAGTATGAAGTTGAAGGAGACAAAACGTGAGTGTATATTTTTTATGTTATTGCCTAAACAGGAACTTTAATACTCACTTTTTCTTCCCCTCAGCTTTTCTATTCTAGGCCAAAAACGTACCGGGTCCCCATATTGAGCCCTGTGGGCGGCTGACCCCATTCACCGGTGAGCTCCATGACTGGCCACGCCCATTTACTGCAATGGAGGGGTGTGCCGAGGCCTAGCATGCCCCCTCCATTGTGGTAAGTGTAGTTGCCATACTGAAGTCTTGATTGTCCCAATAGGCCCAATAGTCACTACTGAACAGTAGAAAAGGCCTGCATGCTGCAGGACTTCATCTAAGGCAGGCCTGCGCATTGTAAGGCCCCAGTGCCACATACGGCCCTTTGATTGGCTCTGACCGGCCCGCGATCCCACGCTGCCGACGCCCCCGCCACTCAGTCCCGCCCACTGTCCGCTCAGTCTCAGAAAAGATAGTGCCGGGTTTGAACAGCACTTTTGCCCCTCTATAGTGAGTCTAATGTAGTGGGGGGCGTGTGTGGATTAACGCCTGCTGTCCTATTAGACAGCTCCCTCCTGCAGGTTTGGCTTTGAAACCCTTTTTACTCAGTAGCAATATGAAAAAAGGCGGACTACTTCTCTGAAAGCAGAACAAAACCCCAAGCAGCCACTGGTCTTCTCCCCGGGTATCCCAGATCAGGATGCCCCACTGTGTGAAACCCTTGTAACTTAGTAGCAAGTTGACAAATGGTGGACTCCCCCTTAAAGTGTAAATGAACCCAGAGCGGCCACTGGTCTTCCACCTGGGCATCCCAGATCGGGGCTTTGTTCCGATTTAAGGGAGGGGGTCTGCCATTCTTCATGTTGCTACTGAGTAAAAAGGGTTTCACACAATAGGCATCCCGATCTGGGATTTCCAGGGGGAAGACCAGTGACCGCTCTGGGTTTTGTTCTGCTTTATGTGAGGGAATCCGCAATTTTTCACATTGCTTCTGCCAGGGGGGTTATTCCATCCTAACCTGACTTGGTCATGATGTTTTAAAGCAGACCAAAACCCATGTAACCCAGCCCTTTGGAGTGTGAAGGAAACCAGGCTGGGTTACAGGCATCATGCCTCTGGGGCATCCCAATTTGGAGACCACTGGACACACAAAATGTGGTTTATTTAATAAATTAAATTTTTTTGTAAGACATCCTCACTTTTTCATTGTTTAACTATAACATATACTCATAGCAGCTTTTCACAACAATGCTATTTACCGTATATACTCGAGTATAGGTCGACCCGAATATAAGCCGAGGCACCTAATTTTACCACAAAAAAATGGAACAAGTTATTGACTCGAGTATAAGCCGAGGCGGCTTTTTTCTATTGGAATTGGAGTTGGCACACAGAAAGAGACACACACACACACACAGAAAGGGACACACACACAGAAAGAGACACACACACAGAAAGAGACACACACACACACACACACACACACACACACACACACACACACTGTGGGTACCTGCTGCTGCTGCCGCCGCCGCTGCTCTCAGACACGCAGGTGTCGGGGGTCAGGGTTTGGTCGAGGTTACCCTGCAGAGGGGCAGCGGGGTCCCCCTCCCCTCCTCCTCCTGCCGGTCGCTCGGCACACAACACCCTCCATTCAGCTCCGCCTGGCAGCCGCCAGCCGCCGCCGTTCTCATACACACACCAGCACTTCCTGGCTGTTGCACGCTGGTCGTCGGTGGGCGTGCCCCATATGGCCGGCGTCCAATGAAAACAAGCCGCCCATTGACGACCAGCGCGCAGCAGCCTGGAAGTGCCGGTCAGTGTGTGAATGTGTGTGCGTGTTTGAGTGTATGAGAGCGGCGGCGGCAGCAGCAGCGGGTACAGCAGGGACCCGCAGCGGCCGCCCCTCACACTCCAGCATCTGTTGGGTTCAGGGTTGCGGCCTTCCCTGGCAGTCCGCCCCTGGACTCGAGTATAAGCCGAGGCGGTTTTTTTCAGCCCAAAAAGTGGGCTGAAAAACTCGGCTTATACTTGAGTATATACGGTACTGCTTTTTATAAAGAAATACAATTATATTATGCAGAACTGAGTTCAGCCTCCACAATATTTTTAGTTTCTCATGTGGCCCCATGGAAAAAAGAATTGCCCACCCCTGATCTAAGGCCAGGGATAACTTTTTTCACAGAATTTTCTGGAAAAGCACAGAAAATAGCTGTGCAAGAAAATAGGTGGGTATCAATATTTCTTTTGAATTTTTTTCACACCAAGCCACTGTAGCACATTACTGGCAAGTCTGCTTTCCAGCTAAAACATGGTAAAAGCTTTCCAGCTCGGCAAAAAGGGTATAAAAGAGAACCCCAGACAAAACTTAAAAATCCAGGGTTCACTAGTTCGTATCTGTAGCGGAGTTTGCACAGCTTCTACTAAATCCTTTTACCATATTTTATCGCTTATTACGGTGTATCGCAATGTTTCTAATCATTAAATGTAACAGATTTTTTGTTCACACTGTTTTTCTACACTCAGCCTGTTGCGTCTGAAGTGTGTGGAGAGGAGCTGAGTTCAGCTGCTTGTTAAAGTGAACAATTACCAGTATATTATATAAAGTATGATGATTATTACTGATTTATATATACAGGCCCTCTTTGATCTGAACCAGCATCCGCCTGTGTTGTGTTCTTCAGTACAGATTAAAGTGGACCAACACCCACCCGCGATCACCTCCCTCCCCGCGGGACATCCGAGATCGGGATGTCCCGCGGGGTGAAACCCCCCCAAACCCCCCAAACTCCTTACCTTAGTTTCCTCCCTCGCGCCCCTCTAGTCGTGCGCGCGCCCGCGCCGGCCGTCTGTGAATGGCCGGCGCGGGCACGCGCGCGTCAACAGGGACGCGCGGGAGGCGGCGGCGGAGGAGCCGCTTGTCCGCGGCTTGTCCGTCGCCGCTGACAGAGGTGAGTTCGGGGGGTTCTGGGGGGTTTCACACAGCGGGGCACCCCGATCGGGGGTGCCCCACCGAAGTGGACCAAGACCCAGGATAGTCAAAATCCTGGGTGTTGGTCCACTTTAAAGTGATCAAACCATAATTGTTAGAGAAAATGGGTGTGAAATTGGTGGGGTCATCCACCCTTATTGGATGACCCCCTGACTCCCCCCCCCCCACCGCTTTTACATTGTGCTCCAACACCTATTTATTTTAACAATAGGTGTTGGACTGCTTTAACGGAGCAATAAAGAAACCTGCAAAGAAGCTAGAGGCACGAATGTGCTAAACTTTTAGATCAGACAGTGGTGACAGTTGCAGGACAAAAAGACTCCAGGGCCAGCTGATTTAGACTCCCTGGGGCATCCTGAGTTAGGATGCCCTGCTGCGTGAAACCCTTTGGAATCGCTGCACTAACTCACCTAGAGGCCGATTTATTAATAGCGCCAGGTAGCGACAGATGAGCGGCAGTAGCGTTATTTTCACAGCGCCGGCTAGTATTCGCTGTGCTTGGCCGTTGTTCGGCTGTTGACAGCGACTCAGTCGGTGTGCGGTAATGTTGAATACGGGGTTATGAGTCGCTGTTTGACAGGTTCCGCGCTGTTTGGGAGTGCATGACAGCGAATGGCCAGAGCGAACGGCTCCCAGCATATTCATTAACAAATCACGCTCAAAAAATTCTCGCGCCGTGAAATGCTTGTTTAAACCCCAGAGCGCTGGCGGCGATGGGTTAAAAGTAGTTTTTTAACCCCCAAAACAACCATATTTTTTGTAAAAAAAAAATAAACAAGTTTTTATAAACATTTTGTAATATGAATACATTAATATCAGACCTGTAATATCAATTCTGCAGAATTTTTTTTTTTTTTTTTTTTTTTACCTTAAAGCGGACCTTCACTCTAAATTAGAGTCTATCTTATATGTTTCCCACACCCTGTACATACAGATTGCTCACATTAAAAATCATCCTACCTGCATCTACTGCATTTTATAAGCCTTTAAACATCCAAGATGGCGGCTTATGGAAGCTGCCATTTTTGCAGGCAGCCTGCAAACAGGAAGTGCCTGCAAACAGGAAGTGACTGTGCTGCTCTGCATTCTGGGACTGCTGACCTTTCCCTGACCCCAGCTCTGCTCTGTCTGAGCAAAGCACAGCTATAACCCGCCCCCCTGTACCTTATCCCACTCTCCTCTCCTCAGTAAGTGTGATGCTTCTGAGTCAAGATGGCGGCGCCCGTATCCTAAATTCCCGAACAGAGTTGCAGCCCAGTGGGGGAAAGTATAATAAATTAGTGACTAAACATGTAAAATATATTAATTTTAGATGCTGAGGAATTGTTTTTTAAGAGTTTGGGCTTTTCATTAAATCAGGGTGAAGGTCCGGTTTAAAAAAAATATCTAACATTGCAGAAGTGGTCACAGAAATTTTGACATTTACAAAAAAAAAAAAAAAAAACATTAATATCAATTAATTATGAATATTTAAAGATTGCTCCATTGAAATGCATTGGAGAGCGCCAGGTAGCGAGAGGTCATACCTGGCGCTGTGATGGGATTAGCAGCGGCGCTGTTCGTTGAAGTCTGCTACATGATGAATCCCGCGCTAGCTGACGCTCTCGCCGGCGCTAGCCTCATTTAGCGTGATAAATGCGTGATTGTGTTCGCAGCCTGGCGTTCTGGAGTCGGTAGCCGCCGATAGCTGGCGATACCTGGCGATACCTGGCGCTAGTGAGACACTACCTGGCGCTATCCCTTGGTAAATAAGGCCCCTAGTCGTGTTCCAATGTCACATGTATGGACTGTGGCTATACCTTTGGCTAGGCATTTGTGAATGGCTGGTGTGGACACAAACTACCCCCCGCCAATGGCACGACTAGCTCAATTCATCTTGCTAGCCACTGTCACATCACAACAGCTAGCAAAGCTAAATGGAGCAGAGCATATTGATTAGCTGAGTGTCCTAAGCCTGCACAATGGGGACAACACAAAGGTGGGTTTCTCCCCAACTGTCTGAGAGGAACAACACCCAGGAAAGTGAAAATCCCAGGTGCTGTTCCATTTTAGAGAGGAACAAAACCTGGGTATTTGACCATCCCAGGGTTTATACTTTGCCTCCCAGGCATTCCAACTAACAGGCTGATTCATCATTAGCGCCAGGTAGCGACAGATGAGCGTCTGTAGCAGGCATTTTCAGAGCGCCCGCTAATAGTCGCAGTGCTCGGCCGTGGGTCGCTACTTTATAGCGTCTCAGTCGCTGTTCAGTAATGGTGAATACATTGTGAGGAGTCGCTATTTGGCCAGTACAGCGCTGTATGGGAGCGCATGTTAGCGACTGCTCATAGCGACCGACTCACACCATATTCAGGAAAAAAACAGCTGCAAAAATCTCTGGCGCTGAAAAATACTTGTTTGAAGCCCAGAGCGCAGGAGGCGGTGTGTTTAAAGTCTGTTTTCAAGCACCTATCAGCTAGTAACAAAGCGAAAACATATGGAATTACATTGTAGCAACATTGTAACATGAACACTTTAATGCCAGACCTGTAATGTCATTTTTGAGGAAATATTTTAAAAATGAAAAAATTATGAAAAAACTGCTATTTCAAAGCCAGAAGAGGTCACAGAATTATTTGTGATTTTTTTGAAAAAAAAAAACAGTTTAAAGAGAAGAAAAGGATCGTCCATTGAAATGCATGGGAGAGTGACAGGTAGCGAGAGGTCATACCTGGTGCTGTGCAAGGCTGAACGCTGGCGCTGTTAGCTGAGGCTGTAAAAATGATGAACCAGACACTACATGGCGCTATTCCAGTCGCTCAACAGATTCTGCTTGATAAATGTGTAATTGCGTGCCGTGTCCGGCGTTGACCAGTCGCTATCAGTCGCTACCTCTCATTAACCAGGCGCTACCTGACGCTATCCCTTCTTAAATAAGGGCCTTAGTCAAGAAGCGTAACTACATGTGATTGGGCCATTGTGCATGCAGGAACCATTTACCTGTCCCATTCAGCCTCTTGAATGCAACAATTTAAAGAGGACCACGGGTGTTAGTACCGCCACTATAGGACAGTATGGGGAGGGGCATCCAGAATGCTGGAGCCAATCGTAGTGCTGGATGCCTGGCGATGATTGAGGCGAAGTTAAAGCGGTCCTTCACTCTGAATAAGAGTCTCTCTTATATGTTTCCCACACCCTGTACATACAGATTGTCCACATTAAAAATCATCCTACCTGCATCTACTGCATGTTATGAGCCTTTAAACATCCAAGATGGCGGCTTATGGAAGCCGCCATCTTATCAGGCAGCCTGCAAACAGGAAGTGCCTCCTGACTGTGCTGCTCTGCATTCTGGGACTGCTGACCGTTACCTGACCCCAGCTCTGCTCTGTCTGAGCAAAGCACATCAATAACCTGCCCCCCTGTACCTTATCCCACTCTCCTCTCCTCAGTAAGTGTGATGCTTCTGAGTCAAGATGGCGGCGCCCGTATCCTAAATTCCTGAACAGAGTTGCAGCCCAGGGGGGGAAAGAATAATAATTTAGTGACTAAAAACGTAAAATATATTATTTTTAGATGCTGGGGAATCGTTTTTTAAGAGTTTGGGCTTTTCATTAAATCATGGTGAAGGTCCGGTTTAAGTATTACCAGCATTCTGGGGGCTTATGTGTAGAGGGGCTCCAGCATTCTGGATGCCCCCCCAGACAGTCTTATAGCGGTGGTACCAACACCTGTGCCCGAACACATTGTTGTTCTGCTTTAACTAAATGACATACAATTAGGTTACTAAACACTGAAATGGTCAATACAAATATAGCACAAATCTTCTAACAATAGTCAACAAATAATACATTTAAATCGTATATGGGGTTACATAGATGGTCGCTGCGGGGGGTTGAATATGGGCAAGCTAGGCACCATTGTCAACACTTGAATGAAGGGCATCTGCAGGCCCAGAAAATTGAAGGGTTTGTAAAAGCAAAAAAAGAGCCTACACTTACACAGATTTACTCACCTCCATTTTCCGCTGTAAGTTCTGATACTGACAGGGCTTGCCTGAAGGCCCCGGTGCACTTTTGTTTCTCCACTCCGGTTTTCAGGCGTAGCCCCCATCATAGCAGAGTCGGCCTGTCCAGGCAACCCCCTGCATACAGTGTGTGGATCTGCACTCTCCCACCCTATGATGTCAGCAGGAGGCAGCATTTTGGCCTGGAATGGGTACGTTTAGAAGGAGAGACATCACTAGTTTGGGAGTGGACATGGAAAAAACCACCTTCCTCCCTTAGGGAGCACCAAAAAATATTCGCAAACCTATATCCTCAAAAATATATCACTTTTATTTACACATGAAATTTCATAAAAACACTTACATACAAATACACAAAGCACAAGACATTTAAAAACAGTAATGCTAATCCCCCATCATAAAAAACACCCCTTAAAACAATGAATATTATACCAATGAGTGTACAAAAAAAATGTTATGCTCAAAAAATATTCATTGTTTTAAGGGGTGTTTTTTGGATCATTCATGGGGGGTATTCACAATAGAGTTGTTTTTTATTGGTGATAACATGTGATAAGGATTTGTATAATAGGGGGATATGGTTCAGGTCCTCTTTAAGTGCCGGCACAAATACCTAAGTATGTATATGTAGAGAGATTTTTTCTCCCTGCACAATACAGACTTGTATTTTAATAGAATTTGATTAGTTTACAGCATTAGAACAGAGACACACACTATGTATATAAATAAGATATCCCATTAGTGGGAGTTTTGAGATATTTTGATGATATGATGGGGGATTAGCATTACTGTTTTTAAATGTCTTGTGCTTTGTGTATTTGTATGTAAGTGTTTTTATGAAATTTCATGTGTAAATAAAAGTGATATATTTTTGAGGATATAGGTTTGCGAATATTTTTTGGTGCTCCCTAAGGGAGGAAGGTGTGTTTTTTTCCATGTCCACTCCCAAACTAGTGATTGCATTTACTGAGGTATGAGCACATGTTAAATGGAATAAGTAGTGCACCCCATAGCAATTGTAGAAGGAGAGACATATTAGCGATGGAGTATCCTTCTTTGCACCTACATAAGGAAGGCATGATCATCCCTGAGATAAATGCAGTTATTCTAATAAGCAGACAGTGCGGGCTTTAAAAAATCCCAGTATTCTACTTTTACCCCCTAGTGCAGCTTTCAACATGGGAAAACTCAAAACATTTACTGCGTGCTTTATGAAACATTCCAGCATGTCCCTGTCAGTAAAGGGTTAATAACTATAGGAAGTTATTCTGTTTGGCCACCTATTGGTAGGCACAGCAAAGCTTGCGTTTCATGTGTCTGTTTAGTGACACCTTGTGGCCATAAGGGGGACTAAGCAAATACTTTCTTTAAACCCGCTTCACTGAACAAACCAAATCAGTTTTTCCTGTCACATGTGAATTTGTAACTAGATTAGATACAGTTAGACTAAACATGGAGACAGCAGATACAAAGTATGCTTTATTTCTAAGCCTGATGTCATGTGAACACAAATAAGATAAATATGGTGAAGGAGCGAAAATGACTGGGCACCCTGACATCATTGCCCTGATGAAGCTGCTACCTCTGCTGCCACTGTACTTTTACCCCCCGTTTCCATACCTTTTAGGTGATGACGTGATGAGTCAATAATATCTTGATATTTGGTACCATCCCTGTGCCATGGTCTGGGCCATTCCGCTGTCAGTGTGCATGCACAGGGTTCTGATGGGGATCTGTTAGAGCTGCACATGCATGAAGTTCCATTCAAGGAGCGCATGCATCCCCTCACAAAAGGATCTTGAAGGTGTGCATCTACTGAGCATGTGCAGATCAATCAACCTGCTCATGGGGGTTCTTTATAGGCTAACATGCCCCTACAAAATCTTCCTGTTCAATCTACTATGCCTCTGAGCTCTGGAAAACCTTGCTCTCTGGATTACTTGTTGCTGACCCCTGTTGGGACTTGGCCTTTTTGCAGCTGCCTCCTTGATTTCGGGTAACGGACTTTGACCAACCTTGCCAACTGACAACCCACAATCCTTTACTACATTTCTGGATGACCCTTTTCTGCTTCCAGTTTGGCTTTGGACTTGACTACTTTACCTTTATAGCTCCTTGGCTATGCCTGACCATGTCTCCTCTTCCATGTGCCATCTGTACCCCTAAACCACTGCATTTTTGCTCATTCCCTTGACTCCCTGGGGCAAATTCTTGGACCTCCTAAAAACCTGTCCTCCCTTGCAGGGAGCTCTAGAAAATAATAGGGAGATCCTATGACTCTGGGCTGCAGAGTAGAGTCTTGGGTTCTGAACAATAGGCACCAGCACAGCCCTTGTCAGGCAGTGGAACCCTAGGCTCTCCACAGACAGTGCCCTACCAGGTATGACTAGTTATGTTTTTATTATACCCCTCTACATGAGAGGACAGGCACTTTTTGATTACACTTTAACAACTCTTTAAAGTGGACCAACACCCACGGGTGATCACCTCCCTCCCCGCGGGACATCCGAGATCGGGATGTCCCGCGGGGTGAAACCCCCCCAAAACCCCCAAAAAACCTTACCGCCGCCGCCTCCCGCGCGCCCCTCTAGACGTGCACGCGCCCGCGCCGTCCGTTTGTGAATGGCCGGCGCGGGCGCGCGCCCTGTATGAGTTACGTGCGGGAGGCGGCGGCGGCGGACGCGCTGTCTTGTCCATTGCTGTCACCCGCTTGTCCGTCGGCGGGGATTGGACGGCGCGGTCATGTGTTGAGGTGAGTTTTTGGGGCTTTCTGGGGGGTTTCACACAGCGGGGCACCCCCAATCGGGGTTCCCCCCTGAAGTGGACCAAAACCCAGGATAGTCAAAATCCTGGGTGTTGGTCCACTTTAATAAAGTACCACGTTGACTATCATAGTTTGGGCAGTTGGGTCACGAGTTCTATAAGTAAAAAAGCTTCAGCTTAAAATCTGAAGAGCCTATGGGTTTGTGAACCTAACCCAGTACCTGAAGCCCAAATATTTTGTGGCAATAGAAAAAGTTAAAGTATGTAAATATTTATTAGCTATTATCTTTAAAGTCCCTGCTCAGCCATAAATACAAAAACACCTTTTGTCTCATGCATATCTTTGGTCCAGCTCCAGTGTTGTAAAACTTACTGATCTTGCTTCCTACCCTCCTGTGCTGCTTTCAATTCTCCACCTCCTGCAATATGGAATCATGCCGTCTGTAAGGCCACTCCATTGTTTGCAAAGATGGGGACATGGCAAGACAGGCGTGCCTAGACACGCCCCTTTATTTCAATGAATGTAGTGGGCGGAGAATGGAGAGCCAACAGGGAGCTCGGTGATTGGTAAGTTTTAAATCTTACTTCTTTTATATGTATTAGTGTGTGATTGGGCACACACACCTCCTTGTGGAGGGTTGCTGAATTTTGATGTGATTATTTGCTATATATACATAAATTCATTGTAAGGGAGGGGGGGGGTTCTCTTGCCTATGGGGAATGGGGGTTTTCTTAGCTTAGGTCAGGGATAGCATGTGGTTGCAGCAGAGCCTCTTTAGGAGGTGACTTTTAGCCTGTGTTTGGGCTTTTAAATAGTATACAATTGAAGAGATATGCTATATCTAATGAACATCCAACTACAACATGATGCAAAAAAGTGACAAGTTTTAATAAATATAATGAACGCAATTGATCAATATTTACAATGAGATATGTTTGCATCAAGAATACAAAGCTCTAGACATAATGAATATAGAGTGTCCAGGGTTGTGTCACCAATGAAATAGGGGAATAACCCAAATCAGTTATACACAGTGCATACAGACTAGCAGTGTGCAATACAGAGATGGACACAATCCATGGTACATAAACAAGCACTAATGCATACATGTAAGTCAATTAACAGAAACAAGAGACATCAATGGTAAGGTAAGACAGCAGTATACCTCTGTTGGATGACAACCTAAACCCTCAACGTTTCGGTTGAGTAAACCTTCATCAGGAGGGAGAAGCTGATTTCCTATATAATGGGCTTTTAAATAGTCTAACGCTGTGGGGTTTCTCAATTCCAGGTGCTCCATAGGCACCCTATTCAGTGATCCTTTCTTTACAGACTGTCGCTGTCCTGTTGATATCATCAACTTTGAGGTCCAACGTTTCTTTTTCTGTAGCCTATTATATAATGATAGTTGCCCTTTAGGTGTCCCAACAATACAGATATTTAATTGATGACTGTGTTCTTATTTTTCAGATAATATGCATCATAACTTTATACTTACTGTTAACAGCCCTAAGCACTCAGCAACATTAGGTAAGTCCTTTTATCTTTAAGGTAAATTAGGTGCTGGTTTTGAAATAGCACAGTGACTTGTATTTAAAGTGGACGAAACCACTTTTCAGTAAACCCCCCTCATGTCCTCCCTTTTGTAAGGGGCATCCAGATTTGGGATGTTTCGCTGCTGTGTGAAATGCCCAGTTTGCCAGGTATACTCACCTCAACGGTGATCCCACAGCATTCTATGCCATGCATATGAACTGGCAACATAGAGTGCTCATTTACAGAGGCAGCATAGAGCTCCGGGTGCGGCTGGATTCCTTTCGGGCACTCCACCTGGCTGTGCATCCCTGCGCCGCCATTGAGAAAGGCTTGTCACGGGAGTGAGTACTAGCCAGAAGGATACTGAGTATGCCACCGCCACTTGCACATGAGCCGTTGGATTGCCAGATCAGTTAGTATACTAAGTAAACCGGGCTATTCACAGAGCAGGTCACCCCAAATTGGGATGCCCCAAATACAGAATCAGTCATTTGGCCCTGGTATCTAAAAGACCTGTCTGGTGCTGTAATACTGAACTAACAATATTTTGTCAATATGGATAAAGTAAAGACAAAAAATGATAAAATGTGATTATGTCATTCCATGTAATTATTTGTGTAGCAAAAGCCCTTTTTTCTGTTCCCATGATGCCTTGAAGCAACTGCAGTTAAATGAATATTCTACAAGAATAAAGACTTATTGCTGATTTTTTGCTGTGATGCAGAGGTTTATTATGAGATTTACTGTTTAGAAAAGGTACCATTAACCCCTTCACCTCAACTTGCCTTGCTTAATTTGAAACCCCCCGGATGCACAAGATCACAATTTGAGCTTATCAGACACATACTTACAGGCGCTAAACTTATCATAGCACATTCATGGAAGAAGAAAATGATCCCTAGTGGGAGCCTGGTCCCCCGCATCAGTGAAGTTATGTTCTTCGAGAAGATGGCAGCCTCGATGCAAGGCAACCTTGCCCGCTTCTTGGCCATCTGGGAAGGTTGGATTACACATTTCCAACCTAAAAAGTTTGACCGTTCCCTCCTCACATCTCAGTGATGTGTTGTATGCATCTCGCGTCTACTGGCGGCTGGACACCCACTCCCAAATCTTTCCCTTTCCCTCTCTTTACCCCCCTATTCCCGTCACTCTTGCCCCCCACTCCTAGTCTTCCGTTCTTCTTCCTCAGGTACGTGGTCTTTTGCCACATGCACCCCATACCTTGCTTTTCGAGATAATGTTTACAATTTGTGTATATGTTGACACCCCTTTGGGTGTAATTATATGCTCCACAAAATGTAAAGTTCGCTGCAATGTAATGTACTTCTCCTATATTCTCAATAAAAATATTGATGAAAAAAAAAAAGAAAAGGTATCATTAAAGTCCCTGCCACCTCGGGAGCCCGAAAGAAGGTCAGTATGTAGCCTAATCTCAGACTGCTGGGCAACCCCCATTGGAAAGTGGTCCAAAAGCCTTTGAAGGCTAAAAAGCGGAACAAAACCCAAGGCTGCTGCTGGCCTTTCCTCGAGGCATCCTGAATTTGAATGCCCTGCTTAATGAAATTCTCCAGGTTGACGGTATTCACTCAACCTTCCCCCATCCAATGGCGTATGCGCGGGCTCTTGTCCAGTCAGAGCCATTTGCTGAAAGACATACACATGGCAAACGGCTCTGAATTGTTTGTTTGATTTTCACAATGGGAAGCAAGAGCAGCCACATCCCCTGCATCCTTAAGCTGTGCGCACGCTCTTACCTCAACCATTTAGGCTGATACAGTGCGCACTTCTGGGGTTGTGCCCTTTCTCGGTCCCCAATGAAGCCTATCAGAATCGCTTGCCTAATGCCCTTTCTCACGGAAAACGGCTCTGATTTGATGAGAGTCCGCACATGTGCTGTTGGACCAGGAAGAGGTGTATTGTACTGAGCATTCAGACAGCTGGGCATCCCAATTCAGGATGCCCCAGGTCACAGAGAAAGCCCCAGGATAATAATTATCCCAGATTTGTTCCTCTTTAAGTACTGGCCATCAGCCACACTTCTCCTGGCTAAGCTGTCTGGCCACGGTCATCTAAAGCAGATACGTCACTGGAACATTGTCAGGGCTAGATTACAGGAGAGGCAAACTGGGGCTCCTGTTCTGGGACTTCAATTACTTTGGGGATTCTCCATTTGTTAACAAGGGCAGCAATCGACCCACAAATATTTACAGGGGGGCTCCACTACACTTTTTGCCCAGTGGCCTCCACAAAACGTAATCCTGTCCTGAACACTGCCCCCTGCTGTCATTACAGTGTATGAGTGTGCAGCTCCACACAGGGCCCAGCATCAACACGCTTCCTCTGCTGTGACAGCAGTGTTAAACCAGGGAAAATGGCCAGAGACTGGGACCTCAATCTACAGAGCAGGTAAGTTATAAAACAGCGGACTAGCTAGAGGTAAGTTGTGTATTTTTTATGGCTACAGATGCCTTGCAATAATATACATCAGACCTCCACACCACAACATTTCACTTTCTGCTGCTTGCAAGATGTTCTTTCAAGGTTTTTCTTTATTAATATTAATATTCTATTAATTCTTTTTCTTTCTAGATTGCCGAATCAATAATATTCACCTCCCACCTTCCTCCACAAAATACAATACACTCTCCTTCTCTCGCTCCTTTCATAATCTGTCTCATTTGCCACCATCTTATGAGTCTGCGATAAAGGCAGACATTAGTAGATACTCATCGCTGAAGAGGCTGGGTAAGTTTTGTCAAAGGTTTTGACTTCTTAGCCCCGTTTTTAATTCTACAAAACAATTACCGTAGTTTGGTTAAACTTTTTTTTAGCCCTTATGGTTCAGGCTAAAGTTTAAATTAACAAAACAAAAAGTTCCCCCTTCTGAATTATCTGATCATACTGACTAGTTGGGGGGGGGTCTACAAAATAAATAAATAAAAAAAAACCTTATTCCTGCATAATTACTTGCCACAAACCACAACTGTGGCTACCTGAGAATCTGTAATATCTTCTAAATATATTGGGGTCAATTCAGAGCCTGGTGAGAAAACTCTCTTTTTTTAGGAGAGAAAACTGTCATTCACTTTCATTGTCCACTGGGTGTAAATTCTCACCTGGCTCTGAATCAGCTCCAAAGAAGACAATGAAAGTCAATGGCAATTTTCTCCCCTAAAAATAAGTTAATTTTCTCACCAAGCTCTGAATCAACCCCATTAAGTCTTGTGGCTGGGTGTCTGACACATCATGTAAAGTACTCGGTTAGGTTACAAACAGACTCCAGGAAAGAGTGTTATTGTTGTTACTGGTACCCTATAGGGTCCTGGAGTCTGGCCAGTAGCTGGGGAAGCTGGGTGAGTCCTGCTGGCCTAATAGCCCGATTCACTACTGATCCAGTGCAGGGGTATTATAAAGAAGCTGATGAGCCTCAAAAGGATGCTGACTGCTGCTGCTGGACTTGCTGAGTGTTGGAGGGCACTGAGGATGGTCAGGCTGTGGAGAGCCCTCAGCCAGGTAGCTGTGTGGGTCAAACCCGGCATCAGAAAATATCCAGCCAGGCTTGTTCTTCTTTCTTTTAATAGAAGTAAGAGGACATCCAGGGTGACAAGCTCTGTCACCCCTGATAGATGAAACCTGCCACCCCTGGATTTCTACCATGAGAGAATAAACCACAAGCTTTGTGGGAGTTTTATTCAGTTCAGGTGTATAAGTGACCCCTCCTCTCATTAGCCAGCGTGTTTATATGTATTTTTAATATCACACAATTCCGTGATAGTGCTCCTTTAAGTTTGACCATTTTGAGTTAATTACCCCCTTGTATGCTTGTGTCTTTGCCCAAGAAGATCCCGGAGTCTTATGCAGATATGTAGCTATTTAAACAAAAGCAATTCCCGCACTGCCAAGTGTGACAATATAAAATTCTGGATGCTGGCTAGGGAGGGGTCAACCCTTCAGGGTCAATTACATCTAAAGGAAACAGATGGTGAGTAACCAGCCCAACTCACCAGAACCCCCCCTCCTATCTGTACAGATGGGCTGCTCAACAGAATGAGGTTACTTCAAAATACAATTTTTTTTTATTATGAGCCAAAAAAGAAGGACATACATTTAAAATACATAATTAAAACCGCAACCGTGGGGTGTGGCGGAGTATAGTTGGACTATTTCAAAACATATGTTGGGTTGAACCAAGTATCTACATATATGCACAATGGGACTATTTACAAGGATATTTACATTTCCATGATTGTACTAACAGTATCTATACAAATTGAAGTACTAATAAATGCCACGGGAGCTACCCCTCAGAAAGTGCTATAGTGTCATGTGAAACAGTGCCAAACACATGCAAGGTGTAAAAGATAAACTTAAAGCGTGAGTAAAGAAACAAAAAATTGAGAAAAGTGTGAATAAACAATCAAAAACAGAAGAGGGACATAAGTATCCCAATAATGAATGCACAAGCACCAGTGAGTGCTCAGGTGCTAAAGTGCTGATACAAGTGCAAAAAGTAAAGAGAAGGAGTAGACTCCCGGGCATATGTTGATCTAAAATATATACACTCAGAACAACCGCACTGTGCAAAACTGCATATAATTTAATACATAGGGTACAGAACAATGTACATTACCGTATCATAAGGTCCAGATCCACCCACCCTCACGGTGCCAGCACTGACGCGTTGCGTGGCCGTTGCATGGGCCACTTCATCAGAGTGTAAATGTAAATATCCTTGTAAATAGTCCCATTGTGCATATATGTAGATACTTGGTTCAACCCAACATATGTTTTGAAATAGTCCAACTATACTCCGCCACACCCCACGGTTGGGGTTTTAATTATGTATTTTAAATGTATGTCCTTCTTTTTTGGCTCATAATAAAAATTTTGTATTTTGAAGTAACCTCATTCAGATATGTAGCTAAATATAGCTGGGATTGTTTATGCAGGGAATTTACTTAAGCCTTCCACTTGATATGTAGCCTATTTAAGCAGATGTTTATGTTGTACCAATTTTACAACAGAGCTCCTTAAAGAATATTCATAGTAGGCAAGTAGTTGCGTGGTAAGTCAAATTGCTTTGAGGAAACCATGTGTGTGACCAGCTCTGGACCCCCCCACGGCACTTTCAAGCTACATGACCATACTTGACCATACTTTAGGCCAGTGTTTCTCAGCCCTGTCCTCAAGTATACCAAACAGGTCACGCTCCATTATGCTTCTGAAACACTAATGACTTTATCTGTGTGCCGAAGCGGATATCCACAAAACATGGCCTGTTGGGGGAACTTGATGACAGGCTAGAGAAACATGCTTAAAGGAGCACTATCGCAAAATTGTATAATATCAAAATCCATATAAACACCTTGGCTAATGAGAGGAGGGGTCACTTTTACACCTGAACTGAATTAAACTCCCACCAAGCATGTGGTTTTCTTCTCCTGGTAGGAATAAAACTTAGGGGTTACAGGTTTAGTCAATGATGGGTGACAGAGCCTGTCACCCGTTATTTCCTCTGTCTATCAATAAAATAAAAAAAACAAGTCTGGCTGGATATTTCCTGATGCCAGGTGTATAATTGACCCCTACACTTGCCATCCAGCATATTTATATGGATTTTTATTGTTGGGACATTTTTTCGCGATAGTGCTCCTATAAGTTGACCTTACTGGGCCAACTAGTAAAACAAATCAATAAATTACTTTTTACATTCAGTCAAACATTTTTGCCCAAATTCTCAACGTTGCTTTATGGAACTATTATGAGATTTACAGTGAGTATACCAGTAATATACTATAGTTCTATTTTCTCTTTTCTTTATAACCAATATGAAACCAGCAAAAAAAATACTGAGAAGCTTGCAAGCTGAATGGTAAATACTTTACCTGACCATTGATGGTTAAACCCTTTTGGCTAACCATAGATGATCTACTGAAGACAAAAAGTGCTTCCAATAATGTGAACAGGTTGTCTATGGTCTCCCACATAAAACAGGATAAGCACTCCAGATGCTGTAACATTGTTTTGCATAAGGAGTATAATGTATCATTCTTTAATGAAGGAGAACGGGTTTACTGACAATGCATACACCCCTTTTCCAGAGATTGCTGAAGGTTCTGGTTTAGTGAGGATAGGTAGTCTGGAATTTCCCACATCAAATGACAACCTATACCTTTAAGAAAGTATGTTTGATATCAAATGTCTCTTACATACAATTTCTTTTCATTTTTATCTTTTGATTTTCCCAAAGCCGAGAAAGATATGGATGACTTTTACCTAAAAAGAAAACATCTTGCAGAATTAACTCGTGGAACGCTTCCGCTTCATGTCATGAAAATGAACTATGATTGTGATGGTTACCTGGAAAAATCACAAGCTCCAAGGCGAGTCATGTCCCAGGAGCACATCCTTTCAGATAATCACTACCCAATTCATCATGATTATACTATACCCAGAGACCGGCTTATTTCTCAAGAACGTCTTCTTTCTCGCGAAGTTTTGCACTCACAGGAACATCTGCTTTCTCCTGAAAGAATACCTCATCGTGGGCCAACTCAATTCCATGAAATACGCCTGGGACATCAGAAGGCCCTGTCACACACCAATGTTTGTGCTAGCACCCCAATGCTAGACCGTCACCACATGATTAAAATGAATTCCCATCCTACATCTTCCAGTTCCCCTAAGACCACCTGGGATATGGCAAACCACACAGCCAATCGACGGCAAGCATTTGCAACAAAGCGTCAGAATACCATTGAGCAGCTTCAGTTTATTCCTGGCCATCTTCCAAGTCAGCATTTGCGCACTGGAAGCAAGAATGAGGTCACCGTTTAAGCTACTCATGTTAACTGTTCTTTTCCCTTAGAAAAAAGGGAGATGGTCTTTGTTCCGTGGCTTCCTTAATATTTTCTCATTGCTAGTTTGTACTTATGCTCTCGCAGAAATAAAACAAAGGAAAGAGCACTCCAGTTTCTTGGAATCAACTGAGGGGAGTATTTTTACTGTTTTGCTCTGTCTTAGTTTTCCAGCTTTATCCTCTGCAGCTGCCACCACAGCCAAGTTCACCAATGATTGGCATCACTTGAGGTCAATTATATTGGTGTTCTAGTCTGAACCAGGAGATGTGGATACTGCAGCACCTTGCGAGGCTGGCGGGCCGAGTTAGTCCAACAACAACTTGGCAGTATTAGAATGGAAAAAGAGATTTTGAGTTTTTGTTGTGTTTTTGCCAGTTAAACAATACATCCCTGTGATGAAGGCAACTGGCAATCTGAATCTAATCAGGGTAAGACCAACCGCTAAAAGAAGAAAAAGTTGCACACTTTTTTTTTTTACAATAACATTTAAGTGAAGGATGAAGTATCACAGAGTAGCACTGCAAAAATCAAACTATAATATTGTGGCTTTTCCAAGTAATAGGTCACCCTTTTTTTTTCTAGTAAAGAACTTGGTCAAGTGCAGTCCAACCTAGTAGCTACTAAATGTGGTTCCATACAGCACAAACTGTGCCAATTATTCAAGCCAAGTTAACGGCATTCATTTCTTCAAAATCTTAGTGGCAACAAGTAACTGCGTTCAGTTTCATCGCTTTAGCCGTGAATAAAAGCAAGGATGTCACCTTTGGATTTATCATCTTGAAAAGATTTCTGAAGTTTAATTATCTGCTGTCTGCATCGTCTTTAATTAAAAGAAAAAAAAAAACAACCTAGCAAAACTAAGCCATCTGGTTCCTGAGATTGCAGTACCAATAATTCCTAAGTTTTGGTTGTATTATTTAAAATGAAAATGAGGATCGTGCCATAAAGAAATCTTTATTTTATTATTCTTATATTTTTTACTTCTGTGACATCACAATATTTTAGACTCCTATTTCGACTTTAGGCCATCACTAATGTGGTGTAACTCCCTCCCCTTCCACTCTACGCTACAATGGAGATCTTTCAAACACAAATGGCCTTAAGTGTTTCCTTAGTATCTCCCCTCAGGCAGTCATTTTAACTATAAATTAATTTCAAATTTTGTTGAGCTCTGCAAGGTACCAACCGAGATGTCAACAAATTAGAATATCCAATTTCTTGAATCTTTAAAAAAAATACGAATTTGTATGATGATTTGGGTTTACCGACTGTCAGTTCTACATTTAGAGATCACATTTGCTGCTATAAAGGTAACATTGCTAAGACACTGAATTTAGCTCCAATAAATAACAATCTACTGTTATCTCATAGTCGTTTCATGGACATTTAAAGACTAATTCATGACTAATGGTGGGAGAATTTGTAGTATACATTTTTAAACCAATGTGTGTGTGTTTTTTAACCATTCATGAAGCTTCTTGATTTTTGCTGCTCTAAAATTCATGCAGATCATTACAGGAATAGGTTTACTTTTAACAGGCCGAAGATCTTTATCAACACTGTGGCATCATTTGCACTTTTTAGTGCTTTCAGCTAATGTGATTAAAATGTAGTGCTTGCGTTTCATTGTTACAGTTCAGATTTTCCTGAACTGAGGGTGAGCGAATGCCTCCGTATACACTTAAAGAAAAAGTGCTGGATCACTTTGTGATCTTAATGTTTTGAGTTGATTCTGATGCGTTAGTCTTGCTATCAAATACATCAGAGCTCCTGTCAAAACATTTATAACCTCCCTATCTGTAATTTATTTTTAACCAGTGTGTAGCCAGTCCTTGTCAATGCAATATAGCTGCTTCTCTTAGATCATGTTGTGTCACACTTGTAATTAGTCTGAAAGTGCACTTATGGCACTTATGTATATATTCGGCTTGAAGTTGTACCTCTAAGTAGAATCCCACTGTTAAGCCTAAGTCTTTATTTGGTGTCCTGGCTTTAGGTGGCTTTCATCCATTGCACCCTTCAATTATCCTACCTGGCAATTGCCCTTTTTCTTACTGCAGTTAATTAAAGTCTATTTAAAAATTCAATTCATTTAACATGGACTTGCTCTGAGAAACTTCCCCCACACACCATCAGTGATCCCTGCATTACAGAGATACAATTTCCTAGCAAAGTTCCATCCGACTGGTGCCAGGAAACACACCTACAGCACCCACATGTCCGTTAGAAGACATGCTCAAATCGGAACAACACCCATTTTCCACAAAATGGGTGTTCCAAGCGCAGGTGGGGATCCCAATTAACGGGGCCTCCCTGCAAATTGACCAGAGAAATGTTACCTTTCTTCTGTGTCTTCTTGCGAGCGCTGCAATTGTGTGGTCTGCAGGCTTCTTCCGAGTATTTGTCTGCCGGAGGTCACGTGACTGCAGCTGCCAATGCCAGCACTGTTTCACCAGCGGCCCGAGGAAAAAATTACGATTTATTGGGTTTAATGGGTTTATTGTGCATTTTTGGGCTAATGTGTGTTGTTCCAGTTTATCTGAAGTGTGCAGATGTTTTCTCTCTTTTTTATCACCTTTCGTTGAAGGTGTACCCTAAGTTTGGGTTAATAAATAAAGAGGAACATCGGGGGAGGTTAAAACCTCCATTAAACCTCACTGGACTGCTGCCCCCCCCCGGGTCAGCTTTGGGCAGTATGTACTCATCTTGCCAGGGCATCCATCTTCTGGGTCCCTCAGGTTGCAGGTGACCTCCCAACAGGCAACACCACCTTGTAACCCATCAGGCACTGTGTGCGGCCCGCGATCTCGCACCTGCGCAGTGCTCATGAATGTGATACAATAGGGGCCACCCAAAAAGCTGCAAGACTTCCCAGAATGACTGGAGCAGCCTTGATCTTTAAAGAGCATAGCTAAAGCCATGCTGTCAAGTAACAACGGTTAAGCCAGCGGGGGGGCGGCAGAGGGCCCTTAAGCAGTCATATGTCGCCGCATGCAACAGCATCCAAAAGGTGAGCAGGGCCCGATGGGGGGGTTGGCTATATTTTTATCTGAGTCCGATGTTCTGCTTTAATATATTTAATTACTGAGAAATGTTAAGTTAAAGGGTCACTGTAGGCAAAAAGAAAACAGATCCTAGCAGCACAAGTGTACTGTGCAAGGCTGTGGAAATGCACAGTATTAAACGGTCCTTAAATTACTCAATCAGAAAGTTTTGTTTTCATTAAAATAAACATCAGAAGTATTTATTTAGTACATGCCACTATGTAGCACCTCTAGCATTAGGCCTTAAAAAGCAGTGCGAGACATCTTCCTCTCAGGCCTTCATTGCTAACAATGTGTAGCTTTTTCCAAAACATTTTATGGATTAATATCAGTTCATTATTCAAGATAACCCAAAGACAACTGAAATCCAGCTAAAGCTAGCTGGTAACTGCATGTATAATTCATTGGTATCAAACATACACTGGCTGACTGGATAGAATGTATTCATTTACTATATTAACATCTGAAAGTCATATATAACAATTACACTTGCAATGACAGCCATGACAGACTGTCGCTGTGAGTTAATGAGGTAAGTGCAAGGCTGGTCAAGTGACTGCTGGGATGCTTATTTGAAATTACTGTGACACGGACCAATGCCCCTAAATTACTAGGATATATGTGGATTATATACCAGATAAACCTTCTGATAACATATCCAACAATCTATCTTACATCAGCTATTTTTTTTTTGGGGGGGGGGGGGATTGGATAAAATGTGGCAAGCTCTTCACCTCATGTGATAGAGCCGGATATGCTGCGAGCTTACTGTCTCAGTTGCTTAGTGCTCAACTAAGGTTAGCAAGCTCACTACCTCAACACACAATAAAGTGCAAAAACAATAACACAATGAGATAGACATTTTAATCAGACGAAGAAATATGGTCATTAAACCCTTTGGGGTACTTGCTAGTGTGGAAATCTCTCCTTATGAGAGGCATAGCACAGAAGGTGACAATACAGGGTGGACAGCTTGCCACATTTATTGATTTACCCCCTTAACTCTGGAGCTTGGATTCTATGAGTGTTGCTAAATAATACAATTGCATGACATGAGATCTCATAATCCTCTTTTTTACCTATACATATGACCCAGCAAGGCAGAAACTCGTAAGGGTTCATATATTCGAAGACTGGAAAGCTTTGCGATATGCACTACTGCAAACATAGTGATTACAATAACTTTCTTGAGTTAAACACTAGTAAAACATCTTTTGACAATTAAAGATTCGGGTTTGGTTGGGTACCTGCATAAGTACCTACAAACATGACATCAACATAAAATGGGAAACTGTAGATAAAGCTCCATGATCCCAGCAAACAGTTGTTTTAACCTAAGTTTACCACCTATACAAAGCAAACAGGAATGACATTTCCATTATCACATGCAACCTAATAGGCTTCTCTGGGCAACTGCCCAGATTGCCCCCACAAAGGGTTAGGGACAGTTCCCTTTATGTTTTTTTTGCTAGGTGTAACCCACATTTTAGCTATGACTGCATCTTCCTGGGCCTGGTCAAAAACATGAAATGAGGACAAATAACCATTTCACAGAGAACAAAAAATGTTACAGATGATCTAGGCCTTCCCAGCCCTTTAAAGACAAAGTTAATTCTCTGTCCTATATCTCCTAAACATTCTACTCTGTAACTATGGGTAAAGTTTTGTTATATAACAGGGCCAGATTAAATGTGGGGAAACCAGGGCTACCACCCTGGCCCTCACTAATTGTTTATAAGAGCAGTGATCTAAAGTTACTTATTTGTGGCTTCCACTAGACTTTCTTCCCATGGGCCTCAACCACACTTTATCTGGTTCTACTTTAAAGAAAAACAAAATAAAAAGGGGTATTTAACGTTTCTCCCCTGCAGCAGCTCCTGGCTGGTCTGGTGCCTAGAAACCTTGCGTTTGAGTTCGGGTTTCCTGGTGACTGTGCATGCTCCCGCCTCCCCTCATGTCAGCCCCAGTCAATGTGCATGCCCATTTAATTCACTGCAGTGGAAGGGGATCCCAGGCACATAAAAAGGACAGTATTACTGAAAAGGGGACAAAAGCAAAAAAACAGTGAGCCTTGGTTGGGTGACACTAGGAATTCTGTGGCTCTTACTCACTACATTACTTGTTCTTAGAAACCAGAAAGCTATTTGGAGCTGGACCTGCCACCAGAAGCTGCTGCAAGGGGCAAGAAGGCGAGTACCCTTTTTTGTTTGGTTAGGGTTTAGAGTGCCTTCACAGACCAGAATAAAACATTACAGATGTTTAAGCCTCCGTATATTTTTCAAAGGAAAAATATAGTTCATTCCCATATCTTCTTAAGCATTTTACTATGTAATTATGGCTAGTGTTTTGCTTTAAAGCAGGATTAAAGAGGGGGGCAAACCAGGCTCCCACCCCAGAGCCTCCACTAGTCCAGATACTTAAAAGCAGCTTGCACAGGACTTTTCGCCCAGTGGTCCCCACCAAACTTAATCCAGCCCTGCTTTAAAAAAAGACTGTAACCCTTTAACAAAAAAATGGGTTCTCGCCTTTTCTCTTCTGCAGCAGCTCCTTGATTGTCCAGTGCTCAGAAACCTCCAGGCATTTGAGCTCAGGCCTTCCCGTGTCCTTGCATGCTCCCAATGGCGGTGGCATGCTCCCGCTATTACGGTGAACAGGGTTGGACATTCACAGACACTGACTGGCAGGGGGGCAGAGCCACATCAAACAGTGATCACTGCGAGATGCATTCTCAGAAACTAAGGTTTTTCTTAGATGGATCTGCTGCAGCCATAAAATGTTTAAGTACCCTTATTTCGTTTTGTGAGGAGCCACCCACCAGCCACCAAGCTTAATGTTAGCTAAAATAACTAACCTGTAATTCATTTGTTTACAACCTACTACGTTTTTTCTCCTGCCACCCACCAGCCACCAAGCTTAATGTTAGCTAAAATAACTAACCTATAATTCATTTGTTTACAACCTACTACATTTTTTCTCCTGCCACCCACCAGCCACCAAGCTTAATGTTAGCTAAAATAACCAACCTGTAATTCATTTGTTTACAACCTACTACGTTTTTTCTCCTATGTGTACATAATATATTTAAGCTAGAGCTAACCCATGTGCTTAAAAGCTGAACAAAACCTTAATTCCCTTTTAGATTATTTGTAAGATATTCAGATTTCTGTAACATGGCCTTTCTTGAAAATGGTCCCATTTGAACTGTAAATACAATGTTATCTAACTTGTAGCTTCTAGACTTCTTGGTGAAAAGCTAAATACCAAGCACAGAGCAAAGCACATTTGGTTGTTGTCTGCTTTCATGATACCAAATGTTGCTCTCAAATTGCTGTACATGCATAGTGATCTACTAACATTACCTTTTAAAAGCCATTTTCTATGCTTTAATGTGTGAGAGAAAAGATTATCAATGCATTGCTTGGAATGCTTGAAACAACACGCAAATATTGACTGGAAATTGAAATAAATGTGTTACAACTCCAAAGAAATCATGTCTGTTCACCAATAACTACAGTGAAATTTTTATATTATTTGTTCCATCTAGGCATCAGACATTTAACAACTCTGAATTTAGAACTGCTGGTAAAAAGACCAGTTTTAAGCAAATGTGATTCCTTTTAAGTTTGTTTCAGCCTTTTACTATAGTTATTAGGGATGAGCGAACCGGTTCGGATGAACCGGAATTCGCTCTGAATTTCAGGGAAAATCCGATTCGGCATGAACCCGAATTTCTTTTTGGTTCGTGTCAATCGAATTTTCCCTGAAATAAAAAAAAAAAAATGCCGGCATGGTGGGAGCGGGCAGGCCGGCTACGCTGTCAGCGGGCGGCGGAAGCCGGCCCCGCTGACAGCGCAGCCGGCCTGCCCGCTCCCACCATGCCGGCATTTGTTTAAAAAGCAAACACTTACCTGCATGGTCGGAGCGTGGAGGCCGGCGCCGCTCTCAGCTGTCATCAGAGGACGCGTCATCAGAGGCCTCCACGCTCCGACCATGCAGGTAAGTGTTTGCTTGGTGGTGGGAGCGGGCAGGCCGGCTGGCGGCCCGCTGACAGGCGTAGCCGGCCTGCCCGCTCCCACCATGCCGGCATTTTTTTTTTCAGATGAGCGATTCGTGAAATTTCGATTCGGGCGAACCCGAATTTCTTGGGGAAATTCGGCAAATCGCCCGAATCGAACTTTCAAGAAGTTCGCTCATCTCTAATAGTTATATACTAAAGGTTTCCTATGGTCGTAGTAAGTATTCCAACACAAGTGTTTCTTTTTTCATGAAAGCTGAAAATATTTTTGCTTATGACAACTTAAAGTGGTCCTCCAGTTAGATATGCTCTGGGCATCCTCTGGGAATTGCATCCCCCGCCACCTTGGCATCCTGATTTGGGATACATGGCACCACATGAGGTGCATGCACGCCTGCCCCACAATCTGAATTAGACACCAGAAGAAATGTAGGACGCTGGTTGCAGCTTAAGTTTTCATTTTGGACATATAGCAGTTTTGAAAAACATAATTCTGTGAGTAAAAGTTGAAAGTAATCATTTATACACTGCATTTTAATCAGCATAGCTAAGGATTTAATCGTATAACTGATTTGTATAAATATGTTCTTGTTTTAAAGTCGCTGTCCGGGAAGCAGCATATACTCACCTATAATCTGGTAAATCACGATGCCGGCAGTTTGAAACTTAGAGGCCGATTCATTAATAGCGGCAGGTAGCGACAGTTGAGCGACTGTAGCGGCATTTTCAGAGCGCCCGCTAGTAGTCGCTGTGCTTGGCCGTTGTTCGGTTGTTGATAGCGACTCAGTCGGTTTGCCGTAATGTTGAATATTGGATGAGGAGTCGCTATTTGACAGGTTCCGAGTATGGGAGCGCATGATAGCGACTGGCCCTAGCGACCGGCTCCCATCCCACCATATTCATTAACAAATCACGCTCAAAAAATTCTCGCGCTGTAAAATGCATGTTTAAACCCCAGAGCGCTGGCGGCGATGGGTTAAAAGTAGTTTTTTTAACCCCCAAACAACCATATATTTGGAAACCAAAAAAAAAAAAAGTTTTTTAAATAATTTTGTAATATGAACACATTAATATCAGACCTGTAATATCAATTCTGTACATTTTTTTTTTTTTTTTTTTTACCTTAAAAAAATTATCTAAAATGGCAGAAGTGGTCACAGAATTTTTCACATTAAGAAAAAAAAAAACAATTAGTAACAATTAATTATTAATATTTAAAGATTGTTCCATTGAAATGCATTGGAGAGCGCCAGGTAGCGAGAGGTCATACCTGTCGCTGTTCAAGGTCGGACGCTGGCGCTGTGGGCTGAGGCTGGAATAATGATGAATGAGTGGCTATATGGCGCTATCTCAGTCGCTAAGCAGGATTGGCTTGATAAATGTGTGATTGTGGTGGGGAGCCGGCATTCTCGTGGCGGGGCCCGTCATTACCGGCCGCTCACCAGTCGCTACCTGTTGCTATTCCTTCATAAATAAGGGCCTTACTGGCATTGGTGATCCTGTCCCTTCTATCCCGGAGCAGAGTGGCCGCCACCCCCTTGCATCAGATAGGATGACTGGCTGCACCTGATCCATTTGTTATAATGGAGGCGGGGGTGCCAGCCCTCAGCACACCCCCCATTAAAATGAATTTAGCAGGTGTGGCCAGAAATTGTAACTTATTCCGGGAGAAAATGAGGAGGTAGAAACGCAGCCACAGGCTGTGGTCCGGGGAGGGTGCAGTCTGGGTCTCCAGCAGAGTTACATTTCAAGTCAGAATAGTGCCAATCAGCTGTGCAGGACTATAGGTCAGTATGTATTGTTTATTCTTTTGGCCTGGGTAGTCCCTTTACATCAAATTAAAAAAAAAAGTTTTTAAATTACATTGCTTTTAAAATAACTTCTTTTAAAATAACTTTTAAATAATAACTTTTAAACAATTAGTGCAAACCAAATTTGATTTTCCAAAGTATGTGCAACAATAAAACATAAGCCTGGGGTTTGCCTAATAAATTGCAGAAATGAAAGATAAAACAGAGCAACTCTTCTCAGCATTTTCTTCCTCCATTGGAAGGCTGTGTGTGACGACCCACAGCCGCTCTAAGACCAGTGATGCCATTTCAGCCATTTCTCTTCCTACCACAATTATCTGGGAGATCAAAGCAAGGCTGTAAAATGAAACATGCCGAGGTGTGGCTTCCCGTTTTTACCGGTCTGCAAACTAGCAAACAGGACACCTCATTTTTGTAATGAAGCTGTAACAGATTGTAACAGAATGGCCAGTAAAAAAAAAAATAAAATTCAGCACGACCCACCAAGAGACAGGCTCCATCCCCTGGGAGGAAACACAAACTGATGACAGACCTGGAGGGATGTGCTTAGTCGGAGTTACACTGGACCAAGTGTAGTTTTGGTCTGGTGAATGTGATTCCTAGGGGGCATCCTGATTTGGGATAACCCACAGTCAGAATCACTGCCTAGTCCACTTCCCAAACCGCACACTTATTTAGCTGTGATCCACTGCTGTAGACAAATT
The DNA here is from genome assembly GCA_027917425.1 of Gastrophryne carolinensis. Lineage (NCBI taxonomy): Eukaryota > Metazoa > Chordata > Amphibia > Anura > Microhylidae > Gastrophryne > Gastrophryne carolinensis. The sequence goes on along the minus strand of CM051242.1, from coordinate 79,374,756 downwards.
AGCAGCAGCTGCACGTACTTCTGGTGTCTAAAGCGGTGGAATGTGGCTGGGGAGGGGGTTAGACAGCAATCCTGACTGTAGGGTATCCCAATTTAAAGTGGACCAACACCCAGGGGTGATCGGCCCGATCACCTCCCTCACCGCGGGACATCAGAGATCGGGATATCCCGCGGGGTGAAACCCCCCCAAAACCTTACCCCTCTAGACGTGCGCGCGCCCGCGCCGGCCGTTTGTGAATGGCCGGCGCGGGCGCGCGCCCTGTAAGAGTGACGTGCGGGAGGCGGCGGCGGACGCGCTGTCTCGGACGTCGGCGGGGATTGGACGGCACGGTCACGTGGGAGGGTGGTGAGGTGAGTTTTTGGGGCTTTCTGGGGGGTTTCACAGAGGGGTGCCCCCCCCCGAAGTGGACCAAAACCCAGGATAGTCAAAATCCTGGGTGTTGGTCCACTTTAAGATGCCTCTTAGAAATCATACTAGTCTTTGGTGCCGTTTCATGTAGGTTTACTTCCCTTCAAAAGCTCCTTGTGGCTTATAGCAATTAGAGGCATGACATACAATTTAGCTACTTTGTTGTTATAGATAAATTTGTTAAAGTGTTAATGCCTCATAAAATATGGTTCCTAGACCTGGTTGTTTTTTTTTAATGAAGATGGTAAGTTGTTAAATGCTACTTTGGTGGTGAACTTTATTCTTCCTAGATGCACTGTAGTTAATCTAAGTGCTTTTAAATGAATTCATCCTGTCAGCCAGAATACATTGAGCATTTAACTACAATTAAAAATCCTACTTGCTGAAAAATGTTGATGTAGGACCCATCTATGAATGTATTACTGAATATCTAAAAGACTCCAGGGCCGACCGACTAGGTGCCCCCGGGGCATGCTGATTCAGAATGCTCCACAGTCAGAGCCCCCCAGATCTCCCACAAGAGCCTTACCTTTCCACAGGCCCTTGCCATGATCGCCACCCGCCACTGTATCCCCAACATTGCTGCAGCTGTGTGCACTCTCATGCCCAGCCATTAAGATAGGCACTCCATAGGGGAGCCGGAAATGCATGTGCCACCGCGCCATGCTGTTCATTAGTATGCAAGGCATAAAGTGGTAATTGGACAAACATTCGCACATGTGCATGGAATGGCGGAGAGGTGAGTACAATGGGCGGGCTGAAGGTTTCACACAGCAGAGCATCCCAATTTTGGACACCCCATGGCAAGAACCAATCACCAGGATAATCAAAATCTTTGCCACCTCATACACTTATTGGTAGACTGCATTAAACAGACTTTTTGTTGAGGTACATTTTGCCTTAAAGTCACATGGCATGTCGATATAATAACATGTATAGCAATTTTACAGTCACTTGGGGGAAAGTCAAACCATTCATTTGTTATCATATTAGAACAAAGATTTGCCACCTATGACCAGCTTTAACTGGCCAGGACTTGAAAACTTTTCTACTTGGTTGCTCTTAATTATACCAAACTGGTGGGATTCTAATATTTTTAATATTTGCACTTCTACATAGAAAAGATAATATAGGCTTAAGAAATGTAATGTTTAATCCAAAATCTTAGTGTTCTTCCATACAAAAGCTTCAAATGCCGACAAGTAGCAGATACCCACTGTTCCACTGTTTCATCACCATTAACTTACATTTCAGAGTCAGAATTATTTCTATGTAAAATGACATATTGTCATAATAGTCCATCACTTCTTACAGTTGTTATTCATTTGTAGTTGTTTAACCTTTAGCAAATCCCAGACAAAACTGACCATTGTTTCGGAGTTACGAATTCGGAATGCTTAAATTCTGACAGCTTAACTAATCGTTTCATTTTTGATAGCGACAACATTGGATGATGTGTGACCAATGTTGTTCTTGAAAATGAATCTAGTAATTTGTTAAGATAACATATACTTAACATGGAGATTGTTTTAAAGCCTTTAAGAGTCAAGAAATAGTAAGTAACCTTTAACATAAACAAGTAGATTCCATAAGTGCTCAATGACCACTCAATAAAGCCAACCAGTCACTGAACCAAAAATGGTTTTGACTCGGCAAACTAATTTATGCCTAAAAAACTGACATTGTTACTTTGCTGTGGCAATAACTTTGAGCGCATGAATTGTGTAAAATGTAACTGAAGGCAAAAAACACGATGAAATTATATTGAAACTAAAGGGTGGTCATTTGTGGACAGGGGAGGCCGATTCATTAATATCGCCAGGTAGCGACAGATGAGCGACAGTAGCGGCATTTTCAGAGCACCCGCTAGTAGTCGCTGTGCTTTGCCGTTGTTCGGTTATTGATAGCGACTCAGTCGGTTTGCCGTAATGTTGAATATTGAGTGAGGAGTCGCTATTTGACAGGTTCCGCGCTGTATGGGAGCGCATGACAGCGAATGGCCATAGCGAACGGCTCCCAGCATATTCATTAACAAATCACGCTCAAAAAATTCTCGCGCAGTGAAATGCTTGTTTAAACCCCAGAGCGCTGGCGGCGATGGGTTAAAAGTAGTTTTTTAACCCCCAACCATATTTTTGGATAAAAAATATTACAAAATGTTTTTCAAAACAATTTGTAATATGAATACATTAATATCAGACCTGTAATATCAATTCTGCACAAATTTTTTTTTTTTTTTTTTTAACCTTAAAAAAAATATCTAACATTGCAGAAGTGGTCACAGAATTTTTGACATTTACAAAAAAAAAAAAAAACATTAATAGCAATTAAGAATATTTAAAGATTGCTCCATTGAAATGCATTGGAGAGCGCCAGGTAGCGAGAGGTCATACCTGTCGCTGTTCAAGGTCGCTCGCTGGCGCTGTGGGGTGAGGCTGGAATAATGATGAATGAGTGGCTATCTGGCGCTATCTCAGTCGCTAAGCAGGATCGGCTTGATAAATGTGTGATTGCGGAGGGGAGCCGGCGTTCTCGTGGCGGTGCCATCATTACCGGTCCCTCACCATTCGCTACCTGGCGCTATCCCTTGTTAAATAAGGGCCTAAATGAAACAGACCTACTGTAGTTCCATCTAAAGCAGCTCTGCTACCCTTTAGCAAGGTCAGTATTCCTATTTTCCTCTTTGTGTGTCCTACGAGCACTGGTGTAATTCACATTTCTCCATTAAATACAGTTATAACAGTTATAACCTCACCATAGATCATCGCCGACATGTTCGCATTCACATTCCACTTTGTGACATCACAATTAGGAGCTTTTTACTTCTTCCTATTTTATAAATAAAAAGAAAATATGAATATATAGCGTGTGTGTGTGTGTGTTATACAGAACCTGTCCATAACATGGCAGGTCGCTGTTTCAACTTGTAAGGGCTAATAAATGCTACATATACTTTTTTGCTGCCAATAGGCACCCAATATGGGTGTGTTGGGTGCCCATTCCTCAGAGTACAAAGTGTTCTTTTTTTGTCCCAGAGACATTTTTTTTTCAAAGTTTGCTTTGTGTTCTTTTTAAAATGTTTGAAATGTTAAAATACATTGATGTTAATTTAAGTTTACAAAAAATGATTTTGTAAATAAATATTTTAATCATTAACTTCAAAATATAATATTCTATAGAGCACAGATTTAGATTTGAATGAGTTCTTTATTGCTGCCTCTGTTCTTCCTGCCTACATTTTTTTTTAAATGACTGCGTCCTTCAATGTTTTCTCCACTCGCCACTTCTACGATGGAAAGTGTCTGCACCACACTGTCCGACAGAAATCCTTCATGAGATAAAGATTTCATTGTATAATGTCTATCAAATGTTTCCAGAAACGAAGGTCTATTTTATGCTTGCATGCAACAATATCACATTTCTAGTCGTGCTTCCCTCATCATCATTCATTTCACTAAAATATAGACAGATACATTTGCTTTACTATGCTCAGTTACAAAGAAGGTTAGTTAAGATGATTCTATAGATGTTATTACAATTATACCCTCCAATACATGGTTGTGCATAAAAGCATTGCTGAACAGTGGATTAAACATATTGAAAACATTAGTTTTTCCTGAAAATACATACTGCATAAGACATCCATTCATTAGTGTCTTAAAAGAGAGCTCCAGTCAAAAAATATATATATATGGGCACTTTATTATCTGAGATCTAGGGGGACCTGGGGGTGTTAATAAAAGCCACACCTATAGAAAAATTATAATTAGAAAGTGTATTATTAAAATTATATATATATCAATTATTATGTCTTCTGCTTATATAAGCTCATCCACATATCAAAACACATTAGGATAACAGCACTGACTTGTATTGTGTCCATACCCTCCAATACATTAGAGATATAGAAATAAAAATAGAACAAAGGCAGTCAGGGCAGTATAGATATGTTTCCTCTTTAGAGAACAGGTTAAACAAGGGGTTTTAATCCTCCCAAGACGGGGAGGCCGATTCATTAATAGCGGCGGGTAGCGACAGTTGAGTGACTGTAGCAGCATTTTCAGAGCGCCCGCAAGTAGTCGCTGTGCTTGGCCGTTGTTCGGTAGTTGATAGTCGGTTTGCCGTAATGTTGAATATTGGGTGAGGAGTCGCTATTTGACAGGTTCCGCGCTGTATGGGAGCGCATGATAGCGACTGGCCCTAGTGACCGGCTCCCACCATATTCATTAAAAAATCACGCTCAAAAAATTCTCGCGCTGTAAAATGCATGTTTGAACCCCAGAGCGCTGGCGGCGATGGGTTAAAAGTAGTTTTTTAACCCCCAAACAACCATATTTTTGCCAAAAAAAAAAAGTTTTTAAAATAATTTAGTAATATGAATACATTAATATCAGACCTGTAATATCAATTCTGTACAATTTTTTTTTTATTATTTTTTTCCCTTAAAAAAATCTAAAATGGCAGAAGTGGTCACAGAATTTTTCACATTTAAAAAAAAAAAAAAAATTACTAACAATTAATTATTAATATTTAAAGATTGTTCCATTGAAATGCATTGGAGAGCGCCAGGTAGCGAGAGGTCATACCTGTCACTGTTCAAGGTCGGACACTGGCGCTGTGGGCTGAGGCTGGAATAATGATGAATGAGTGGCTATCTGGCGCTATCTCAGTCGCTAAGCAGGATTGGCTTGATAAATGTGTGATTGTGGTGGGGAGCCGGCGTTCTCGTGGCGGGGGCCCGTCATTACCGGCCGCTCACCAGTCGCTACCTGTCGCTATTCCTTCATAAATAAGGGCCCAACTCTTACCTCCCCAGCTGCAGGTGATCCAGTTTCAGCTTTATTAGTGTCAGTGCTGATAACATGCTCCCCAGCTGGCTGACGGTGCCCATCCCTGCTGCCAGTTATGAGGGAGCAGGCTTCCTTGTTAATTGTCAGCAGAAAGTACCTCATTTGAGTGTCCACTGCTGATATGCTATGATAGGTGGACGCTCATATATGCTAAGGGCTGGCCAGGAGTGTGTGGATTACTACAGAGGTGATGCCTCCAAAATGGAAGATATTAAACCTGCAGGTTGGGAGGCAAATGTTTTTTTTTCAAGTTTATAAAGGGCCCATGCCTGTACCACTGGGGTCAACATTCTGCATATATTTTTAGAGCCATTGTGAATTTCTTTTACTGTTTGAGTAAAAGTGACATTTATGCTGTAGATGCTGGATCTTACTTCTCTCTGTATTGGTTACTCTGGTGATACCAGTTTTTCCTTTGTCCCTGGCAGGCTACATAACTGGATAGGGTAAGTGGTTCCTGCCATTTATTCAAAATGGACCCTGAGCCTATCTTGTATGTTTCCCTTACCCCATACATTGCCCGCATTACAAATAATCCTACCTGCACCAATTGGGTTTTTTGAGCCTTTTAACTCTGGTGGCCCATGGAGTCTCAGGCTGCTGGCAGACCTGAAGTGTCTTCTGACTGTGTGGCTCTGCATTCTGGGATTACTGTCCTTTTCCTGACCCCAGCTCTGCCCTGTCTGTGCAAAGCACAGCTATAACCTGCCCCCCAGTACCTTTCACCCCATCCTCTCCTCAAAATGTAATGCTCCTGAGGCAAGATGGCGGCACCCGTATCCTAGAGTCCTGAACAGAGTTGCAGCCCAGTGGGGGAAAGAATAATAAGTGGCTAAAAACTTAAATATATTAATTGCTGGGGAAGTTTTTTAGTTTTTTAAGGGTTTGGGCTTTTCATTAAACGATGCAGAAGGTCCGGTTTAAACCTGTTGGACAATCAAGTACAACGAGAAGCTTGCAGCAGCGTTAGCTCCTATCCTTAGTTTTTCTATTTTGCATTGTGGCAGCATTGACAGGGTCTGTATGTGACACGAGAAAAGTTTCAGCATAAGGACTTGGTAGTACAGACAAAATAGAATGATCTGCAGTAAGCGATGTTCCACCACAAATACAGAAAATGTTAAAGAAGATGTCCGTTAAATATTATTCGTATGCTTTGATATGTAAAACTGAATGGATATATATAAAATTAACTATTTTCTCATTCATGAACATGTGAATCAAATTCCATTACAAGCCCAATTAATAACTGATAATTGATAGTGCATCTAAAACAACATACAGGTATGCACCCAATTAAAAATGTCTGAAATGATCATTTTGTCTAGAGCTCTCCTTTAACACTATATAGATATCATTCTTTCACCACATTCCTTTAAAACTTATAGCAAGATTCTAACAGTAACTAACAATTTGCAAGGGGGGGGGGGTTAAATTGCAGGCATTTTAACATGTGTGACTCCATTTTGTTACTGTAATTTTGAATATACCATTTGATGTTATGAAATGTAATACTGTTTGAACTTATGATAACAAAAAGTTAAACTAATCTTGAACTTTGCAATTTTACTGCTGTGCTAGATAACATTGTTAATAGTCTCTATCATGCAACTGAGCCAGGTTGACTGCAAAGCAGTATTGCCATTTGAAACAATTATTGTTTATTGTAATCAATCACATTAAACGCCTTCTACCTTGAATATGTTGTATTTTTTTTGCTTTTTTTGTACATATCAATATACAAAGACGGCCATCTGTCACACAGCTTTATTTACAGAAGGTGTTTACTTTCAATTTCTTTACTGCACAAGATAACTTTTACTATGGATGGCTGTTATGGTAGGTGATAAGTAGGTCTTCCCTTACAAATCAAAATATATCACCGATCAGATCCCTCCCAGCGGGGCATCCGAAATCGGGATGTCCCGCGGGGTGAAACCCCCCAGAACGTCCACAAACCTTACCTTAACCCTGTTCCAACGGCGCATGCGCGGGCCGCGGCTCGCGCTTCCCTCTAGCAGCCGTTTGTGAATGGCCGGCGCGGGCGCGCTCCCTGTTAGAAGGAAGCGCGAGACGTGGCCTCCAGCGCTCAGAGCCGCTGTGGTTGGACGCCGCTTGTACATGCATACCACAGCGGCTCTGAGCTCTCTGATTGGACGAGCGCCCGCGTAGGAGAGTGGTGAGGTGAGTGTTTCCGGGCATTCTGGGGGGTTTCACAGAGCGGGGCACCCCCGATCGGGGTACCCCAGCGAAGTGGACCAAAACCCAGGTTAGTCAAAATCTTGGGTGTTGGTCCACTTTAAAACGATGTAAATTTTTTTTTAATTCTAGGTGCATAAAAAAATAAACATAGAAAGTATCTATGCTCCATGTGAAGCCGGCAGTCTATGCTCGAGTGTTGTGCAGGGCTTGTATAAGCCTATGCGCTAGTAACCCCTATAGCCACCTGGGAGCTCCGGAATTGCAGTATATTTAATACTGCAAATGCACAGCCCCATACGGGGCTGTAAAAAGGGGTAAGGGGGATGGCAGCACAATTTCAATTCAGAAACACCAGGAATTTCATTCCTTGAACACTTGAATGACACGACACAGGTTTTGCATGGCCCAAATTGCAAGTTTAGAGCATATCCCAAAAGTGCAAAAAATGCATACAAATACAATTCCAAACAGCCCAGTGATCCCTTGGTACAAGCACCAGTCCAAAAAAGGCCCCAAAATTATAACCAACCTAGCCCATTGAAATCTATGGGATAAGGCCACACAGTGCATGGTATGCATCTGGTCTTACGTGGCACTGTAGGGAACACAGTGCCGACATACATATACTCTACGGTGCTGGGACCTGACATTCACCTGATGCTCATCTGACAATACGTGGCACTAGCACTTCTTTAATAAACCCCTAATGTACCACCTAGCCTGGTTGCCATCTCAAGAAAGTATTTACAATTTGGTTACCTATATTGTACAGAGTATTTACTGACATTTATTTACTGCGAAGAGCACGATGCACAAGATAGAAATCTGTTTCTTTATTCTGCGTCTACTGTCACCACTGGAATATCATAATTGTGGAGACATGGCCATTATATTGTATTAGGATGGGTGATACTGAAGATGTTACTTCCTTTCAGCTGCCACTTACAGGATAAACTGTATGCATGAATTTGTTTGTCCAAATATGCCTTGGGTATGAGATTTTACAAATATTACTTGATGGAACCATAGGAAGTGACCACCTTCTATTGCTCCCTTGAGAGTCCGTATCTTCTTAAAAGGCCAAACAATATTCTGAAGGACTGTATTGATCTCAAACCATAGATAAGTCATGACCTGAGACAGAACTATGCTGAACTTCTCGTAATTCAGAACCCATCCTAGACAAAGTAATAACCTCCTTGTTACATTAAGATCCTGAATTATTTTTTCTCGGCTTGAAACAAAAAAGGAGCAGATCATCAAAGTAAACTATCATCCCAATTCCTCTTTGCGTTAAATATGCCAGAGGTTCAGCTAGGACCTTTGTAAATATCCTGGTAGCTGATGCAAGACCAAAGGGAAGACAAACAAATTTTAAGTGTAGCATTTGGTTCCCTATCTTTATTGCAAATCTCAGGAAGGCTTGTGCGCAAAGACTCATTGGCACCTGCCAGTAGGCGTCCTTCAGATCTATTGCAACCATGAAGAAACCTGGGGGGAGCAAATTTCTGACTGAGAGGATGGATTCCATGTGAAAAAATCTGTAACATCATAAGAGATTTAGTTTCCTTTAGAATAACCCTAAACCCCACTGGAAGCCTTTTTCACTAGAAACACACTCAAGTACAACCCTGTCCCCCGCTGTTGGTGGGGAACTGAAACAATTACCCCCATATTCAACATTGAATCTATATGGGTCCTATGGCTAATCTTTCCTTTCTGCTTCGTTGGGGGGGGGGGACAAAACAACTTGTGGGAGGGATATGAGTAAATCCTATTGGAAATACCCTCTCTTTTACCTCTGGAAACAAAGGGACAGTCTAGAAAGGTCTCCCACCAAATGTGGAAGGATTTCGGCCGAGCCCCTATAAGCCCCTATATTCATACCCTACCCTCCTACCCTAGTTGGAAAGCATTTGTTCCTGTCTGCTGTTCTAATACCCTTTCTATCTCTGGACCAAAAGGGAATTGCCCACTTAAGGGCATGGCACAGAGGTGTATCTTAGAACCAATGTGCCCAAACCAGGTTCTTAGCCATAAGCTTCTGCGGACCAAATTGGTCATGTTCTGGGCCAGAAATCTTACTGATATGGCGGTAGCATCAGAAGGAAAGGAGGCAGCAGAAAAGAGAATAGGTAAAGCCTTCATAATCTCCTCTATACAATCAACATGCTTTAAGCTGAAGGAGCCAAAATTCAAGCCAAGCCAGATTCTGCCTGCCAGGCCCTCTTTAAAAGGGAATCCATCCTCTTATCTAACGGGTCCTTGAGAAAGCCAAAATCCTCAAAGGCCAAATCCATTCCGTTAGAAATCTTTGCAAAAGGTGAGTCCAATTTAGGACACATCCCAGAAGAGAGAGTCCTCTGCCTCTTAAGAGACCCTGATCTAAATAGTTTTTTGACTGGATCCCTCCATTTATTAAGTATAGCTTTCTTAACGGACTTGTGAAGGGGAAAGATCAAAGATGCCTCTGATACAAAGTCTGGATAAAACCCATCATGTTTAGGAAACACTCCTTTCCTCAATCACCGTAGAGAGGTGAATCATATGTAAAAGATAGGGCAAGTCTACCGGGGAAAAGAGAAACCTACCCAGAGTGGATGTCTCCGTAATAGATTCCTGTAGATGGTCCCTCATCTTCTTCAGAGACCATTACATCCGAATTTTTAGAATCTTGCCCTCTAAAATTACAATTCTGTGAAATACTCACCTGTAGAATTGGTATTATACGTATACAGTACATCCCGCTCCAGATATAATACTTACAATTGGGTTATCCTCCGCCAGAGGGCGCTGTGCACTGCAGACATGCAAAAACAGGCTCCTCCCGGCCCTTCATATACCCAGGGACCTCCCACAAATCCCCAGCATTGAAAAGCAGTGAACCAGAAGCCGGGAGAAACCAACCACCAAAACAACTGGTAATGATAACAATAACAACAATCACCATACAGGGGATCCAGAATAATGCAAACCAGTGTGGGGTGGAGCAGGATGTACTGTATACGTATAATACCAATTCTACAGGTGAGTATTTCACAGAATTGTATTATTCTAAGTATACAGTACGTCCTGCTCCAGATATAATACTTACAATTGGGACATCCAATAGCAGTGTCCATAGAACAGGGTGGGATCCCCAACAAAAAAGGCAACAGCAGACAGTTGAAGGCACTGTCACCTGTAATACTTCGCTACCAAGAGCGACACGAGCAAAGGCTCTAACTTCAACATCAAAACAACCCTTGAAAGGGTACAAACAAGAAAACAAGTAGCGTTCAAGCAAACCTGTTCAACAAGACCTGGTGCTGAAAGGCCCAAAGAGACCAAGGCACCAGCGTAATCAGAATAGAGTGAGAAGAACTCGTCCCCTTAAGGAATAGGCTTAAGTAAAGGCCTAACAAGAGCAAAAACTAAGGTAGCCCAGGAAGAAGCCAAGCCTTCCCCAGGACCAGAAGGGACATCTTATACCGGTAAAGGCCAGGCCCAAGGCCGCCTAACCCCTAGAGGCAGACAAGATCAGGTACATCCAGATGTAAGTGCCCACAACCCCGAGGAACATCAGTCCCCTAAGGGACAGAAGACAATCCAGGAAAAAATTTCAGCACCTATTGAGGGAAAATAGATTCCCTTGCCTCAGCATTACAAGGAATAATCCCAGAAGAAGGATAATGTCTTAATACCTGAGCCTAAGACACCACCTTAGGCCAAATAACCGGCGTAAGGTGGGATGCCACCACATCACGGTGAAGATACAGTAAGAAAACGAGGGCTAGCTAAACAGATCCGCCCTCTCAGGCGCACGGCCGACTGAGGTAACAGTCCCAGAAGGGCAACCTCATGGATAAGAACCATCAGACAGCATCTGGAATAGAGCCAAGGGGAACACCCCGCAAGGCAAATCAAATAGAAAGCAATCCCAACAGGGACCCTAGAACTACGTGGGGGATGTCACTGAGCAATCTCTGAAAGAAAGTCAACCCAGGCAAGGAACTGAGTAAGACTTCTGCAGAAAACAGACAGGACAGAGCCTGAACCACCAGGGCACCAAGTAGGAGAGCCAACTCCAACCCATGCTGTAATAACTATATAACCCTGGGAACAGAGCTCGCCCACAGGGGAGAGACCAAAATCTCAACCCAATCAATATGGGTAAGAATACCCCACAATAGATGGAAGAAGAAGCCAACTCCTAGGCTTCCAGAAGTCACAGACACCCACGAAGGTGCACCCATTTCCATCAAGGTGGATGAACCAACCGTCAGACCATCCAGACCAGAGTCTGTAGATAGGAGTGAAATAGAAAAGGGGGGCCTGAGTGAGCAGGCCAGCACTCCTGACAGGACGTACAGGTCCGCTGTCCACATAACCACATCTGCAACCACACTCCACTAGGCCACCCAAGGGCCGCCAGTATCACTGGTTCCCCCTTCCAGCAGCAAACTTGCACAGAACCCTGTTTCCAGCAGGGTGAATGAAGATAAAACATATAGAAACAGAATGTCCAGCATAAAGTCACGAAGCCTCATGACCAAGGACAGAACAATCTGAGACAGGGAAACAAGGGCCCAGGACCCATGAAGGTGACGGGCCCAGAAAGATCCACACTAGATGGATCACATCGAGACACAAGAATTAGCACATCCTGTCGCAGAAGGACATCCACCGGAGTGAACATCGCAGATATGCAGGGAACTCTGTCCTCCACTCAGATCAGGATCAGATACCTTCCCGGGGGATCATCCTGCTTCTTCTCCACGCAGATAATTAATACAGGCCACTGTCGTCAGACAGACCAAGGGGCCCCCAAATAGACCAATCCCGCAAGGGAGAAGTCCAGTGACATAGAGCCAACCTGAAGGCCTACCTCTTCCACAATAGACAGGTGGAAGGCCCCACCTCCCCCGGAATCACAGGGGAATTTAGGAGAAAAAGTCCCTCCTCCATCGACCTGATAGATTTGGAATCCAACCGCAGGAAGACGCAAGGAAGGGGACGCCCCCTGATTGGTACCCCTAGTACCACAGGGTAACCACCGTACCAAGGATGAAGGGTACACAGACCCAGCTCCAGGGAAGCTGGAACCCAGTCCAGCATTTACAATATGAGGAGCAGAGGAGCCCAAGGGCTCTGAGCATAGGGGACAACCTTTGAACAGCCACCAACAGGCCCGCCAGCTGCAATCCAGCCTGGTGAAGAGACGGGAACAGCAAGAGGGACCGAGCCCCTGCAAACAGATTGTCCATTTATAGTCAAGGAAGCAGGTTCCCGTATGAACCGAATCCAAGTTCAACATTAGGAATGGAGATACCACTAAGGGGAAAAAGAGGAATTGAGGTGATTGAGCACCCATCCAAAGACTCCCAAAGGACACCACCAACCGAGTAACAAGCTCGGCCTGACGCAGGGATTGGGAAGCAAAGAGGGACGGCCAGGCAGTTCCTCGTGCGGACGCCCCCTTGGTCTCAGTAGAGAAATCACCCCCGTCATCGCCTAGGCGATCACTCAGGGAGCAGAACCAAGGCCAGATAATAAAGCCACAATCAGCAGTGTTGGAGTGCCAACACTAACCTGTCAGGTCCTTGGTGCCTGGAAGGCACAATGGCAATGAAATAAGCGTCTTAGGTCCCTACCGACGGCAAGAGGTCCCTGGACACAGGGCACTGGCGGCCCAACTCAGAGAAACCATGCAGTAAAACTGACTGTGAATGTAAATTGCCTCGCCATAATGGACAGAGTGTCTCATCCGTTTGGAGGAATGTGGAAAGGTTAGTGTAGAGGCCCCTGCCTCTGTCTGTTAAGGGTAACCAGCAGGTGACCCCAGACCTCGCAGATCGCGCGTGGCCTGCGCCAACACAAGAAGAGAGGCAGGGACCAGAAGCATCCTGACTATCTCGGGAAGGTGCCGCCCAGCAGACACTATCCTGCATCCAGAGGAAACTTCCTCCTGACTCCATCAGAACGAGGCATGTCGCCTCCTGATAGGGGCAAGGTGCTGCGGGGGGGGGTTTGGCTACAGGCTTGGACTTAGTCCTGCCGGAGGGACCAGGGTGTTGTCTGCCACTCCTGGGGCAGGGATCTGTACCAAAAAGCTGGAAGGACACCACTGGTTCGGGTTTGAAGCTAACATAGGGGGGGTGGAAGGGTGCCCCTGCCTCGAGAAGGCCAAGACCGCCTTCTGTAAAGGGGTGTTTTGCCCTTTTTTCCAAACAGGTCCAGATGGGCCCCGAATAGGCGTCGCCCTCTAAAGGGAAGCCCAGTAAGAATCTTTTTCGTAGCATCGTCAACACCCCACTGTCGCAGCCAGACCAGTCGGCGTATAGCTACAGCAAGGGCGGAAGTTCTAGCGCACATGCTGATGGTGTCATCCAGCGCCAAAAGGATAAATCTTACAAATACATCACAACTGGAGAGTGCATTAAACACCTCCCAGGGAAGATTCTCAGGTTGATGATCAATCAGCTTTCTGATGAGGGTCCTAGCGGCCACTGCATCGATGGCCGTGGCACAGACCGGGCGCAGAGTCGTCCCTGCACAAGAAAAGGTGTGGGAAGCCAGCCTATCAATGCGCCGGTCCTCAGCATCCCAAAGGGTACGATAAGTAGGGGCCGCAATAAAGGGGGGGTTAGGAACCCCAATGATCGGTGCATCCACCACGGGAGGTGATGACCAGCAGTTAACCACATCAGGGGGAAAAGGGTATTTCCAATCCCAGTCCCCTGGAAGTTTACTAGGGCATTGCCATTCTTTGAGTACAAGAGCCTGGAAGTGATCCTGCTCCAGAAATTCCAAACGCGGCGGCGCTGTATGGAAACTCTCCCTTCTAGGCCTGGAAGCCTCACCAGGGAGAGAGATAGACAAGACCTCGAAGATCTTTATCAGTAATTCGTCTGTGTCACACAGGCCCCAAGAACCGGGGCCCGAATCATCATGACTCCTCAGCGCCTCGTCCGATGAGCCCGAGTCAGAGAATAGCCGACCTTCATCATAAAGAGCAAAACCCTGCTCAGCAGTGAACTCTTCAGATTCAGAAGGAATGGGCAAAACCGGAGGCGTCAGGGACCGCTTCTTACCAGGGCCCAAGCGTTCAGCCAACCTCGAAATCACCTGATCGGCCGTAGGCAGTCTGCGCGGCACAACTTGCTGTTCATTCCCGCTAGAGTGTGACTCATCAGGAGTGAGATTTAAGCACGGGGAGAGAGGTGTATTGAAACGAGGCGCAGCCACTGGCAACCCTGACTGCAGGGCCAGTACTTGTTCAGCAAATGGTCCGCAGACCCGTGCTCTGTCCGCATCAGCGTGGGGCAGTCCACACGCTGTACACAGCCGGTCTTGTCCCGGAGGGACCCCGGTCACATAATTCTGAGATGCCTCCATATGGTGATTGTTAATGTAATATACCAGTAGGGATTTACGCAATAGGCAACCCTGGATGTCCCAAAGACCCGCTAGGATTGTGGGAGAATTTGTAAGCCCGCTACAATATGTGTTAGGCCGGGAGAAGCCACCGGACTCTTCAAGGTCTGAAAGACAGAAAGGGAATAAGGGGTGTCAGGGCCATGCGCAACAGAAAGAATACTAATGATGAAAACGCCCGCGAGGGCACTCACCGACCTGGGGAGGAGACGGACCGCCAACACGCACGCGCGCGGGGATCAACAAAATGGTGCCGACCGAACCTCGGAGGGCGGGTCTAAACTGGGCGTGACGCGGAGCGCGCCACGCCAGGTCCCCGCCTCCCCCAAAGAGTGCGAAGCTCTGAAGCAGCCGTTAAATGCTCTGCAAGCCAAGCATAGAATGTGCCAGTAAAGGCATCTGCTAGTGGATACTCGTGAAGTCTAAATACACCGCCACCATTCTGACGCCCGTAGGCGTGCACAAAATTTGTTTCCTGCCCAAGATGTAGTATAATAAAGCAGGACGTGCAGTACACTATTGCATTTAAATTGAGAAGGCCAAACTAGAAAGGCAGCGCGGCTCTGACACCCAGTTGCCGGTAAGGGGCAAAAGCACGGCCATAAGCGTGACAATACTGTACACTGAGACCGCCAACGGACACACACAACACCCCTCCCCCTTCTTTTCCTCCAAATACGGGGGGAAACGAGGGAGGACGGCGACCCTTTACACAGGGTCCACCTCTACACGGGGCATGGGGCAAGAATGCGGGAGGGACATCCACTATGAGGCTCACCATCAGCCTAAACCGCCTACCCTATGGTGGGGGACTGCGGTGGAGCATGGCTCCATTAAGCACACATGGTGCTGCCTACCTTCACCCGACCAGCGCAGCCCAGGCTGGGAGGCACATCACAGGGAGGACGGGTGGGAATAGTCAACAGGGCCGCAGGCTGTAATAGCCCCGCTCACCTGTGAGAGATTGATACTACATGTCTTCGCAGTCAGCACTGCGGAGAAATCTGGGGATTTGTGGGAGGTCCCTGGGTATATGAAGAGCCGGGAGGAGCCTGTTTTTGAATGTCTGCAGTGCACAGCGCCCTCTGGCGGAGGATAACCCAATTGTAAGTATTATATCTGGAGCAGGACGTACTGTATACTTAGAATAAATAAGGGGATCACAGGCCCAACCAAATCCCTATGACCAACTGAATCCTGTGAGGTCCTCAGGCTCTCAAAGGTGGAGGAAGAGCCAATTAGCTTACCAGTAATAGGATTTCCGATAGTCCTCCAGGACGGCCCAGCCAAGTAGCTCCTCCCACCTTCACAGGAAACACAACTAGACAAGTTTAAATACTCCTCCCCTTCCTCTAGGACAGTAGTTCTCAACCTTTCTAATGCCGTGACCCCGCAATACAGTTCCTCATGTTGCGGTGACCCCAAACCAAAAAATAATTTTGGTGGCTACTTCAAAACTGTCATTTTGCTACAGTTATGTTTCAGAATGTAAACACCTGATATGCATTATGTATTCTCATTGCTACCAATCAAACATAATTTAAACATAGTGATTAATCACAAAAACAATATTTAATTATATGTTGAGAAATATTTATTACTATTTCCAATAAATAACATTTCACCATGGCATAGCATGTGTCGGAAACTGTAATTTCTCCGCCTCTTATTGAAATTAATAGGAGGCTGCGGAGGTAACTCGAGATTCTCGGGAGCTCCACAAAATCCGCCGCACTCACAAGGAAAGGAGGCGGATTGAATGCCGGAAATCACTGATTTCAGCAGTTTCCTCATTCAGAATATAGGAAAATAGTGGGAGATATGGGAGATAATTATACATTGGGGAACAGTGTGAACTACATCTTATAGTGGTCTCTTATAGTATAAGACCGATGTAGTTCACACTGTGTAAATGTATGGTGCTTTGTGTAAGTGTAAGCTGCTTTGTGTACTGTGTAATGATTACACACAAAACACCTTACACTTACACAGTATTGTGTGTGTACTGTTTTTACATTATTAACCTTTTTTACACCAGCAGGCTGTCTCACATTCTCTCTTGCCTTTCCGCCTCTTGTCTCTCCGCCTCCTAGGCTTCTGTCCTCCGACGCTTGCTGTGTCCGCCCACTGATGATGTCAGCAAGTGCCGGACACATTTAATGCGCTGCTATGGACTATGGAGCGTTCCCCCCACTTCCCCCGCCCCTTAGGCCCCGGACAGATGATGCAATCACATCTGCGCATACGTGCAGGCATTCAGTTTGGAACGCAAATCCATAACGGTGTGTGTTCTAGCTGAATAGCGCTGCTGCCAACGGTAGCGCGACTTCTCAGCTGCTAAAGTCATCGGAAATATGTATTTTCCTATGGCTTTAGGCGACCCCTGTGTTTTGGTCGTTCGACCCCCGCCGGGGTCCTGACCCACAGGTTGAGAACCGGTGCTCTAGGACCTCAGTATTTTAACCGAGAAATCCCAAAAGAAACCGTTCTATACCTATAACATAATACTAAAAATACCTATCTTGGGCGAGAAGTAGGACTCCATCATGGAGGACTACCGGAAATCCTATTACCGGTAAGCTAATTGGGTTTTCCCCAAAACGTCCTCCAGGACGGCCCAGCGACGATCAAATGAGTAATTATATTAGCGTCCTACTTCAGGGAGGGGAAACCATTTGAAGTATGTTTCTGCCAAAAGCTTGCTTGGTATCTGAAGACAAATCCACTCTCTAGTGCTTCAAAAACGTGTGTGGGGAAGCCCACGTTGCTGCTCTGCAGATTTCTTCTAAAGAAAGCTTAAGAAGCAGAAACAGTCCTAGTCGAGTGAGCTTTTAATAACCCAGGGGCTTGTTTACCTACACTATCATAGGCTACCTGTATGGTTTCCCTAATCCACCTAGCAATAGAGGCCCTAGAAGCTTGTAACTCTCTATTCTTACCTGAAAAGGCTATCAATAAATGATCTGACTTTCTCCACCCTGCAGATCTCTCCAAATACAGTAATACAATTTTCCTAGCATCCAAGAGCTGCATTTCCTGCTGATCACCAATATTTTCAGACCTGAGTCCAGGGAGATAGATCTACTGGGACCTGTGGAACTCTGAAGAAACCTTTGGCAAATACAGAGGATCGGGTCTGATCGAAAGATGATCCGGAAATACACGCAAATAGGGCTCCTTGATAGATAGGGCCTGTAAATCACTAATTCTTCTTGCTGAAGTAATAGCTAGAATGAATACAACCTTAAGAGTCAAAAATTTGATAGATGTGTCTGAGATTGGCTCAAATGGCGTCAATCAATCCGTTAAGCACGATGAATAGCCTTAGTATTCACTGGCCTTCTTCTAGCAATAGAAATGAATAATCTATCAACCAGCTCATTGGCTCTGAGCCTTGTGTCCAAAAATACCGGTAGAGCCACCACCTGTACCTTCAAAGTGCTTATGGTTAAGCCCATCTCTGCCCCTTCCTTTAAGAATTCCAATACCGTGGCCACTTCTGAGCAACTTAAAGGAGCAGTATTGCGAATTTTTCTTGGTGACTTATATTTAAATGGTACTTTGAATGTAGGTAAGTGTTGGAGTAAGAATTACAAATGTAGAAAAAAATGATGTCTGTGTTGTGCAGCTGGAGACTAATAGCTCATGTTTATGTCTGCTGAGTGTCGGGGCCCGACACTCTGGCCTGTTCCACGCTGAGGAGAGGGGGAAACAATGTAACAAAGTAATCAGCTGTTAACAAAGTAATCAGCCGTCCAGCATAAGATAATATTGCAACATTGCCTGGCCAGAACTCTAATATATCTAAAACAGAAAGAAAAGCTCTAGAAGTCATTTAGCTCATTGGTAAATTCAATGTCTTTGAACCAGCGAGACATTGGTTCAAATCTCAGACTCAAATATTCCAATAGTTGCCAGCCTCAGATCCACAGGAATACACATCAAAGCTCAGGTGGCAGCCAAACAGGCACAGAGCGCTCACCTCTGTAGAGACTAATGTCCAGGGAAATGTAACGCCAGCCACGCAGCATGAGCAGTAAAATCATCCATCATTTATTGTGGTAGATTAAAAGGCCATCACAGCATGTGGAACATTAAAAAACAATATAAGAGCAGATGCTCGCGTCTACGCGTTTCGAGCCGCAGCTCTTACTCATGACCAACCAGTCTTACTCAGACTCACCAGTTTTTTTTTTTTTTTTTTTTTTTGGGGGGGGGGGGTTATTTTATTTCAGAATTGGATTTTTTTATGTTTACATCCTGTTTTTTTGCTCTAAACATTTTTTATTTTGACAGTTTTCCCTTCATGTTGGCTCTGCTGCAGAATCTTTCAATTTACCATTTTCCAACACATTTTTCCATATGATCTTTCAGCATTGTGTGTTTTGAGCAAAGCCCAACCCAGGATTTTCACTATCTGGAGTTTTGTTTTGTGCCCCTATCCCGACTTGGGATGCCCTGATATGTGAAATCCCCAAGTTCGCCTGTGAAAACGTACCTTTCCCTGTCCCACAGCGCATGCGTGGGCTCTCATCCAATCAGCGCTGTTTGCACACAGATGGGGAGCCTGAGCAGTAACCTTCCTGGCCGCCCAGCCTGTCTAAATGACTATCAGCGTGAGCGCGCCAGAAAAATGGGGGGATCTGTAGTTATCCAGGGGTCATTTCACACAGTGGGGGCATCCCGATATAGGATGCCCAAGGGGGAAGGTCAATGGTCGGGTCTTATAGACTTCAGGGTCGGCCACTCAGGGTTTTGTTCCACTTTAATACCTTTAGATTTTCCTGCACAGTTATTCAAAGAAGAATTTCAGTCATTTTCAGTCAGTTTAGTTTATTTTGTATAGATTTTACACATTTGAGTCACCTGGTCTCATAACAAAAGCAGCACCTCACACACACACACAGCCGTTACCACTGATTACAGTGTCAGCCTCTGAGGTAAAGTGTTGCTAGGAGACCAGTGGGCTAGATGAAGCAGCTCACTAAATACAACCCAGCAGATCCCCCTATTCAGCAAATGGACTTTTTCTATCGCCACATTATTTATACACATGTTAGAAGCTATTGTGTGGCTATTTAATTATTTATCTTTTTTAACCCTTTAAGTGCCAGCCCACCTGGAGATTTTGTCACGCTCTGTTGCCAGAGCATTTTTCACAATTTTGCGCTCCCCATGTTCAACTGTAATTTTTGAAGGGATTTTCTGGGACTTCCCATAAAAATTACATATTGTTTTTTTCAGCAGAATGTGGGATTTTACATCATATCTCTTGTTTATCAATTTTGTAGTTTTATCATAATTATTTTGGGCAAAATATGTGAAAGAAAATAAAAAATACACACGTTTTTACATTTTGCAGTGTTTTTTTTTAATCGAAAATAAAGGTTTTTCAATAAAAACATATTGAGAGTAAAAGCCCCATTTCTCCCGGTTACAACGGTACCACACATGTATTAGTAGACACCCTTTCCTGCCCAGGAGACCCCAGAAACTGCAAAGAGCGCTAGAGGAGATTTTCAGATAAAATACAAATACTTTACGCTCCTCGCAGTTTTTCAAAAAATACAACCCTTTACATTTGAAATACCCCCCACAAACTATATATTTTTGGAAAGTGCACAATTCAAGGTTTCTAAGCATACTAGGCTTGTTGGCGTGGGTCCATTGGTTTGAACTCTATTGATTGGCAGAATCTCTGGTTCCAAAGGATTTCCCTAAAAAAAAAAGCAAAAAGCAGATTCAAAACCATATTTTCCTATAAAAACAATAAGCAAGCAAGAAGTAACAAAGTAAATCTGAGAGCACAACATCTGCTGAACAAAATAATACCCCACATGCATAGGTACGTTGAAGTGTAGAGTTGCCAAACACCCCAAAGTCAAGCATGCGTTTGAGGGTAATTTTACTTGAAAAAATCAGCGGCGCACACAAAGTGTGCACCTTGCAGTTTCTCCAAATTTACAACCCTTTACATTTGAAATACCCCCCACAAACTATATATTTTTGGAAAGTACATACCTCAAGGTTTCTAAGCCTACTGGGCTTGTTGGCGTCTGTGACTTCCTTCAGAATCTATTGATTGGCAGAGTCTCTGGTTCCAAAGGATTTCGCTAAAAAAAAAAGCAAAAAGCAGATTCAAACCCATATTTTCCTATAAAAACAATAAGCAAGCAAGAAGTAACGCAGTAAATCTGAAAGCACAACATCTGCTGAACAAAATAATACCCCACATGCATAGGTACGTTGAAGTGTAGAGTTGCCAAACACCCCAAAGTCAAGCATGCGTTTGAGGGTAATTTTACTTGAAAAAATCAGCGGCGCACACAAAGTGCGCACCTTGCAGTTTCTCCAAATTTACAACCCTTTACATTTGAAATACCCCCCACAAACTATATATTTTTGGAAAGTACATACCTCAAGGTTTCTAAGCCTACTGGGCTTGTTGACGTCGGTTACTTCGTTCCGCCTCTATTGATTGGCAGAATCTCTGGTTCCAAAGGATTTCGCTAAAAAAATAAGCAAAAAGCAGATTGAAAAACATTTTTTCCTATAAAAACAATAAGCAAGCAAGAAGTAATGCAGTAAATCTGAAAGCACAACAGCTGCTGAACAAAACAATACCCCACATGCATAGGTACTTTGAAGTGTAGAGTTGCCAAACACCCCAAAGTCAAGCATGCGTTTGAGGGTAATTTTACTTGAAAAAATCAGCGGCGCACACAAAGTGCGCACCTTGCAGTTTCTCCAAATTTACAACTCTTTACATTTGAAATACCCCCCACAAACTATATATTTTTGGAAAGTACATACCTCAAGGTTTCTAAGCCTACTGGGCTTGTTGACGTCTGTGACTTCCTTCAGAATCTATTGATTGGCAGAATCTCTGGTTCCAAAGGATTTCGCTAAAAAAATAAGCAAAAAGCAGATTGAAAAAAATGTTTTCCTATAAAAACAATAAGCAAGCAAGAAGTAACGCAGTAAATCTGAAAGCACAACGGCTGCTGAACAAAACAATACCCCACATGCATAGGTACTTTGAAGTGTAGAGTTGCCAAACACCCCAAAGTCAAGCATGCGTTTGAGGGTAATTTTACTTGAAAAAATCAGCGGCGCACACAAAGTGCGCACCTTGCAGTTTCTCCAAATTTACAACCCTTTACATTTGAAATACCCCCCACAAACTATATATTTTTGGAAAGTACATACCTCAAGGTTTCTAAGCCTACTGGGCTTGTTGGCGTCTGTGACTTCCTTCAGAATCTATTGATTGGCAGAATCTCTGGTTCCAAAGGATTTCGCTAAAAAAATAAGCAAAAAGCAGATTGAAAAACATTTTTTCCTATAAAAACAATAAGCAAGCAAGAACTAACGCAGCAAATCTGAAAGCACAATGGCTGCTGAACAAAACAATACCCCACATGCATAGGTACTTTGAAGGGTACAGTTACCAATCACCCAAAACTAACACATGCGCTATGGAAAAACAAAACAATTTCTTACCTGTTCTAAGAAGTGCAAGTAGGATACTGTAGCTGTGCCATCAGATTATAGGATACTGTAGCTGTGCCATCAGATTATAGGATACTGTAGCTGTGTCATCAGATTATAGGATACTGTAGCTGTGTCATCAGATTATAAAATCAGTGCAGTGATCAATGACCAATATTAGGAATCAAGAACCTGAAATTGGTCACATTTTATCATCACTTGCCACAAGTAACCAGCTGCTCCTGCTCCACCATTTCCCTTCGGATTAGCAACAGCGAAAAGAAACTAAAAGAAAATAAAATATAATGGCAACACAAAATACCTAAGAAACCTAATCCTAAAAGGGGCCTACCTACCAAAAAAAAAAATGCATTGCTCAATAATTTAGTTGAGTATGGTATACCTCAAAACAATCTTCGAGGCATAACCCGGGTTGGCTGGGACAGGTCGGGCAATAATACCGCACATCTCTTCTAATGCCACGCTTCCTACAAACCCTACAAGCTCTCTGGGGATACCGCTTTCTACCAATTTCGGGAAGCAACTTTATAAAGTGCTTCCCTACTAATCTGGCCTGGTTGTCATTGCTAGGCAGATCTGGTTCTTCCGCAGTATCCCCAAACAACAAAGCAGGGAGTAACTGCTGCTGGTATTTTATGTACGATAAATTGGAGCCTGGCACTGCTGCCTTGAAGGCAACAAAGCTGTTGTAGGTTGCCATTTGGACCAAATGGATAGCAACTTTAGTGTACCAGGCTCGAGTTTTTCGGGTGGCGTTGTAATAAGTTAATATTTGGTCCGTTTTATCAACGCCACCCATGAATTTATTATAATCGGTTATGCAACGTGGCTTTTGGGAAGGGGCTCGGGGACCACGTTGCCTTACAACCACAACTGACTCATCGTGGAGTGTTGACAGAAGGAATACATTTTTTTTGCCCATGTATTTCATGGCCAGGACCTCATCGCTTCTTAGAGCATAAGACTCCCCCCTTTTCAAATTTTTTTCAAGTAGTGGCCTGGGCAATCCTTTGCGTTTAGGGTTGATGGTGCCGCAGGCCGGGGTATCCAACGAATAAAGGGTGCGAAATAAGGGGATGCTGGTATAGAAGTTGTCCACATATAAGTGGTAACCTCTACCCAACAATGGAGTCATAAGGTCCCAAACGATCTTTCCACTTATTGACAAATCAAGGGGACAACCAGGGGGGTCCAGATAGGTGTCCTTTCCTTCATAGATTCGAAAATATTTGATGTAGCCGGTCACACTATCGCATAATTGGTAAAATTTAATCCCGTAGCGGGCACGCTTGCTAGGGATATATTGCCGAAAAACAATGCGCCCTTTGAAAAGCAGTAGTGACTCGTCAATTGATAATTTTTGGCCGGGGGTGTACACTACTGCGAAGCGATCTGACAGGCTGTTGAGCAGGGGCCGTAATTTATGCAGCCTGTCGTGACCGGGCTCACCACGGGGAATAGCAGTGGAATTGTCGTTAAAATGCAGAAACCGCAGTAAAATTTGGTAGCGGTTTCTGGACATTACGGCCGGAAATAATGGAGTTGCCAATATGGTTTGGGTATCCCAGTAGGAGGAAATACTAAATTTTTTTAGGATACCCATTGCTAGAGTGAGCCCCCAAAATTTCTTTATCTCACTCAAATTTGTGGGATGCCATGCCTGAGCTCGGGCGTGCCTCTGCTGGGGGTTTTGCGCTAAGACCTGCTCGGCATACAGATTGGTATAGAAGACCATATCCAGTAGGATGGCTTCTGTGAGGAACAATTTGAAAAAGTCAATGACACCAAAATTTGTGGTGTCTACATTGACCCCGGGGACCGAATCAAAAGGGGGAATTTCGGGGGAAATATTATTAGGAGGCCTCCACGCAGACGCTCCTTCACCAGCTGCAGCACTCGATGCCTCATCCTGCACTACACTCGCCTGAAGCGTGGCCTCACTTTGTGCGGTACTATCCCTTCTACGGTGGCTACTACTGGTAGCACTGCGCGGCTGTGTTTCCTCAGTAGAGTATACACTGTCTGACTCGCTATCTGATGGGAAGAACTCAGACCCTGACTCACTAAAATCTTCAGAGTCAGACGCCATCAGGTAAGCCGCAGCTTCCTGTGCAGTGTACCGCTTACCAGCCATACCCCAACGCAAAAAAAAAATCTAAAAAAAAGGCTAAAACTAAAGGCTAAAACTAAAGGCTAAAACTAAAGGCTAAAACTAAAGACAAATTACAAAAAAATACAATACAATAAAACAAAGCAAAAAAACAGACAAAAAATGAAACAAAAAAATACAATACAATAAAACAAAGCAAAAAAAACAGACAAAAATAGAAATAAAAGTGTATAGTTACAACCCGATGAGAAGTGGTGGAGTCAGGAGCAGCAGGTCACGGGATCCCAGCTAGGCTCCCAAAAGGAGGAAGGGGCTAAGATTCCCAAAAGGAGGAAGGGGCCAAGGTCCCAAAAGGAGGAAGGGGCCAAGGTCCAAAAAATACCATTTTGTGAGTACTCACCTGAAAAATGGATATTGTTGGTGTGCCACACACCCCGCTTCACTTCTTAAATATTCATTACTTCATGGGTTAATCACCTGCAGGTGACGTAGTGCAGAGAGGAAGTCTTGTAACGAGCCCCCTTCCAGCCTATATATACCTGGTACCTCCCTTCAATCACCAGTATAATCAAAAAGCAGTAATACAAGGTACCAGTATTCCACCAGTAACCTCAAAATCAAATTTGATATAAAAAAGGCTTCACCATATAAAGGCTTCGGTAATACCGAAAAGGGCGGGTGTGAAGCGGGGTGTGTGGCACACCAACAATATCCATTTTTCAGGTGAGTACTCACAAAATGGTATTATTCTTGGTGTGCCACACACCCCGCTTCACTTCTTAAATATTCATTACTTCATGGGACATCCAAAAGCAGTGTCCACAAGGGCTGGGCAACTCAAGGCCAGGTGAAGCATAACTTAAACGACTGCAGTCTGCAGAACTTTGCGGCCGAAAACAGCATCCGCTGAGGCCCGCACCTCAACTTTGTAAAACTTAGAAAAAGTGTGAACAGAAGACCAAGTGGCGGCCTTACAAACCTGTTCAACAGAAGCTTGGTGCTGAAATGCCCAAGACGCCCCAATGGCGCGAGTAGAATGAGCAGTGATACGAAAAGGGGGAACTTTCCCCTTCGCAGAATAGGCCGCAGTAACGGCCTGACGTCTCCACTTGTTAATGGCAGATTTGGCTGGTGCCAAACCCTTCTTAGGCCCATGGGGCACAACAAAAAAGGAATCCGTCCTACGAAAAGGAGACGTGATAATCAAGTAGTACTTAACACAACGTACTACATCCAAACAATGCAAAACCCTCTATTTGTCATTCTTAGGATTAGGACACAAGGAGGGAAGAACAATATCTTGGTTCAAATGAAAAGCAGAAACAACCTTAAGAAGAAAGCCTGGCTTGAACCGAAGGACCACTTTATCCTGATGCCTCTCAAAGTAAGGCGCCTGGATAGACAAGGCCGCCAACTCTGACACGCTGGACCGAAGTGATCGCTACCAAGAAGACAATCTTCTGAGTCAGGGTAGACAAAGCAATATCTCGCAAAGGCCCAAAAGGAGGCGCCTGAAGAGCAGAAAGAACCAAATTCAAATCCCAAACAGGGAGTAATGGTTTCCTGGGAGGCCGCACATGCGTAGCCCCCCTGGAAAAAATTTTTTAACTAAAGGTTCAAGCGCAACACTCTTCTGAAAAAAGATAGATAAGGCAGAGACCTGCCCTTTCAACGTACTTTAATTTAATTTAGTTAAAATACAAACACAAAAGTTTGTTATAGAAGAATATCCTTGGTGCTTGCCATGCTACCAATCCAATTCCCCATTGAATTCCACAATGCAAATGTAATCATCATTGTACTACAAAAAATTTTTTTTTTTTTTTTTTTTTTTTTTTTCCACAGTTGTCAACTGTCTTACTTGCCAATGCGCAGGTTATTACTAACACAATAGAACATATTGTACATTATAGACAATTAAACTTGCTCAATGATTCACTTGCCCAAATCATAGCAGTGAGTAATATCATGTAATAAGCGGTAAACTAGTTTCACCCCCACTAGGGGGCTTCTTCAGTACCAAACCGCACTTAAGGGCACTTGATCAGCCTATCCAGGCCCGTTAGATTATTCCAAAAGCCTCATGTCCAGGTGCACAATCCCAAAATTGATGCTGGATGGACAGGTTTAGATATCCCAAGTTAGTTAGTGCTCCGTTCGCCAATTAAGAAGGAACGGCGTCTGCCCTATGTTGAGAGGTTCCCTATTCCTCAATGATAAGGGAAGCAGAAATACAGGCTTGGGGTCCGCTCTCTCAGCTAAGATGTAATCCGCTGGTCTGCCTGGTAACCATCCAGGGCAGGTCTAAAGGAGCCCGCCCAGCAATACACGTCCGTGCATGTTGTGCTGCATGCTTGACCCGGATACTTAGCTGGAGACCAGAGTCCAGCCCTGATTGTAAAACCTGGAGAGCGAAACGACCCTACAAGGAAAAATCTTATCTCACACCAAGCAATATAGGCTTTCCAAGTCCTATAGTAGGTGATGGAAGAAGACCTCTTCTGGGCATTGATCAGAGTCTTAAATGACTGAATCAGAAAGACCCTCCTCCTTCAGGATGGAGGTTTCAGCAGCCAGGTCATCAAACCCAGCGCTGGTAAATTGGGGTAACACAATTGACCCTGAGTGAGCGGATCGGGCCGAATAGGTAGAACGAACTGGTCCACTGCCAGCCGAACGATATCTGTGAACCTCACTCGTCTTGGCCACCTAGGGGCCACGAGAACAGCGTACACCCTTTCCAGAGCCAACTTCTGAAGAACCCTGCCCAGCATGGGTATCGGAGAGAACAGGTATAGAAATCCCAGAACTCCCCAGCTCAGGGACATGGCGTCTACTGCCAGAGCCAGAGGATCCTGGGAGAGTGACACGAAGTTCGGGAACCTGTGATAGTGATGAGGGGCCAACAGGTCCACCTCCGGGGTCTCCCATTGGAGACACAGTAAGCGAACCACCCGAGGATGGAGAGCCTATTCTTCCAGATGGGGAGAGCTCTTGCTCAACCGGCCCACTACCTGTCTCATCACCACTGGAATGTGAACCGCCAAGAGACAGGGAACATGGAACACTGCCCATGTCCGGACCAGGGACACCACTCTGAGAGTACTCAGACTACGCGTCCTTCCCTGAAGACCACGTAAGCAACCGCTGATCGATTGTCTGAACACATCTGGACCAAAAGGCCCAGAACGTACTGAGTCAGGAGAGCAAACACCTGACGGATGGTTCTCAGATTCAGAATATTGATGGGACAGTGGGGCCTTTAAGCTCTCCACTGCCCCTGGGACCGCGGTTCCTTCCAGAATCTGCCCCATCCCGACAGACTGGCGTCCGTGGTGACAACTTTCCAAAAGGGGGGTCAGGAAAAGCCTGCCCTACACAAGATTGGTCGAGACCAAACACCACAGGAGGGACTGCCGTACACGGGAGGACAACTGGAAGGACTGATCCAGCGACTGAGGTTGCTGGTCTTAACACGCTAACAGAAATAGCTGAAGCGTTCTCGTGTGAATTCGGCAAAAGAAAGACACACTCTGTCTTGATGAGAGTTCAGGCCAGGATGAACCGACCCATGAACGGACCGTGAAGAAGGGTGAGACTCGAATTCCAGGTCGTAACCGGGCGACACTACCTCCTGGATCCATCTGCCTGGAACCACTTGGTTCCAATGGTAGAGGTGTCGCAATAGTCCCCCCACCCGCACGGGTGAGGGCAGCCCCTCAATGCTGAGTGAGCTTAACAGCAGGTTTTTGGGCTTGGTGCCCCAGGACTGAGTGGGCCGGCCACGGCCCCTCCCCCGAGTCCAACCTGCGCCACAGGTAGCGGGAAAGGACGCACCCCTGCCCGCTCTGAATCCTCGAAAGGAAGGCCTACCGGAACTTGTCCCCCTGAAGGGACCACAGGGCCTCTTGCATTGTGGCATCTTACCACCCTTTGCGACAGAATCAAATTTCTCCTCAAACAGACGCAACCCCAAAAAGGGGAGAGCTGTGAGCACCCTTTTTGGAAGCCGTGTCCGCTGACCACTGACGCAGCCATACTGACCCGCGAATAGCCACCAGCATAGCTGCCGCCCTGCTACTCATAATCAGCGCCTGGTCCTGAGCAGCCAGGACATAAGCCACAAAAGATTCACACTGCTTAAGCGCAGTGAACTGTTTGCAAGCGGGATTAAGATCCTCATATAGCCCTGAATTAAGGATTTAATTGCCAATAGCAGAAGGGCTGAAGCACATACCGGGCGCAACGCTGACCTGGAATAGATTACAACCAAGTCGAGCGTATTTGGTCAATTCGACGATCTTCCCCATCTTTGGGGACAGTGGTCTCAGCAGATTGTACCATAGCCGAGCTGGAGAGCCCTAGTACAGGGGTAGCCCCAGGCGGTCTCCCATCCAAGTACTGACCAGGCCCGTCACTGCTTAGCTTCCAAGATCAGACAAGACTGGGCGCATTCAGGGCGGTGTGGCCGTAGGCCTCAAAAAAATGTAATTAGCATATGCCCCCTTGTGCTCTTATAGTCAACAAAACATAAGCACAATGGCCAACTGGAAGGAATTCCAGATAACCGCGTGGGATGTTCCCATTCCTTAAGAACCACCCTCTCAAAGAGGTGTTGTCTGGGGAAAAACCAAACGCGGCTGAGGCTCTTTAAACAACCAACCCCTGGCGGGGCGGGCACCTCAGGCATATCTAAACTCAAAATTTTAAACATTTGAGCCAGAATAGAGGGGGTGTCCAAAACAACCCCCTCTGACCAATCGCCAATCTCATCAGCCACAAGCTGACCTGTCGGCTCATCTGACTCAGACGGGAATTCATCCTCGTCCGGGCATCCATCGGACCATTCCACAGGTACACAAAACTGGTCCTGTGGAGCCGAAGGTACCGGAGTCAGGTGCCTTCGTTTTGCAGCGACCTTTAACGCTGCTTTAACGGGCATAACTTTCCGGGGGCTGGGCTGTGCTGCCACCTCGGAATGCGAATCCCCACTTTGACAGTGTCATGCGGGGTCCGGAAATAGGGAGGGAGAGGTAGGAGAAGATGAAGGATGCGATGGCCCCGCAGCCGAAGCAATGGACTGGCGCGCAACAGTCTGTTTTGCACAAGGGATGCAAATAAAGACATCATCAGCTGGGAGTGGAACCCTATAACCTACGCACCCCCCAAACGGCTCACAGAACCGTTTCCGGAAATTACGGAAGCCTCAATATGGTGATTTATGGTATTCGCAATACTGGGACTTTTAAGGCATAAGCCAACCCGGGATGCCCCTTTATTAGTAATGTCCCGGAAGGGAGGATTTTTTTTTTTTTTTTTTTATTTTTTTTTTTTTATTTTTTTTTTTTTTTAAGTTAAGTTAAGGTCCCCTTTAAAGAACTATATATATATATATATATATATATATATATTTATATATATAGTCTATGTATATATACATTCACAAAGATATCCCAATAGTTAGCCAGGCACATAGAGCCAGAGGGCCACCATAAGCAGGGATCCCAGGATCTGCAAGGAAAAACCATCAGATCCTCACATGTGTATAAACAAACATAAGCATGGCACCAAAGTGCCCTTAAATCACGCCCCCCTTAATACAGAGTGACTCCCCACTGTATTACTACAAGGAATGCATTCCCCATTTAATGGCCCCAACGGGAGGGGCCGCTTACCTGGACAGCAAAGGCAGCAGCCGGAACAAGACTGCAGCCAGCAGCCAGCACAGAAGACAAAGTGCGGCCGTGCGCCCATGCGATTTCCTACATTGAAGGAAGCAAAAAGCTGGGCCCGCCGCAGACGTCGGCGCCGCGCGTCAGCGGGCCCGCCTCCCCCCCCCCCTACGCCGATCAGCTGGAATCACTTACAGCTGGGCCACAACACGTGCGCTCAGGCGGCGGAGGGGGGAGGGTAAAAACCGCATGGTGGTGTACAATGCAAACATGAATGCCAGGCGAGGAGAGGGGAGAGGGAGGGGAGAGGGGGCCACAAAGCAACAAACTGCAAGAGAAGTGGCCAGCCTTTACCCAGCGCAGCCTGCCCTTAAAGCAGACCCCAAAAAAAAAATACACATGCTACAGTGAATGCATAACATGACACATATGTTACATGCAGTGATACAAGTGAAACACACATACTAAAGCACACCCTCATACACCCCCCCCAGTGAAGGGAGAAAGGACCGGAACGGGGGAGTAAGGGGCTACGGGGACCCTCGGGACAGGGGCATCCCATTTCCGGATCACCATGCCGGATTGCCGCATTGCCCCCAAAGGAGGGGGACGAGCGGAGGAGATAAGCTCCTAGGCACCAATAGTGCCGTCTACCAATTACCCGGTGAGCAGCCTAGGCTGGGAGGCTTCCTATCCACCATAGAGGTATACAACTCAAACCGGGCAGAAATAGACCAAAAGGGGGGT